>JAJHZJ010000426.1:7430774-8030774 GCA_023548195.1 Bettongia penicillata ogilbyi
GCTGCTTGCGATATTTTCTCCTGATCTGGAAACTCTGGAATTTGGCTACAATATTCCTAGGAGTTTTCCTTTTAGGATATCTTTCAGTAGGCAATCAGTGTATCCTTTAAATATCTATGTTACCCACTGACTCTACAATATCAGGTCAATTTTCCTTGATAATTTCTTGAAAGATGATGTCAAGGATCTTTTTTGAACATGGCTTTCAGGTAGTCCCGTAATTTTTAAATTGTCTCTCCTCGATATATTTTCCAGGTCAGTTGTTTTTCCAATGAGATATTTCATATTGGCTGTTATTTTTTCATTCCTTTGACTTTATTTTATAATTTCTTGATTTTTCATAAAGTCATTAACTTTCATCTACTCCATTCTAACCTTTAAGGAATCATTTTCTTCAGTGAGCTTTTGGACCTCCTTTTCCTTCTGACCAATTGTGCTTTTTAGGGTATTCTTCTCCTTATTAGCTTTTTGGATATCTTTTGCTGGTTAAGCTAGTCTATTTTTTAAAGTGTTATTTTCTTCAGCATTTTGGGGTCTCTTTTAGCAAGTAGGTGACTTATTTTTCATGATTTTTTTTCGACACTATCATTTTTTCTTCCCAATTTTTCTTCTACTTCTCTTACTTGATTTTCTATGATTTCTTCTTTAACCCATTCCTTCTTCAGCATTAGATCATTTAATTTCAAATTGATTCTTGGTTTATCTTTCCACAGCATTTTATTACACATAAGTTTTATTGCATTATGATCTGAGAAGGATGCATTTATTATCTCTGCCTTTCTGCACTGAATTGTGAGATTTTTATGTCCTAGTACATGGTCAATTTTTGTGATTGTTCCATGTACCACTGAGAAAAAGGTATATTCCTGTCTATTCCCATTCAATTTTCTCCAAAGAGCTATCATATCTACCTTATCTAGAGTTTTATTTACCTCCTTAACCTCTTTCTTATTTATTTTGAGGTTAGATTATCAGTTTAGAAAGGGGGAGGTTGAGGTTCCCCACTAGTATAGTTTTCTGTCAATTTCTTCCTTCAACTCTCCCAACCTCTCCTCTAGGAATCTGGATGTTATACCACTTGGAGCACACATGTTTAGTAATGTTATTGCTTCATTGTCTATGGTGCCTTTTAGCAGGATATAGTTTCTATCCATATCTCTTTTGATTAGATCTATTTCTGCTTTTGCTTTGTCTGAGATTAGGATTGCTACTCCTGCCTTTCTTACATCAGCTGAAGTGCAATATATTCTGCTTCATCCTTTGACCTTTATCCTATGTATATCCCCTTGATTCAAATGTGTTTCTTGTAAGCAGCATATTGTTGGATTATGGCTTTTAATCCATTCTGCTATCCGTCTCCATTTTATGGGATAATTCATTCCATTCACATTCACAGTTATGATTACAATCTGTGTATTTCCCTCCATACTTTTTCCCACCATTTGTGCTTTTAGCTCTCCTGTCTCCCTTCCCCTCCTCAATAGTTTCACTTTTCACCATCTCCTCCTGCAGCCTTCCCCTCCTTCTTTTAGCCCCCCTCCATTTTACTCCCCTTTACTCTTATTTCTTCTTCCCTCCCTGTCAGGGGCGTAATGGACCAATAAACCTCCTGGGGGGATGGGAATGAGAAAACTAGGAAGATTTGACCTGCTGACGTGGCTCTGCCAGCTCAGCACTAGAAAGACTTCCTGGTCTGAAATTAAATAACCACTAACCAACCAGAAGGGGACACAACCTGGGTTGGGAATCGTGCCCCTTTTTTGGTTTGGTCTGGAGGGGCTCGCTCCAATGAGATGAAAGCCTCACCCTCGGGGTGGATCAGGATGGATACCTAAAAATAGAAACCTACTTAAACAATGGATAGCTACCCGGAACTAGAACCTTACTTAAACCAACGCCCTGGGCTGTTCGGGGGACTCCTCTGCACTTAATAAAGTATATGCCTCCTGAAGAAGTGTCCGACTGAGTCCCTCCGCCGAGTCCCCCGGGGAGGGAAATCCGGAGACGTCCGAAGCAGAAGCCCACTGAGAGAGTGTCACCTGAAGGACCCGGACCCGGGTCAATTGGCGCCTATCGTGGGGCACACGATAGACGGGACCCCGCCAGGTGACGTGAGTATCCCGCTCGCTTAAGGGCGGAAGAGTCGGACACCCTAGGTAGACGGGGCTACCTAGGAGAAAATGGGCAATAGAATTGCTAAGCAATTGCAGCCAGAGGATTCAGGAGTATTGGCGTGCCAGCTTTATAAAGTCTGCCGAGAAGCGGGCACAAAAATTCATATAAAGGAATGTAGGGAGTGGGTAGTAAAAATACAAACTATATCACCATGGGTTTGCCATGCAGAATTAACTCCTCAAACATGGCAAGTAGTGGGGACACAAATGGCCTCTTATGTGGATGCCACCCCTGGGTTGCTCGTTGAGACTGGTTTTGTCATGTACGGGGTGGAAAAAGCAGCCCTTGTGGGCACCCCACGTCCAACTTGCTGGGCTGCCGCTTGTGCGATACAAATGGGAGACTCCCTAGTGGAGATTTCTGACAAGGAGTCGAGATCCCCCTCTACTGCCCCCCTTTTTTATCTTCGGAGCATTGGCGGTCTGGGAGCTCAGGAGACAATCACAACCAGATAGGACCGAGAGGAAAGAGGGAGTTGGTGCAGTCAGAAATTCAACCAGAAAATACATCCAGAGTTGGCCCAGGGCCTGGATTTGTGGCACAGCAAAAAATTTGCCCAGGATTTGTGGCACAGTGGCAAATTCAGCAGCCCGGATGTTCTTCCAGCCCTGGCACTCGGCACAGATCTATGGTGCAGTAAAAAGTTGCAGGAGTAAGTCTAAAAAAGCAATCTTGTACGGGAGAAAGCTTAGAGAAGGAATCTTATGCAAGGCTTAGTTACACAGTGATAGAAATTAAGCCAGAGTTATAATGTGTACAGAGGATTTCTGACAATTTTTTCTCAGTTTTTTGGATTCTTTTATTGTCTGTATATGTGTTCTGTCTTTACATGTTCTGTGTGCGTGTGTTTGTGAGTTATTACGGTCAGCTCCATGGTAGCTGGACCTTGGAAAGTTATCTCTTTTCCTCCCCCTCCTCCCTTCTCTCTGATGGCTGCAGCATCGGGGAGAAGTATGGGAGAGAGAAAGAGAGGAACTAATCTTATATTATTTAGTTTATGTGATTGCAAGGTGTAGTCTTGGATGGGAAATGCAGGGACGTAGTGTCTGTGCAGTTTTAAAAGGGGCTTTGATCAAAGCCCATTAGGAAAACAACATGGATATGAAGTTTAAGGAAAGCATAAAAGTTTTGGAAATTATTTGAAGGTTTTTGGTTGAACTCTCTCTCTCTTGCCTTCCCGATCCTGGCCAGATTGTGAGGGTGGAGAGACAGACGAGAGATCTGGGGCAGGCTGATCAGCATTTTCATTATCTCATGCCTCACCTAAAAGAAAAGTATTTTGTATAATGAGAAGTAACCAAAAGGTAGTTATTCTGTTCACATATTAAGTGAAACATGTCACTCCTAATTGGAAGTTTAAAACAGATCAGGATTTGTTATATTATTTGGCACTAGGCAAATTGGAAATATGCATAAATCTTAAAGGGACACCTCAGCAGAGATAAAGCTTTTGAAACTCTCCAGCAGAATGGAATAGACTTGGCGCCACTGGGCAGTTGTCCAGAAGTCTCCCTCCCTTCAGCTGAGGAATTCAAAACCCTCTCATTCAAAAAAGTCCTTAAGGAGTGGACACAGAAATAAAATTTACTTGAGTAAAGGATGGAACCATTAAGATTTTTTGCCCTGCAGTCCCAACTCCTCATTCAGCTGGGTCTACAGTGAATTGTAACTTTTATCATTTCAGATTAGATCGAGAGAAGAGAACTATTATTTTGAAGGTTTTCAACTACATTTTTTGTAAAAGTTTAATGACTGTCAACAACAGGACAAATTTTAAACGGTTTTAAATTTTCATTTTCAAGACAATGTATTGGTAAATTAATATGTAATGGTCTATGAAGCAGAAAAGATCTTGCTCTTTTAATCTGAACTTGTAGTCATTCCTTGGCTTAAGCAAAAGTTAAATTTAGTGTTTGAACTTATTAACAACTTAATTTCTAAAAAGTTTTTTTTTTCAGAGTAAATGTAATCAGAGAAGGAGAAACTACCCTGTGAAACAATGATGTAAGGTGGTAAGGCTTAAGTTTGAAGTCACCTATCATAGATTCTACAAAGGTTACAACTTTAAATGACTTTCAGAAATTGATAGGAGTAATTCAGTGGTGTAGGCCACAGTTGGGAATTACAACTGATCAAATGAAACCATTATATGATTTATTGAAAGGTCCTTCTCAATTAAACTCATGCAGAAAATGGACAGATGAAGCACTGGAATGTTTGAAATTAGTGCAGAAAAAGATTATGGGGTGTACTATTAGCAGGATATTAGAATCACAGGACTTGGAAGTAACAATTTATTCACTGAAAAAATACCCACTGGAGTTTTATATCAAAAATAAGGGATTATTGAGTGGGTACATTTGGCTCAGATAAAGAACAGAGCTTGTGTGCTTTATGCTGTGCTGGTAGCCCAAGTCATACATAAGGCAGTGAAGAGAGTAAGGATGTTAATAGGACAGAAACCTCACACAATATATACTATGTATACAAGTCAACAAATAGAGAACTGCATACAAGAGTTTGTGGAATGGCAGATATTGATTAATCAGAATTTCCAACACGGGCTCCCAATTCCTTTTGGGCAGCAATTTGCCACGTGGCCATGATCTTGGGCCAACAAATGCTCTTCCTCACTGGTAGAGGGAGTTAATGTTTTTACAGATGCAACAAAAAATTTTAGGGCATCTATGTATATTCCATCTAAAAGGGAGATGCATAAATTTAAAACAACATTTACTTCTACACAACAAAATGAATTATATGAAGTATTGCAAGCATTATTATATGTGAAAGAACCTTGCAATACATCACAGACAGAAAGTATACAGTACCATTGATACCTAGAGTAGAGTCAGCCTATATTCCTGATAGGGCAGATAGTATTAAACAGATAACTATGGAAGTTCAACTACCAATAAGGGCCAAAACAGCAATATTTTATATCACACACACTCGGTCACATTCTAAATCATGCAGTACCAAAAAGCATTAAACCAAACAATGGTCCAGCTTATGTCAGTAAAGCCATTGAACAGTTCATGGTGGAATTTTCCATTTTACATGTCACTGGAATCCCCCATAATCCCACTGGTCAAGCTATAGTGGAACAAGCAAATCGATCCCTGGACACCTACTTGCAAAAAGAAAAAGGAGGAGTTGGACCAGGAGTTGATAAATTCGCAATTGGCTGTTTATACTCTAAACTGATGATAAATTACAATTGGCTGTTTGGCTGTTTATACTCTAAATTATTTAAAATTCTATAATGATGGCTTATTGGCTGCTATGAAATTCTTAACATTTCCTAATGAGGAGTCTGCAAAGAATGAATCAACAATAACAAGTGCCCTGAAAGTAGCCAGTAATGTGGCACGATGAGAATAAAAATTGATTTGGTCCTCATACAGTGTTAACGTGGGGAAAAGGGTATGTTTGTGTTTCAACAGATGATAATAAAGAAGTTTGGGTTCCAGTGAAAAGGATAACAATGATAGAGGACAACTGCCAAGGTGAAGCGGTCACAGGGAATGAGGAGGTGCTATCAGTGGCAGATGAAAAAACTTCTGGAGAAGCTTAATCAACTAGGTCACAATGACTCCTTTCATTTTTCTCGTACTTATCATGACACTCAAAGAACACTGCGTCCATCGACCCAGCACCGAAGGAACCACAGAGATGGGCGTTCGTCACGAATCCACCATGGTTAAGGGTGATGTCATGGAGTGAGACAATGCCTAAGTTTATCATCCAAGGCAATATTTCTCACATGTTTAAAGATGATGGACTAGACTATGATAATAATGGGACTCTCTTTCAGAGACACTAACTTTTCAGGACTAGTCGCAGGTTTCCCACTTTGTCTATAGAAGGGTATTTCTGGGAATTGGAATGGGTTTGGTTTTAAATACATACAGGTGAATGGAACAGAGGGGTATCCCTGGTGTGCCACTATTGTGGACGGACAAGAGACATGGGATGAGAAAGATACATGACACGCTTATAATCTGTTCACCTGGAGGATAAATGGGACAATAGTAGTTTGGTCAGACAAGGACTTTGTGGGACTTGTTCGTGGAATGAAATTTAGGCCATTTTGTAACTTACAAAAGAAGAGAAATGTAACCCTTTGGCATCTGTATACGGGGTTTTTACCATTTGAGAATCGTCACACAAACGGAGGTTAGAAAAAATCCCTCTATAGATAGAACAGCGGTTAAGACATTAAACGACTTCCAGAAATTAATAGGGTCCATACAATGGTTAAGGAACACTGCACCTATATCCAATGAGTTAATGTGACCGCTTTACCAAATTTTGAGAGGACCCTCTGCACTTAATTCCCCTAGAGACTGGACCAAAGAGGCTATGCAGGCTATGGATGCTATAGAGCGCATAGCTAACGAATCCACTGTCCAACGCATAGATCCGCTACAGCCGGTTTATATAACTGTTGTGTCAAACCCATCTTTAGGTATAGCTGCCTCAATATTTCAACAGGCTGGCCCTTTGGCGTGGGTCTATCCTTCCAAACCCAACAAAAGTGTCCCCTCTAAGCTAGAGACACGGAGACTGCTGCTAATGAAAGCCTCAGAATTGGCTCAAGGCATTACCGGTAAGGTTCCTATCATATTAATAGAGGATTCTGTAGAGATATTCACACAATTAGCACATGAATCAGAAACTTGGGTGGTGGTCTTAACTACCCACCAGACTGTTCAAGGTCATCTGCCTCCATCGCTCAGGGGGTGGGCTTTATTGCCCTTGTCGATTCCAAAAAACCTAGTGCAATCGACGCCGGTTGACGGCATTAACATATTTACAGATGCGACAAAGAAAAATAAGGCCTCAGTTTATATCCCAGCCAAGAAAATTTTGCAGATCTTACAAACACCATATACCTCTGCCCAGAAAAACGAACTATATGCTGTTTTATAAGCTTTACAATTATGCCCCTCTGAACCCTTTAATCTAATTACAGATAGCCTTTTTTGTTACCACCTCCTTACTCATATTGCCACTGCAGATTTTTCGCAGTCCTCTTCGGCTATCTTGCCGATGTTGGTGCAGTTACAACAAACACTTGTAGATTGGAAACACTCTTTATATGTTTTACCTATCAGGATTCCCAAAATCACCCTTACCCGCATGTATACCTACCCCGAATATGTTTGATGTTGTCCAAGTTTGCTCTACAGGTTATCCGGTGATAGGAGAGATGATAAACAACACCCACCTGTATTTCATGGATGGCATCCCAGGACCCTACTTCACTGCACCTGTCCCTCATGCGGTATCCGGCAACCAGATCAATACCACGGTGGTATTGCAGGCACACCTATGGAACGCCGCAGCGGCGTTCGGAAAGGCCATACACATGACGGACAATAGTGTGCCCCTCACAGACAATGCCACACTGAACAAACAGTGGTTTAACCTTCTTACGGAACGTGGGTACCACTGCGATGAATCTTCTAGCTCAGGACATTGCAACTCTTTTGAGGTAGTGACACAGACAACTACAGACACCGAAATGTTCCTGATTTGTAGGGACGGGAGCATCACTGGCACCCATGATTTTAACATTATTTGCCATAATGGGTCCCTATCAAACACCCTTCAGAGTAAGGACTTAACAGGGAATGGCACCTTTGTAATATTGCTGAAAATACCCCTGGTAACCTTTTGCCGGTAGGATCTTATAGACCCTTCGCGGACTCAGACTATTTTGAAATGATCACTGCCCGAGTGGCACGAGTGAGACGGGGACTGGACATTTCTACAATGGATATCATTGGACTAGCCGTGAGTGTTTTACAACAAATAGAACTTGCGGCACTGCAGAATGAGGTTAAAGGTATGGCACATGATCTGGCCGACTTTATGGTCTATTCGTAAGAGGCATGGGTGGAGCAACAACAGATAAATAGACAGGTGGCACTTGAGCTAGCCGCGCTGACCTCTGTGGTAAAAGCATTGGCCACGATGGTACAGGTAGAATCAATGCTTCAAGGGCTATCGTGCGATACGCAGCTGTTACGACCTGCATGCATGACTGCCCTCATGCTTAACGCTAGCACAGAGCTTGAAGATGCTATTGCCAGACTTGATGACTTCCAAAGTTTAGATACTTATATATTAAAGTTAGATGAGATAATTAAAAGCATACAAAATGCCACAGACCATTATAAGAGGGATATGAAAAATCAGCATGAACTTTTTCCAGACTGGTTGAGAAATCTTAATGTTACACAATGGCTTCATACATTTTTTGTTACTGGATTGGGAATTGCCCTGTTATGTGTGATTTGTCTCTGTCTACCTTGCTTATTGTCATGTATTATGAAATTATGGATGAGTACCCTGGAACAGCTGAGGGCTGATATACTTCTGCAAAAACACAAAGGGGTCATTACCGGAGGTCGATCCTGATTACCTGTTTAATGAGGGCTGGGGCTAAATTAAGGCTCGCTGACTACTATCACCCCACTAAGATTCATAATGGGCTTTCGCTGTGATTGTGCCAATGACGGGAATATTGTGGCCCCATGACCTGGATAATCATAACATTGGCTGCAGAGGTACCCAAAGACGGGATTATTGTGGGTCCACCTACCAGTGACATGGAAGGCGGAGGCCACCCACATAGCCTAAGACAGGGGCCCTGCCCACTTTCGGTACCAGGCATGGAGGCAGGCCACATAGCCTAAGACAGGCCCTTCACCTGCCCTTATAAAACAAAAAGGGGGAGTTGTCAGGGGCGTAATGGACCAATAAACCTCCTGGGGGGATGGGAATGAGAAAACTAGGAAGATTTGACCTGCTGACGTGGCTCTGCCAGCTCAGCACTAGAAAGACTTCCTGGTCTGAAATTAAATAACCACTAACCAACCAGAAGGGGACACAACCTGGGTTGGGAATCGTGCCCCTTTTTTGGTTTGGTCTGGAGGGGCTCACTCCAATGAGATGAAAGCCTCACCCTCGGGGTGGATCAGGATGGATACCTAAAAATAGAAACCTACTTAAACAATGGATAGCTACCCGGAACTAGAACCTTACTTAAACCAACGCCCTGGGCTGTTCGGGGGACTCCTCTGCACTTAATAAAGTATATGCCTCCTGAAGAAGTGTCCGACTGAGTCCCTCCGCCGAGTCCCCCGGGGAGGGAAATCCGGAGACGTCCGAAGCAGAAGCCCACTGAGAGAGTGTCACCTGAAGGACCCGGACCCGGGTCACCTCCCTTTTAGCCTCCCTCCCCTTTCATGCCCCTTCCCCTCCTACTGCCTCTAGAGCTAGTTAGGATTATCTACTTAAGTTTATTGTTCCCTCCTTGAAAGAAATCAGATGAGAGTACCTCTCAAACAATGCTCATCTCCCTCCTCTCTTTCTCTCTATTATAATTTTGTACTTCTTCTTGTGATGTAATTTGCCACTTTCTACTTCCTCCTTTTCACATCTCCTATTACAATCCCTTCTCATACTTAAATCATATTTTTTATCATGATATCATTTACTTTATACCCATTCCCTCTATGTATATCCCTTTTATATTTCATAATAGCTGCATAGTTCTCAAGATTAACAGGTATCATCTTCCCTTATAGGGAGGTAAACAGTTTGCCCTAATTGAGTGACAAGTTGTTCCCCCCCACCCTGTTTACCTTTTTATGATTCTCTTGAGACCTGCATTTGAAGATCGAATTGTCTATGAAGTTCTGGTGTTTTGGCCAGGAAGCTCTGGAAATCCTTTACTTCATTGAATGACTTTCTCCTTGCCTGGAATGTTATGCTGAACTTTGCTGGGTAATTGATCCTTGGTTGTAGTCCCAACTCCTTTAACTTATGGAATATTGGATTCCAATTCTTTCAAACTTTTAATGTAGAAGCTGAAAGGCCCTGTGTAATCCTGACTGTATCTCCTTGATATTTGAATTCTTTCCTTCTGGCTGCTTGTAATATTTTCTCCTTCACTTGATAGCTCTGGAATTTGGCAGCGATATTTCTTGGGGGTTTGAGTTTGGGATCTCTTTCAGGAGAGGAATGGTGGATTCTTTCAATGACTATTTTGCCCTCTGAATCTAGCACTTCTGGTCAGTTTTCCTTGATGATTTCCTGGAAGATCTTGTCCAGGCTCTTTTCTCTGTCATGGGTTTCTGGCAGGCCAACAATTCTTAAGTTTTCTCTCCTGGATCTATTTTCCAGGTCAGTTGTTTTTCCAATTTTTCCAATTCCAATCCAATTTTCCAATTAGATATTTTACATTTTCTTCTATCTTTTCATTCTTTAGATTTTTTTTTGACTGATTCTTGCTGTCTCGAGTCATTAGTTTCTACTTGCCCAATTCTAATCTTTATCAAATTGTTTTCTTCCATTAACTTTTGCATCTCCTTTTCCATCTGCCCAATTTTTACTTTAAGGAGCTATTTTCTCCAGTTAATTTTTGTACTTCCTTTTCCATTTGCCTTTTTAGGAAGTTATTTTCTCCAGTTAATTTTTGAACTTCCTTTTCCATTTGTTCAATTTTCCTTTTCATAGAGATGTTCTCATCAGTGAATTCTTTCTTAATAATTTTAAAATCATTGGCCAGTTTATCTTCTATTTCCTTCTTCAACTGTTCCAGGAGAGCTGCTTGTGCTTGCTAGCAGTTCATAGTCCCTTCTGAAGTTTCAGATGGAAGTACAGTCTCAGCTCTGACCTCTTTGCTGTTTGTGTTTTGGTCCTTATCCCCATAGAAAGATTCTATGGTTCTTTTGACCCTCTGCTTTTTCTTGTTCATGATGTTGATTGAGTGTTGTGGCTTCTGGTTCTTTCAGTCAGAAGCTAGGGAACTTTTTGCTGAGCTGATGTGTGAAAAAGCTAAAAGTAGGTTTTTGTTTTGTGTTTCCCTGATCAGCCCTGGGTTTAGCTTGTTAAGTGTGGGGGAGAAGTGGTCTGGTCACAGGAGATCTCCTCAGCTGAACTGAGGCAAACGCAAGCTCAGGGGCTGGTAAACCCAGCTGCCCTATTGTCTTTCTGATTCCTCTGGACAGCTGAGGCATGCCTAGATGTTAATGCATGTTCCCACCCCTCCTGGGGTTCCTCTCCTGGTGCTGAGACTTGCCTGGGTCCTAGTGTGAGTTTTCTCTGCCCTGGGTCCTCTGTCCTTCTGGTTTGCCTCTGCCACCATAGGAGGAATCCCCTTTAGCTATTTTCCTCACCTCAGGTGTTATGAGACTATTGGCGGTTCTTTCATGGTCATCAAGGGGGGAGGAGAGAGCATTTACTGATCACTCCACTATCCTGGCTCCCAGAAGTTCAAGCAGGTGACTTACTGAAGTTTGATCTTCTGGCTGAAGGTCTCAGGAGCTGCTGAACTGATATCTGGCACTCAGCAGCTCTCACTGGCTCAGTTCCACTTGTCTATCACCTTCAGTGCCACTCCTCTGGTTCTTCCCACTGCTCAGGATTCTCGGATCCCTTCTGCTCTGCTGTGCTGGCCACGCTGCACTGTGTGCTGTGGGTTCACCCCTGCAGAACAGATCCTTCCCATGGACCTTCCAGTCTAACTGAGCTCCAAATCTGTCACAGTCTGTCTCCCACTGGATTCCGCACCTCCAAAATTTGGTCAGATTCTCCTTTCAGAGGTATCTGAAGGAGTTTTTCTGAGAGCTTAGGTGAGTCGTTGCTCTCACCTCGCTATCTTGGCTCCGCCTCAGAAATGTCTTACTTGATTTTCAAAAAAAAAATTTTTTTTTGAGCTCTTCCATGGCCTGAGAAAAATTCATATTTTTCTTGGAGGCTTTGGATGGAGAAGCCTTGACTTTGCTGTATTCTGTTTGTATACTTCAATCTTCCTTGTCACCAAAGTAAGATTCCATAGTCTGACTCTGTTTCCAGTTTTTGCTCATTTTCTCAGTTATTTACCTGACTTTTGAGCTCTTTGTCAAGGTAACTCTCTGCTTCCAATGGGGATTGGGGGTATACTGTCAGCCTATCAATCCCCCCACAATCTGTGAGCCTAGAGTTCCAGAAACAGTGCTTGCTACTGCTACTGTCCCTGCTTCTGCTGAAGACTCTCCTCAGCTACTCCTCCACTGCCTCCAATACCCTGGGGTTGGGGCCCAAACACTCTACTCCCACAGTTTTTTTCCACCAACCCTCCAATTTGTCCTCTGCCTTTTGGGGTCGTGAAGTCTGGAAACTTTCACAATTGCCCAAGATTCAGTCCTTCCAGTGTCTACTCAGGTCCCATCTGTGCCAGTGTGGCCCAGGCCACACTGTGCTCTGCTCCTAGCACAGTGTGATAGACACTTCCCAGTGGCCTTACAGGCTATCTTGGGCTGGAGATTTGCTTCTCTCTGTCATTCTGTGGGCTCTGCAACTCCAGAATTTGTTTAGAATCATTTTTTACAAGTATTCATCTTGGTTTGTTGGGAGAGTGCTAGCAAGCCCTGACTGTTGCTCCGCCATCTTGGCTCTGCCCTATCTGAGACAGGATTTTAACTCAGGTCTTCCTGACTCCAAGTCTAGTTCTCTACCTACTACACCATCTAGTTTCCTCAAAAGAATCACATTATATATTGATTTAATTTCAAGGGCTTCAATGAATTTTTCATAGAATTTCTCTACTTCATTTTCTGCAGTGTATATTGTGCTGCTCACATAAAATGTATTTAACAAATTTTTTTTTAAGCAAAGGAATGAATAGATGCTGGTACATATGCTGCAAATGCCCTTAGTGGAGAGTGTTGAGGAAGTCCCTGGGAGTCTCCCTACACAATCTATAAAGAAGGCATATCTGTTAGCAAGTCTTTTAGAACAACTCTTAAATTTGATCAGGGACTCTCCTTATCTACTTTCTTTGGATACACACACACACACACACACACACACACACACACACACACACACACACACACATATATATATATATATATAAATACATATACATCTTTATAGTGGTCTTCTTACAATTACTTATCATGGGTGTTACAATGCAAGATGAATAGAAGAGAGGAAGCCTGGTGTAGTAGATAGAGAGAAAAGTTCAAATCCTGTCTCACATACTTACTAAGTGTTATGACTTTGTGCAAGTCACCTAATCTGTGTTTCATTTTCCCCAACTAGAAAATGATAGGGTTCAACTTAATGATCTCTAAGTCCTCACATTTCTAAGTCTGAGATCCTACGTATTGACCAAATATACACTGTAACCTCATCCAGTCCTCATGTGTTGTGGTTTCTTGATTGTGTTGGTCCAGTTCTTCTATACCTCTTTCTTGAAATGTCCCCACCCCCATAATTGGACACAGTTTTTGTTGCATGTCACGATTCAATCCTCAGCATAGCTGACCCATATTCCATTTCTGGCATGTTCTCTTTCTTCAATCAAAGCAGGCACTTTCTGCACCCCTGGCTTATGAATACAGAACATTTCTGTGGCAGCCTGGATGGTTCATTAGGTCCAGGTGTGCCCTTCTCCTTGTGGAAGGGTGGGAAGGGAGGGATAGGGTCATGGCAGGCTCTGGTAACTAAGCTCTGGGCTCTGGATGTGGGTGAGGAGGGTGTTTGCAATAATCAGATGTGTTTTCCCTACAGCTTTTTCCTATTACTGCTCAACCTAATGTTCCAGAGGCTGCTAATTATTATTTATGAGACTGTCTTCCATTTCAAATTAAAATTTACAGAACAAACCATGCTCTGAGATGAATATGTTCTCATCTGGAAATGGAGGGGGAGAAAAAACATATCGATAGAGTGAATTTCAAGGTTTTGGAAATTAACCTGACCTGTGGTCAAACAGATAGGGGTTGATTTAAAATTCATCAAACAGAGAAATTCATGGGGGAGGATAATCATTCTCTTCATTTCAATCCTTACCAATATTTCTCCACTCTTTTTTTCCTCCAGTAGACTTTGGTGCCATGACTTTACGTTATCACCATTAGTCTATTTTTTCCAGCCTTATCTATCATTAGCCTCTTTCATATATCCTAAGCAGGAATCAAACAAGAAGTTTCAAGCCCATTCCTGAGTAATCTCTAAGATTTTCTAGTCTCTGTGGCTTTGTACATACTTTCTTTCTTGAAATGCCTTCCCTTAATCCATCCTGGAGAGAGAGAGAACCTGGGTTCTGATATAGTCCATGAGGCTTATTATCAGTGTGACCTTGGGCAAATCACTTAATCTCTCTAGGACTCTGTTTCTTCATCTTAAAAAAGGAAGGAGTTTGACTAAACAGCACTTAAAGTCTCTTCTGATCCTAGATTCATGAACCTATGAATCCTGATATCTGTACAGCTCTGCTCGCAAGCCTGGAAAGTTCCTACTTTTCTTTGTCTCTTAGAATCCCCTGCTTCAACCAAGTTTGTGCTCATCTGTCTCCTAAAAGAAGTCCTTCATTGTTGGTTGTCTCTTCTTCCTTTTAAAATGATCACATATGTGCTTTTCTTAAAAATAAAAACAGAAGAATATATATTCCTTGAGAGGAGGAGCTGGGCTTCATTTTAACTTTTTAAACCTAGCACAGAAAATAATTTGTATTCCTCTCCCCTTCAAATTATTACATATATGATTATCTGTTGACAAATTAAAGCAGAATGCACTTTACTTGAGGGTAGAGACTATTTATTTCATTTTGTCTTTGTAGTCCCCAGCATATAGCATTATGCCTTACACATAGTAGGTGTGCAATAAATACTTTTAGGAATATGTTTTCTCATTTGATCCTCCTAACAACCATGTGAGGAAAGAAAGTAATTAAGATTGTTTTAACAAATGAACTTTTTAATTGAATTGAATTATACCACTGAGAATCAGAAATAGCCAGACATGTTGGCATGTCTGATTTACTTCTAGACCTTGTTGACCTGTATGGGGGCTCTCAGTTCCTCTCCATCCTCCTGCCAGGACTTTTCTTCTCCATTTTGGGATCCCCCTACTGTGCATTCTGGTCTAGTAAGAATGCTGCTAGCATTGAAATCGAGGTAGAGAAACAGAGATGTTGCACTTACATGAAGGGGGAACCTACACTGTTCATTTGAAGAGAAGGAAGAGTTGTTACGTTTGCAAAAGATTAAGACATAAACTTGGGGCAGCTAAGTGAAACAATGGATAGAGCACTGAGCTTGGAGTCGGGAAGACTCATCTTCCTGAGATCAAATCCGACTTGACACTTACTAGCTGTGTGACCCTGGATAAGTCACCTAACCCTGTTTGACTCAGTTTCCCCATGTGGAAAATGAGCTAAAGAAGAAAATAACAAATCAATCTGCTATCTCTTCCAAAAAAATCCCAAAAGGGATCACAAAGAGTCTGATACAACTAAAAACAACTGGATAACAACAATGATGTGCCTTTGAGTAGTTTTATTTTACTTTGAGAATGCCTATCAGACTCAGGAAAGCTTTCAGCACCACGGAAGTGAATAGCTACATTTTTTGGTACCGTGGGAGTTTTTTTTCTTATGTGAGTGTGCTTCTTTATTCTTTTTCCTGAAGATAACTTGGGAAAAGGGATGTTGCATTTATCTCCCAGTGGTATCTTATGTGTTGTAACTATAATTTTTACCTTCTCTGGTGATAGTTTTATAGGAATCTGGGATCAGAAGGATATACAGATATTGCCTAAGCTACAGTTCTTATATGGTGATTGTCCTAAGACTTTGCTTCCCTTTCTCAAATAGTGTTTGAGAGCCCCAGATGTAACATCAGCCAGGGTCCCCTTTCCCCAATGAATCCTATGTTCTATACTCTTCCTGACTGCCTTCCCTATTGCAAGAAAATGTACCTCTGGTGTCCTTGTCTCTCAGTAATTTGTTCTCTTGGTAAGTATAATCTAATATGTTAATTAATCATTAACTCAAACAATATTTATTTCCTTACTAGGTATCCATAACAAATTTTATTTTGTGTGTTATTTACTGTGTACTCTTGTGTTTAGACCTGTAATAAGAATCAAAACTGAAACTTGCAAAATAGTAGGAGTTCAGAAAAAATGAAAATGCGTAATATTTAGTTAAGGCTTTCTAGAGGAAGTATGTACATTTCAGATAGGTTTTGAAGAATAGATTGAATTTAAAGAATCATTAAGGAATCATAAATCATAGAATTCCAGAAAGGAGAATTAATAGCAGGAGACAATGCAGAGAAGCAAAAGACGAATGTCTTCGGTGCAGCAGTTAGTGAGGGAAAGAGTGTATGGAAGGGAGTCCTCAGAGACTTATCTGAAAGGTGAGAGAGGGAGGGGCATGATAGAGAAGTACTGCAGGAGTGGGCTGGAACCAGCTCACATCAACCTGCAAGAGCCATTTAAATTTTCAGGGTGAGCATTTACACTAAAATACTATGAATTACATTTACACAGCAAACATTTGCACACAATAAATCAGGCATAATTAATTGATTTTTCCTTGTCTAGATTTAAGAAAGTGATAAAGAACATATTGATAATACATGTTGAACTTAAAAGTGTGACTTTTTTGTGATTTTTCTTTCTCTTTTCAGAGAGCTAGTTGCTACAATGCACCCTTTCTTGTAAGCCAAGTAAGTAAAAATGATGAGTTTTATCTTTACAGAGCCTGAGGACTCATGGGTTCTTGCTTGAATAAAACAGGAACTTGAAGAAAGCAACATTTTAGGCAGCTCCAGGCTGACTTCACAAGGGAGGAAGACCACTTAGAGGTTTTAATGTTTAAAAATGACCACTAGCCAGATAGATAATATTTGCCAAGTCATTGAATTTTTCTGCACCATAGTTTCTTTTTTCTGTAAAATTAGAGTAAAAATACTTATAAAACTTATTCCATGTGGTTATTGTGAGGATGAAATGGAATAATATATTGAAAAGTGTTTTGTAAATCACCAAGGGAGTGGGGTGGCTAGATGGCACAGTGCAAAGAATACCAGGCATGGAGTCAGGAAGACTCATCTTCCTGAGTTCAAATCTGGTCTCAGACACTTACTAGTAGTGTGACCCTGGGCAAGTCACTTAATATTGTTTGCCCCAGTTTGTGACAAACCATTCCAGTAGGTTTTCTAAGGAAACCCCAAATAGGATCACAAAGAGTTGGAGGTGCCTGAAAAATGACTCAACATCCACAAAAATACATAAAGGTAATACATAACAATTTCTGATATTAATCATATTGTGATCATCAATAAGTATTTATTAAGCACATTCAAAGCTTTCTCCAATTAGGTGGAAGTTAAATAGTCTCTTTTTTTGTTTCACTTTAAAATAATCTTTTCTGATAGACAGGTAGATAGATAGATAGACAGATAGATAGATAGATAACTTCATATCACCTTCATTTCTGAATATACCCTCTCACTTTTTCCCGACTCAGAGACTCATTACTTACAATAAAGAATAAGAAAGGGGGAAAAACCTTAAGAAAAAACACAACCAAGTATAAACAAAATGCATCAGTATATTAAATGTTCAGTATTCATATTGCTTGCTCCCCACCCTCAAATCTCTAGCAAAAAAGAGGAGAAACATCCTCATATCTCTTCTCTTTGGCCTGCTTGGTCATTAAAATGACAATGTTCAGTTTTCATGGGTTTTCTTGTTCTTTTCATTTATATTATTAAAGGTCATTGTGCATACCATTTTCCTAGTTCTGCTTACCTCACTTTACATAAACTCATATCATTCCTCCCATGCTTCTCTATATTTATTATATTCACCATTTCTCTTTTTAAATTTTTAAAGTTATTTTTTCAATCCCTACATTTAAAAAAATCCTTATCAGAAATATGCATAATCAATTAAAATAAATTCCCACACTGGTCATATCCAAAAATATATCTCCTTCTGTGTACTGATTCCATCACCTCTCCATTGGGACTTGGTTAACATGCATTATCATTTGTTCCCTAGAATTCTGGCTGGCTATTGCATTGACAAGAGATCTTAAATTTTTTAAAGTTGTTTGTCTTTGAGATGTTGTTATTACTGTATTAATTGTTCTTCTGGTTCTGCTTATTTCATTCTATATCAATTCATTCAGTTTTCCCATGTTTCTTAAAAATGATTTTTTTGGTCATTTCTTATGTTGTTCAGTTATGTCCAACTCTTTATGATCCCATGGACAGTATGGTCCATGGGATTTTCTTTGCAAAGATAATGGAGTGGTCTGCCATTTCTGTCCCCACTGGATTAAGATAAACAGGGGTTAAGTGACTTGCCCAGGATCATATAGTACTAAGTGTCTGAGGTCACATTTGAACTCAGGTATTCCTTACTCCAGGCCCAGCATGCAACAGAGCCACCGCAAGTATTCCAAATTGGTTCGGTATCTACTTTTTTCCCAGTTCTCTGCTACTGTAAAAAGTTCTCTTATAACATTTTGGAGTATGTGGGACTTTTTCTTTTTTTACTTCCTTGTAATCCTATGTCCCTAAAGTCTATGCAGTAGAAAGGAAACTTTGGAAGACCCTACCAAGCTGGGAAGATTTATGATATAGGTCTAGCAATAGACACTGTCTCTCATCCATGAACTAAACTAGCTAGGTTTAAAGAGACTAATCAATAATTTTGCTTTAGTATAATAAATCTTTTGGCTGTAGCTACCCTTCAAGACAGCCTCTCAAGCTGTCAGATGGTTGCAATCTATGTCAAATAGAGGAATTCTACTCTAATGAAACTAGGAATTCTTGAAGACTTGAATTCTATTCAAAGCACTGCAATAGGCAATTAGGATAAAAATTTAGAATTACTCTCAAGGACATGACAATCTAAATGGAGGAAGGACAGTGAGCAAATCCTGATTACACAAGGAAGGTAGAGATTAAGTATGAAACTTAAGATATCTTTTACCTAGGTGTTGGGGAGAAGATATGGGAAGGATTACTTAAAGATGTGTTATCTGTTATGTATTCTGAAAGAAAGAAGGTATTTCAACAATGGGAATAGGACAAGTTTATTCTATATGGGGGTGGAGAGACAAAATGAGTAAGAGTACTGAGATGAAAAAGACCAAAACATAAAGGGGGAATGAAACATCATCTAGTATGGTTTAAAAAGTATAAGATAGAAATAGTATAAGATCGGACTGGAAAGTTAAGAAGGGGCCAAGTTGTATAGGAGCATGAATTCTAGAATGAAGGAGTTTCCAGAGGAGCCAAGATGATGGAGTAGAAAGACTCAGGTCTTTCTAGCTCCAAATTATGCTAGCTCCAAATCCACAGCCCATAAATTTCCTGTAAAAAGAACTCCCCACAAATTCTGGAGCAGTGCAAACTGTGCAGCAATGCAGTGGAGGAGATTTCCATTCCAGAGAGCCCTGAAAAACTGACCCCAAAGGTCCGTCGCACACCGGACAGCGAAGCCCAGCCCTCCCCTGCCCTGGCCCCGTGGCCCCGAGAGGAGCAGATCCCAGCAGGCTTCTGGGACAGAATCTCTGGTGGCTGCGAAGGTCCCTCTACCCACAGGTGCTACAGGTCAGTGAGAGAGACTTCTGGGCTGGCCAAGAGGAGAGTGGATTGTCTCTGTGGCTCAGGCCCCCTAGGGAGGCAGCTGCAGAGGCAGCAGCAGAGGCAACAGTGGCCCGGAACTCCTGGAGCAGACAGGAGCTCCACTCCATTACTAAAGGTATCTGCATAAACACCCTGAGGGAACTGAACCTGGGAGGTGGCCCTGCCCCCACCTGAGCACCAGAACTTAAGCTCACATTGAATAGCAGCCCCACTCACTGCTGAAAGCCCTGAGGCTGGGAAGCAGCATTTGAATCTCAGACCCTAAGCACTAGCTGGGAAGATCTAGGCGGGGGTGGACAGGAATCTCAGAAGTCCAGTAACTGGCTGGGAAAATGCCCAGAAAAAGGAAGAAAAATAAGACCATAGAAAGCTACTTTCTTGGGGGACAGATGTTCCTGCCTTTCATTTCTGATGATGAGGAACAATTCTTACCATCAGGGAAAGACATAGAAGTCAAGGCCTCTGTACCCCAAACACCCAAAATAGATATCCAGTGGGCTCAGGCCATGGAAGAGCTCAGAAAGGATTTTGAAAATCAAGTTAAACATGTGGAGGAAAAACTGGGAAGAGAAATGAGAGAGATGCAAGAAAAGCATGAAAAACGGGTCAATACCTTTGTAAAGGTGACCCAAAAAAATGCTGAAGAAAATAAAATCTTGAAAAATAGGCTCACTCAATTGGCAAAAGAGGTTCAAAAAGCCAATGAGGAGAGGAATGCTTTCAAAAGCAGAATTAGTCAAATGGAAAAAAAGGTTCAAAAACTCACTGAAAAAATAGTTCTCTCAAGATTAGAATGGAACAGATGAAGACTAATGACTTTCTGAGAAACCAAGAAATCACCAAACAAAACCAAAAGAATGAAAAAATGGAAGAGAATGTGAAATATCCCATTGGAAAAACAACTGACCTGGAAAATAGATCCAGGAGAGACAATTTAAAAATTATGGGACTACCGGAAAGTCATGATCAAAAAACGAGCCTAGACATCATCTTTCATGAAATTATCAAGGAAACCTGCCCTGATATTCTAGAACAAGAGGGCAAAATAAGTTTTGAAGGAATCCATCGATCACCGCCTGAAAGAGAATCAAAAAGAGAAACTCCTAGGAACATTGTGGCCAAATTCCAGAATTCCCAGGCCAAGGCGAGAATATTGCAAGCAGCTAGAAAGAAACAATTTGAGTATTATGGAAAGACAATCAGGATAACCCAAGATCTAGCAGCTTCTACATTAAGGGATCGAAGGAGGTGGAATAGGATATTCCAGAAGTCAAAGGAACTAGGACTCAAACCAAGAATCACCTACCCAGCAAAACTGAGTATAATACTTCAGGGGAAAATATGGTCTTTCAATGAAATAGAGGACTTTCAGGCATTCTTGATGAAAAGACCAGAGCTGAAAAGAAAATTTGACTTTCAAACACAAGAATGAAAAGCACCATGAAAAAGTAAACAGCAAAGAGATGTCATAAGGGACTTACCAAAGGTGAACTGTTTACATTCCTACATGGAAAGACAATATTTGTAACTCTTAAAACATTTCAGTATCTGGGTAGTTGGTGGGACCACACACACACATACATACACACATACGTGTGCACACACACATACCGAGACAGAGAGCACAGAGTGAATTGAATAGCATGGGACCATATCTTAAAAGAAATTAAGGTAAACGGTGAGAGAGAAATGTAGTGGGAAGAGAGAGGGTGAAATGGAATGGGGTAAATTATCTCTCATTCAAGAGGCAAGCAGGAGACTTTTTAGTGGAGGGAAAAAGAGGAGAGCTGAGAAAAAAACAAGAAGTTTACCCTCATCACATTCGACTAAAGGAAGGAATAAAATGCACACTCATTTTGGTATGAAAACCTATCTTACAATACAGGAAAGTGGGGGAGAAGGAGATAAGCAGGGTGGGGGGGGGATGATGGAAGGGAGGGCAATGGGAGGAGGGAGCAATTTGAAGTCAACACTCGGGGAGGGACAGGATCAAAAGACAGAATAGAAACAATGGGGGGCAGGACAGAATGGAGGGAAAGAGAGTTAGTCTTACGCAACATGACTATTATGGAAGTCATTTGCAGAACTACACAGATAGGGCCTATATTGAATTGCCTGCTTTCCCAAAGGAAATGGGTGGGGAGGGAGGGATGGGGAGAATTTGGAACTCAAAGTTTTAGGAACAACTGTTTAGTATTGTTCTTGCTACTAGGAAATAAGAAATACAGTTAATGGGGAATAGAAAGTCATCTGGCCCTACAGGACAAAAGAGAAGATGGGTACAAGAGAAAGCAGGGATGATAGAAGAGAGGGTAGATTGGTGATAGGGGAAATTAGAATGCTCGGTGTATTGGGATGGGGGGAGGGGATAAATGGGGAGAAAATTTGGAACCCAAAATTTTGTGAAAATGAATGTAAAAAGTTAAATAAATAAATTTATATTAAAGAAAAAAATGAAGGAGTTTCCAGTTTAATAGGGGACCAATGGAAAGAAAGGGAGACTGACACATTTGCATATCATCTGGGATCTTTAATGTCTTAAGGAAATAATTGATGCATACTTTAGGTGTCATAGCAGAATGACACAGTGCCACATCCTTACATCTGAAAGGGAACGGGACCTGATGACCAGATAATGACACCTATCAATAAAACATTACACTCTGGGTTACAAATTGAATTTCTGTTTGAAATGATTAAGATTGATTCTGTATAATTTTCTTATTGATCCTCCTTATAGTTAATTGATTTGGTTCTATAACCGCTTTTTGTCCTGCAATTTCTTAAGTTATAAGTCTCTGTTTCTGAATTTAAGTTCAGAATTCAGCTGGCCTGTAGTGGGTTAAGTTTAAAAACCCAGCTCTCTCACTAATAACTGTTCTATTCTTGCCTCTAGGAATTAGCTAACCTTAGAGGAAGCACATGAACATAATGGAGTCTGGTCTAATATCTTTATAGCACCAAGGTGTCCTTTAAAGATGTCTGATTTGTTTTCCAAAAAGACTGGGCTGCTATCTTGCACCCGAACCCAAAAAAATATGCATTTCTTATTCTAGGAGAGAAGGAGGTGATCGTTGATAGCCCCTCCCATTATCAGGCTTCCAGTCAATCATAACTTCCTCAGCTCTGTACCCAATTATGTTACCCTTAAGCCCATGATGTCATCCACCCTGTTCTGTTTTATATTCTGTACTCCTCAAAACCTATAAAAGGGGAGCTATCCTTTTGTCTTTGACATAGAGGCAATGCATAGACTGATTTATTGACACACATGTGTCAGAGTTAATAAATATTATCTTACTTGAGGAAATGTGCTTCAATTTACTCTTTTGTTAAATTTCAATTGTGACATGTTTATACAAATACATTCCTACTCCAGAATCAAATGATGGTCTGGACAAAATTCAGAGCTCTAGAACATAGGAAGCAGGTTTTACCAGAGTGATTACATCAAAGAGTCTATTTTCTGTTGAAAGTATAGAAAGATCTTGTTGACCTAATTTGTCATATCCCTTAAAGGTCAGTGCTCTTCAAATGGGACTATAAGTCTAATATAGCTCAAATGTAGAGAATTGACTTAAATAAAATGAAAAGCAGATTTAAGTGTTTGACCTAAGAACCATAGAATCAGTTTGGAAAGGGACCTTACAACTCACCTAGCCCAAATCCCTGACAAAACCATGAATTTATTTAGAGCATACTCAATGAGTGGTTTCCCAAATCCTAGTTGAATAAGAAACTCTTGGTCTGAAGTATGTGTCCTCTGCGACTTGTTTGGACTGCAAACTGACAGGAACATGGCCTCAGGTAGTCATCAAAGCAAACTCTTGATGAATGCATGTGACATTCTGTGCATAGCCCTGATGCCAGATGTATGACCTTGACTTCCAGAGAACATGCACCATGCATGGACATGTTTAGGCACTTACATTGGAGGAGGACTATCTGCCTGCTTGTTTATCCTTAAAAAATATAGGTTTTAACTGACACTTTGTAATCTTCTGGTTATTTGGAATGGAGAGTATAAAAACCTCACTCGACCTCTATTCAGGTGGAGCCAGAAAAAAAAAGTCTTAGAAAAATCAGGTATCAATGTGTTGGCAATGAAGAGGCAGCTGTGTGTTAACAATGGGTTGAACCCTCGTAATTCAAAATTAATCTATCCTCTGCTAGTAAATGGATGCCACCTACACCATACATCTAATATGGTCTAAAGCTTGATATACAAAAGGTATAATAGGAGAAAGATAATTAAATATTGAAAATGTTGAGAGATTAGTCTTAGAGATCACAGGTCTTTTGAACTGTGTATACCTTTCTTCTATATCCTCCACCCTCTCCTTCTGATCCCTCTCCCCCTTCCACTAATACACACACACACACACACACACACACACACACACATTTTCCCACAGTTTCATTTTTCTATTCCTCCTAGGTGGCAGAACATGAAGTTGAAAGCAAACTCTCTTCTGCTCCCTTCTGACTCTTCCTTGGAACTTTGCTGAACTTTGTGAGTTCCCACAAATCCAATGACCCTCCCAGACATTTCTCCTGTTTTCCTTTTCTGTTTGCTTTGTTTTATTTTTGTTTCAGATGAGAAAAAGTGACCCTGGAAGAAGTAATCAATTTCCAATTTCAACTCCTGGGAGCACACTTTGGACAGGGATCAGTGTTTCCTTCTCCTCTTCCTCCTCCTCCTCCTACTTTTTTGATTCAGAGTTCCAACTTTACTTTCTGGAAAAGAACCCTGGAAACGGTATTTTAGGAAAAGGACCTACTAGATACCCATCGTACACTGGTGTGGGAAAACTTCAGTTCATATCATGAGATCATGGAGTTAGAGATGGAAGGGACTTTAAGGGTCATCTAATCATAAAATCATGATGTAAGTAAGGTAATCACTCTTTAATAGCCTTTTTCATATAGATGAGTTTAGTGATGAGGAAGGAAGGAAGGAGAGACTTTAGAGCTAGAGTAATGAATAAGGCAAGTTGATTCTCTCTCAACATGGTTAACTCGAAGATCATGAAACTGAAGGAAGGTTGGAATGTTCAAGCCAACCTAGTGAATGAATGAAATAAAACTCAAGGGACCTGTGTAAGACCTTTACACATAACATGTAGACCTCTAACATCACTGGGATTACATTGTTAGGACTCATACATGGGGAATTTTTTTTTCTCCAGAAGTTAAAAGAGGTTCATAAATTTACAACTGGAAGGGGCCTTAGAGATCTCTTAGTTCAATGCCCCCATTTTACAGGTAACAAAAGTGAGGTACAGAGAGGAAAGGGAAGTAACTCATCCAAAGTCATACAGATCTCAGGAAAACCTGAGGGCTTAATTTGCTTGAATTGAATTGTTAAGCAAGTTGTCATGTATGTTTATCCTTCATTGCTGAAGAAGATCATGCCCAGAGGAATGATGACATGACTTGCACTTGACTTTGTTTTGAGTGAGGGAGGGGTGTAGGTCACCAGCCACACTTCTCCTCCATAGCCACCTGAATCCAGTGACCAGATATTCATTGGGATGACTGGAGATGACCCAGGATGAGGCAACTGGAGTTAAGCAACTTGCCCAAGGTCACATAGCTAGTGAGTATCAAGTGTCTGAGGTGAGATTTGAACTCAGGTCCTTCTGACTCCTGCACTGATGCTTTATCCACTGTACCACCTAGCTGCCCTAAAGCACTATGGATAAGAAGAAAGGCAAAAAAGAGTCTCTGCTCTCAGTCTAAAGGAGCTCACAGTCTCGTGGGGAAGAAATGCCAATTACTCTAAACAAACAAGACATATATATATGTATGCCTAAGGCTGAGGACCAGGAAAGACTTCTTGTAGACTGTAGTAAGTAATGTTTAGATCAAGGGGTCTTAACCTTTATGCATGTTTGTGTGTGATGGATCCCTTTAACAGCAGGAAAACTATTCTCAGAAGTATGTTTTTAAATGCATAAAACAAGACACATAGGATTACAAAGGGAACCAGTTAAACTGAATGAAATATATCTCTCTCTCTCTGTCTCTCTCTCTCTCTGTCTCTCTCTCTCTGTCTCTCTCTCTGTCTCTCTCTATACACACACACACACACACACACACATATATATATATATATATATATATATATATATATATATATATATATATATTTAATTCATAGTCCCTTGGTTAAGAACTCCTGATTTAGAAATATGGCAAGGACATGTAAGCAGTTAATGGTTAGGGAATAGTTAGGGAGATTAAAAAAAAACAACCTGTAAATCTTCAGATAGGAAGAGCTGAAGCCACACCTAAGCAAGAGACAAAATCAGTAAAAATGAGTTAGGAAAGGTGAACCCTGATTGGCAATTTGCCACCTTCATACTTGGTGCCCCATAGACCAGTTGTGGGATATGCACGTATTTTATATAGAGCATAATGCCCACAGACCATAAAAGGAAGCTGGTGCACCTTTAGCATTATGCACAGCATGTCTGAATAGGAAAAGATTATAAGCACCACACTGGGGAGAGTGCACTAGCTTTTGAGGGAAACAGAAACATTGGGATAAAAAGGAGGCAAAAAGGAGATAACAGAATTGGAAATACAAACTAATGAAGTTACTCATTTATAGATAGGCAGACCAGACCTAGCAGCACAATTAGAAATTATGAAATATGATTTTGAAGCAGAAAGGTCTGTAGCAAAAGTATTATTTTTAAAAAGCCCCAAAAGAAAGAAAATTATTAAGTTAATAAAGAGATGCAGTAATCTGCAACAGAGGTAGTCTGAGTTACAAGAGATAGGCAAACCCTTAAAGACCCAGAAAGCTCTGAAGAAAGAATGATAAATTAGAAGGGGTTAAATGGGATTTGGAAGCAATATTTTATGGACTTGCAGTTACAATTAAAGGTTACCTAGGAAGTCAGAGAAGAGAGGGGTGCTGGGCATTAGAAGACAGCCTCCATAGTTGCAGGTCAGAAAATAAACATTTAAAAGAGCTGAATTTACCCTAAACCTAGAGCAGGAAAAGACCTCCATAGGGCAGAGTAAGCTCATAATTTTGTGCCTATATATTTCACTGATCCCTGGACGCTGTCCAGAGGCCTACCTTCTGATGTTCCAAGAGCAAGAAGAGTAACCAAGGTAAGGTAACCTTGGACCTGATTCAAGACAATAAGGTCTCCTATTTTGCAAATCAGTTATAGTAGGCTGCAGTCCAATCTCTCAGTAGGAAAGAAGGGGCAGGTATGGAAAACAAGAGTTGGAAATTCAGCCAGTGAACAGAGCGCTGTAGTTGGAGTCCCTCAAAAGAATGAAGTTCAAATCCTACTGCAGACATTTCCTGGTTGAGTGATCCTGAACAAGTCTTTGAACTTTTCTGTCTCAGTTTCCTCAGCTCTAAAATGGGAACAATGATAACTAGCCAGTATTTTAAGGACTTCAAGTCTTTCAAAATGCTTTGTTAGCTAATACTATATTAATAGCATCAGTTTCATAGTGTTGTGAGGATCAAGTAAGATTGCATAGTAAGTACTTTGCCTACCTCCAAGAGCTATATAAATATTAGTTGTGGTTGTTGCTTCCTAACAGCTGTCATTTATATACCTCCTTCAGATTTGTAAAGTGCTTTACATGTAGCATCTCATTTGATCCTTACCCTATGAGGTAAGTTCTATTGATTACACCTATTTTACAGTTGAGGACAGTAAGACAGTATGACAGGGTCATACATCTAGTATGTGTCCGATAGTGGATTCCAACTCAGATCCTTCTGACTCCAAGTCCAAACATCCCTTCTACAATGTGCCTGACAAATAGTCATCTACTACATCCATCCTCTACTTGAAGATATCCAATGACAGGAAAACCGATTACCCCTTGTGGTGAAGGTCACAGTCAGGTGGCATGAATATTTATTAAGTATCTTTTTTGTATAAAGTATTGGGCTAATGAATAGGATTATAATGAGTAACAAAAAAAATTCTTACCTTCAAGAAGCTTAAATTCTACTAGTGGATTACAATGAATAAACAGATAATCATATATTTGATACTTTAAGAAAATGAAAGAGAACTAGCAACTAGGGATACAAATCCATCCTTTCTTTAGGAGGTAGCATATGAACAGTGCCTTGAAGGAGGTTAGGGATATTACAAAGCAGTAGTAAAGAGGTATATTCTGGGCATAGGGTGTAACCTGCATTAATGCAATGAGGTGGGAAATTGAATTAGAATCTGAATACTGAAGGTAGCAGCAGAGATATAAGGAAGTTCCTATTTCTTGTTGGAATTGAAGTAGAATAGAGCAACATCCAGGCAGTTATTAATATCATAATATAGAGGCAAGCATTTTACCTGGAGAAATGTCTTTTTAAAAGAAGAATGTCTTGATGACAAGAAGAGAAGTAACTTCCCTTGATGGTAATGACCCTCACCTAACTCAGAATAAATTCATTTGGGATACAGAAGAACAAAGGAAAAAAAGAAAATCAGAAGAGAAAAAATACTAACCCAATAAAAAAGAGCCCTAGACATCCCCAATCTAGTAAAAATTTTATGAGGAAAGAAATTATTTCAGGGCATCTCTTACTGGGGAATCGAAAAGTCTTCTAATGATTTTTAAGGTTAATTTCATATGCTGAAATCTTGGTTTTTCTTTAGAAAAAGCCATTGTAATCCTCATCCAAAATTTAGTATTTTTTTCTTTGAGGGATTAGTTAACACTCCCTAGCAAATGAATGATTTGTTTTCGAAGTAGTACAGCTGTAATGAAAGAACACAGTCTGGAGAAATCTGGGTTTGAGTCCTTCCTCTGAAAATTAGTAGTTGCAACAATAAACATAGCCAACACACTATGGGTTTCTCTTTTTTGGCCATTAGTAAAATGTGTGCAATAATACTTGAGTAACTCAGAAGGTTATTGTTATATACTTTATAGGTTTGTGAATCTGGGTAACCATGATTAAGAAGTAATCTATTGAGGGAATCTATATATTGTCCTTCCTTCTCAAGGAAGTTTGCGTTGATCGATTTTGACTTATCAATAATGTTCAAGAAGATCTAGATTCAAATCCTTCCTCTGACACATAATCACTGTACTCTGGGCAAGTCATTTAATTTCTCTTTCCCTTAGACAATTCTTTGGGTTTATAAACTGCAGGGAGAAATTGTGCATCTTCTCTAGTGAAAGTAATTTCCTCATCAGGCATTCCCTATACCAGTGAAATCAGAGGTAAAATCTCCATGCAACTCTTCCTAAAAGAGTGATCTATTGACCAACTTCCAAAAATATAATCCAGTCCAATAAGCTCAGTAGTAGGTGCTAGGTGCTAGATACATAAAATCAAAAAAAGTACTTAATCAGGAGATCTATTGATCCTGGCATTTTATAGAGACTGTCATATAAGGGGGAATTATAAAACTTACTGTTCCTCTGAAGCAATTCGAATACAGAAGAGATATTTGAGGACAAGGAAATTTTTCACACTCCTCAAATACACTATACATTTGACCACACATTCTTTGTATTGAAGCAAGCTTTGACAATTTAAGCATGTACATAGGTTCAACATTATCTGTAGTCACTGCACTATGTCTATTTGAAACAGGACAACCAAGTTCATCATTTAACTAAAGATATTCAACTTAGGTCCGAGTCTCACATTTGCCATTTGACAACATCTTGCTTGGTATCCTTAGGCATAGGATAGAGAGATATGGAACAGATGATAGTATAATTGGATGGGTACAGAATTTGTTGACTCATCAGACACAAAGAATAATCATTAATGGTTTGAACAAAGTCTCTAAAGGAGTATCCCTAAGGGATCTCTCTTTGGTCTTATTTTCTACTAATGAGTTAAATAAAAGTCCAGACGGCATCCTTGTCAAACACTGTAGGAAAGTGTCTAGGGAAATCCAATGCATTGGACTATAGATTAAGGACCACCCCAAATCACAAAAGCCTAGCATGATGGGTTCAATCAAACAAAATTCCATTTACTATAGATAAATGTAAAGATCTACACTTGGATTAAAAAATCAACTTTACAAATACATGATGGTAAATGACTATACAACAGTTTCTTTGCAAAAGGGTTGAGGATCTTAAGAGATAGAAAAATAATGAGTCTATGAGGTGATATAGTACCCAAAAGAGATAATGCTAAACTCTGAATTGATCAGGCTACAATTTGAGAACTGTGGTCAGCTCTGGATACCATATTTGTAAAAAGGTAGACAATCTAGAGCTGAGAAGGAATAGTAAAAAGACTAGAGAATATGCTATTGAAAGATCATTTGAAGAGCTGGGGACTTTAGCCTAGAGAAAAGATGACTCAGGGAGGTCATGTTTATTTACTGTCTTCAAGTATATATTTAAATATAAAAACAGTATATATTTAAATATAAAAACAAAATTAATGCAGTTAAAATTAGAGGGAAATGTAACTGGGAAAATGTTTACAGCAAGTTTATCTAATAGAAGCCTCATTTTCAAAAAATATAGGGAAATGATTCAAATTTCTAAGACTAAGAGCCTTTCCTCAACATACAAAATGATGAAAGGATATGAGAAAAAAAAGTTTTCAAAAGTAGAAATCCAATCTATCAACAACCACATGAAAAAATTCCCCAAATCATTAAAAATTAGGCAAATTCAAATTTAAACAACTTTGAAGTTCTGCTTCACCACCATAAGATTGACAAAGATAACAAAAGAGGAAAATTATAAATATTAGAGGGGCTGAGGGAAAACAGACATATGATTGGAGAGGGAAATTGATCCAGCTGTTCTAGAAATCAATTTAGAACTATGTCCCTAAAAGTCACTAAACTGTACATATCCTTTGACCCAGCAATGCCACTACTAGGCCTATACCCCAAAGAAATCAAAAGAAAAAGGAAAAGAACCCATAGTTACAAAAATATTTGTAGCAACTCTTTTTATAGTGACAAAGGGGAAAAAAACTGGGTACAAATGGTATGTTCAATCATTGAGGGAATGCTAAACAATTTATTGTATATGAATAGAATGGGATATTACATGAAATGGATTGTTTTAGGAGAAACTGGGAAAGAGCTCTATGAACTGACACAGAATAAAGTGAGCAGGTCCAGGGAAAAAAAAGTAATGCAATAACAATAACATTGTAAAAATAAATAACTTTGAAAAGTTTTAGATCTCTGATCAATTAATTGACATGCCATGAGTCCAAAGGACAGAGGGTGAATCACTACTCACTTCCTCCCTTTGAACTAGGACTTAAAATGCCGAATGAGACATATATTTTTGGACATAACCAATGGGGGAATTTGTTTAGCACATAGGTTCTGGGGGCTTTATCTTTTATTTTATTGTTCTACAAAAGAAAAGAAGTGGGAGGTATAGGTTATTTTTAAAAATGAGAGAAAACAAAACAAAACAAAAACAAAAAGAATGGCTTTCTTGTCAGGGTGAGTAGGTCCTCCTCCAATAGTGATCACAACTACTACCATCCTTCTCCCAAATATACACAATTTCTCATCCTGTATAATTGTTCATTTGTATTCTCTCTCGCTGTTTGCCCTTCATTTTCAAAAAGAACCAGTAACATCTTGGGGTAATGTCTTGACTCATGCATGAATTGGATATAAGTGAGGCAAAATCTCACAGAGTTGTCAGTCTCACTCTCTCCTCCAGAGTCATTGAAGTGGATGATTGGGATGCAGCAGAAGACCCTGGCATCTTCAATATCGGAACAAGCTCTAAACATTCCACAGGGTCTGCTTCAGCTTCCTTCATGGCTTATTCCTATCTGCCCATTCTGTGGGGGTGGGGGGAGTCTTCACATGCTTGGGGTAGACATCCCCTAACTCATTGATGAGTTTGAACCTATCAGTTACCCTCAACATGGTTTAACCCATTTGCTGAAATGGTTTTACCAGTGTGTGGCCACAAGTCCATGCTATAACTTCTTGGGATCACAGGTGAGAGAGTTGAGTGAAAGGTGGACACCAAAGTTTTACAACCAACCTTGAAAAGGATTCACATCAGAGGTGCTAGTCCTCCTACACACTCCATTCACCCATATCTTCTGTAAATCCTCCATGGAGCATATATATACTTTGAAGGTAGTCTTCCTCTGATTAATTTTACAACTTAGCATGTTCGCTGATTAATTTTCATTTTTGTCCAACTCTTATCCCATCTAGAAATACTTTTAATGATGTCTTTTATGTGTATGATGTATAATGTTGTAGTGTATGTGTATAATGATGTGTATACACATGCATATGAATATTTGCAATTTGCTTCCATTTTGTTTTCTCAGTGTGAATAGTTAGATATCTTTATTTTAATGACATGATAGACTGAGGAGGCTTTGTAATGGTCCAAGGCTTGATACATTTAGTAAATATAATCTTGAACGTCTGTTCAGGGCATCTTAAATGTCATTGGTAAATACCTTAGGTGTGCATTTTTCCATGATTTATGCCATTATGAGATGCTAATACTCAGAAAGTAATGGAACAACATAATCTGTGTAGTTGTATTTATCATAGGATCTTGAATGCTGACATACGGCTGAGAGATATCTTTTCTCTTTAAGGGAAGCTTTTGTCTGCCTTTTGTACCATCAGAGTCAAATTCTTCCTTAAAAATCAATAAACAGAGCCAAGATGGCAGAGTGATAGCAACGACTCACCTAAGCTCTTGGACAAACTCCTTTGGATACCTCTGAAAGGAGAATCTGACCAAATTTTAGAGGTGAGGAATCCACTGGGAGACAGACTGTGGCAGATTTGGAGCCTAGGACAGGTTGGAAGGTCCATGGGAAGAATCTGTTCCACGGGGGTGAGCGTATAGAGCACAGTGCAGCATGTCCAGCGCAGCAGAGCAGAAGGGCCCCAGGAAACCTGGGAGCAGCAGGCAGAACCAGCAGAGCAGCACCCGAGGGTGGGAGAGCAGAGCTGAAGGAGTGGCAGCCGCTGAGTGGCAGATATCAGCGCAGCAGCTCCTGAGACTTTTAGCCTGCATATTAAATATTGGTAAGTCACCTACTTGAACTTCTGAGAGCCAGGATGGTGGAGTGATCAGTAAATGCTCTCTCCTCACCACTTGATGACTGTGAAAGAACCATAAAACTGCTCAGAAATACTAGATTCACAGGACAAAATAGTCAACGAAAGAATCCACTGTTCACCTCCTGAAAGGGATCCCAAACTCAAAACCACAAGAAATATTGTTGCCAAATTCCAGAACTATCAAGTGAAGGAGAAAATACTACAGGGAGCCAGAAAGAAACGATTCAATTATCGAGGAGCTACAGTCAGGATCACACAGGACCTTGTACCTTCTACATTAAAAGATTGAAGGAATTGGAATCCAATATTCCGTAAGGCAAAGGAGTTGGGACTACAATCAAGGATCAACTACCCAGCAAAGTTCAGTATAACATTTCAGGCAAGGAGAAGGTCATTCAATGAAGTAAGGGATTTCCAGACCTTCCTGAAAAAAATGCCACTACTTAATAGACAATTCAATGTTCAAATGCAGGTCTCAAGAGAATCATAAAAAGGTAAACAGGGGGGAATAAAACAAAACTTGCTACTCAATTTGGGCAAACTATTTACCTCCCGATAAGGGAATATGATACCTGTTAATCTTGAGAATTGTGCATCTATTATGAAACATAAAAGGGGGAATGGGTAAAAAGTAAATGATGTCATGTTAAAAATATGATTTAAATATGCGAAGGGATTTTAACAGGAAATGTGAAAAGGAAGAAGCATAAAATGGCAAATTACCTCACAGGAAGAAGTACAAAATTATATTAGAGGGAAAGAGGGAAGGGAGATGAGCATTGTGTGAGAGGTACTCTCATCGAATTTGTTTAAAGGACAGAACAATAAACTTAAGTAGATAATCCTAACCAGCTCTATAGGCAGTAGGAGAAGAAGGAGGAAGAAAGGGGAGGGAAGCTAAAGGGGAGGGAAGAAGAAATAAGGATAAAGGGGAGTAAAAGGAAGGGGGGGCTAAAAGAAGGAAGGGAAGGCTGCAGGAGAAGGTGGTGAAAAGTGAATTCTATTGAGGAGGGGAAGGGAGATGGGAGAACTAAAAGCATAAATGGTGGTAAAGAGGATGGAGGGAAATACACAGATTGTATTCATAACTGTGAATGTGAATGGAATGAACTCTCCCATAAAACTGAGATGGATAGCAGAATGGATTAAAAGTCATAATCCAACAATATGTTGTTTACAAGAAACACATTTGAAATGGCGGGAATACACACAGGATAAATGTCAAAGGTTGGAGCAGAATATATTGTGCTTCAGCTGATGTAAGAAAAGTAGGAGTAGCAATCCTAATCTCAGACAAAGCAAAAGCAGAAAGAGAGCTAATCAAAAGAGATAAGGATGGAAACCATATCCTGCTAAAAGGCACCATAGACAATGAAGCAATATCATTACTAAACATGTATGCCCTAACTGCTATGGCATCCATATTCTTAGAGGAGAGGTTTGGGGAGTTGAAGGAACAAATTGACAGCAAAATTATCCAAGGGGGGGGAACCTCAACCTCCCCCTATCTGAACTTGATAAATCTAACCTCAAAATAAACAAGAAAGAGGTTAAGGAGATAAATAAAACTTTGGATAAGGTAGATATGATAGATCTCTGGAGAAAATTGAATGGGAATAGAAAATTGAAAGGGAATAGAATGCCAGCAGTACATGGCACATTTACAAAAATTAACCATGTACTAGGACATAAAAACCTCACAATCCAGTGCAGAAAAGCAAAGATAATCAATGCATCCTTCTCAGATCATAATGCAATAAAAATTATATGTAATAAAAGGCCATGGGAAGATAAACCAAAAATCAATTGGAAACTAAATAATCTAATCCTAAAGAAGGAGTGGGTTAAAGAAGAAATCATAGAAAAATCAACAACTTCATTGAAGAGAATGACAGTAATGAGACAACCTAGCAAATCTTGTGAGATACTGCAAAAGCAGTTCTTAGGGGAAGTTTTATATCTTTGAATGCCTACATAAATAAAATAGAGAAAGAGGAAATCAATGACTTGGGCGTACAGCTGAAAAAGCTCGAAAAAAACCAAATTGAAAATCCCCAAGAAAATACTAAATTAGAAATACTGAAAACCAAAGGAGAGATTAAAAGAATTGAAATTAAGAAAACTATTGAATTAATAAATAAAACCAATAGTTGGTTTTATGAAAAAACTAATAAAATTGATAAACCTTTGATCAATTTGATTTAAAAAAGAAAGAAAAAAATAAAATTATTAATATTAAAAATGAAAGGGGTGAACTCACCTCCAATGAGGAGGAAAATAAAACAATAATTAAAAATTACTTTGCCCAACTTTATGCCCACAATTTTGATAATCTAAACAAGATGGATGAGTATTTTAAAAAATACAAATTGCCCGAATTAACAGAAGAGGAAGTTGAATACTTAAAAAGCCCCAACTCAGAAACAGAAATTGAACAAAGCATCAATGAACTTCCTAGGAAAAAATCTCCAGGGCTGGATGAATTTACAAGTGAATTCTATCAAACATTTAAAGAAGAGTTAATTCCAATGCTATATAGACTATTTTTGAAAATTGGGAAAGAAGGAGTCCTCCCAAATTCTTTCTATGATACAAATATGGTTTTGATACCTAAACCACGAAGAGACAAAACAGAGAAAGAAACTTATAGACCAATTTCTCTAATGAATATAGATGCAAAAATTTTAAATAAGATTTTGGCAGAATGAATACAGCATCTTATCATGAGAATAATACATTGTGATCAGGTAGGATTCATACCAGGAATGCAGGGCTGTTTCAATATTAGGAAAACTATTAGCATTATCAATCATATCAACACAAAACTAACAAAAAACACATGATTATCTCAATAGATGCAGAAAAGGCTTTCAAAATACAACACCCATTCCTATTAAAAACACTGGAGAACATAGTAATAAAGGGAACTTTCCATAAACTAATAAGCAGTATCTATCTAAAACTATCAGCAAGCAATATATGCAATGAGGATAAGCTAGATGCATTTCCAATAAGATCAGGGATGAAACAAGGATGTCCATTATCACTACTATTTTTCAATATGGTACTAGAAATGTTAGCTGTGGCAGTTAGACAAGATAAAGAAATGGAAGGAATAAGATTGGTAAAGAAGAAACTAAGTTATTACTCTTTGCAGATGACATGGTGATATACTTAGAGAATCCTAGAGACTCAAGTGAAAAACTATTTGAAAAAATAAACAACTTTGGCAAAGTTACAGGTTACAAAATAAACCCACACAAATCTTCTGCATTCCTATATATTAGCAACCAAGTCCAACAGCAAGAGATAGAAAGAGAAATGTCATTTAAAGCTAGGGTAGATACTATAAAATACTTGGGAGTTTACCTGCCAAAGCAAACCTAGAGACTATATGAACACAATTACAAGACACTTTTTGCACAAATAAAGTCAGATTAAAGTAAGTGGAAAAACATCAGTTGCTCATGGGCAGGCTAAGCTAATACAATAAAAATGATGATTCTACCTGAATTAATTTACTTATTTAGTGCCATACCAATTAAACTATCAGATAATTATTTTCTAGAGCTGGATAAAATAATATCAAAATTCATCCAGAAGAAAAAAAGGTCCAGAATATCAAAGGGACTAATGAAAAGAAATGCTAGGGAAGGTGGCCTAGAGCTACCAGATCTTAAATTGTACTATAAAGCAGCAATTATCAAAACCACTTGGTACTGACTGAGAAACAGAAGGGTAGACAAGTGGAATAAACTTGGCACTCAAGATACAATAGGCAAGGAATATAGCAACCTCCTGTTTGATAAACCCAAAGATCCCAGCTTCTGGAATAAGAACTCACTATTGGACAAAATTGCTGGGAAAACTGGATAACAGCATGGTGGAAACTAGGCATAGAGTCATGCCTGACACAGTACATAAGAATAAAGTTCAAATGGGTACACAATCTAGGTATAAAGATTAATACCATGGACACACTGGAGGAGCAAGGAATAGTGTATTTATCACCTTTATGGAGAAGGGAAGAATTTTTGACTAAAGAAGAGATAGAAAGCATTGTGAAGTGCAAGATGGATAATTTTGATTACATTAAACTGAAAAGTTTTTGCACAACCAAACCCAATGCAACCAAAATTTAGAGGGATGTGTTAAATTGGGAAATAATTTTTACAGCTAATCTTGGGGATAAAGGCCTCATTTCTAGAATATATAGAGAACTGACTCAAATGTGCAACTATGCAAGTCATTCTCCAATTGATAAATGGTCAGAGGATATGAACAGGCAATTTTCAGAGGAAGAAATTAAAGATATCTATAATCATATGAAAAAATGCTCTAAATCACTTTTGATTAGAGAGATGCAAATCAAAACAACTCTGAGGTACCACATCACACCTATAAGATTGGCAAACATGACAGAACAGGAAAATAATAAATGTTGGAGAGGATGTGGGAGAGTTGGAACACTAATTCATTGTTGGTGGAGCTGTGAGCTCATCCAACCATTCTGGAGAGCAGTTTGGAACTATGCCCAAAGGGCTACAAAAATGTGCATACTCTTTGACCCAACAATATTGCTACTAGGACTGTATCCCCCAGAGATCATAAAAATGGGAAAGGGTCCCACATGTACAAAAATATTTATAGCAGCATTCTTTGTAGTTGCCAAAAACTGGAAATCAAGGGGATGCCCATCAATTGGGTAATGGCTGAATAAATTATGGTATATGAATGTAATGGAGTACTATAGTGCCATAAGAAATGATGAACAAGAAGACTTCAGGGAGGCCTGGAAGGACTTATATGATCTGATGCTGAGTGAAGGGAACAGAACCAGGAGAGCTTTGTGCATAGTAATGACCACAGTGTGAGAGAGTTTTTTTCTGGTAGACTTGGAACTTTGTAATAACACAAGAACTTTAAAAAAAAATTGCCAATGGTTTTTTAAGGCAAAATGCCTTCCATGATCAGAGAAAGAACTACGGAATTCATTTGCAGAATGTAGCATATCATGTTTGTGTGTGTGTGTGTTTATGTGTATTATGCTTTGATTTGTTATATGAATTCTTCCATTTATTTTAGTTCATCTACATGGCATGACTATAGTGAAAATGTATTCAGTAAGAAAGTATATGTAGATCCTATATAGGATTGTATGCCATCTTGGGGAAGGAGGGGGTTGGGGGGTGTAGGTGTGGGGGGGGGGGGAATCTAAGTTTTATGGTAGTGATTATATAGCATTAAAAAAATAAATAAAATATTTTTAAAAATCAACAAACAGTAGGCCCAGGGGGATCAGCGGGTTACAACTATCTCTGAGGCAGGTGTATGACTAGAAAAGTATTACTTGCTATAGAAAATTGTTAATAAATGCTTGCTTATTCTCATCTAACATTTGCATTGAGAATATCTTTAATACATGGATAGCCAACTTTTTTCATAAAATTGTCTATACAGATGAGAAAGACGTATGCAGAAGCTATAAAGAGGCAGAATGGGGCTTGATAAAGAAAAGCATTCCCTGTTAATTGCATCATTTACCCAGAACTTTAATGTCTGACCTAGTTAAATGCATAATAGTTTCTTATTTTTTCTCAATTGCTTTTTTTAGAAAAGTAACATCCTATATCCTCCATTCTTTCAAGGCATCTATGTTTCTAAAATTTAACTGGAATTTATGCAGTCCTACACTTGTATATCCCTACTTTTGCCAAGCATGGAATGGTTTTCCTGAAGTGTCTGCTTCTTAACCACAGGTGTGTGGTTAGCAATTCTCACCTTTCCCTCATAAAAAAAACCAAGGACTTGGGTGGAAGTGTGCTTCATATTGTGTATGCCGAGGAAAATGTGACTCCAGATTGGCTGAGAGCATTCAGCCATTGATGTTCTGAAGATGTGTAACTTTGCAAGGGACAGACACACTCTTCAGGAAAGTAGCCCCAGGATTGGGTAGATGCCAGGTTTTACTTGGGTTAAAAATATCAACTGCACAAGTAAAAGATGAGAGGAACATTGTTCAAAGATCTATAGTGAAAACATCTTGGGGTTTTAGTGGACTGCAAACTCAAAATGGCTCAATGGCGTCCAACAGTGTCAACAACATTCAGCCTGGAGAAAATACCTGAGGAGTTGTGATGGTTGTCTTCAAGTATTTGAAGTTTTGTCAGACTGATGAAGGTTTAGATTTGTTCTGACTGGCCTCAGAAGGCAGAACTAGGAATAGTGGCACATCTTTCTAAAACTTTAAAGTCTTTCTGGTCAGATCTTATCTGGGATATTTTGCTTAGTTTTGACCATCAAATAAACAAAAACACTTATTAAATGCCTACTATATGCCAAGCTCCATATGATAGGATGAATACTAACAAATTGGAATGTTTCCATGGTTAGATATGGTGAGAAGACATAAAACTGTGCCAAACAAGGATTTATTACAGGAACTGGGGGGTTGGGGAGATTAAGCCAGGGGAAGAGAAACATTGATAGAGATTCCCTTTTCTTAATAGTTGAACTAGATGGCAACTGAGGCATTTTCCAGTTCTCAAATTCTATGACTGATATTCTATATATTTCAAAGATTGTTATGTGAAACAGGTATTTGACTTATCCTTAGCCCTAGGGAACAGAGCTAGGTACAATGGGCCAAAATTACAAGGAGCTAGACTTTGATTTAATTTATGTAAATTTTTTGTGACAATCATAACTATTTATCAATGGCTCTTGTGATGAAGCTTGGATAAGACTCTTGTCAGAAATGTTCTTACTAAGGATTCTGGTTCAGGCATACATTTATGTAGATTTCTCAGAATTTCAGGTGAAGGAACCTTAGTAAACTTCCAATCCAATTTAAACCCAAACAAGGTTCCCTGGTCTTCCATAAAGGTTTCAAATGTGCTTTGGTTATGTTACTTCATTTGATCCTGACACTGATCACTTATGAAGTGGATAGCAAAATATCACTAACGGCATTTTATACATAGGGAAAACCAGGTTCAAAGAGGTTGCATGATTTGCCCATACAATTTTCACTGTAGTTTCAAACATACGTTGCTAATCTCTAACTGCTTTCACATTTGCTGTAACCTCATACCTGGAATACACTTTATCTCTTGGAATCCCTGCTTTCCTTAAATAACTCACTTCAAGTTCCACCTTCAGCAAGAGACTTTTCTTGGTCTCCTCCCAAACCATTAGTATACCCATTTCTTAAGGGTGCCTTGTGCTCATTTTTTTTTTTATATCCTCTGTCCATACTTACGTATTACACATGGCCTCCTGTATTAATAAAATTCCTGAAGGCAGGGGCAATTTCATTTCTGTCTTTACATCCCTAGCACCTAGCACAATGCCTGGCACATGATAGATGCTGAATAAGTGCTTGGTGATTGATTGATAATGTTATTAAATTAAACAAATTCCCTCCATACATTCAGAAAAACTCTCTTAGGAATTCATTCCCATTAAGATCTGGGAGAAGTAATTCTCCCTCCCTGGGGATTCTTACTGCAAGAGGACAGTAATGATAGGACAATGTTTATTTCAAAGGGTGCATCTTCTACCTGTGGTTCTTTTAAGCCCTCTAGGATAAAATGATGAGATCCTTAGAATTTAACAATGTTGGATATGGAAGTGACCTTATATATCTGATGAGGAAAGATAGTGAACCCAATTGGAAAGAGAATATATTCAGGGACTCAGGGGACACGAGCATGAATCAAAACTCTGCTATTGGTTATTATTACTGTTAGTGATAGTAACACTTATAAATAACATCTATGTAGCATTTTCATATTTATAAATCATTTTCCATATATTATTTCTTTTGATCTACCCTCCTATATTGTCTGTATAATATTTGACAAGTCATGTTTTTTTTTTTCCTCTCAACTTCAGTGTCTTCTTCTGTAAAACCAGGAGCTTGGAATGTATGATCTCTTAAAGCTACTTACAACTCCAAATCCTAAGAATTATGAGAAATATGAGTTCACATTCCAACTCTGTCACAACATACCTACTGGATGACCTTAGGAAAGTAATTTCACCTCTCTGAGTCACAGTCTCCTCTGTAAAATAGTGATAATTCTCCTATTTAATAATCTTATGGATTCATCATGAGAAAAGTGCTTTGTATGCCATCACATAAATATAAACTGTTACTATTTTACAGTTGTGGAAAGTGAAGTTCAGGGAGAGAGATTTGCCCATGGTCATAAAGTCAGGCGATGGTGAGCTGGAGAACATAACCCAGGGCTCCTGATTTCCAGGTTAGTTCTTTTCCAATTAGATGGTACTTACTGCATCCCCCCTGGTCAAGTTCAAGTCATGTCATCATTTCTCTGATGGCATGGTCTCCTTTAGCAACCAAGGATGAACACAACTTACTGCATCCCAGTGTGGTAGGTAGGGGATACACCTGGGAAGAGAATTACGCCTCCAAATCACAGAAATGACAGTAGGCGAGGAGACTGCCACTTCGGGCTGGCTCTTTTTGATCTTAGTTGAAGTCTCCCTGGGAGAGCTTCACTGCAGGCTTTGGAGGGCAGAGCTAACTGGGATGGGCTGCAGGTCACCCCACTGCCCAGTCTATTTTAAGATTCTTTCTCAGCCTCCTGGCAGTGGCTGCCCTCTCAGCTCCACTGATCGCGTTTGATCCATCTCTCCTGCCCCCTCTCTCTTTTTCATAATCAAATTACCCGGACAGCCAAATGTGACAGGCTTCCTAGCAAACCCATTTAAAGCTGCGCAGGGGCACCATTTGAAATGCTTGCCTTTCATCATTTTCCAGTCCCCTCCTTGAGCCTGTCACCTCAGAGCCTTGAAGGTTTCCTTATGCTAATTAACCATGAAGTGTCCTTCTGCCTGAATAATCCGATTATTTGATGGCTGTGGAACAGATGGAGTCAGTCTGTTCTTCCTGGCCTTTTGTAATCAAATCCAAAGAAGAGAGGGGGGAATTAACCCTCCTCTCTACTCCCTTTCTCCAGCCACCTCTAAGATGTCTCCTCTGTAATTCCTTACTGCTCAGCTCCTAACTCTTTACATACTACAGTATGCCTTAGCGGCTAGAACTCTGGACTTTTAGCTGGGAAGACATGGGCTCCAATTTTGCTTCAGATAATTCTGTGGATGTGGACAAATCACTTGGTCTCTTTCTGAATTTCAGGTTACTAATCTGTAAAATGGAACAATAAATATATCTCTTTTATTGGCTTGTTTTCAGGATCAGAGAATATATACTGGAAAGCACTTGTGAATCTTAAAGATCTATATACATAGTGTTTTAGGCATATGTACTATATACACGACTATTGTTAAAATGTCATAGCAGTGTTCTTGTCACCCAGCACAATGGAATGTAAACTGCTGGAGGACAAGGACTATATGACAGCATCACTTTTCATCTTTTTAGACAGAGTGCTCCATGCATAATAGGGGTTTAAAGTGATTGTTGAATTGAACTGGACAGGATATTTCTATAAATGCCACCTAAGGTCACATTAGCTCATTACTATTATAAACATGAACATCACAAGGTATAGAAAAATATAAACAGCACAAATAGTTGTGAACAAGTAGAAGATTCAGAGGTTGTTCACGGGGCTTTTGAGAGAGAGGAAGAGAGAGAAAGAGAGAGAGAGGGAGGAGGGGGAGGGGAAGGAAGCTAGTGGGAGAGAAAATGAGGGATAGAGGAAGAGGAAAAAAAAGGAAGACGAAGACAAAGGAGGAGAGAGATTTACTGGTATATCAGGTTATTGCTTTGATAACGCTCTCAGATAAGATTCTTTTCTAAGGGTGGCACTAAATTGGAAGGATTTGGGTGCCAGGTAGCAAAGCAGGCTACGCTGGAGAGGATGGAGCATTATAGTAATGGATTCCTATGAGTACTTTGTGGGTTACACATTTTCTATGGGGTGAAATACTGTCCCATACCTAAAATGCATTTATTGACATGCATGTCTATGAGGAAGATGGGGACCCTGTTACCCACACTTATGGAAGTGCACACAAAAGTTATATTCAGTGATTGCCTGGAATAAATCATATGTGGGGCCACAAGAGTATCTAATAGCCTCCATTATCTGACCCATTCTGCATGAATCCAAAGTGCATGAGTAGGAGACAGGGAGGGGGGACCTTGCAGATGACATAGCAATTTGTGTTAATGTCTTATCTTCCCTATTGGGTATAATCTTTGTGAGAGCAGGAACTATGTATTTAATTTTGTATTCTGTGCAGAACCTAGCAATAAACTTGGCCATGGTAGTTCCTTAATAATAATTTGTTGAATTAAACAGAACAGAATGTCATTTGTGAATCCAATACCACCTGACCTGTATGGGTTAATTCTAACCTGTGAGTGAATGCACAGATAAGCCTCACTAGGCAGGACTTGGAGGAAAGACCAATGTAAATGACTAGGAAGTCTGAATTTGACAACTTTAAAAAAAATAAGTTTATTACATACAAGAGTTAGAATTAGAACTAAAATCATAGGAAGAGATATCACTGTTCAACACAAAGAAATCAATGATAACTACAGTTCTTGATCAATGAAGTGAACAACCTGGGGAGGTGGCATATTCCAATAACTGATCATTCTCAAGTGAGAATTTGGAATCATTTGTCTGAGATACCTTCCAATAGAAGATATCTTTACAAGAAGGGATTCCTATTTTAGGTATCACCTAAACTAGATGATTTCTAAGGTCCTTTCTACCTCCTGACTCTATAAATCTACTACCTTTCTGAACATCAATTTTCTCATTTGTAAAATAATAATTTTCTACTTCAACTCAATAAAGGCTTACCCAGTATTACCTAATACAAACTGTTAGGGAATCTTCTTTAATGAATAGATTTTTTTTTAATAGTTAAAAGGAATTTAGCATATAGACCACTTGAGAGGTTCAGCAAATTGCTGACCAACAGCTTGCCTCCCCCCAGAATTAAAATCAGTTGCCAGACAGATCTAGGGCATCTACTCAGGGTGTCAACATATGAGGCCATGTAGTTGAAACCACCTGGTTAGAGGAAATGAGGTCACTGGAGAAAGAGACTAGAAAAAACTCATCATTAAGAAGATGGCACCATTGGTCTTGTCACCAGGGAGCAGATGGGAAGCAGTGGCAAGACAGATGACCTCTTATGGTCCTTTCCAGTTCTGAGATTTGACCACTCTGTGATTTGGCAGTGAAGACTAAGAGAGTCCACTTCCTCCACGTATGGCAGACTTAATTTAGAGAAAGGAGATGTATACAATTAGATGCTGAAATCCTGGGTTATGAGTGTCAGCTGGCAAGTGGGGTACTAAGAATGGAGAATCCCATTATCATTTCTGCTTTCTTACCTCTGATACCACCTTCCCATCACCAGACACACCATCACATCAAATTATCATCAAAGGCAATTGAAAGCTTTTGCCAAGAAGAGCAGGAAAGGCTGTGTGGACAGGTGCCAAGTTGGAGCTGGCAGATGGACTGTGATAGGGGCCAAAGAGAAAAGCATTGAAATTTCAAGGGAATTTGGGGAATAGAAAGGTGAATTAAGGTAGGACCTTAGTCACAAAACAGTCACAGCAAATTTATATGGTATTTTAAAGTTTGCAATTCTGTTCTTCTAAACAAGTCCACGAAGTAGGTACTGAAAGTATGATTATCCCTATTTTACAAATGAGGAAACTGATGTTCAGAAAGGTGATAAGACTTTTCCTCGATCATACAGTTATTAAGTGTTGGAACTGAGATTTGAACCTAGGCCATCCAACTCTAAAACCAAAGAGTAAAGATGAAAGCCAAAAGGAACATTTCCTCCTAGACATGAGAAGGTTCATATTGGAGTGATATGATGACATGATGTGTTAATTTCAGGAAGGTTAGGGCTACAGTTTGAATTGACTAGAGTAGTCAATCTTTTTGTGTGCCATGAGCCTCTTTAGAAATCTAGTTTTCACCTACTTGCATAATTGAAGGGAATGCAGTTTCAGGTTAGCAAAAAACAATGTTTCATTTTCTTCATTGGAGGTCATGCATGAAAACTATGTGTATATTGATCTATGAACCCCGAAACAGAAAGAAGGGAAAATCACAATGATATTGTGGTATAATGGAAAAACATACAGATGACTTGGATTTGTGTCAGTGCTCTGCTTCATACTATTCATGTGACAGTGACCTTGAGCAAGTCACTTTGCTCAGTTTCTTCATCTAGAATATAGTTTTTAAGGCTACTTCTACATTTAATTAACAGGAACCTTGAAGTACTATAGAATCATGACTTTCAAGAGCACTGAATTTGGAATCAGGGAATCTGTTGTCATTTCTTTTTTTCAGGTATGTCCAACTCTTTGTGACCCCATTTGAGGTTTTCTTGTCAAAGATACTGGAGGGGTTTGCCATTTCCTTCTCCAGCTCATTATACAGATGAGGAAACTGAGGCAAACAGGGTGAAATGACTTACCCAGCGTCACACAGCTAGTAAGTGTCTAAGGTCAAATTTGAACTCAGGAAAATGAGTCTTTGCAACTCCAGGTCCAGCACTTTAGCCTCTGTGCCACCTAGCTGCCCCTCAGGTAAACTAGTCTAAGCTGTAATTGGCTACACCTGTGATTCATGTGTAGCATCCAACTACGTATTACTTTCAACAGGTCATATTATGTAAATTTCAGTTATTCAATCAGAATATCTCCACTCATAGAATGAAGATAATAATATCACTGCTCACAGAATTGTTGTGAGGGCTAAATGGGATAATGTACATGAAGTACTTTTAACGCAGAAAGTACTACATAAAAGTCAGCTATTATTATCAAATATATTAAGAGTAAGACAGTTTTATTATGTATAATTAGATACAATAATTTTAACTAGACCTAAAAAAAAACTATAGAAATGTTTTTTACAAGTCAAAATACAGCAGCAAAGGCATGGGTTTAAATCCATATATACATACAAACACACTCACACTCAGATATATAGATATACACAGGCATGCGCACACACATACACACACACACATACACATGCACATACCTGTAGGAGGCAGTGAGGGAGCACAGTGGATATCTCACCAGGCCTGAAGTTAGGAAGACTCATTTTCCTGAGTTCAAATCTAGACCCAGACACTAGGGATGTGACCTTGGGCAGATCACAGACTCTGTTTGCCTCAGTTTCCTCATCTGTAAAATGGACTGGAGAAGGAAATGGCAAAGTACTCCAGTATCTTTGCCAAGAAAACTTCAGATGGGGTTGGACATGACTGAACAACAAAATGCCTTCATGGGTATATATAAACAAATTTATATATATATATATATATATATATGAGAGAGAGAGAGAGAGAGAGAGAGAGAGAGAGAGAGAGAGAGATTTTTCTAGAGATACATGTACATCAATACATATATGTTATACATACCTTATAACACACATGTATTTGCATATGAATGGATGGTTTATATGTGGAAATTTGAGATAAGGTGAAAAAAATAATTTTGCCTCTTAGATTTAGCTAGCTGGAAGGGATTTGGGAATTTCTAATACTAAATCAGATCCTTGTCTAGCTCCTTGGAATCTAAATCAGCCCCACTCGTAGACAATCTTCACCTGTGGAAAAATTTTTCATTCCTAGTATCTGGGTGTGGTGATTTATGACCTCAGGTTATGAATTAAAGTTATCAGACTACCCTTATTACAGAGAGGCACTTTAGTCACTGTATACTACCAAAGATGAGCCAAGATGGCCAACAGAGAGTCCTGCAGAGACAAAGCCCAAAGCAGTTAGCAGAGAGAAGCATGGTGATTACATTACTTGGGGAGAAGCCCAGTCGTGACAAATGGAGGAATTCCCACAGAGATGGTTTCCATAAATGTGACCATGAGACTAGGAGAGATACCCAACAGAGAGCAGTAGGATAATATCACCATAGGACATCAGCAGCTCTTTATATCACAAATTCCTAGTCACATGGATCCCCAGAAATTTGGGTTCCCTGTATATGTGCTCCTCATGCCTGTGTGCATTCTATATGAATTGCTAACCTATGTCTCTTCATACATATTCCTTGCCCATGTCTATTGATATTATACTTTGTGCATGGCTACAGGTCACCTGTGTTCTCTGGTGTCTGGCCCCCACCCCGATAGTGGGAATGTACACCCCCATGCACACACTGGGTTAACCTTTTCTTGATACTTGATCTGCGATACTGTTTAACTCATCACCTTCCGCCTGAATTAATATGTTTCCTAGCTAACTAGTTAAAAGAAAAATATCAATTGGTTCTCTTGAGGTAAGGTTTTGAATGAGTGAAGTTTGATACTGTACATGTAAGAGTATCAGTTTAAGAGGAGTTGGACAGCTAAGTGGCATAATTCAAATCTGACCTCAGACACTTACTAGCTGGGTGATTCTGGGCAAGTCACTTCACCCTGTTTCCCTCTGTTTTCTCACCTGTAAAAAGAACTGGGGAAGGAATTGGCAAACCATTCTAGTACCTTTGCCAGGAAAACCCCAAATGGGGTCACAGAGAGTAGGACACAACTGACATGACTGAACAGCAACATAAGAGGACTTATTCTAGAAGTTTAAAAAGTATTGCAGAGTAGATTGCCTTAGAGAATTTATTTAATGAATATATTTGAAACTCGACAGCAAAAATTTATTAATCACCTACTCTGTGTAAAACATTGTTCTGGATTATGGGCATGATACAAAAATGTAGCCATACATAGTTCTTCCCTTGATGGAAAGAAAGGGATTGTTTCATTTTTAAGAGACAGAAACAAATAACCATCATTCATCCGGTTAATAAACATTTATTTAAGCACCTTAGGCATTGTGCTAAGTATTGGGAATACAAAAAGAGACAAAAGACAGTCCTTGCCCTCAAGGAGTTCACATGGGAACTCCAAACTCTAATATAAGGCAGAATAAGATTGAGTTTGTGGGAGATTTCAGTTAAAATAGTACACGAAATTTGCGGCAGCAAGGGTCACATCTAGTAGGAAGTGAGGAATCAGAGGAGAATCCATGGAAGAAGTAATACCTGAACCAAACCTACATTCAGTGATTTATCAAACAAAAATTTATTGAATACATACTGTATGATGAGATGCAAAGACACTGGGGCAATATAAAGGTCTGGTAAGGCATAGATTTCTCTCTTTGAACTTACAGTCTAGCAGATGGGCACACAAATATATATAAAGGCAATACTCAATTATAATTGCATCAGAAGAGAAAAGGAAGACATTGCAAGTGTAGAGAAAAGCATAAGCATAGGCAAATACCTTAAAGGAATGGATGGATTTCATCAGGAATATCTAAAAGGGGAACATGTAAATTGTACACAAATTGATGCCTCTAAAGTAAATAATTGATGCCTCTAAAATTTTCCATGCAATAGTGCAGAATATGTATGTAAAGTAAAGAGTGCAATAGTGCATCTACTAAGTAGATAAAACTTCCCTCTACTCTCCCAAATGCCTGGGTCCTGATGTCAGAAGTTTTCCTAATAGAAAGGGTGACTTTCTATAGTTGAAAAGGCAATAACTGGCTTCACTCTATCTGCATGAAATGTTGAATGAAAAGACATGTGTTTCATTCCCAGTGGGAAAGATACGATGTAGTTTTTTCAATTCAGAGAAATGTCCTGCCCACAGGATCATGAGGAAGTTTCTAAGCAAGGCCCTGGTCTGAGTAGCAGCCAAGAAGAGATAACCTTTAAGGGAATTTCTACCTGTACATTCCTATAGATCAAATTTCTCTGGGTTTACCTTTCTTGGAAAGATTTGAGAATGAATATTCATTCTAATTTTCTCAGGACAGAAAAAAAAGGAGTAGATGTGACAAAGACGAGTGGTTAGAAAGTGAGAGTTCAAAGGGATCTTGGGACACAGATAATTAGAAAAGAGAGTGTTCAGAACATAGAATGAAAGAGCGAAAGGATTTTTATGATAGTCTAGATTGGAGATTGTCTCTTAGACTTTCCTTATGCCGTGGTTCCCTTTAACAGCATGATGAAGCCTGTGGACCCCTTCTCAGAATAATGTATAGTTAAAGTCAACCTCAATTTCAATCAGAAGTTAGTAAAAATAAAGATGTAATTTTTTTTTCCTCCAAGTTTACAGACCCCATCTTAAGAATCTCTGATTTAGATCAATTTCTTTATTTTACAGAGGAAAAAACTGAAACTCAGAAAGGCAGCAATGTGCCCATGACCACACAATGAGAAGATGGCAAAGTCAGTACTGGAACAGAATTATCTTGACCCTTGGTCATTTTTTTCCCTTTTTACTAGGATGTCAGCCTAGAATTACTAGAAGAGGTGATCAGGGACAAGGGAATCAGGGATAAGCATAACATGCCTGGATTTCAGTAAGGCATCTGAGAATATTTCTCCCAGTGTTCTTGGGTGTAACAAAAACATGATGACTGTGTAACAGTATAAGTAAGCATGGCACAGCAGTAGTTAAAACACTAGATTAAAATCTAGGCTTAAATATCAGGGTTAAAATTTGGCCTCAGATGGCAATTCAGTCAGTCAATAAACATTTATTAAGCTCTTGGTATGTACCGAGCACTGAATAGGGATACAAAGAAAGGTAAAAGACAATCTCTGTTCTCTAGGAGCTTCCAGTCTAATGAGAGAGACAACATGAAAAAATATGTACAAATAAGCTATAGACAGAATAAATTGAAGATAATGAACAGAACGAAGGCATTGAGATAGGAATACTGTAAAAGGATTCCTACTGCTAATGGGAGAATAGATTGACTTTGGATGTCTTCCCAACTCCAAGTTTCTATGAATCTGTTATCCTATCTTTCACTTTAACCTGCCCATTTTCATTCCTAAACAAGATATGAACAAAATGTAATTCTCTTGAGCTAACGTCCCACTCAGCTTTTTTTTAGCTGTCTCCACAAGTAATCAATGAAGAATCAACCAACCAGGCGATCAACAAACACTCCTGGAGTACCTATGATGCCCTTAATAGTAAACACTGTTTTTAACTCTTAGAACACAAATAAATAGCAAAAATTACTTCCTGCCCTTGATCCATTATAATATTAATATTAATTATAATAGAATAGTAATATATTATATATAATAATATAATATTAATAATCCATTATAATGGATTATTAGCTTCTTTCTGTACTAAGTTCAGGTCCTTTGACCACATTCCTCACATCCTTCTATGCCTCTATCAGATTCCTCTCTTTAAGTGTGTGAATTTTTCCTTCCTTGTGTTCTCTCGTAGCAATTTTGATGCTATGCAAAACCAGTACCATTTCTGATCTCTTCCCCAACCCTCCATGCTCTTTCCATGGGTTAAATTCCCCTGTAGACAGTCCCCTCCTCTATAAATAGGTTCAATGTCTTCCCCAAGGTCACAAAGATTCCCTAGGAGCAACTTTCCTGTGGAATTGTCACAGGATTTCCCAGTTCTGCATCACAGAAAGCTGTAATAACAACACGTGGTTTTATTTATGGCACTACACTTTCTTTTGGGGTTGGTAATTAGTTGTACAAGAGCATTTGTTTACCAGTAGATACAACTCTGCTGCCTGTGAGTTTTTGTTGCTGTTTATCCATTAAAACAGGACAGTGAAAACAATTTACTAAGAGGAAAATTATTATGAATCCATTAACTTGGCATGCAAGGTCTTCCAGAAGCTGACCCCCAACCTATTCCAGATTTTTATTTTGTTGTTGCCAAATATGAACCTTTCACTCTAGTCTAATTGTCCTGTGCTGGGTACATTTCCATCTGTTTATCTTGGATAGTTCCATTCCCATAGCCTAGAATGTCCAGTTCAGCCTGCATATCCAAATCCCAGTTCTTTGGGTTCTGACTTATACTCTGATTATTTTGGAGATAATACTGTGCTGTTAGCTAGCCTGATAAATCAGAGTTTCCATCTGGGTCAGTAGACAAACCTGCCAAAGAGAAGACCATCTAAAGAGTGATAACTTGTCTATCTAATATGAACCATTGAAGTCCATTCCCCAATTTCCAGCCAGAAGGAGAAACTCACAATCGGAACCCTAATCTACAATCCCTATTCTTTTGGAAAACTCAAAGCTAAGATAGAATTCCCAGGATCTAGGACCAAATGGATAAGGTCTCAGGGGACAGCAAAGATTGGCAAAAGTGGATAATATTTGGCAGATTTCCAGCAATGCATGCACAAAGGTCTGTGGTTTACAAGGACCCACAAATCCCATCTAAGACCCTCTATAATGAGTTGTTCTGAGACAAACAGTCAAGTGAGATGATTGGCCCTGAACTTTAACCTTGCTTGACTTTGACAGGCTCCTGGATTAAAGTAGAAGAGGGAGGAGCCATCTGATTAGACTTGTTTTTAGCTACACAACTTCTTTTGTTTATTCTATCTCTACCTTGCCCGTGAGGTTTATGTTTTCCTCCTGGCTCAGTGTTTGACAGTTCTTCCTCCTGCATATCTTTCTGAAGAGATAGCAGTTGTTTTTTTTCCCCACTCACTGTCTTATTACCCCTTACTTAAAAATAATCACAGAAGATGCACGAGATTATAGTGCTTGTGTATTGTTAGTATTACACATACTTTAAGGCCTATTTCCTTCAAGAAACCTTCTCTGATCATCCTGCTCTACAGGGATGTCTCTCGCCTCTACTACCTCATGGAACTTAATACATATACTAATGTCTTGGAGCATTACCTTACATTCTGTGTGCATATATACAGCATCCCTATATGGGGATAGGAGAGGGGTCCAGTGAGGTTGAACCTGTGTGTTAGTCTTTAAAAAAAAAAAACCCTCTTAGTGGGGCATGGTGATGCTCTTATCTTTCTAATCTTTGTAACCAGGAAGTCTGAGGCTTGTGGATTGCTTGAGTTTGGGAGTTCTGAGCTGATTAGATGTCCACACTGAGTCAGGAACTGATAGGGTGAGCTGGGGGGCACTAGTCACCAGTCAAATAAAAAGTATTTATTAAATTCTTACTATGTATCAGGCCTTGCAGGGAAATATAAATTAAAGGAGGAAAAAAGACAATCACTTACATCAAAGAACTTATATTTCAATGGGGTATGATAACATGTAAGAAAGCCACCAGGCTCCCTAAGAAGATATTAATCAGTTTAAGTAAAAAAAAAAAAAATAATGGCAAAAAAGATTCCAATTCATAGTGGGATAGGACTGTGGCAGCTGTACTTCCAGTCCGAACTTGATAGAGACACCTAGCCTCCCAACACAAATAAAGAAACAAAATTACAAACAACAAAACATTATTCATCACATGGCCTTCCATTTCACTGCTTCATTGAATTGGTCGGTATTTCCTTCAATGGTGAAGGATACAATCTATGCATGCCTTACTCTCCTTAAAAATTCTTGGCTTTCTCAGACACTTGCCTGCTGTGTGACATTGGGCAAGTCTTTTAACCCTGTTTCCCTCAGTTTTCTCATCTGTAAAATGAATTGGAGAAATAAAAGGCAAACCAGTATCTGCATCAAGAAAGTCCCTAATGGGGGTCACAAAGAGTTGGACATGACTAAAATGACTACTCAACAACAGTAATGCATTCAGCTGGGGTTGAAGGGAATAGAAGAATTCTTTCTGGATAATATACACCCTAAGTTACAAGAATATATTTTTAATGGGTGGTTGTAGTTAGTGAATCCATAGGAAACATCTTAAATCTTACAATGGACATAAAAAAGGCAAGATAAGAAAGGAAGACAGTTAATAGTTTGTAGAATACATTAAATTTCACCTGGCATAGCTAGCAGTAATCTCTCCTTACTTTACTCTCACAGTATTTTGTATTTTCTCTCATTTTCTTCACAATATACCTTGAATTATAAAAAAACAAACAAAAACCTTGGCCTTGCCTTTCTTTAATCTTTCATGAAGATATCACCCAATAGGTTGAGGACCTTTCTCTGTGTCTTTTCATATTCCAAGAACATCGGTGCAATGCTCGGGCATCATGTTCATGGATATATGTCACTGGTAGCAAAGAAAATGTGGCAAAATAGATAGATTACTGTCCTTGGAATCAAGAAAACTCAATTTCAAATTCTGCCTCAGGTACTTAGTAACTATATGAGCCTGAGTTAAGTCACTTAACTTTTTTGAGTCCCAGTTTCCTCATTTCTATCATGAGAGGGCTGGATTCAATGACCTCTAAGGTCAATGTCAACCTGCCCCACCCCTTTCTAATCATGTATGTCCTAAATGATGTTTAATGATATCTTTAGCACTACTCCTTTTCTTTATCTTTTTCTTAAACTGTTCCATTTTGTTCAAAACAGCCGACACTTTCCAACAAACTCCCAAAGAAGGCCACTCCCTCCAAAGGTACATTCCTAGGAAATTTATAAAACTCAAAGGTACTAACTGACTTGCCAGGTCACTATTGTACTTGTCCTTCATTTTTGAAGAGGACCATGAAATCAAGACTTCTATTTAAATTCCCCCATCAATCAGGCTCCCATGTACCTTTCCAACTCTTCATATTTCATCCTTTTATACACTTCATGTTCTATCTAAAATGGCCTAATAGATGTTGCCTGATAATAGACATCCCATCTCTCACCTTTGTACAGGCTAGAAAGTATTTGCTCTTCCTTTCTGCTTATTAGAATTTCTAGTTTCCTTCAACGTTTCAACTCAGTTGTTACTTCCTCCAGAAAGTCTTTCTGGATTTCTCCAATTGTTGATGCTCTCTCCCACCTCAAATTTGGCTTGTATATACTTATTCTTGCAAATGTTATATCTCAGAGGGGATGGACTAATTTTGGTTGTTTTGGTTTTGCTTTGTCTTCAGATCCCTACTGCTACTTTAATGATTTGTACATGTTATACACTGTAGAAATGTTTGTTGATTTCAATGTAATTGAATCAATAAGTATATACAACTATACTGCCATGATCGGTTACCACAGCTATAAGGAAGTCGCCATATTGGCATTCTCCATGAAAGTCCCTTCTCTGCTAGGAAGTTCTTACTAGAGAGCCACATGCAAGGTATAGTGAGAAGAACAAAAGTTTAGAAATCAGAAGATCTGGCATCTGATCTTAACCACAATGCTTGTTGCCAGCAGGACCTCAGGGGGAATAAATCTCTGTGCCTCAGTTTCATTAGGTATAAATGGGTCTATGAATAATAATTGCTTTAATGCTAAAAGAGATGTTTTAAGGAAAGCACTTGATCTAAAAATCTTAAAGCACAATAGAAGTGACTAGTTTCACTCTAGTTAATCCCAGTGTGACCTTGGGCAAGTCATTTAAGTTCTTTGCACATGTTTCCTCATCTATTAAAATGAAAAGTCAGATAAATTGCTCTCTAGAGCTCTGAAATTCTATGGGTTTATGAGTGTCTCCCCCAGTTTTGTTCAAACCATTCCTTCTTTATGGAATATGCTTCACCAATTCCATTAGCATATATGATCCTCGAGGGAAGGGAGTGTTTGATTGTTTTTATTTTCTTTCAATGTCCAGTGTCTATCCCAGTGCCTAGCACATACAAAACACTTCATAAATGCCTGTTGAATGAAGTGAATCTCCATTTACCTAATTCCTCCAAGACCCATCTCAGATGCCACCTCTACTACAAGCCTTCTATGATTCCTATAATCAAAAATGATCCTTCTCTCCTCTGAACCATCATGTCATTTTTATTATCTTTTCTCAACATTCCAATTGATACTTAGTATTATAAGTATTTTCATATATGCTTTATGTCTTCCACTTTTGATCACGGTGGATACAACACCAGAGCTGGAGTCAGAAAGACCTGAATTCAAATGCAGCCTCAGACACTTGCCAGCAGTGTGACCACAAGCAATCCACTTAACCACAGTCTGCCTTAGTTTCTTCAACTGTAAACTGGGAGTAGTAGTAGCATCTACATGCTACAGTTGTTATAAGGATCAAGTTCGTAGCACAGGGCTTGGCATATAGGCGGACACAGGCTGATGAGTGAGACTTGCACTTCTTGGAATTGTTATCTCCCTGGAAAAATCAAGGGATTCTGGTAGACAGGATATATTCTGGGGTTTGCAAAATCGTAAGTAATGGAGAAATGGCTTGAGCTATTCAGTGGCCATAAAGAATCTAATATCAGCATCCAATCTTCCTTGACATTCATTGTGTTGGTTATTTTTATACAACATATACTTACTAAACACACACCTGTGCTTGTAACTACCCATCCCACCCATTATCAACGTCATCTTGTTCAAGCAATATCATGGTGGGTTAGAGATGTTTCTATGATATGCTTGGGGCTGACTGAGGATGAGTCACACTTCCCCTTTCCCCATTGTTTCCCTTTGCTTTCAAAATAAATTGCCAAAATTTTATTGTCACTTGTGTGAAGGAGTTATTGGAAAGCTGTTAAATTTTGACTGAATTCAGGAGTCTCTCTTCCTGCTTTAAGAGTGAAATAAACATTGTGCAAGTTACATTCCCCAGAAGAGACCGAAGTCATGTTTCTTAGAATTTTTTCTCTCTTCCAACCAATTTTTCTCTAGGATAGTGGATCTGAAAACACAATCTAATGATCCGATATGGTCATCCAGGGAATCTATGTAACTCTCTCCCCCGCCCTGTCTCTCTCTGTCTCTCTCTGTCTCTGTTTCTCTCTCTCTCTCTCTCTCTCTCTCTCTCTCTCTCTCTCTCTCTCTCTGTCTCTCTCTCTCTGTCTGTCTCTCTCTCTGTCTCTGTTTCTCTCTCTCTCTCTTTCTCTCTCTCTTTCTCTCTCTCTGTCTCTCTCTCTGTCTCTCTCTCTCTGTCTCTCTGTCTCTCTCTCTGTCTCTGTCTCTGTTTCTCTCTCTCTCTCTCTCTCTCTCTCTCTCTCTCTCTCTCTCTCTCTCTCTCTCTCTCTTCCCCCTTTACTTCCCTGTCACTGCAAATATTTAGCCTGTATGTATATATGGATATATATATGTTATATACACACATATACATGGTTTATTTTTTCTGGTGTGAGTGAATTACAATAATTCCTTCAAATATAAGTATGTTGTCATGAAGAAAAAATGGTGAACTTTGTTCAGTGTGACTCTAGAGGAAAGAATTAGCACCACTAGAAGTTTCAAGGAGGTAGTCCTTGTCAAAATATGAAGAAAGTCCTAGCATTTAGAGATGCCCTGAAATGAAATGAACTGTCACATAATTTCCTTGGTCCTAGAAGCATTCAAACAGATAATGAAGGTGTTTCTTAAAGAACTATATGAAAGGGAATAGGGTAAACAGACTTAAGATATTTGAGTTGATATTTTAGTAATAGGTTCCTGGGGTAGTCAAGATGGTAGACTGAAGGCAGGGACTTGCCTGAGCTACCCAGATTTCCCTCCAAACATTAAAATAACACATCAAAATTAACTCTGGAGTGGCAGAACCAACAAAAGGATGGGGTAAACAATCTTCCAACTTAAGACAACTTAGAAGGTCAGCAGAAAAGGTCTGTGTCACTGAGGCGAGAGTGGATTATAGTTCAGCACAGGCCACACCATCACAGGCCATGTCCAGAAAGACTTAGGGGTGTCTGAATTAGTAGCAGTGGTGGCTTCCAGAGCTACCAACTCCCAGATAGTAAGGGGTTGGACAATCAGTCAAAAGGAGACTATACGACTCTACTGCATTGCCTATATATGGTTCCAGGTCATATTCCCAGATTAAGGAGGAGAACTAGCAAGAGTGGGGAACCTGATCATAGTTGTAGCGTGGCAAAAAGTGTTTGTGGTCACTCACAGATCAGAACACAGTCCAGGAAAGCAGTGAACACATCCCTCCTTAGATTATACCACCCTTGATGAACTGAAAACTTATAGACCTGGAGAACTAGCTCTAAAAACAGCTCCATGGAAAACCTCAAGTTTGGAACAGTGTCTCTCCATCCTCAGAGCAGAGTCCAGCAATAACATAAAGTTAAAAGTCAAGAACCAGGCTGGAAAAATGAGGAAACAGCAACAACAAAAAACAGAACTGACCATAGAAAGTTGCTACGGTGACAGAAAAGATCAAAACACAAACTCGGAAAAAGATAATGAAATAGAAGCAGATGCATGCAAAGCCTCATAGAAAATTCTAATAGGTTCCATTTGGGAACTTATTCCATGAGAAAATATGGGCATGATACAAGGAAAGCCTCAAGAGGAAAGATGTGGATGAATATATGGAGGGCTTTTTAATTCTAAAGACTAAGGATTCAAATTTGGTGAGGGATAATCTGAAAAAAAATGTGAGAAGTCTGAAGAAAATGAGAGAAAAATGGGGGAATTATGAACCAACAAGAATCAGGAAAAGGATACAGAAAAAGGACATGACTTGTAGTGGGAATAGTTTGTCCTTTCTGGATGGCAAATGGGATACAGTCGTGGGAGAGCAACCAGTCTGCAGTGCCTTCACTGCACTGAGTGGGATCACATCTGTAACTATGAAAAGAGTTGCTTCTTTTTATTTCCTTTGCACCCACAAAATCTAATTCTCCCTTTTCTTTCTTTGGCAGCCTCATACAGCAGCCAAAGTGCTGAGCAGTAGCTCTAGCATCAGGTAGAATGAGTTGGTCCTTTAAGTATGGTTGTAGTTGGGGTGAAATACTCTGTAATTAAAATGAAATACCCATAGCAGCTCCTATGAATATGCATGCATATTTCCAGGGTAAATTCACAAAATGTAAATACCTCTTTTCCTCAAAAATTAAACCAAGATATTTATTCAGATACCAGAAAGCCAAATCCACCATAGTAACAAAGAAGTTCATTCACACTACTAATCCAGAGAGCACAGACATCCCCAAACCTTCCCTCCTTTAAGCCTCCCCACAAACAAGACAAAATTCCTCCCTCTCTCACTCAGGCTAGCTGCACTTGACTCTTTCTGCCTTGTTCTCTCCCAGCCCTGCCTCACTCTTACTTCCTGCTCAACCCTTCCTGTTCCAGCTGTTTGGCAAACTCCTCCCGCCATGGGCTCCATGTGACTCAAGGTGTGGGCTGGGCAAAACTTCAAAGCAGGTCACATGGGCCAATTAAGGGGCAGGGAAGAGCTTCACATTCCTTTAACATCCCACATACATGACTTATTATTTATTTATTTATTCATTCATGTTTTGCCTTACTTGCTGCCTGGAGTTTAAGAGGCCTAGCCTATGGGGAATTACGTGAGAAGTTATACCTGAACTTTTGCTAATTTTGAGCAATGTTCCTAAGTTTGTGGAGGCAGAAAGGACTATTATTTTATAGAATTTTAACATGGCATTTCCTCATTTAATTTTTTATTATCAAAAAATTTCTTTTAATTACATTTTATGTTCCAAAAATGCCTATTGGCATTTTAATCCTTGATCCTGTGTCATTAGACTTGACTAGATTAGGAATATGATATGAACATGGAAAAGGATTTATTATAAATCTTTTATGTCTTGAAAAATCTGGTCCATGCTTTAAACTAAAGAAAAAACATGGGGTGGGAGTTGGGGAGGGGAATAGTTGGCAATCTAGTTTCTAGATAGAGAATAACTTTAATATTTAAGGGAAAAAAAACACAACAATTGGGATATCCAGAAATTTACAGTATAGGAAAGCTAAGAAAGATGTCAGCAAGAAAACTCATTATCTTAAATGTTCAAATTATGAGTAACAAGCAAGGGACTCAGAGAGTCTAAAATAAGGAGGAAAGTATGGCCTCAAAAAATCTTGGTAGAATGATAACATGGCTAGAATATGACTCTGGAACAGCATACATTTTAAAAAAGGAAACTTTTTTTGAATCGAGACAACTAGTGTTGTATATTAAGATGACATACCACATGAGGAAATACTCATGAGAAAATCCAAGAGATAGAAAAGGACAACTGGACATTTTGGTGCAGATCAATGTAGGAAAAAACAGAAGAGATTTATAATTTGAGTATGTTACAGACCACCTGCACTCTCTCTGCCAAAAGCAGAGTGTCTTATGCTTTCTAGCCTTTTAAAAATTATAACTTCACAAAAAATAGGAAAGGAAATATCTGTTGAGTGATGTTATGCTGGATATGATTCTCACCAATAAGCAAGATGGAGAAAATATGAATAAGATAGATTAAATTTTAAAATATGTCAAGAATACTTCTATCTCTCCCCATGCAGAGAGCTAGCTATTAAACATTTGGCAATATAGCACTATGTGTGTGTATATGTATTTATATAAATATATATCAACACATATGTGTATGCACATATATATACACCCATGTATAGAAATATATAAATATATATGTATGTACATATGTACACAAATTATATACACATATTTATGCATATGTTTACATGATTCTAATCATGTATTTATACACATGCTCATGTGTAGACTGTCTATACACATATGTATACTAGTATGTATATATCATGTGAGTAGATAGATGTGCCTATACTTATACATGCATAACATATTATGGGAAAAATTAGTCCCAAGACCAGCAAACTAAATAAAGAAGGTGGATCTTAAAGAGAAGGATTAAAAGAAAAGAAAATATAAGCATCTATGAATGGGCTCTGGAGGAGAGAAAGAAAAGAAGGGCAGCAGAAAGCAACAGACTGAACCAATCCTAGAGCACTGTGCTAAGCACACAGCCTTTTTCACCATCTACTTCTTCTTTGGAAAATAAAGAGAAGGGAAAGACTAAGAGAATGGAGTGGAGGAAAATACCCAATTAATGATCATAGTTGTTAATGTAAATGGAATAACTTTGCCTACAAAATGGAGGAAGGTAGCAGAATGGATTAGATAATTCAACTTTATGTTATTTTTATATGAAGAAACACATGAGGTAGAAAGATGCATACAGAGTTAAAATGATGTCTCTTTTGCTTTAGTTGAAGGAATAGGAATCATGATCTCAAATATATTGGCAATTTATTTAAATTTGTAAGTATAAAAGCTATTCTGCAAGTGTTAAATGGTCAAAGGTTTGTTGGCTGTTGACCCAAATGACATCACTACGCTAAAGTCAAGTTACAGTGTGTCTGACTGTGGCTGATCAGACCAATATGAACTCAGAATGTTCTACCATAGGTCAGGCAAAAATAGTTCATATCAATATTTGGGGTGGATTCTCTATATTTGTTAATGTTGCAAGTTTTTGTTTTGGGAGATTTTTTTTGAGCTATTTCAATTCTGCTTTGCTCATACAGCACACACCTTCTCTGATGTGGACATACCATGCTGAGTGATCCTGTGTCAGTATCTCCCTTGTCATAAAATCAGTTCCAAAATTCTTAAGAGAGACCTTGAGAGTGTCCTTGTATCATTTCTTTTGACTACCATATGAATGCTTGCCCTACATGAGTTCTCCATAAAATAGTCTTTTTGGTAAGCATACATTTTGCATTTGAACAACATGACCAGTCCATCAAAGTTGCACTCTCCAAAGCAGTTTGAATGTTTGGAAGTTTAGTTTGAGTAAAAACTTCAGTGTCTGGTACCTTATCTTACCAGGTGATCTTCAGAATCTTCCAAACACAATACAAATGGAAGCCATTCAGTTTCCTGGCATGACACTAGCATACTATTCAGGTTTCACAGGAATATAACAATGAGATCAGCACAATGACTCTGTAGACCTTCAGTTTGGCAGTTAGAAAATTATCTCTTCTCTCCTATACTTTCCTCCAGAGCCTCTCAAACACTAGTTAGTTCTGGCAGTGTGTGTCAATCTCATTATCAATAGTATACATCCCTGAAAAGTACACCACCAAGGTAAGTGAACTTATCCATGATATTCAAACTTCTCCATTTGCTATAACCTATGGTTCCACACATGGATGATATGATGGTGGCTGATGGAACACTTGTGTTTTCTTGATGTCAATTGTTAGGCCAAAAGTAGTACAAGGAAGAGATAATTGATTCACACTGTGCCACATCTCCACTTCAGAGGCTTCATTGAATGCACAATCAACTGCAAAGAGATAATCGTGCACTACTGTTCCCTCCACTTTAGTCTTGGTTTGTAACCTTTACCAGTAGAAGAATTTACCATCCGTGTAGGAGCTGACCTTGATGCCATGTTCATCCTCATAGAAATCACTTGACCACATGACTGAAAATATCGTGCTAAAAAGCATGGGAACAAGCACAAATTCTTGTTTAACTTCATTGGTGACTGGGAAAGCATAAGAGCATCATCCATCATTCATAGTCCAGACAAGCACGCCATCATGAAATTCACATACAATGCTTACGAATTTCTCCAGGCAACCAAATTTTGACATAATTTTCCATAAGCCCTCACAACTGACAGCATCAAAGGCTTTGATTAGATCTACAAACATTATGCATGAAACTATGTTCTGCTCTTGGCATTTCTCATGGAGTTGTCAGACAGAAAATACCATTGCTACCATTTCTTGGCCATTTATGAAGCCACACTGGCTCTCAGAAAGATGACTATCTTCTAAGTGAACCTATTAAGAAGGACTCTGGCAAGAATCTTAAGAGAAATGATTAAGAGAGAGTTCCCCCCCCCACCTCGTGATTGTACAATCTATTTCTTTGTACTAAAAGTACTAATAACTTGGGGAGGGAAGATCAGGAAAAGTCTCAAGTAGAAGATGGCATCTGACCCATGCATTCAGAAAATCCAGGGATTCTCAACAGGAAGAATTTGGGAGGGAGTGCATTCTAAATTTGAAGGGCCAGTGATGAAAAGGCATGGAAGGGGCAGATAGAATTTCCTCAACGGGGAGGAACAATGGACCAGCTGAATTAGTCCAAGGAGTAATAAAGGAGAATAAATGAAATAATATTGAAAGGGTAAATGGGAACCAGGTTGTAAAGGGCCTTAAATGTCAATTAGAGAAGTTTGAATTTTACACTGTGTTCATTAGTGCATAATTGATGATTTTTTTCTTCGGGGGGGCTAGGTGATAAAGTCTCTGTTTTTAGGAATATCAATTTTGCTGTCGTATGTAGAATGGATTGCAGAGGAGAGAGAATGGAAGCACAGAGATCAGCTATAAGGCTATCATAACAATCTAGGTGAGAAGTGATAAAGGTCTGAATTATGAAGGAAGTTATGAGAATAAAGAAAAATGGATAAATATGAGAGATGCTTTGGTGATAAGATTGATAAGTCTTGGCAAATGATTGAAGATGGTGTCAGGGTTCCAGGACAGAAGTATAAAAAACTGGAGAGTAAGAGAACAGAACCTGGCTTGTTTCCTGTGTTATGAGAGTCTTTGTCAAATGTTTTGCAAAATCAAATATTTTGCAAAAATCTAGACTATCAGCATTTCTCTAGTCTTCCCCTTTAGTTACCCTGTCAAGGAGAGGATAAAAATCCAAAATTATTCCTTAGGTTGTAAAGTAAGTTAACTGAAAATATTGTGGTGCCATGAACATAAAGGGAGCATTTGGAGAAGAAATGGATTGGGGAGAAAGATAATGAGTTCTCTTTGGATCATGTTTTTATTTTAAATTTTATTTGCTTACAGAACATGCAGGTAGAGATGTCACTAGTGGCAATTGCAGAAAAATATGGAGAATTTACAAGTGACCTCAATAAAGTGCATATGATGCTTGCCTTTCTGCCAGGGCCAAGTAAAATGTTCTATAGGCTCAAAATGGTAGCCTGAAATTCCGCCAAGCAGAGGTCAAGGGGTTAGCAATACCCTTTTCTACTCTCATATCAACCCAACAAGCATTTATCAAGCTCTTTCTCTGTGGCTTGCACAACATGAACTTTTCGCTTTTTACCATTCTTCTTATATTTCTCTGGAGGGTCCCTAGATAATGAATGTCCTTGCTGAAATGTGCTACCCTGAATTAAACACAGTACTCCAGATATAGTTTGACCAGAGCATGGTACAATAGGACAATTGCCTGCCTGTACTGGACACTATACATTTTTTCTTACAACTTAAGAAAGCATTAGCTTATAGAGCTAGAAAAATAATAACAAAATTCATCTGAAAGAACAAAAGGTCAAGAATATCAAGGGAATCATTGAAAAAATTGAAGGAAGGTCACCTAGAAAGTATTAGATTTCAAACTATATTACAAAATAGTAATCATCTAAACAGCATGGTACTGGCTAAGAAATAAAGTGTGGATCAGTGGAATAGACTAGATATACAATACATAGCTGTAAATGAACATAATAATCTAGTATTTGAAAAACTCAAAGATTCAAGCTTTGGGGTAATATTTCACTATTTGACAAAAATCGCTAGGAAAACTGGAAATCAGTTTGACAAAAATTGGATATACACCAGCACCTCACATTGTATACCAAGATATCAAGGGTACATGATTCAGACAGAAAGCAAAATATAAGCAAAATAGAGGAGGATGGAAAATGTTTCCTGTCAAATCTATGGATGAGAAGAATTTATGACCAAACAACAGATAGAGAGGATCATAGAAGGTAAAATGAATAATTTATCATATTAAATTTAAAAATTTCTACACAAACAAAACTAATGCATCAAGATTAGAAGGGAAGCAGGAAGCTGGGGAAATTATAGCAAATTTTTCTGATCAAGGCTTCATTTCTCAAATATATAGGGAATTGAGACAAATTTATAAAAAATAAAAGATAAATGGTCAAAGAATATGAACAGGCAGTTTTCAGAAGAAGAAATTAATTCTTAGTCATATCAAGAAATGCTCTAAATCACTATTGATTAGAGAAATGCAGATTGAAGCAACTTTGGAACTATGCTCAGACAATAAAACTGTGCATGCCCTTCCACCTAGCGAGACCACTAGTAAGTGTATACCCCAAAGAGACCAAGGAAAAAATAAAAGGACCTATATGTACAAAAATATTTATGGCAATTTATTTTGTGGTGTCAAAGAACTGGAAATTGAAGAGATAATCATCAATTGGAGGATGGCAGAAAGAGTTGTGGCATAAGATTGCGATGGAGTACTACTATGCTATAAGAAATGACAAGCAGATGGATGTATCACCAACGCAATATTCACAGCACTGAGGGCAACTATAAATATGGCAGAGTAGCTCTCAGTTGCAAAGTGTAACAGACTCTTCATATAGAAGGCAGAAGTAAAACATTTAACCAGACACCAGAAAGCCAAATCCCCAAACCAGAAAGCCAAATTAGTCATAGTAGCTAAGAAGTTAATATACATCAGCACTGCAGGGGACAAAGTCATTCCCAAGAGTCCCCCACCTGCTGGGGCCTTTCCCAAAACAAACACTCTTGAGCCTTGCTGTGCCTGCTTTCCAGTGCCCTTTACCGCTCTGACTAACCAGACCAACTTCTTCCCAACTCTGCTCTGCTCCACCCATTCAGCAAGCTCTTCCTATCACATGTGACTTAGGCTTCTATGAGATTCAAGCAAGCGACATGGAACTATTAACGAATGAGAAAGATTTTCTCACTCAAATTTCCATTACAGATGGTTATAGAAAAATATGGGAAGACTTATAAGAACTGATGTAAAGTGAAGCAGGCAAAACCAGGAGATCGTTGTACACAGTGAAAGTAACATTGTAATGATTTTCAACTCTGAATTAACTACTCATAGCATTACAATGAACAAATACAATTTCAAAAGATTTATGATGACAAAATGTTACCCACCTCCAGAGAGAGAACTTATGAACTCTGTGTGCAAATTAAAGTATAATTTTCTCATTTTATTTTTTCTTGCTTTTTTATGATAGAACTAATATGGAAACATATTTTGCACGATATTACATGCATAATTGATACATTGCTTTCTCAGTGGGTTGGGGAAGAGCAGGAGAGAGAGAATGTGCAACTCAAAAAGATTTTTAAATGTTAAAAATAAATAAATTTTAAAAGTAAGGTAAAAATCATTAAAATCAATGTTGAAATAAATAATTTTTTAAAAGAAAATACCTTAGTGTCTGAGGCAGCTATATCATATTGTGGCACATTGTGAGTGTTATAGACCATGAAAAGTCCCAGAATTTTACCAGATAAACTGTCATTTGGCCATGCCTCCCCCATCTTGACCTTGGGGAAATGATTTGCTGAATCCAAGTTTAAGTCATTTACATTTAGTCTTATGAAATTTAATCTTATTACATTTGGTCTAATCTTCTAGACCACAATTTCTTGTCCTGAGGTCCAAGACTTTCTATGGTATTTTTGATCATTCTATTTCAACACAACTCGTTTCCTTTCTAATGCTAGGTATTTTGTACATTTAAAAACATTGTTCTACATGAAGTCCATATGCTTCAGATTCCCAAAGGGGTCTATAATATAAAAAGTTTTAAGAATCTCTGGTTTTTTGATTCATTATTCAGTCTTCAAACATAATGGCTATCCCTCAGACTTTCATATCATTTTCAAATGTAATACACAATAATTATTTTCTGCATTATTAATATGGCACCTGTGCTTTTATTCCAGTAATTGCTAATGTTATTAAATAGGACAAGACTAAAATCAAATTCCTGGGGATCTTCATTATATTTCTTTATAAGTTGATATATAATCATTAATCCTAGTCTTTACATCCAACATTCAACTAATTTTGCATTTACCTAACTACAAGATTGTCCAATCCACAGCAATCCTTCTTGTCCATAAATATATCACTGGGGACTTTGTCAATTGCTTTACTAAAATATAGGTTATAAGCATTTCCCTGACCTATCAGTTTGGTAACTGTCAAAAAACAATGAAATTAAACAGGGATTACCTATTCTTTAAAAGGTACCAATTCTGTGCTTACCACTTTCTTTTTTCTAGCCAAAATTAAAGTCAAATGCAGAGGTCTGTTGTTTTAAGTCTCCATTCTCTTCCCTTTTTTGGAAATCAAGGTACTTTTGCCCTTCTTCAGTCACATGGAACCTGTCCTATTCTCTGGGATCTCTCAAAGATCACTTACAGTGACAATTACACCTGTCAATTCTCTCAGAACCCCAAGATGGCATGTAACTTGAATTTTTGTAGGACACCTAGATAGAATTTTTGTAGGACACTTAGTAATTCCTAATTTGTCTCAGGCTTCAATTCTATAATAGCAATTTCTATTGTTTTCCTATCTGAATATCATTCTCCTTAGTGAAAAAAACAGAAACCAGAAAAGAACTGAGCAGTTCTGGCTTAACAAAATAGCAACAAGTCAATTCTGTCTCTCTCAATGATTGCTAACACCATGGCAGTCATCAATAATGAGCTAACAATGTTTTCTTCCTTTCTAAACATTTCTTGAGGAGACTGAAAATTTGTGGTCTTCACCTGCTAAATGCCCCAGTGACAAAGCCAGTCTTGTCTAGACACTGTTACCAGAAGGGCTCTCTCTGATTAAAATCATTCATGTAATGATGTCTATTGTGAATAATTATTATTAATCATCATCATTAACCTCATAATTCTTATTTTAATATTGGGCTTTCATCCTCAGAGGAAAGCTATCAACTTCTATAGGAAAATGCTCCATGATGGAGATAAGTGGATTCTTTGAGATTTAACCCCTTTCGAGCTATGGGAACAACTACTTAAATCAATTCAACAAACATGTATTAAGCACCTACTGTGTACTAGATCTTGTGCTCAGGGTTTGGGAAGATACAAAGATGAATAAGACAACCTCCTCACCCTCAAAAAGTACAGTCTAATTTGAGAGAAGATACATGTGGAGTTAGCTGCAGCACTCAAATACAAGGACTCAAGACAGGTCAGTAAAGAATGAGGAATATAGAACCATCCAGTTGGGATGGAGCATTTAAAGTAAAATCAATGGAAAGTAAAATATAAGGCAGCACTGAGCAAAAGAAATAGCAGTGACTTTAGAGTCAGAGGATCTGGGTTCAAATTCTACCCCTGACTTACCCATGCAACCTTGGTCAACTTGCTTACCCTTTCTTGGCCTCTGTTTTATTTTCTGTAAAATGAGAGTGTCAGAAAAAAATGGTCTCTGGTGTCCTTTCAAGATCTAGATCCATGAACATGTAAGATTGGAAAAGCAGGCTCATAATTGGAAAAACATATTGAAGTCAGGAAACCTGAGTTTGTCTGACAGCAAGTACTTGTGGATTGTGGGCAATAAAATCATATAATCTAATTACAGAGAAATACAATATGCTTTATATAACGTGCATTATACTGTTCAATGAACATTTGGGTTCAAAATATCACCTCCACAAGTACAAGACTACATGATATGGATAGACCATAGTATTTGAAGCATATTTGTGGTTATTAGGGTTCACCATGGTTCCATAATGAAGTAAAAAAAAAGCTGATGTGATTTTCAGCATTAGGCCACATTTAGAGGTATAATATCCAAAACAAGGAAAGTTATGTTCCTTCTGCTACCTTGGTCAGACCATATCTGTAGTGTTGTGTTAAATCTTGGGTACCACAGTCTAGGAAGGATAATCTGCAGACCTCCCCCCACAAAGGAGGGAACCTTGAACAGGTGTTCTGGCTAAATGATGAGGAGCTAAAGGGGCCTGGAGAATAGAATTAGGGACTAAATGAGAGTTCTCTTCTACAAATTAATTAGAAGAGAATGGAGTAAGTCTTGGTTTAAGAGTCAGAAGACAAACATTCAAATCCTCGTTCTGCTGCTAATGAGCTATGTGTCTGTGACAGAGACACATAACCTTACTGGACTCTCCATTTCTTATTTGGAAAGTACTTTATACATATGAGCTATTTTCAATTGGGCATGTTAACTACCAACTCTAAGAATTTATAATTCAATTAAATTATAAAAATATTAATTTTTCCTATTTGCTAATAAGAAAGGTTTATGGAAATGAATAATAGCAGCTAATTATATATATGTATATAATATAAATATACGAACACATAAATATATATATGTATATATAGAAGAAGATAGAGATAGTATTTAACTATTTTTTTATTTACATGGTCATTAAGTTCTCAGGACTACTTCTGCAACTTGCACATCAACTCATATGCTAACTCCCCAAAGGTGATTACCTTGAGATTTACTACTGTAGCTTATGGATGACTGCTCCTAAAACCATATCTCACAATCTCCTGATAAGAAATACAATTTACATCTTAGGAAAAGATGAAAACTTTGCCAAGGTAGACCCTTCTACGTGTGCAAGTGATTCTGTTCCATCTTGTGTTCTCTAGATGATTACCTCATCTAAAAATCTCTCCCTGTATGCTGGTTGTTTCCATACCACATACAAACATATGCATGTCTCCCCATCCTCAAAGACCTCTCACTTTATATGTCTATCCTAGCTAGCTGTCATCATACATCCCTTTTTCTTTTCATGGCTAAACTCACCAAAGAAGCCATCTACAATCAGGGATTTGACTTCACTCTTCCAGTTCCTGACTTCTCATTCTTTTCTTAGCTTTGCAGTCTAACTTCCAGTCTCATCATTCAACTGAAAAGGCTTTCTTCAAAGTTATCAATGCTCTTCTACTGGCCTTTTATTAATCTCCACCCTTCTTGACCTCTCTGCAGACTTTGACATTGTCTATCACCCTCTTCTTCTTCTTGATAATCTCTTTTCTCCTTCAATACTATTTCATGTGGTGACCTTGTAAGTTCCGATGGGTTCAATGATCATATCTATGCTTATGGTTCTCAGTCTATTGTCTAGGTGCAACCTCTCCCGTGACCTCCTATTCCATATCTCCAATTGCCTTTTGGATATCTTGAATGGAGTGTCTCATAGACATTTTAAACTCAATATGCACAAAACTGAAGTCATAATATTTCTCCATACACCCTCCCCTTTTCCCATCTCCTCTATTACTACCATCAACTTTCCACACCCAGGTTCATAACCTACTTTTCATCTTCAATCCCTTACCCTCTTATCACCTATATCCAAATAGTTATCAAATCCTGTTGTTTCTGTCCCTTCTTTTCTGTGATACTGTCACTGGCATGATCTAGGCCCTAATCAAACTATTCCTAGACTATTGCAACAGCTTGCTGCTTCATCTTCTGACCTCAAGTGTCTCTTAATTTTTCATTTAGCTGTCAAATTGCCCTCTCTTCTTAAAGTTCAGGTTTGACCATGTTAATCACAACCTGCTCTACGCAATAAACTCATGGTTTCCTAGTACTTCTACGACCACATATAAAATTTTCTGTTTGGTTTTTAAAACATTTCATCATCTGTTTCCTTCCTGCTTTACCAGTCTTTTATGCCATGCCTTATGTATTCTACAATCCAGTGATACTGGCTCACTTTCATACATTTTCACTGGTTGTCCAAAACACCTAGAATTCTCTCTCCCTCTCCACCCTATCACCACTTCATTTTCCCTGATTTTTTTCAAGTCCCAGTTAATATTCCACCTTCTGCAAGAATTCTTTTCCAATCCCTTTTTTTAAAAAATATTTATTTATTTAATTAATTTTTTACATTCATTTTCACAAAATTTTGGGTTCCAAATTTTCTCCCCTTTTATCCCCTCCCCCACCCCAATACCCCAAGCAATCTAATTTTCCCTATCTCCAATCTACCCTCTCTTCTGTCATCCCTCCCTTCTCTTGTCTCCATCTTCTCTTTTCTCCTGTAGGGCCAGATGACTTTCTATTCCTCATTAACTGTATATCTTCTTTCCTAGTAGCAACAACAATACTAAACAGTTGTTCCTAAACTTTGAGTTCCAAATTCTCCCCATCCCTCCCTCCCCACCCATTCCCTTTGGGATCGCAGGCAATTCAATATAGGCCATATCTGTGTAGTTTTGCAAATGACTTCCCTGATAGTCGTGTTGTATAAGACTAACTGAATTACCCTCCATCCTAACCTGCCCCTCATTGTTTCGCTTCTATCTTTTGATCCTGTCCCTCCCCGAGTGTTGACTTCAAATTGCTCTCTCCTCCCTTTGCCCTCCCTTCCATCATCCCCCCCCTTGCTTATCTCCTTCTCCCCCACTTTCCTATACTGTAAGATAGGTTTTCATACCAAAATGAGTGTGCATTTTATTCCTTCCTTTAGTCAAATGTGATGAGGGTAAACTTCTTTTTTTTTTCCTCAGCTCTCCTCTTTATCCCTCTACTAAAAAGTCTCCTACTTGCCTCTTAAATGACATATAATTACCCCCTTCCATTTCACCCTCTTTCCTCCCACTACATTTCTCTCTCACCATTTACCTTAATTTCTTTTAAGCTATGGTCCCATCCTATTCAATTCACTCTGTGCTCTCTATCTCTGTGTGTGTGTGTGTGCGTGCATGCGTGTAAATGTGTGTGTATGGACCCACCAACTACCCAGACACTGAAAAGTTTTAAGAGTTACAAATATGGTCTTTCCATGTAGGAATGTAAACAGTTCACTTCTGGTAAGTCCCTTAAGACTTCTCTTTGCTGTTTACTTTTTCATGCTTCTTCTCATTCTTGTGTTTGAAAGTCATATTTTCTTTTCAGCTCTGGTCTTTTCATCAAGAATGATTGAAAGTCCTCTATTTCATTGAAAGACCATATTTTCCCCTGAAGTATTATACTCAGTTTTGCTAGGTAGGTGATTCTTGGTTTCAGTCCTAGTTCCTTTGACTTCTGGAATATCTTATTCCACACCCTTCGATCCCTTAATGTAGAAGCTGCTAGATCTTGTGTTATCCTGATTGTATTTCCACAATACTGGAATTGTTTCTTTCTAGCTGCTTGCAATATTTTCTCCTTGACCTGGGAATTCTGGAATTTGGCCACAATGTTTCTAGGAGTTTCTCTTTTTGGATCTCTTTCAGGTGGTGATCGATGGATTCTTTCAATACTTATTTTGCCCTCTGGTTGTAGAATGTCAGGGCAGTTTTCCTTGATAATTTCATGGAAGATGATATCTAGGCTCTTTTTTTGATCATGAGTTTCAGGTAGTCCCATAATTTTTAAATTGTCTCTCCTGGATCTATTTTCCAGGTCAGTTGTTTTTCCCATGAGATATTTCACATTCTCTTCCATTTTTTCATTCTTTTGGTTTTGTTTGGTGATTTCTTGGTTTCTCGTAAAGTCATTAGACTCCATCTGTTCCATTCTAATTTTGAGAGAACTATTCTCTTCAGTGAGCTTTTGAACCTCTTTTTCCATTTGGCTAATTTTGCTTTTGAAAGCATTCTTCTCCTCATTGGCTTTTTGAACCTCTTTTGCCAATTGAGTGAGCCTATTTTTCAAGGTGATATTTTCTTCAGCATTTTTTTGGGTCCCCTTTACCAAGGTATTGACCCGTTTTTCATACTTTTCTTGCATCTCTCTCATTTCTCTTCCCAGTTTTTCCTCCACCTGTCTAACTTGCTTTACAAAATCATTTTTGAGCTCTTTCAAGGCCTGAGCCCACCCAACATCCCCCTGGGATGTCTGGGATACCCAGGCCCCGCCCTCCACGTCTTTCCCTGATGGCAAGAATATGTCCTTGTCATCAGATCCAAATGTCGGGATCATTTTCATCTGTTCGAAAAAACTCTCTATAGTCTTATTTTTCTTCCCTTTTCTAGGCATTTTCCCAGCCAGTTACTTGACTTCTGAGATTCCTGTCCACCCCTGCCTAGATCCGCCCAGCTAGTGCTTGGGATCTGAGATTCAAATGGGCTTTCCGCAGCAAGCAGCTGCTAATCAATGTGAGCTTTAGTTCTGGTGGTGGGGTGGGGGCAGGGCCGCCTCCCAGGCTCAGCTCCCTCCGGGGCTTTATGCAGAGACCTTCAGTAATGGAGCGGGGTGCAGCAGGGCCGTCTCCTAGGCTCAGCTCCCTCAGGGGTTTATGCAGAGTCTTTCAGTAATGAAGATCCTGCCTGCTGCTGGGGGAGTCCTGGGCCGCCGCTGCCTCCACTGCCGCCGCCCCCACCTCTGCCTCCGCCACTTCCTGCCCCCGCCTCTGCCTCCGCCACTTCCTCCCGAGGGGGCCCGAGTCACGGAGACACCCCGCTCCCCTCTTCCAGCCCAGCTGTCTCTCTCACTGACCTGTAGCTTCTGTGGGCGGAGGAACCTTCCAGGCCGCCGGAGCTTCCGTCCCTGAAGCCTTCTCGGATCAGCTTCTCTGGGGCCACGGCCAGGGCAGCGCCAGGGTGGGGTCCGCTTTCCGGGGCACAACAGACCCTAGGGACAGCTCTCCAGGGCTCTCTGGAATGGAAATCTCTTCCACTCTGTTTCTGCACACCTTTCAGTGATCCAGAACTTATGGGGATCTCTTTTTACATTAATTCTATGGGCTGTGGGTCCGGAGCTCGTAAATGTGCATCTTTCTACTCCGCCATCTTCCACACATATATCTCCAATCCCTTTTAATGCTAGTTATTCTTTCCTCTACAATTACCTCCAATTTGTCCTTTCTATTTTTGGGGGCATAGATATTTGCATGTTGTCTCCTCCCATTAGATTGTAAACTTTCTGAGAGCAGGGGCTATTTTTGCCTTTATATTATCCCTAGAGTTTAGCACAGTTCCTAAAAGATAGTGTTTATTAAATGTTTTTGACTTAACTAAGAGGTCATAATGAAACAACCATCACAAAACTTTCCCCTGATAAAGTTAGGATTCACTCTCCCATAAAATATATATGGCATCTCTAGAAAGAATGGGTTCAAACTTAGAGTGTGAGTGTAGCATAACTCACAACTCCTGATCCTAAAGGGCCTGAAAATCCTTTCTGTCTTACTCGAGTCTTCATGAAGTTCCCCTTTTGTGCAAGGTCTCTCCTGGGTGGGTTCTCAGGATCTGATCCTTTCCATAGCCTGCTCTCTTCTCTACTGCTAGAGGACCAAGTCCTCAAAGTAACTTCTCCCTATAACTCCTTTTATATACCCTTTTATTCCATTGAATATGTGTTGTTTCTCCCTGCTAGAAGAAGTATCTCCTACTAATTGAATGATCCATTTTAAAGAGACATGAATGATGAGGATTGGGGGAAAGAGAAAAAGAAATCCTCTCCCTCCCTCATCCCCTCAAAAAGATTCCTTCTCCAGGGGCTTGTTCTTTCTCCCCTGGTGGTTTTTGACTTGGAACTCCCTACAGAGTTAGCACCAGATCTTCTTAATGGTGCTAAGAGGCATGGCTGGTTTTCTGCTCAGCCACTCATGTCTATTTCTTTCTGATTCACTGAAAAGATCAATTTATACTTCATAAAGGAATTACCTGGTATGTCTGAATTTTTACAGTTAACAACTTGTTCAAATATGGCCTCAGACACTTACCAGCAGTGTGATTCTGGGTGAGTCATTAATCTCTTATCTCTAAGATGGGAAGAAAAATAGCACCTACTTCATAGGCTTGCTGTGAGGATCAAAGGAGTTCATATGTGAAATACTTCAAAACCTTCAATCACTTTGTAAAGGCTATTATAGCTGTTAGTCAACTGGCAGTTATTAAGTATCTACATATACTACATGTCAGCAACTGTGCTAAGTGCACGTTAGTGGTAGTAGTAATAATAATAATAATATTTTTCTTGAATTTTAAATATTTTTTCTTAAAATCATGAGTGATAGGCTAAGAGCCCTGAACTAGATTTTCTCAAAAGTCCTCTCCAAATTTAAATTATATGATAGTAGTCTACCCTGGAAAGTGAAGTCCCTTTTGTGGGACTTCTAAACAGCTGTTTTTTCATATACTTAAAGCTTTCAATACCTGATAAACTTGCAGCAATTATCATTATAAGGTTCAGATCTTCTGACTCCTCACACATGGTTAAAGTATTTCAACTGCAGGGCTCTTTCATTACTGGTCATCTTCTCAAAGAAGTATGTTGATAGAGAAATCTCCCTTTGGATGGCTAGTGTCTGTCCTTTCAACTCAAGAGTTTTCAAAAATTAGGAGGCAGAGAGAAATCAGGAAGCCAAAGAACTCCAGTATCAAGAATCCAAGTATAAGTATCAAGAATCGTTAGTAAGTAAGCACAGAAAATGCTCACCATGTGCTTCAGTTATACTCCCATTCCTGATGAGTTGGGAGATAGGAGAAAGAAAGTAAAAATTCTGTTTCCTCCTAGAAATACTCTGGTAAGGAAGTCCAAGTGGAAATGGATTTAAGTATTGGCACCAAAACAAAGCTTATTCTCACAGACCTCAGGAAGACTTTGGGTTATAATCTGACTTCAGACACTTGCTATGTGACCCTGAGCAAATCACTGAAACTCTCTCAGTCTCAACTTCCTCATCTGTAAAACGGCGTTAATAATCACACCTACCTCACAGGATTATTGTCAGGATCAAATGAGACGATATCTGTAAAGCACTTAGCACAGGTCTTGGCACATAGTGGGCACTATGTAAGTGAGCTACTACAGGGAAAGACAGTTTCTCTGACTTTCATCTTCCTAGTACTCAGGAAACCAATCATCAGAGTCATTGGGGAGCAATCAGAGGAGTTCTCAATGTCCTTTCCTCAAGTATCCAGAGTATATGTCTAGCACCATGAGAAACTAAAAACACTGTCTGTATTCATGACTTCTGTTTCCTCTTCTCTCACTCATTTTTTCATCCATTACAATCTGGACTCCAACCTCATCATTCAACTGAAATTGCTCCCCTTGCCCAAAGTCAACGATCATCTTATTTTCAAATCTAATTGCATTTTCCTGGTACTTCTAAAACTCATCTCTTTTGACCTCTCTGCAGCTTTTGACTCTGTTGACAACTCTCTCCTCCCAGAAACTCTCATCTCTATGGGCTTTTAGGAATTGTCACTCTCTTATTTTCTCTTCCTGCCTGTCTGACCATTCCTTCTCCACCACTTTTGCTAAATAATCATCCATATCCTGACTCCTAACTGTGTATGGACCCTGTGCCTTTGTTCTGAGTCCTCAGTTTCCTTAACTATAAAATGGGAATAGTAATAGAACCTATTTCCCAGGTTTGCTGTGGGGATCAAATGAGATTATATTTATAAAGTTCTTAGAATAGTGCTTGATGATAGAAGGCATTTAATAAATGTTTGTTTCATTCCGGCCTTCCTTTTTTTCCCTCTCTATTCCTTCATTGTGACCTCATCAGGTCCCATGGGTTTAATTATCATCTCCATTGGAAATAATTCTTATGTAGCCCTGGTGCCAAACCAGAGATTCAGTCCTGTGTCACTGATTGCCTATTAGATATCTCAGACATAGCATCCAATAGACATCTCAAATGCAGTATATCCAAAATATGCTCTATCCCTTAAAAAATCCTCTAATTAAGTTTTTATTGCTCAAGATATCTTCCTATATCTTTTCTCCTCTTCATTATCAAATTTCTAGAAAAATATCTTTCTAAATTCCTTGCCTTTACATGCCTACCTCCCAATCATTTATCCCATTTCAATTTGCTTTTTAACCCTGTCAATTAACTGAAATCTCTCTTAAATGACCTCTTAACTAATAAATTCAAGTACTGTTTCCCATTCTTCTTTCTCATGAACCTCTCTTCTTCATTTATCAGTGTTGACTAATCCCTACTCCTAGGTCAGAGGTTCTTTAGCCTGTGGTTGATAGACCCTGAAGGGGTCCATGGAGAGAGTTTAAGGGATCCATGATGTTGCATGGGGAAAATTACATTAAGTTAACATCTAACTAAAAGTTAACATTTCTTTCCCTTATAAATATAGACAATAAACATTATTCTGGAAAGAGGTCCACAGGATTTGTGTGACTGTGTAAGGGGTCCATGATATATAATAAGATGAAAAGTCTTTGGCCAAGATGGTCTGTACTCCCTAAGTTTACTTGATACTGTTTTATTTTTTTCTAGGTTCTACTACTTGTCTGATTGCCCCTTCTCAGATTGGAAACATCACTATCTGACCTTCATGTATAGGTGTATACTAAGGTCCTACCCTGGGAATATTTCTCTCCCTCCATACTCTCTCTTGGAAATCTCATTGGCTCCAGTAGGTTTAGTTATCATCTCTATGCAGGCAGCTAGGCAGCACAAAGGATAGCATGCTAGGCCTGGAGTCAAGAAGAGAATTCTTTATGAGTTCAAATTTGGTCTCAGATACTTACTATCTGTGTAACCCTGGACAATTCACTCCATCCTGTTTGCCTCCATTCTTTATCTGTAAAATGAACTGGAGAGGGAAATTGTCAACCATTCCAGTATCTTTGCTAAGAAAATGCCAAATGTGTTTAGGAAAAGTCAGACATGACTGAAAAACCACTGAAAAACAACAAAATGAAGGCAATTCCTAAATCCTCTAGAAGAACTCTTGTTTTGCTCCTTAGCCTGTCTCCCACATCACAAGCTGTATGATAACCATAATAAACAAGATGTCCCATATGCCTTTTCAACTTAGTATGTCCCAAATTGAATGCATTCACCATTCCCTACACACAAAATCTAAACTTCCTAATTTTCCTATTTCAGTCAAGGACACAGTCATTATTCTAATCACCCACTTTCCCAATCTTGAAGTCATCCTCCACAATTCACTCAGCTTTACCCCCACGTTTATGTCTTTCTCCTTAAGGTCAACTATGGTTTTTGGAGTAGAGGGGGATATACTTACCAACTAGCACAATGCCTGGCATATAGGAGGTGCTTAATAGATGCCTATTAAGTGGAATTGCTGGTTCTACCTCCATAACATTTTTCAAATCTACCTCCTTTTTATTTATATAGTAACTACCCTAATTCAAGCCTTCATCATCTTTCACCTGGATTATTGCAATATTTTCCCAAATGACTTTCCTGAATGCTTTCTAATCTGTCATCCACAGAGTTGCCAAATTGATATTTCTAAAGTATATATCTGACCATGTTCATACCCCTTCTCCCCCTAGAATTTGGTATTTAAAGCCTATTTATTAAATTAAGATAACCTATTTTCTCAGAATAATTTGATATTTTCCCCCTCACATCCTCTACTTTCTAGTTAGGCTGGCCTAATCATGAGTGATTCAAGACATTTCATTTCCTCCTCTGTATTGTTGTCCTGGCTCTCCTCCATAGATGGAAATTCCTCACCTCTCCCACTGTGAATCCCTCACTGTCTTTGCCTTAAGTGCCCTCTTCAACAAGGAGACTTTCTTGCTCTCTCCAGTTCTGAAGTTAAAAGGGTACTGGATTTTAAGCCAGAGGACCTGACTCAGCCCGGTTCTACCACTTACTTGGGTTACATTGGGAAAGTCTCTTAATCTCTCTTGGATTCATTTTCCTAATATATAAAATAAAAGAGTTGAACTAGAGGATCTCTAAGGTCTCTTCCAAGAGAAATGTTAACTGGACTAAAGAATTCACAAATTCACAATTGTAGGATCTTGGGATCCTACAATTATCAACCCCTCCAACCCTGAATTTCCTTTGCATTCATTTTGTATTTTCTTATTCATGAGCACGTTAAAGTAAAATATAAGCTCCTTGAGGACATAAAATTACTTTGTTTTAGTTTTTGTATATTCAAAGTCTAGCACTGTGCCTGCTGCATAGAAGTTGAATTGAACTAAACTTAGGTAACTTTGTGCTTCATAGGATACATTTCTTAACAATTAGATCCACCCAAGATGGCATAGGCTCTATTTACAGGTGGTAGATTTACCTGCATGGGAAGCCTTTAGGCAAAGGTAGGATGATTACTAATCTGGAGTGTTGCAAAGGGCACTCTATTCACATATGATAGTCAGTGAAGTCCCTTGAAGGCATGAAAAAATGTTTTGAGCTTTTTTTCTATGAATGAGAAAGATTTTGGTATTTTTGTAGAAAATTGAAAATAAGCCAGGAAATATAGAAAGAAAGAAATAATAGCTAGTTCTCATATAGTAATTTAAAAGTTGCAATATGTTTTATGAATATTATCTCATTTTATTTTCACAACAACCCTGTGAGGTAAGTGATATTACCATCCCAATTTTGTATGTGAGGAAACATATACAGAAAGATTAAGTGACTTACCCAGGGTCAAACAATTGGTAAGTGTCTGTGACTAAGTATTGTAACAATGATTATGATCATGATAAGGCAAAGGAGGAGGGAAAGGAGAAGAAAAACATAAAGAAGAGGAAGAGAAGAAAGAAGAATTATATAGCACTTACGATATTCCAGGGACTATGCCAAACACTTTGTCATTTGTGTCATTTGATCTCAAAACAACCCTATGAAGTTTACTATTTAAAGATGAAAAAACTGAGGCAAACAGGGGTTAACTAACTTGACCAGGGTCAAATAATTAGAAAGTGCCTGCAGTCAGATAGTAAAAATAATAATGATAATAATAGCAGCTAATATTGATATGGTACTTACTATGTGCTGGGTACTGTACTAAGTGTTTTATAATTATTATCTCGTGTGTTCCTTACAACAAGCCTGGGAAGGGTGTTATTAATATTTCCATTTTACAGGTGAGGAAACTGAGGTAATTAAAGATTAAGTGATTTGCACCAAGATACACAACTAGTAAATGTCTTAGATCACATATGAACTCAAGTCTTCCTGGCTCCTGGATTAGCCCTTATCCAAAAATAATCAAAGGTTAAGCTCCTGATGGAGAATGAAGGAAATGGAATCAAAACCATAAGCAGGGAGGTGTTATAACCTTCATTTCAGAGAAAGAAAATAAAGAGAAGATAAAGGGGAATGAGGTAGAGGAGTCTTGTGATGTGGAGTAGGAGAGAAAAGAGTCATCATGGGAGAGAACTAAGATTTTCTCAGTGAGGTTGAAGGTGAGATCCTCTGATGAGAGAGTGGAAAAGTTTACCTGTCAGGCAAGGAGATGAAAGGAAAAATGTTTCCAATGGCCCTTGGGGTGAGTATGATAGAGAGAGAAGAATAAGAGTTTTGCTAGGTACTTATGAAGACCAACTTCACTTGAGAACATATCAGTGTGCAGTGAACATTGTGTGACATCTTTCAAGTCTCTTATGAAAAAACTCCTTATTATGAGAGCTGCCTTTCTATGGATTGTACTACTTCATGAGATATTGAGTTCTGTATCAAGGAGGCAACAGAATGAGAGATTGTAGAGGGAATTCATGCTTCAGGCAATTAAATGACCTATCTAGTTTCTTTGTGCTTTTAGATTCCATGATTCAATTTGGATTGCCTGAGAAGTTTATTTTCATCACGAAGAAAATTTCTTCCAAAAGCCTGCTCTGTAGGATAGAGATTTTGGAACATTTTTGTGGATGGAAATTACCCACTGTTTTGTCCTTCCTTGTGAAAAACAGTCTTCCCGTTCAAGAGAAATGTTAACTGGACTAAAGAATTCACAAAATTCTCTTATGATTTGTGTTTCTTCATCTTTGAATGTTTCATTAGGGAACCTGGAGCAACCTTTCCCATAAAACTGTTGAGATGGCCAAGATTTTATAGATTTTTGATATTTGTTGTCTGTTTATCTGGGGGAAGTTAAGGACATCTTAAGAGATAGAACTCAGCTCTGCATTGACTTCTAACATGCATTAACCTAAGCCAGCAGGAACTCGACTCCAGAGAAATTGGTCTAATTTTTCTTCCCTGAAAACATTAGGACCCTGATTCCTGAGTGGTAAAGTACTCGGAAACTCAGATGGAGTAGAGAGGGAGCAATATACAGAGTTGATGAAATTCTTGGCTAGATGAGAGTGAATTTGAAGCAAAACATGTTGATGCTCTTGGAAAAAAGATGGTGACAGACACTATGTGGGATCACAGTACTCTAATCTTATTTGACCTTTCAACCTCATTTGATGTTTTTGATCTTTTCATCTTATATTCTTTTTTCAGGGTTTTCATTAGCGTAATTATTCTAGCATCTTTTATTATTTGTCTGCTCCTTTTCTTTCTTTGGCTAGATCTGGAACCATATCATACCTACTAACTATGACTGCCCCACCTCAAAGCTTTGGGTGTACAGAGGGAGGCGAGAGCCCAGAAAGATAATCTAGAGTTTCCCAGAAATGTAAACTACCTTGAATGAATGCAAACAACAAAAAACATTCCAAATATTCCATGAGAATATTTACATGTAACCTGGGTCATCCCTGGCACTTTGCCTTTTTTGTTCTGTTTCTATATAATACCTGGTCTAGCTTGGGGTTGGAGTGGGGATCCACAATGTTGCTCTGTCCTTCTATTGCCCAAGATGACTGGTCTCTTATGAGTAAATGCCCTTAAACAGCCCAATTAACCCTAATAAACCTATTAATATTCAAATTGGTATAATCCCTCTCTCTTTGGTATCTCAATATTTTCTCAGATGGTATACCACCCTATAATTGGCATAATTAAGGTAGAACAGAACTGTCCTCTTACATTTGTCACTTACATTGGGTTTTTGTTTTTCTTTCCTTTCTCTCATGTGGTTATCCCATCAGTAACCATGAGTTTAATTAGCATATCCATGTGAACTATTTTCATATCTATCTCCTGAACTCCAGTACTGCATCATCAAAGACCTGATGGACATTTTGCACATGATAGCGTCCCTATAAGGACTACTATAAAGTAGTCCTATACTATAAGTATAGTCTAAACTATATAGTCTAAACTATAAAGTCCCTATAAAGACCACTCTCATTTCAGTCCATGTCTAAAACTTTGGAGCCATCCTCAACCTATATATCCAATTATCTAATATTGTACTTTCTTTCCAGTGCTTCTAAAACCATGGGTCATGACCCCATATGGGGCCTCGAAAAATTTGAAAACCTTTTAAGGTTTCTGAATACACAATCACTAAAAATTAATTAAAAATCAAAATCATAATGAATCTGGCAGCACATGTCCATGTTGTTTCAGGCAACTTCACTGCATCTTTGATTCTAAACACAAAGCTGTCAAAATGGAAAAGGGTCGCTAGAAGAAAAAGGTTAAGAAGGCCTGCTCTATACTATACTTGAATGAGCTCCTTTTTCTCAACTCACATACCATCATAGTTCAGGTTTTCATTGAATTTATATTATTGTAAAAGCCTCTTCCTGAAATTATTGTAAAAGCCATCTTATTGCTTACCCTGGCCATTTTCAGGTGACACAAATAGAGAGGGATCTATAACACATTGGGATTCAAAGAAAGAAACTTCAAAATAGAATAGGTAAGAGGTGAATAGTATGCTGTGGTGGAGCCAAAGAGAAGAGTGATATTGTATATTCAGAAGACATACCCAGGTGAGGAAATTCAGGAGCCAGAGGAATGAAACATAGTAGAATGCATTTCACTGAAAATCAATGAAGTCAGAAAGTGAAGCAATAGTGTCATAAAAATATCTACAGACCTGCTGAACAGAAGGAGAAAGGAATTGGAAAATGCTTCTCTTGCTATTCTTGTGGCCAAATGTGTAATAGATAAGAGCATAGTTGGAAGTATTTACAACTTATCGAATGTTCTGAAGAGAACATATTAAAGGTTCAATGATAAATTTAAGGATGTCTCAAGGAGACACCATATAGTTCTGCATTTGACTATATTCTGACATTATATATATATATATATATACATACATACATATATGCATACTATATATATATATTTAATTTTTTCCAGTTACACATAAAAACACCTATAGCATTTATTTTTTTAAAAAAATTTTGAGTTCCAAAATTCTTTCCCTCTCTCCTGCCTCTCCCCTCTCCTTGAGAAGGCAAGCAGTTTAATGTAGATTACACATTTTCAGTGATACAAAACATATTTCCATATTAGTCATGTTGTGAAAGAAAACAAAGAAGAAGAAGCAAAAGAAGAAAGAGGAGAAGGAGAAGAAGAAGAAGAAGAAGAAGAAGAAGAAGAAGAAGAAGAAGAAGAAGGAGGAGGAGGAGGAGGAGGAGGAGGAGAAGGAGAAGAACAAACAAGGAAGCGGGAATAAAGTAGCTCAAGAATAGTGGGCTCCCCCTCATTAGAGGTATTCATTCAATCAAAGGCAAGGTTTACAAGGAGTTGAGAGGAGAATAGGACATTGAGACTAGCATTAGGTTGGCATCAAGGCAATTAAACACACAAAGGACACCTAGAGATAAAATCAGAGCCAAACTGCAGACTAATGGAGAAATGTGGATCAAATGATCTCTGATATGGTACAACGGAGAATGGATTCCTGTTTATGTATGATTCTTACAGGCGGCTTCTAAGTTCTGTTGGATCTTTGAGATTTTTGTTTCTGTCTCTTTTCTTTTTCTTACAGTACCATGAAGTTCTGTTCTAGGGGTATAAAAAATTAAATTCCATTCTTGAGTTAAAAAAATCTACTGTGTAGATAGATCATGGAAGATATGTGGTTTGAAAATAGCATATGGGAGAATGCTTGAGAGTTTTAGTGAACTATTGCCTCAGTGTTATGATATGGCAGCCAAAAGAGCTGATGTGATTTTATGCTTCATTAATAGGAGCACGGGGTATGGAACATGTGAGGTGATAGTCTCGCTGTCCCTTAACCTCTTCAGACCACATTTACTGTGTTCAGCTCTGGATGCTACAAATCATAAGGATATTGACAAGCTAGAATTTGTGTAGAGGAGGGTGGCCAGGTTAGGTAATGAGTCAGAATCATTATGGAATATTAGAACTTGGGAGTGTTGAACATGCTAGCTGTTGGCAAAGATCGAAAGGACTACCATGTGAGGGAGGGATTAGACACTAAAAGGTGAAAACAACAAGAGAAACAAGTTTCTGCTCAATATAAGGATAAATTTCCTAACCATTAGAGCTGCCCCAAACCAGAATGAGATTCCTTGATAAGAAGAGAGGGAGTCTAGCAGAGACTGGATGGCCATCTATCACTGATGTGGATAGGATTCTTGCTTAGGTATGGGTTAAACCAAGTTTATAATTCTAAGAGTCTATGATTTTATCATTCTGTGAAATCTCAGTGCAAGACAGTCAAAAAACGTATTCCTTAGACAAGGTTGACAGAGAGTTGAGAGAAGAATAGGACATTGGGGCTGGCAGTAGGTTGGCATCAAGAAAATTAAACATACAAAGGATACCTAGAGACAAAATCGGAGCCAAACTTCAGACTAATGGAAAAATGTGAACGAAGTATATTTCAATGATCTCTCTCTCTCTCTCTCTCTCTCTCTCTCTCTCTCTCTCTCTCTCTCTCTCTCTCTCTCTCTCTCTCTCTCCATATATATATATATATATATATATATATATATATGTGTGTGTGTGTGTGTGTGTGTGTGTGTGTGTGTGTGTGTGTGTGTGTATAATCCCACCAACTACCCAGATACTGAAAAAAGTTTCAAGAGTTACAAATATTGTCTTTCCATGTAGGAATTTAAACAGTTCAACTTTAGTAAGTCCCTTATGATTTCTCTTTGCTGTTTACCTTTTCATGTTTCTCTTCATTCTTGTGTTTTAAAGTCAAATTTTCTTTTCAGCTCTGGTCTTTTCATCAAGAAAGCTTGAAAGTTCTCTATTTCATTGAAAGACCATTTTTTCCCTGTAATATTATACTCAGTTTTGCTGGGCATGTGATTCTTGATTTTAGTCCTAGTTCTTTGACTTCTGAAATATCATATTCTAGGCCCTTTGATGTCTTAATGTAGAAGCTGCTAGATCTTGTGTTATCCTGATTGTATTTCCACAATACTGGAATTGTTTCTTTCTAGCTGCTTGCAATATTTTCTCCTTGACCTGGGAACTCTGGAATTTGACTACAATGCTCCTAGGAGTTTCTCTTTTTGGATCTCTTTTAGGAGGTGATCTGTGGATTCTTTCAATACTTATTTTGCCCTCTGGTTCTAGAATATCAGGGCAGATTTCCTTGATAATTTCATGAAAGATAATGCCTAGGCTCTTTTTTTTGGCCATGACTTTCAGGTAATCCCATACTTTTTAAATTGTCTCTCCTGGATCTGTTCTCCAGGTCAGTTGCTTTTCTAATGAGATATTTCACATTATCTTCCTTTTTTCATTCTTTTGGTTTTGTTTTGTGATTTCTTGGTTCTCATAAAGTCATTAGCCTCCATCTGTTCCATTCTAATTTTTAAAGAATTTTTTCTTCAGTGAGCTTTTGAACCTCCTTTTCCATTTTGCTGATTCTGCTTTTTCAAGCATTCTTCTCCTCATTGGCTTCTTTAACCTCTTCTGCCAATTGAGTTAGCCTATTTTTAAAAGTGTTGTTTTCTTCATCATTTTTTGGGGTCTCCTTTAGCAAGTTGTTTACTTGCTTTTCATAATTTTCTTGCATCTCTCTCATTTCTCTTCCAAATATTTCCTCCACCTCTCTTACTTAAGTTTCAAAATCTTTTTTGAGCTCTTCCATGAACTGAGACCACTGAATATTTAATTTGGATGTTCAGGTTACCAAAGTCTTGACTTTTATGTTTTTCCCTGATGGTAAGCATTGTTCTTTGTTATCTGAAAGAATGGGAGAAGATATTTGTTCACCAAGAAGGTAACCTTCTATAGTCTTATTTTTTTCCCTTTTTTGGACATTTTCCCAATCAGTTACTTGAGTTTTGGGTCCTTTGTCAAGAGTAGGGTATACTCTGGGGATCTGTAAGATCTCAGTTCCCCCAAGGTAGCACAGTCAAGTGTGTGCACTGGTCTGGGAGCAACAAGAAACTTTTGTGCCCAGAATCTGTGAGTGGTAGACTTTCCCCTCCACAGTCACATGGCCTCCAGTTCCACCAAGCCAGCACTGGGGGCTGGGATCCAGATAAATTGCTGAATTCTCCCAGAGGCTTTGGGGGGGGGCAGGGCCACCATTCAGTGTGAGATAAAGATCAATTGCACAAGTCCCATTAGGTGGGGGCAGGACTGCTACACAGGGATGAGGGGCTGAGGTAAGGATGCTGCTGTCTGTTGTATGCAGCCTCTGTCTCAGCCCCCTGAGGCTGGAGCTATGGGAAGACTCTGTTTCATTCTCGGCCAGATGAAAAAACCCTCTCACGGACTTTTGACGCCTATGAGTTGAGGGATCTGCAAACCACCACTACTGCAGCTGGGTATTCTGCCCCTGAGGCCTGCTTGGGTCCTCCTATTGGTGCCATTCTGCACAGCCAAGGCTGGGCTGGGCTCTGCTCCAAGTCAGGCACAACAGACCTTTCCCATCAGCCTTTCAGGTCACCCTGGGCTAGAAATCTCTTCCACTCCATTGCTCTGTTGCTTCTGTTGCTTTAGAATTTGTTGAGACTCTTTCTTTACAGGTATTCTATGGGCTGTGGGGGGTAAACTAGTGTATGTGCATCTATCTATTCTGTCATCTTGGTTCTGCCCCCCACTCTCACCTTTCTTTTCAGTATTCACAGGATCCAGATCTTCCCTTGTGAGAACTGTTATAGGAAAAGAAACTGTGGAATCTCAATTTGACAATACCAAGAAGAGAATGGGAGATAACCATATCACTTTGCAAAGGAACGGTTCCTGCCCAAAAAAGCTAATTATGTATGCTAGAGTAATAGGGCTAGGAAAGAGAGAGTGAGGAATCAGTCACTGTAATATATTTTGACATGAACTAAACAATAATAATAGCAGACATTTATACAATGCTTTAATATTTTTAAACTGTTTCACATATATTATCTCATTTGATTTTCACAATAACTCTATGAAATGGTACAATTATTATACCCATTTTATAGATCTGGTTTCTTCCCCATGTGAAACAACTGCCAAATGTGGCTAAAAAGATTCTAAACAATATAATTGTTTTAGTGTGTACAGAGCTGGCTGAAAACTGGTAGAGGGAGGTGGGAACCAAATTTTAGGAGGGACACTGTTAGGCTACAGGAGATTTGGAGGAGGGCAAACAGGTGGACAAAGAGCCTAAATTCATTCATATTCTAATTAGTAGAAGAGACTAGAGATGTTTAGCTTAGAAAACACCAGATTTAAGGGAGACATAAAGTTTTTGAAGTGTTATCAAGTGACAAGATGTACTACATTTGCCTTTTTTGGTCTCAAAATGCTTAACTAGGAGCAGTGGATAGAAGTTCCAAATAGGCACAATGAGGTTTGATGCTAGAACTGCCTAGCAATTAGAGATGTCTAAAAATGGAATGGGCTACCTTGGGAAGTAGTAGGTGTCCCCTTGCTTCAATGGAGTCTTCAAGAAGCGTCTAGAGAACCACTTGTTCGATATCTTGTACAAAATATGATTTTTCAAGTGAGAATTGGACTATTAAGTGAAAAAAATCTCTTCCAAATGAAAAATTATAGATAAACAGACGTCGTGGGTAAGAGGAATTTTAAGCATATGCTCCAGCAGGAAGTTTAGAAGAAAAGGAAAGAGTATTTAAAAGACTTGTCAGTCTTAGTGTTTTCTTCCCTCTTTGCAACTTATTAACTGTGTGGCCTCAGATAAGTCATATAACTTCTCAGAATCTTAGTTGTCTTATTGCAAAAGAGGTATAATAATTCCTATCCCACCTGTTTAAAATTTGATAATACATACAAACTTTTTATAAGTGCTTAATATAATGTCTAATACATAAATAAATGTGTAGAGCGATATATAAATGTGACTTATTCTCATCACCACGATCTTTAACATACTATTTGATGGACTTAATGAGAGAACAAACTAGAAAAGTGAAGAAATGGGAAATACTTTTGTATTGGTCATCTAGCTAAAAAAAAAACACAGACTAAAAAACCCATGAAAAATAAAGTTTAAAAACAGTATGCTTCAATGTGGACTCGGAGTTCATCTCTCTGGGGGTGGGATAACATTTTTCATCACAAATCCTTTGGAATTTTCTTGATCAGAGCAGCCATCGTTCACAATTCGCATTAGCCTTACAACATTGCTATTACTATGGACAATACTCTTCTAGATCAGCTCACTTAATTTTGCATAAGTTCATAGAAATCTTTCCAGTTTTTTTCTGAAGTCATCCTGTTTGTCATTTCTTATAGCACAACAGTGTTCCATCATGATCATATAACACAATTTCTTCAGCAATTTTCCAAATGATGGGTATCTCCTAAATTTCCAATTCTTTGCCACCCAAAAACATCTAACTATATCTTTGTAGAAATAGGTTCTTTTCCTTTTTCTTTGATCTTTTTGAGATACAGACCTGAATCTCTAAGTGGTATTGCTGGTTCAAAGGCTATGCACAGTTTTATAAGCCCTTGAGATATAGTTCCAAATGGCTCTCCAGAATGGCTGGTGTTCACAACTCCATCAGTAATACATAAGTGTCTCATTTTTCCACATTCAAGAGTCCTTAGCCTCAAGGAGCTTATACTCTATTGGGGAAAATATCACGTAGATATAAAAGCAAATACAAAATATGTACAATGTAAGCACAAGGTAATTTCAGGTAGAGAAGACACCAGAATCTGGGGAGTGACATATAGTAAAACTGGAAAGAGGTTATAAGGACAAAAACTATTTACATAGAATTTTAACAACCATGAAAAGATAGAATCTTTGTTTTAGGTGAACAATGACAATCCAATCTAAATACTTTTTTTCTGTTGAAACCTTAGGAGGGAATATAATTGAATTCAACATGAATACTCGCTGGGTTTGAAATTAGAAGACTTGGATTCAAATCTCACCTCTGTCACCTATCAATTATGTGTGACTTTCTACAAGTTATTTTATTCTGAGGCTCAGGCTCCATATCTGTAAAATTAGGAGTTTGGACTAGATAATCTCAGGGATCCTTTTCAGTTTTAAAGCAAATTGTCCAGTGATTAATATGGAATATGTGCAATAGCTATTTTTATTCTGGTATTAACTATTATTGTTGTGCTATTAACTATTATTATTTATCAGTGCATACCACATGTGCAAATAAAGAGGCGAGGAAGGGCAACATAAACTTCCCGCACCGAGAAGGAATCTCTCCTAACTTTGAACTGTTGTGCCACACTGGGTTTCTCTCAGCACATTTGTCATATTCTACCTTGTACTAGAGTTATTTGTGTGTTTCCTATCTCTCCTTCTGGCATGTTATTTCCTCAAGGACAGAGACTGTCTTTTTTAAACTTGTGTCATAACAGTCAGAGATCCTGAATAATTGATCTGTCCAATTTAAGGGTAAGAGCTGCTGCCATTGTTTCTGATGAGTGAGATATCTCTTCTCCTACTCTGAGGTTGCCTGTAGGCAGCATATAAAAAAAAAAAGAGAGAGAAAGAATCTTTAGGGCAGGTTTTTAGGTTAACCAACTATGCTGCATCTGTGGTGCTGTGCTATGAAAGGTAGGAGAGTAAGAAAGCCAAATGAGACAAATTCATGACTGAACATTATACATCTGGGAGCATGGCATTCCTGGGTAGCATTGCTAGAGTTCTTGCTTTCTGCTATGTTGGGAATATAAGGAACTCTTAAGTTTTTTGCCATAAACTGTCTGAGATCTTGTACAGGGAGAGCACTGAAAGGCTGGATTGAGAGTGGGTAACAAAACGTTGTCACCCTTGTCCAAAAATTATCTTTTCCTCTAAATTTGTCCATCCTTCAAATGTTTTCATTTCTACTGAGGGCAGCCCAATCCTTTCGGTCACTCAGGATCATGACTTCAGACTCATTCTTGATTTTTCTTCCCCCTAATCCTCTATTTTCTATCAGGTGCCAAATTTGGTCATATCTACCTGTATGCCACACTTTTCACATTTTAACATAGATAACACTGACTACAGAAATTGTTAGGGAGCGAAGTAGCACAGGAGAACATTTGTTGCAGGTGTTCTAGCACTCTCTCTAGCAGGTTCACTATTAATCTGGGCAGTCAGAACTTTAGCATTGGAGACATAATAAGAGGTTAATTAAGCTTATTTTATTCTAGTCTTCTCAAGGATAGCTGACAATGGGAGCACAACTCCTCTAGCATCCTCTCAATGTTTCTTGCAGAGGCAGGCAAAAATGGGAGTCCAAACTCCTACAGATCCCCTAAGTCTCAATGGGGGCTGATCGAGACAAGCACACACATTCCTAAGTTTCCCCAAGTTTCTTGGGTCCAATCAAGGCACACATAGCATTTGAGCTTATGCATTCCCAGCTAAACCTTGATGGGGGCAGATCAAGGCACACACACATGCACATTACCCTTGTGCATTCCTGTTCCCCACTTCCTGACCAATGTTCACTTGTTTTATAGGGTAACATAAAAAAAGACAATTTGCCAGCAATAGCCTGACATGTTTCCTTAACTTTAGCAATATCATTATGACAGCACAGTGCATCTGCAATAGCTGTTGTAAGGGCAAGCAAAGTAGGATCTTTTGCTGTTTTTGTTTTATTAAGAGTGCCTCTGAATAATGTGATTAAGGAGAATTTTCCCAGCCAATGTCTGGCCTTGGAAGATTTGTAGGAAGGCCTATGCCTTTTGCTATGAGGCACTGGTTCTCAAGGTGTGTGATGTACTCTGGCTCTAAAAATGTATAAAGACTCTGAGGTGAGGGTTTTTTGGGGGGCTTACTGACTGGAAATGTTTGTTTAGCAAGAGGAGACCTCTGGAAAACTGCTAAGGAGCCTCCCAACTTTGAAAACCCAGGTGTCAGTGCTTCCCTCTCTGGTAACTATGGTCAGACAGTTGGACCTGTCTGTTGAATTCAGGCAAAGGAAGCCATGTCTGTTGATCTTTGATTTCCCTGTATTTTCATTGAAGTTCAGGGTGATCACTCCTCTGAACTAGGTGAATGATATATGTCCTTGGCTAAAGAAATGATACATGTGCTTGATTAAAGTGATTTTTAACCCCTCAAAAATTGCCTTTCCTTTTATGAATGAAGACCGAAGAACCTGTGATAGGCCTCCCTATGTATGTTGGGGTACTTATTGACACAGATGTTTACCAGCTTAACTCAAATGTTTCCATTATTTTAAGATTATAATATAATGTGAAAGCATGGTAGAGACGTTTACAAGTCACGAGCCTAGGAACTAGAAGATTGTTATGACCCTGGACCCTGGGAACTAATATCTATGATCCTGGGAACTATTATCTAAAAAAGAATAACAAAATCCACCTTACACACTCTAAAATCCACCTTACATACATATGTCTATCCACTTCTTTCCAAGTACACATCCGCCTCCATAATTCAGACACTCAGAGTTTTTCACCTTCCTTATCCCAATAGCTTCAGAATGTGTCTCTTTACTTCCAATGTCTCTCCTCTCTCATGTATCACCTGGTCTACATTACTGACAAATTGATGGTCCCAAATTGTGGTTCTAGTCACTCCTTTCCTTGAACATTCTGTAGCTCATTGTTGCAGAAAATGCAAATGTCTCTTTCTAGCTAGGCAGCTAAGTGGAACAGTGAATGAGGTTCTAGGCTTGCTATCAGAAAACCTGCTTTCCAATCCAGCCTCAGAGGTTTATTGTAGCTATGTGACTCTAAATAAATCACTTAACCTCACTCGGTCTCAGTTTCCTCACCTGTAAAATTGGTGATGATTTTAGCACCTGCTAATAGTAATAGCACCTGCCTCATAGGTTTATAATGAGGCTCAAATGAGAAAATGCATGTAAAGTACTTTGTAAACCTTAAAGTATCACCTGCATTTGGAGCAGAACTTGTCACTTAGTAGGCACTCAGATACTAGTTAACCAGTGATTTTCCCCAGTCTCTTCACAGTAGAAATTAACAGGTTATCTTTTGCCTACAAACATTCACAGGAGCTGTCCAAATAAATAATTGAATCCTGTAAATATTTATTAGAAAAGGTAATGTAGCACAATGGATAGAGAGTTGATCAGAAAAACCTAGATTCAACTCCTACCTCTGAAACATGCTGCTTTTGTGGCACCAGTCAAGTCAATACTCAAATACTCTTGAGTCTAGGCATCTTTCCAAGTAAAAAAAAGTTAAAAAAAAAAAAAGAAACAATAGACTTCCATTGGCAGAGGGAGTTTTCTCAAGAGGAATTCCTTATACCAAAATTTTTTTTAAAAAAAATCAAAAATCTAGTCCCTATTCTTAAATATTTATTAGACACTAGTTGTGTGTAGAGCACTCTGCTAGGTTCTGAGATCACAAAAACAAAACTAAATATTCTCTTCCCTCAAGGAATTTATATTCTATTGAGCAGCTGAAAAATATAGCATAAACACAATGAAGCAAATAACCCAAAAGCTAAGTAAAGAAGATAGAGGGTGTTCCCTAGCTATACCAGAACACTCAGGTCCTAATGACAAACACATAAAGAGAATCAATTAATTGTACATGGAGTTGGAAGGTATGGGCTCCCTGGAGTAAAGAAGGGGAAAAGGAAAGTGAGAAACTCCATCCTTCTAAGGATCACCAAGGAACTCCTGCTTGTAGAAAAAGCACGAGACCCTCCAGTAAAGACTCTGAAAGCAGTGACTAGGGGATAGATTTGTTTCCTGAAGGAAGTTGTTGAAGAGCCCACTGGATTCACCCTCATCTTATCAGCCTGGGTCTTTATCTTCTTTTAAGGCTCAACAGGTGCCACCTCCTCCATGAAGCCTTCTCTGATACCTTCCCAGGTTTCAGTCCTTAGTGCTTTCTCTCCCTTTAGCTTATCTTTTTTTTTTTACTTGTCTATGTATGGGCTTTATCAAAGTAGAAAGCAAGCTCCTACAGGGCAAATACTGTTTTTTTTTTTCTATCCTGGTACCTAATACAGAGAGGCAGCTAGGTGGCATAGTGGATAGATTGTCAAGCCTGGAGTCGTCTTCCTGAGTTCAAATCTGGTCAAGGAGAGAAGAGAGCATGTCAGAGACTTAGGGTCGGGGATTTTTTGCACCAACTCTGCTCACTGTATCGCTTTAGTAAATACACCTTTCTAAAAAGTATTTAAAGGCTGGCTAATTGAACAATTCCCAGTTGATACTCTCTGATGAATATATACCAGTTAAAGCTCAAGCTGATCACATTAGAGAATTGCCACCCTTAGGGGTGCTCCTAGAACCCTGGTATTGGGGAGGATGGGGAGATGTAACTAGATAAGGACCTGACATATATATGAATGTGTGAGTAGGGATAGATATGGTTGAGACATTACAGGAGCCTCAGAACCAATGAAATTATGAAACCAGTCAATGGAATTCCTTTGGAAACACTGGAAAGTAACCAAGTGAAACACATTATCTTAAAAGACTTTCCATATAGAAAATATACATACTGTAAGGTCAAAAAGGATTTTGGCAAATTCATGGACACTAATAAAACAGTAATTTTGTTGGGATGATTTCAGATGCATTCTAATCTCTGAGGGAGGACTCCACAGAGGGCAATTACTATACCATTCAGCTTCTCTAAACTTCTACAACTCTTTGAGTCTGCCCTTGTCAGAAACTGAATGTAAGGTTAGAAGGGTCATTAATCTGACTCAGTGTGGCATTTCTTCAACTCTTGTACATTCTAATTAAGGAAAAGAAGAGTATATTCCAGGCAGAGGGAACAGCATGTGGGAAGCCATGGAGGTGTAAGCAATCAAATCAAGAGCGGAGGGTGATAAACAGCTTTGTCTCTCTCCTACTAATGAATAACCACATGCCAATCTAGTCATCTGCTCAATCATTCCTCATAAATTTCATCTTTAAAATTCATTCACTTTAACTTGCACATGATGTAAACATATTTCTAACCTTTCATTCATTTGTTCAATAAATATCCTACTCAGCAATGTGCTGGTAAATGTTTAACAATCAGCTGGGGGGTGGCGAAGCGTGCCCATTTGACACACTTTTAAATTCAATATGGCTAATTAATATTTTCTCCATTACTTTCTTAAGTCTAGATAACCCATAAATCCATTACCCAAGCCCTGGTTTTTAGTATTTGACAGTTTCTGAGGTGTAATCACTCACATCAATAATTTAATAATCAGCTTTCATAAGCTAGTTTGAACTGCCTCCGCTACTGTTCTGCTACTCTTCGCTACTGTTGCTACTACCACCACCACCACTGCTACTGCTACTACTACTACTACTACTACTACTATTGCTACTGGTTCTGCTACTACTACTCATAGCTAGCATTTTTTATAGCTCCTACTGTGTGTCAGTCATTATGCTAAGCATTTTATAAACATTAACTCATTCCGTCCCTACAACAACCTTGGGAGGTAAATGAGATTATTGTCTTCACTTTGCAGTAAGGAAACTGAGGCAAGCAGATTCAGTGACTGGCCTAAGGTCTTACAGCTATTTAAGTGTCTGAGGCCAGATTTTTAATTCCAGTTTTCCTGACTCCAGGCCCACTGTGTCACCTAGTTGCCTAGCCCTCATTTGAAATTGAATTCGATCTCCCAATAGTAACAACTCTTCTCTCCCAGATCGTATGTACTATTTAGTACTATAACTAATATAGTTATCAAATAGTTTATGGTTTTCTGTGTTTGTTTCTTATCCATCTCCTACTCAGTAAGCTCCATAAAGCTGAGAACTATGCCTTATCTTAACTTTGTGTCTATTCTAATGCCAACCACAATTATCTGCACAGAGAAGGGATGAATGGTGAGTGGGAAAAAATATTAACTAAGTTCTTACAGTGTGCAAAGGCTACAAACACAAAAGTAGATAGTTCTTTCTTCTCTTTTTCCCTTCTCTTCTCCTCTCCTCTCCTTTCTTCCTGTCTCCTCTCTTCTCTTCCCTCTCTCCTCCCCAAGGGAACTGTCCATTCTAATAGGAAAAAATAATCCATGTGTGGGGTTTCAGTTATAAGTTAGACGGGAAAATCCCCATGGTCCTAAGTATGCAGTCACAAAACAGATGAAATTCCATAATTTTGGTGCCATTTCATTGATAAAACCACATCTACTGAACCACTTGACAGTGTCAAGAATTATGGTATTAAGAAATTTCTTCTCTGGGTTTTTAGGAGCTGTGGTACCTAGGAAGCTGAGGGTTTCAGGATCTGCAGAAGCAGTGGCCAGGTTACTTCTCCAAAGAGTTATTTTGCTAGACAGTAGATGATGAGTATTGGGCTAGTAAGGGTTGTTGGTCTGGGGAGGCCCAGGAGCTGCTATTTTTGAGGTTCTTGGATCTGTCTGCCCATAGATGGCAGTTTTTAGTAGGTAGTGGGAAGGAGGGGGTTACTGGGCCCCTCTCTCTAGGACTTGCTATCCTGGATGATGACTATGAGACCTGGACTGGAAGCAGGAAAGGCAGGTTTTGGTTCACTATCTTCCTGGAGCTTTTGGATATACAGTACTGGACTGTTTCTTAACAAACATCTGTTAAATTTTCTAATATGTGCATGACACCATTAGACACCATGAGAAGGAGGTTGTTTCTTAAGATACATAATCTGCTTTTAGGGAGGTTATAAGATAGTAGGAAAGACATATATTTGAAATAATCACAATAGAAAATAGGTTATCCAACGAGACCTGAGTCAGCTGAGGAGCCCAGTAGCCATGTGGCTTAATGAAGGGTATAGAAACTATAATAATGGTGGAGGAGAAATGGATAGAAAGAAGTGAATAGAGTTAAAATATTTAAATTTCAATGCTCTAGAACCTCATGGGACTGTATGGGTTAGACACAAAGAAATTAAAATGGTATGGAAATTCAGGTGAAGGAAAGATTACTTCTGGTTGGAGCAATCTGGGCAGATTTCATAGAGGAGGTAGCATTTAAGCTGAGCTTTGGAGAATGTGTAGGATTTGAACAGATGGAGATGATGGGGGGTTTCTTTCTTAGTTGTTCTTAAAGAACAACTTGAGAAAAGACTGCATGATGGAAATGGGAATAATGTGTTCAGAGAAAGGCAAGTAAGCAGTCCGGTATAACTAACGAGTAGTATTTGCAAAAGGAACTAGAATGAGGGGTGTGTGGGAAAGATGGTAAAACCAGTTTATATCAAATAATGGAGCATCTTCATTGGCAAGGCAGGGATTTTGAGATTTAGGTTATAGAAAACAGAACCAACAAAAGGTTTTTAAAAATTATTTCTTTACTTCTGCAATCAGATCCACACTTAAAAAAGATTATCTATTGGATGAACTGAAATGACAAACTGTAGACAGGGAGACCAATTCAACGTATGCCTTATGGTCCAGAGGACCCCAAAAGGGACTGAACTCATAGACGCTTGCATACAATCAAGGGATCTTTTTCTGAGAGGGGAAGATCTTTTTTTTTTCCTTTCTGGCTCTGCATCTACTAGAGATAGTTAACATAGATGCAATCACCAATCTTAATTCCTAGGGACAAACTGGGAGCTCCTCGTGTCATCCGAGCAACGTATAGTTCTCTTAGCAAGGACCCAAAGTGTACGCCTGAGTCTGTGGGCATTGTTCTAACTGAGCATAGCAAGGATAGCCCTGCCATTCAATGATAGAGTGAAAGACCAAGAGTTAGACAGTAAGGTTCAAAGGAAGGGTAGGGACAATGGGAAACGAAAGGATGGGCAAGATTGAGAGTTAGAAACAATAGGACTTGGCAACTATCTCTTGGCAGGGATATGGGAGGCTTAACAAATTTAAAGATGACACAAAGCTGAGAGTGATAGCTAAACTGGATGACAAAGTCATGATACAGAAAAACCTCAGATCTCAACTGTCTGGAACACTGAGAAGAATTGAATGGGATAAAATTTAATGGGGATACATGCAGTCTCGCACTTGAGGTTTTTTTTTTTTTAAATTAGCTTCACAAGTACAAGATGAGGGAGGCCTGGCTAGACAGTGTGTTTCAATCAGAAAAAAAAAGAAACTGAAGTGAACGGCAGTCTCAGTATGACTCAGCAAAGTGATATGACATCCAAGAAAGCTAATGCAATCTTAGGTCACTTTTAAGAGAAACATAGCATCCAGGATTAAGGAAATAATTTTGCATTTTGTGTTAACTGGGTGACATGAGGAGTACCGAGATCAGGAATGGGAGCCAGATTTATGAGGACACAGATAAATTGGAGAACATCCAGAATATGGTAACCAAGATGGTGATGGGCTACAATTTCATGAGGACCGATGAAGGGACAAGGGTACTTGATCTAAAGAAGATTTAGGCATGACATAATACATGCCTCGAAAAGAAAAAAGAGCTCTCACATGGAGGAGAAATTAGGCTAAGTCCCAGGAGGCTGAACTAGGACCAATGGATGGAAACTGCAAAGTTAGGCTTGTTGCAAAGGGGACAAAAATGAAGGAAGTAGATTGGGAACCAGACCTATGATTTTATTGGTATAGAAAACTCCCAGGTGAGAAAATATGAAGGTTGGTTCCTTCTTTTTGTAGCAACCTCCCTAGGGCTACTTCCACAACTCCTGCTCTCATATTACTATGCTTGGGATGCTAGGGATAATCTTGAGGGGCTATCTCTAATACTTTCATTCATGGGACTCCCCCCCCACTGGTATGTGTCTCATTAGCAATATTTTTAGTTAGAATTAATTAGTTTTTTTAAAAAATTTTAAAATCCTTATTTGAAAATATTTATTATATAAACAATTTGTAAATTTAAAAGGTATTTAATATTATATAGTATTTAATATATGAATAATATAAAAGATATATTTAAAAGATATTTACTAATATATTGTAACAAGAACAATAGTTACAAAAATATTCATGACCAAAACCACAGCACAGCCTCCTTTTACACACACACACACACACATACACACACACACACTCAAGTCCTCAGGGAGAGAGGCAGTAAGGCATATAACCAGAAAGCATGTACAGCAAAGATGTATTTCAGGGTTCTGGCTCCTAGAAGTTCTTATCTCCCTTTAGAGAGATATCTTAAAGTTCCTCTTTTAAGTTTCTCTCTGCTGAGATCCAAGCATCAAGTCTCTATTAAGTCCACAATGGGCATTTCTCCCTTGATGGGCCTTTTTCCCTGAAGCTGTCAGCATCTTTAGGCAATTGTCATTCTACATCCACCTGAAAATGTTTTCTCAGTCCTTGACCACCACCATGCTAGGAAGCACTGTTACCACCTGAGTCCAATGGTGGCACTTCTGAGGGGACTTCTGGATCTCCCAAACTCAAACAGTCAGTCAGGAGAGGATGGGAGCTAGGAAGTAAAGATCAAAAGAAAGAAAAAACAGATTCAGAGACTGCTCCCCTACCCTCCCACCCAAGGGATTTCATCTCTGGAGCCTATCTGGAGCTCCTCCACTACTAGACTGGAGCCTATAAGACAGCATGTCAAATCTTGCCTCAAATACTTACTAGCTATGCATCCCTGAGCAAGTGACTTAACCTTCCTCAGTCTGTTTTTTTATCTGTAAAATGAGATAATAACAGCATCTGCCTCACAAAGATGTAATGAGAGTCAAATGAGGTAACATAGTTTAAATGTTTTTTGAGCCTTTAAAGCACTAAATAAATGTCACCTATCATTATAATTGCTATCATATTATTACTACCATCCTTATTGGCCTGATCCAGTGAAGCATGTGACTCTAGGTCCTCAAGTGCAGCCCTTCCATTGAATCTGAACTTCACAGAACAAATTCCCTTAATAAAAGGATTTGTTCATCAAACTTGGATTCAGTCAAAAGGTCATCCCCAAGGACCTAGAATTTTACATGTGACCTCAAGGCTGCAGGTGCCCCATGCTTGGTTAGGACTCCAATAAGAATAAAATTCTCAGAGTCTAGAAACTCATTAACTGACAGGAGTTACTATCTTTATTGGCTATTATCATGCAGTTATGATGGGCTTTACCCCCAAGAGATAAGTAGTATTAGTTAAGGAAACAGTCTCAGAGATGGAAAGTGATTTATCCATTATCACCCTGCTACTAGGGGCAGCTAGGTGGCACAGCAGATACAGTGCCAGGCCTGGAGTCAAGAAGACTTGGTCTCCTGAATTAAATTTTTGTCTTTTAGCTTTATGCCCTGGATAAGTCACTTAACCCTTAACAACATGATTTCATTGGCTACATATCCCTCATCAGGAGTTTGGCATTGGAAACCCCTGATGAGGAAACTCCTACCAATGCTAAGCCATCAAGCACTCTATCGCAGAGACCATAGGTACAGATGTAAATGTACAAAGTGAATAATGGAAAATATAAGGTAGTTTAATGACAGAAAATACCCCATCAACACCTGCTGGGCCATTTATATAGTCTTTGAGCATTTAGGAACTAAGAGATTAAATGACAGTCAGTAGATATCAAAGAAAAACTTGGATTGAAGGCCAGCCCTCTATCCATGATATCATGCTCCACTCTGTTATTCTTACAAGAAGAATTATAATAATAATGTTTCACTGAGTGAACGATAGTGAATGTTTCACTGAATCACTCTTGGAAGCCCAGGGATGAGCTGAAGCTCTGCTGGGAAGTTATCCTCATGGACTCTTCTAGCCCCTCATTAGATGCACAGATTTGGAATGAAGCAGCCCCTCCGGGACTGTGAGAAGATAATGCTTTTCATTCCTGCAGCCAAATTAGATACATTTGCTACCAAACGACCCTTTTGTCAACCCACGTGGGTTATTTAGCTCATGAACCTATTCAGGCCTTTGCTGTGGTACTGCGTGACTCATTTTGCTCTAATGAGCCCGTTCAACTTTCCAGGAACTTGCCCTAAAATAGCTAAGGGAAAGGATATGAAGAGAAAGAAGAAAGAGGAGAAAAAACAGAAAGAAAAGCAGAGACAGGTGGGCATGGGAGAAGGAGGAAGATTTACCAACAGATGTTTATCCTAATTAGAGGAAATTATATGCACAGAATCATAGAGCTCAGAGGTCTCTCGGTCCAGCCCAGAGAACAGGAATCCTCCCTACATGTTCTGGACAAGTAATAGTGTAGCTTCTCCTGTGTTGGAATTCACACTCCCTACCAAAGTAACCCATCCACTTTGAAAGATGTAATTGTGTCAATTTTTTTCTTAAACCCTTTCAAAATTTGCAATTTGAGTTCTTTTGGGGGCCAAGAATTTGATAAGCCAATAAATAAATTTTATAATTATAAAATATTTACTAAGCACCAGGAACTGTGCTAAGTACTGGGAATATACATATAAGAAGACAGTCCCTACCCTCAAGGAAATTTACAATCTAATGAGAGAAGACAACCTATAGAAGGAAGCTGAAAAGGGAAGGAGGGGAGAGGAGAGAACAAGGCGGGTCAAGATGGAGAAGTGAGTAGGGCTGATGTGAATATTTCCTTAAACAGGGGTTACCTGGGGGAAAACTCACCAATAAATGAAGGAAGTTAGAGGAATGGAGGCATTGCCAGCATGTGAAGGCTGGGAGAGGTTAGAAAAGTAGTCCAGGGTGTAATGAGTGGAAAAAAGTTTGAATAACTCTGTGTGTGTGTGGGGGGGGGGGTGGGGTAGTTGTTTGTTTTCATACTCATAGAAGACCGAAGACTTCACAGTGTTGGGGTCAGGATATAGTGTGCTCGATTGTGGCTGATCAGTCTAATACTAGACTCTATCCCAGGTGGGGCACAAATAATCCATTGACCAACTGAGATGGAGATATCTCTAGATTTGCACATCTTACATTTCCTTTGTGCTACAGCAATTCCGCTTTGCTCATATAGCACATCATTTCTCTTCTTTGATGCTGTCATGCCATGTTCTGTGATCTGGTGTCAACATCTCCCAGATCTCACAATCAGTACTAAAGTTCTTCAGAGAAACCTTCATAGTGTCCTTGAATCGTTTCTTTTAACCATGACATGATAGCCTGCCTTGTGTGGGTTTTCCATAAAATAGTCCTTTAGTCAGACATATGTTTGGCATTCAAACATCCTGGCCAACCCATCAGAGTTATAGTCTCTTCAATAGAACTTAAAAGCAATGCATATATGTATGTACATATAATATGTGTATTTATGTTTCCATAGTCATATAAATTTATACATATATACACACATACACATTAAGCAGTGTATTGTATATAAAATATATAATATATTATTAAAACAGTTTATATACATATACACTCACTGGTGGTATAATGGATAAGGCACTGGACCTGAAGCCAGAATGATCTAAGTTCAAATCCAGCCTCATATACATAATAGCCGTGTGACCTTGGGCAAGTCAGTTTGCCTCATTTTCCTCCTTTGTAAAATGGGGATGATAATAGTTCCCAGGGTTGTTGTGAGGATCAGTTAAGATAACATTTGGAAAGTACAATGCCTGGCACATAAAGGGTGCTTTACAAATGTTAGGTATTATTGTTACACATAATACATTCAAATGCTTCGATATAGGTAACTTAGGCATTCTTCCCACACTCCTCCACACAGCTTCTTTTCTCCAGATTAAGGTAACTAATTATTTCAATTGATCTTCACATTGCTTCAATCATATCCATCCTCTATTCAAAAATATTCCCTGGCTACCCACTACCTAATGAATAGTTTTCTTTAAATAAATTCAATTCAATTCAGCAAATATAATAACCACTTCTTGTATATAGAACACTGTACTAGGTGCTTAGGGAGATACAAGGCTTAAGTAAGACACCACCTTTACCCTCTTAAAGCTTATAATCTTGTGTGGATATAATACACAAAGAGATAGATGTAGCTGAAATACATAAGGAGTGCATTAATATTTTCTATGAGCTCCCAGGAGGAAAAATGCTGTTACTGATTATAATTATAGAGGAGCAGGATGATATAAAATTTTAGCTGAACTTTAAAAATAGATAAGGATTTAGCAACTGAAATGGAGAAAGGAGCACAATCTAGCTTTCTGGAAGGGTTTTTGCTTTGTTTTGTTTTGTTTTTTTTCCTTTCTTTATATTCCCAGGACTTAGAAAAGTGCATAGGCCAATGCCAATGCTACAGCTTCTTGGAGCTACAGGTGAGAGTCAGGTAACAAGTGGATACCAAAGATGGATGAACAGCCCTGAAAAGACCTTGGCAGCCCTCACACCAAAGACACTGGTCTTTGAAAATCCCATGTACCTCATCCCTTGCACATAATAAATACTCATAATAAATAAAAGTTTGTTGACTTGAACTCCCCTATGTTCTTACCTAATTTGTATTATAATTGTGTATATATTTAACATATTTTCCTCCTCCTATGACGTATACCTTATCAGCAAAAGGACAGTGTTCTTATTCATACTTATATCTCCTAAAATACCTATTATAATATCTTTTACTTTGTAGAGGTTTAACAACTATGATGATTTCCAAGACTTTTCTCCCATTTTTCCTTCCTGGAATAATCTGGTACACTGCTCTTCTTCCCATGTCCCTCCATGTTCCTAGTAGAGTCTTAGGAAATCCATTCCCATTGTTGTCACAGGGTACCCTTGATGACACTTTACTATGTAGAGATGCATACTTGATATCCCAAGTTGGGCCTCAGAATTCATATAAAAGCAATACAACAGATGCTAACTAGGCTCTTACTGTATAGTATAGTCCTTTATCTAGCAAGAATTTATTAAGTTCCACTATGCTCAAGGCCCAGTGCTTAGGCATAGGATCCAAAGAAAAAAGATCAGAGAAGACGAACAAGTACAGAGATAAATATAATATATGGGAGTAAATCAATATAACTCTCCCATACTCACCTCCAAACAGCCACAAAATAGTGCCTCAAAACAACTCTGGGAAGAGCAGAACCAGCAAACAGATGGAATGATGCAATCTTTTAACCCAAGAAACTTGGAAGAGCAGCAAGAAAGGTTTGTTTTACTCAGGTAAAAGGAAAACACAATCCAGGGCAGGAAAGATCCCAGGAAGCCAGCAGCAAGCCCCACCTCAGCAAACAGGAGGAGATCCTGAGCCCCAGGGTGGTGGAACAGGAAAACACAAACACTACCCCCCAATCCCTATTCCTAAACATAGCCAGGGAAATAGGCAGAGTCAAGCTCCAAAAACTGTCACTTTTTTCAGCATAGCTGTGGGCAAACAGGCAGCCTCCAGCACCCAGACCTCCAAGTGTGTCAGTGTAACCCTACGGAAACACAGAAGCATTTCACTGGCCTCAGAACATGCCAAATTCCTGCCTTATAACATTTTCTTAGCCCCAGGTACCAGACCCCTACAGTCTTCAGCAATGCCAACTGTCCCCTACCCAAACCCCTCAGCACACACAGTACCAGAGATAAGGGTCCCCTGGGGGCTTCAGGGCAGCATCGATGCAGCACCAGGTAAATAGACAGAGTCTGTTGCCCCTCAAATAAGAAACCTGAGACGCTGACCCTTCCACACCAGGAGTAGAAATAAAATTTAAAATAAAGGGGAAAAGGCCAAAAAAGATGAGCAAGAACAACAAAAGAATCTGACCATAGAAAATTACAATTACAGAAAAGATCAAGACAATCTCAAAAGAGGATAACAACATCAAAACATCTATGGACAAAATCCCAAAGAGAAAAGGAAAGTGGTCTCAAGCTCAGAAAGAACTCATGGAAGAGCTCAAAAAGGAATTTCAAACTCATGAGAGATGTAGAAGAAAAATTGGGAAAAGAAATGAGAGTGATGCATGAGAATTATGGAAAAAGAGTCAAAAGTCTGGAAAAATAAAACAACTGCTTAAAAAGTAGAATTGGCCGAACTGAAAAGTTAATTTGGGAGAACAACACCTTAAAAGTTAGAATTGGGTAAGTGGAAGTTAATGACTACATTAGAGATCAAGAATCACTCAACTTCAAAAGAATGAAAAAATAGAAAAAATGTAAAACACCTAATGTGAAAAAACAACCCACCTATCCAGAAGAGACAATGTCAGAATCATTGAACTACTGAAAGCCATAATCAAAAGGAGAACCTGGACAGTATCTTTAAAGAAATTATCAAAGAAAACTGCTCTGATATCCTGGAATCAGAGAACAAAATAGGCATTGAAAGAATTCACTGATCACCCCAGGAAAGAAATTCCAAAATAAAAATTCTAAGGAACATTGTAGTCAAATTTCAGAACTATAAAGTGAAGGAAAAAACACTACAAGTGGCCAAAAATAAACAATTCAAATATTGGGGAGTCACAATCAGGATTACACAACTTAGTAGCTACAACATTGAAGGACTGGGGATCATAGAACATGACATTCTGGAAGTCAAAGGAGCTAGGACTACAACAAAGAATCACTTACCTAGTGAAATTAATCATAATACTTCAAGAGGGCAAATGTTCATTCAGTGAAACAGAAGGATTTCAAACTTCATAAGGAGAAGACAAGAACTGAACAGCAACAAAAAAAAATTAATCTCCAAAAAGAAGTCTATAAAGGTTAAAAAAAATAGGCGATTCAATGGTGCTGAACTGTTTACATCCCTACAAACAGAAGATGATACTTGTAATTCTTAAAAAATTATACCACTAATAGTTAGAAGGAATATACACAGACAAAAGTTATGGGTATAAGGTGAATTTGAGGGAATGACATAAAAAATAATTATGGGATAAGAGAGAGGAGTACACTGTGCAGAAGGAAAGGAAAGGTAGAATGGGGTAAATTATTTTACATGAAGAGGCATAGAAAAATGTATTACAGTGAAGGGAAAGATGAGTGGGTGGATGATGGGTATCATATGAACCTTACTCTTTTCATCGTTGACTCAAAGAGGGAATAATATACACAGTCAACTGCATGTAGAAATCTATCTTATCCAACAGGAAAGTGGAAGGTGAGAAAATTAAGTAAAGGGGGTAGGGAGAGACTAAGAGAAGGGAGGGCAGAGCAGAGGAGGCAGTAGACAGAAGTAAAATATTGTCAAGGAGGAAAAGGGTGAAAGGAAAAAGAGAACAAACAGGAGGAAAAATGGAATGGAGGGAATTATACAGTTGGTAAACATAACTGTGAATGTGAATGGGATGAACTCTCCCATAAAATGAAAACAGAACAGATTAAAAAATAGAATTCTACACTACCTTATTTACAAGAAACACACTTGAAGTAGAAACACACATACATGGGGTAAAGGTAAGGGGATGGGGTAGAATCAATTATGCTTCAGCTGAAGTAAAAACAAAACAAAACAAAACACCAGGAGTAGCAATCCTAATCCCAGACAAAACAAAAACAAAAATAGACTGAATGAGGAGAAACTATTGAATGAGGAAACTACATCTTGCTGAAAGGTACCATAGACATTATCAATGCTACACAAATGTGAATCGTGTTATATATTCAGTTCTTAAGGAAGAAGTTAAATGAGTTATCGGTTCATTATAACATTACTAAAGGTAAAATAGATAATTTTTATTACATTAATTTAAAAAGTTTTTGAACAAATAAAACCAATGCAACCAAGATTAGAAGGAAAGCAGAAAGTTAGGAAACAACCTTTACAGCAAGTGTCTCTGATAAAGGTTTCATTTTTTAAATATAAATATCAACTGAGCCAAATATAAGAATATGAGACATTTCCCAATTGGTAAATGGTCAAAGAATATAAATAGGCAATTTTCAGGTGAAGAAACAAAAGATTATCTATAGGCATATGAAGAACTACTCTAAATTACTTTTTATTAGAAAGATGCAAATTAAAACAACTCTGAACTACCACCTCACACTTATCAGATTGTTAATGTGATAAAAAAGGAAAATAATAAATAATGGAATAGATATGGGAAAATTGGGAGACTAATGCACTGTTGGTGGAGTTGTGAACTGATTCAACTATTCTGGAGAGCAATTTAGAACTGTGTCAAAGGGCAACCAGATTATGCATATTCTTTGATCTACCAATATCACTATTAGGTCTCCATCCCAAAGAGATCATAAAAGGGAAAGGGATTTATATGTGCAAAAATATTTATTGCAGACCTTTTCATGGCAACAAAATATTGGAAACTGAGGGTAGGCCCATCAGTTGGGGAATGTCTGAAGAAACTCTGGTATACAAATGTAATGAAATACTATTGTGCAATAAGAAATGATGAACAGGTAGATTTCAGAAAAACCTAGAAAGACTTATACTAACTAAAGCAAAGTAAAATGAGCAGAACCAGGAAAACATTACACAGTATTAGCAACATTGTGTGATGATCAACTATGAACAACTCAGCTCTTCTCCGCAGCACAATATGCAAGAAAAGTATAAAGGACTCAAGAAGGAAAATATTATCCACATCCAGGTAAAGCACTGATGGGCTCTGAATGAAAACAAAAGCATAGTTTTCCCACTTAACTGTATTCTTTTTCATGTTTTTCACCCTTTTGATCTGTTTCTTCTTTTAAAACTATGACTAATAGGGAAATATGTTTTACATGATAGCACATATATAACCTATATCAAATTACCTACCATTGTAGGAAGAGGGGAAGGGACAGGAGAAAAATTTGTAACTCAAAATCTTGTAAAAATGATTGCTAAAATTTTCTTGACATGTAATTGGGAAAAATAAAATACTATTAGAGATATTAACTTATTAATATTATGTTATTAATTATATTATTAAAATATAATTATTAATTTTCAAAACATTTTAAAACTATTACAAATAAATTTTATCTAATGTAGGATGTGGTGAAGGATAAAGGAAATATCATACAAAAAGCTCTGAGAATATATGAGTGTTATTGTTCAGTCATTGCTTTAGTCATGTCTGACTCTTCCTGACCTTATTTGAGGTTTTCTAGATAAAGACACTCCAGTGGTTTGAATATCCTTCTCCAGCTCATTTTACAGATGAGGAAACTGGGGCAAATAGATTTAAGTGACTTGTCACATAGCTAGTAAGTGTCTGAAGCCAGATTTGAACTTAGGAAGATAAATCTTCCTGACACCAACCCAGCACTTTATCCACTGCACCACCTAGCTGCCCCAGAAAGCAGATTAAGGTGAACTAATGTAATAATCATTGGACTATCTGAAAGCCATGACAACTAAGAATAATTTACCCAACAAGCTGAGTAAAATTCTATAAGGGATGAAATGGAATTTCAGTAAACAGAGCACTTCTAAGTATTCCTGATTTTAAAAAAAAAGCTTAGTAGAAATTATAGAATGTAACCACAGGAGAGAAACAACGAAAGGTAGATAGAAAGGATCAACCAGAAAGTACTATATAAGAATGAAGTGTTAGCATTCTAAAAGGGGGTTATGGTACAAGTGTTTTCTAAGAATTTTAATGTCTTTGTGGATCATAGAGGGAGTCAAAAAGACAACAATTCTGAGAGTTACTTTGTTATGGATTATCCCTAAAAGAAAAAAAAGAGAAGGAAAGGAGAGAGGATACATTATGAAAGAAGGAAGAAAATAAGGAAATTGATCACATAATTGGGGTATTTAAGTGGAAGTTTGCACAAAAAAGAAAGAAAGGCTAGAGGGAGTAAGGCATCACTTGAAATCACTTTCATTTGAACAAATCAAAAGAAGGTGGAACACACACACAAACACAAAGGGTTTGATGTTTATATTATTGTTGTCATTCTTTCTTGAAGAGGACCAAAATGAGCCGCCATGATTTTAGGATTAAAGTACAGTATGTCCAACTGTGGCTGGTCAGAGTAATATGAGCTGGGAAGGCTATACGAAAGTCTGAAAACAAATGGTGGGGGAAATGTCCTAAATCTGTTTGCCTCACCTTTCTCTCGAGCTACTGCAATTCTGCTTTGCCTATACAACAAAATGCCTTCTTTGATGAGGGCGCACCATGCTGTATGATCCTGTATCTGCCATGTCTCACAATCAATTCCAAATTTCTTTTGACTTGGCACTGTTATACTGTCCAGGTTTCACAGGCATTGAGGTCAGTGAACTTTGTATACCTTCATTTTGGTAGGCAGCCTAATGCCTCTGCTCTCCCACACCCTCTTTCAGAGCCTTCCAAACACTGAGCTAACACTAGCAATGCATGTGTCAGCTTCATCGTATATGTGTACATCCTTGCAAAGTAAACTGCCAAGATAAGTGAACTTATCCACAAGATTCAAAATTTCTCCATTTACTATAATCAGTGGTTCCACATATGGATGGTGCAGTGCTGGATAGTGGTAAAGAACCTCTGTTTTCTTGGTGTTAATTGTTAAGCTAAAATTAGCACAAGCAGCAGAGAATTTATCCATACTTTGCAACACCTCAGCCTCAGAGACTGTACTGAATGCATAATAAATAATAGTTATTTTATGCAAATATTAATATTTTATTTATCTTATTGTTCTATTTTATTTTTCATTTTATCTATTTTTGTTTTATTTATTAATATTTAACATTTGTGAAAATATTTTAATGCAAATGTAAATATTATTATGCAAATAAAAAGTTACACACCGGCTCTCCCTCCACTTTAGTCTTGGCTGGTAGCCTTTTCAAGTTAAATAATGCGCCATCAGTGTGGAAGTTGATATTGATGCCATTTTTGTCCTTGTTGAAAGTGTCTGACGTTGCTGAAAAAAATCAAGCTAAAAAGCATGGGAGTAAGCACACAGCCTTATTTCACTCTATTGGTGAGTGGGAAAGAATGAGAGCATTATTCATTATCCAGAATCTATGCAAGCATGCACTACTTTTGGGAGACATACAAGCTTGTTGATTGGATTAGATTTGATTGTGAAACCTACGCCAGCTTCACAACTCTCCCCATCACTGCTTCCTCCACCAGAAAAGTATATATCCAGGTTCAACTTCAGTAAGATGGCTTTCATTTGTCAGCCTTATTATACTCAGGATTGACATTTGCATGTGATGCTTGCTGAGTTTTTTTGTCTTTATAGTCTACTAGATTTCTTGTTGTCCATAAGTATGCACACATTCCATGTACCAGTGGCAAGTGGAATCATCTTGGCAAAAATTTGTGTGTGTGGGTGTGTTGTTGCTGTTGTTATTTGAATCACATGGTGGGATCCCTACTCACTGTAATGAGCTGGCCAGGATTAGGTGAAGAAATTTTTAAGGCACCTGATGGGGTGCTTGCTTATATGTGCTTGGACCCCAATTCTAAAATCACATTTCTCTTTAAAAATCTCATTTCTTCTAGCCTCAAAATATTGTCTCAGGCAGTTTCTCCCCAGCCCAAGGACACAGCCTGCCCTAGCAACAACCATTATCTCCCTTCCTGCTACAGCAGCCAGCTGCACCTATAGAACTTATTAGTCTGAACTAACTATGTACTGACTAAACTGGCTGTGCACTGAGTCATAAGGACATTTACTACTCACTGACCAATCATACGTATCCTAGACTTGCACATACGTATACTCCTTTACATTTATCTTGTCTAACAAGACATTGATGAGAGCAACCTGCTATTTCTGAGCCAGCACTGACCATTACTTGACTTAGTGACATTTGAGGCCTAAAACCACACCTCCATGTAGTCCCCCCTTGGGCTATTTCCCAATGAACTCTGGGTAAAATACCTGCACAGTAGATACCAAAAGTGCACATCCCTTTAAGGGCTAACCACTCCTTAACCATTCCCTAATTCCACCCCAGAACACCTAGTTGGCATATTTGGCACATACTTTACTGTGGAATAGCCTATATATACTTTACGTATACTCCTCTAAGGTTACAGGTTCCCTAAGAATTCTTGCCCACTGAAAAGTGTAATAAATCTTTACCTTGACCTCAACAATGCTTGAGTCTGTGAATTCTTCTCCAGTGCCCCTGCTACTCCCTATCTTTGCTGGGGTCTCATATCCCCTTCCAGCCCTCATCACATCTTTTCCAGCCCCTACCGCATGCCATGAAGTGAGTAGTGTGGGCTAAGAAGACCATTTACACATCCAGGGGCTACTGAATCCCCATGCAGCTTCAGTCCAATAAAAGGATGACCCTATGGCCTAGGCTTCCTATGTGCGTGTTGTGATTACAGCTGCCAGTGTATCTAAACCTACTGCTTCATCACTTGCCTGTTACCACCGTGCTTTGAGATAGATAAAAATAGTAACATAGTAAAATAATGAACAATAAAATATTAAAATGGTTTAACGGCAAAATTATGAAATTTTAGCATTATTAAATTATTGAATGGCAAAATTATAAAATTAAAAATGGTATGAATCATGCATATTGACTTACATGTAAACTGGATTTTAATTCGGCAGAGTTTCAGTGGTTATCATCACTCTCTCTTTCAGAGTCATCAGATACCAGTGGCAAGACAAAAGATAATACAAATGGTAATAGCTCTGGATGAAGCCAATGATCTTGGAATCTTCCAGATCTGACCAAGCTCTAAGTAGTCCACAGTGTCTGTTTCCTCTGCCCTCAAAACCAGTTGAAACAAAATATTCACATCTTCCTATTTTACTGGGGAAGTTTTCACAAGCTTTGGCTAGACACCCTTCAATTCATCAATCTGGTTTAGACTGTCTACCCAGAGAGTTTATCAGGATATGGCTGTTGTGTATACTACAAATTTCTTGAGCCACACATAAGAGCTGTGGCAAGCAGACACTGATGTTGGATGAGTAGCCCTGAAAAAAGTTCAACAGCCTTCACACCAAGGGTACTAGTCTTTCCTTGAACACCTCATACACCCCACTGTTGAAATATGTTCAAGTCAACAGAGAAATAGGAAGAAATAGAGAAGAGGGAATAAAGGGGAAAATATGTTCAAAGATGGATTAGTTACAAACAAAACATTCCAAACTAGGAGAGGGGATCATGAAAAGGGGTTTAAAGGAAGGAAGAAAGTGTAAAAACATGTGATTGGATCTAGGTGAAGGAAAGAAAAGAGGGGAAAGGAAGAAGATGCTGACTGAACCAAGCATAGAAAGCATGCTGAGCAGAAGTCTTTCCCATAATCCGCTTCTTTGAAAAGAAGGTGTAGGGAGCAAAGAGAAATAAGTAGAATAGAATGGAATGGAGGAAATATACAGCTAATATTTATAATTGTGAATGTGAATGGGATGAACTCATCTATAAAAAGAAAGAATGGATTGGAGAACAAAACCCCGTAATATGTGGGGGTGGGTGTTTTTTTCTCTTTTTTTCTTTCTTGTATTTTTTTTTTTTCTAGTGAGGCAACTGGGGGTTAAGTGACTCATCCAGCATCATACAGCTACTAAGTGTCAAGTGTTAGATGCCAATTTTGAACTCAGGTCCTCCTGACCCCAGGGCCAGTGTTCTATCTATTATGCCACCTAGCTGTCCCCTTATGTGGTTTATAAGAAAAACATGTGAAACATAAAGATACACACAGAGTAAAATGCCTGCTGAGAACACTATCATGTTTCACCTGAACTCACAAAGGCATGATTTCAGATGAGACAATCACAAACATAGACTTGATTAAAAGACAAACAGAGAATATGTTATGCTGAAAGGTACTAGGAATTATGAATATTTTTATTAAACATACATACAGTGAATTATATTTAACATATATGCAGTGAATATATAATACCTCAGTATTTAAAGGAAAACCTAAATGAATTATAGTTAGAAATAGTAAAACAGTAATAATAAGGAACCCTAACATCCCCTTTTAGACCCAGATAAATATAACCAAAAATAAACAATAAAAAAGTTAAAAATCTGGACAAAATTTTATAAATTTTACATATTATATACCTCTAACGTCTACTTTCTGAGAATAGAGAGGAGTGTACAAATTTCTTAGCTGCCTATGGCATCTGAAAAATCTCAGAAACAGTTGTTTTTCCTCACAAAATTTCTCCTCAGAATGAGAAAACATTCCTATTTGCCACAATGCAATATTTTTTTAAAAGGGTGACAAAAGAAAGTAATTAAAATCAATTGAAAACTAAATAGCTTAATCTTAAAGAACTGATAAGACATAAAACAATTCATAAAGAAAATATATAATTTCATTAAAGTAATAGTGCAACATACCACAATTCTGAGACACAGACAAAGAAGTCCCTAGAAGGAAATTTTCCTTATCACTTCTATCTACAAAAAAAAAGAGAATGAACAAATAAATTAGTCATGCAACTAAATAGAAAAATAACATTTTTCTTAAAAATGTAAACACCAAAAATTCTTTAAAAACTGAAGGACATATTAATAAAATTTAAAGGAAAATGAAACCACAAAATTGATAAATAATAGTAGGAATGATTTTAAGTAAGATAGATTATTGAGTAAAGAATTTAAAATTCATTTGAAGAGAGGAAAATCAAATTATGAATAATAAAAAGTGAAGAAGAATTATACAAAATAAAGGAGAAATAAAAGAAATAACCAGATAGTATACATTAAATACACAATACACAATGCATAACAAAAAAAGACATCTTTAATGAAATAGATGAATATTTATTAAAGTATGATATTCTTAGATTAATAGAACAAGAGAAACTTTAAATAGTCTGATACCAGAAAAAGTAAAAAAGGACCAGTTGGGTCTTCCAATACATTTTATCCAAAATTCAAGGAACAAATAGTTAAAATATTTCATGTAATGTTTGCAAAAATAGGGAAAAATATGTCCTACCAAATTAATTATATGACAAAAAAATTTCTTGATACCAAAACTAAGATAGTCAAAATAAGCAAATAAAACTATAGACCAACTTCCTTAATGAATATTGACAAAAAAAATTTTAAATAAAATGTTAATATGTGTATAGCAACATATTACAAAGATTATATGATATGATCAGTTTGTATTTATACGAAGATGTTGGGTTCATTCAATATTGGAAAAAACTATAAATATAATCATTTTAATAAGAACAACAAAAATCATATAATTGTACTAATAAATTCAAAAAATGATAAAATGCAATAACCATATCCAGTTTAGGAAAAAAATCTATAAAATACAGGAATAAATATAAATATACTGTAAGCAGTAGATATCTGAAATTAAGAGTCAGAATAATATGCAATTCAGATAAATTAGAGACTTATGCCATAAGATCAGGGTCAAAGTAAGGATTTCCATTACAAATATTATTATTAGATTCAGTGTTAGAAAAGCTAGCTATATGAATAACATAAAAAAGAAATTAAGAGAATAAGCATAGGAAAAGAGGAAATGAAATTCTTACTCTTTACAGATTATATTATGTTTTACTTAGTGAAGCCTACAGAGTTAATTAAAAATTAATTGAAATAATTACATCAGAAAAGTTGCAGGATCTAAAATAAATTTCTCCAAATCATAAATCCTAAACATAATTAAGAAAATTCAATAAAAAGTGCTAGAAAGAGAAATTCCATCTAAAATTACTACAGGATATATAAAACACTTGGGAATCTACTTAGGAAGATACCAACAAGAACTATACGAATAAAACAAAATTCTCTTTACACTAATAGAGGAAGACTTAAAAATAAGAGAAAGAGTCCTTGCTCATGAGCAGTTAAATCCAGTATGATATGACAACACTATTTAAGTTAATTTAAGTGTTCAGCACCATACAAATCAAAATACCAAAATATTACAGGATAGACTTCAAAAACCAGTAAACAAATTCATCTGGAGAAACAAAAGGTAAGGAGTACCAAGAGAAATAATTTAAAAAACAACAGAAAGGAAGAGGTCCTGGGAATACCAGGTCTCAACACTATAAAGCAGTAATCATCAAAATGAACTGGTACTAAAAAAAAATAAAGAAATTGATTACTGAAATACATTAGATACACAATACAAAAAAGCAAACAAACTTCATGCCTTAGTTTTTTATAGAAGCAAAGAACCCAAATCCTGGAACAAGGTCTTACCATTTAACAAAAACTGCTGGAAAGCAATCTATGAAAAACTAGTCATAGACCAATATTTCACAGCATATATCAAGATCTCCAAATGAATACATGACAGATATAAAAGGGCAAATCATAAACAAATTAGAAGAAAAAAGAAAAATGTTGCCTTTTGCATCTATGTATATAAGAGGAAACGTCCATGACCACATGAAGGATAGAGAAGATCACAAAAGCTAAATCACATTAAATTTAAAAGCTTTCACACAAACAGAACCAAGGTTAGCTAAGATTACAAAGGAAAGGGTTAACCAAGGAAAAATCTTTGCAGTATAATTTCTCTGATAAAGTTTTCATTTCCAATATATATGAGGAATTGATTCAAATTTAGAAGAACAAGACACATTCCCCCATGGATAAATGGTCAGAGGTTATGAATAGGCATTTCTCAAGAACAGAAATACAAGTGATCAATAGGTATACAAAAAAAGTACTCCCACTAATAATGAAAGAAGTGCAAATAGCAATGATTCTGTCTCACATCCATTATAAACTGGCACAATTTACAAAAAAAAAAAGATGGCAAATTTTGGAAGGGTTATTGGAATACAGACCTATTAATTCAGTATTGATGGAGTTGTAAATTGGTCTAGCCATTCTAGAAAGTAATTCAGAACTATGCCTAAAAAGTTACTAAAACTGTGCATATTTTTGACCTATCAATATGCTTACTAGGTCTATCCCTCAAATACATTCAAGAAAAAAGAAGACCTATGTACACAAAAATATTTATAGCAACCCTTTTGTGGTAGCAAAGAATTGTAAACTAAGGGAGTGTCCATCAGCCTCCATTATTATTAAATAGTGTTCAGACTAGTTATAGCAATAAAACAATAAGAACTTTAGAGAATAAGCATAATCAGTTAAAATAATTATTTAATAAATACATTTTGGCTACTCTTAAGGGTATATATCTTGGTAAATAGACAACAAGCATTCATTAAGCATCTACCATATGTTAAGAACTATACTGAATGTGAAGTCTATAGAATTAATTTATTCGTAGATAATACTTAAATGAAGTTTTACGTAGAAAATCTTAGAGAATCCACACAGATAATCAATATAATCAAGAAAATTAATAGCTTCAGTAAAGTTGTATGATACAAAATAAATCAATAAAGTATGGTATATAGAAAACCAGGGTGAGGCGTATTATAGAAAAATTATCACCTCCTGTGTTCTGAATACTAGGGCTTATATGGGGTATCTCAATAGTCTTTGTACAGCTCTTATGAGTTAATATCTTAAAACTGCATTAAATATTTTTGAATATCCTATATAATTCAGCTTAATAGGGTATAAACTTTTTTGGTTATCCTGTCATCTTAAGCTTGATGTCCACTAAAATCCTAGCGTCTTCAACTGCTTAGCTCAAGTCTCTCCATTCATCTCTCATATTGTATTTATTAAATAGATTTTTACTCTAAATGTAAACCTTATTAACATCTTGTTATATTCAGTCCAGTGCTTTAATTCATAGCTTTCATCTCTTATCCTGACTCCACCATCTGATGTGCTCACTATCCATCCTAGGTTTGTGTCATCTGCAAATGTGTGAAATGTGACACTTTTGCAGTTATAGAAGTCATTGATAAACATGTTATCCAACAAAGGGTCAACAATGAGGTGCAATGGACCTAAATGACCATCTAGTGCAATTAACAAAAGAAAAAAATTCTTGATAAATATCTTTCCTGTGAATCCTTTGAAATTCACAAATTTTTAAAAGGAGTAGTCACTTTTCTCAAGTTTCTCTCATTTGTGCTACTGTAACAAAGCTTCTCCTTCTTGGTAAGAAGGTCCCTTATTGCAGTTCCTTTCATAGTTGTTTCCACCTTGGAAACATAGTGTGTTTAAACAAGGCAAAGAACAAGTTAACTCATCTGATTTTGGCAGAAAATGAGCTTGAACAGATGTCTTCATAATTAAAGTGCCTACCCCATCAGATCAGATCAGGTGCCAAGTCTCATTGAAAATCATTTGTGAACCCCTGTTTTTAGGAATCAAACATTTCTCTGCATGTCCTATGCCTTCTATCTCATAACAAGTGCAACATGTCCTTTAAGGGAAGGTGGCAAGGGCTAGACCAGGCATCTTCTATCTCCCCCAAAGTAATGACTTCTATCTGTGCCAGTACAAGGCAACTTCTACCTCCTATTGCCAAACTAAAGTCCCAGTGGGGATGTGGGGAATCTTCAATGAAAAGAAGAGCAACCTGGACTTCAGGACTCTAATCTTTTCCTGCACCTGTTCCTTGAGGGAAGAGAAAAAGTACAATTGGGGAGAACATGACTTCTTTCTCCTGCTATGCAGGTACAATTTTCATCTCCTGCTGCACCCTTTTCTTCTTCCTCTCCTATCACTCAGATGACTTTTGCCATTTTCTCTTCCTTCGCCCCTGTCTCATGTGATGAGGTAGCCTTGCTCCATATTAAGACTACCCACTCAAGTGATCCAGTTCCATCCTGTGTTCTTTAATCATTTGTACCCTCCATCATTCAAACTCTTTCCCTTATTTTCAATCTTTTCCTGCATACTGGCTCTTGCCTACTGCCTTCTTCCTTTATTCTTCACCCCACAATCCTTCACTCAATTCATTCATTCATGATAACTACCACTTCGTATCTCTTCAGCCCTTTGTAACTAAACTCAAAAAGGTCATCTACAACAGGCCTTGACTTTCTCTTCTCTCACACTGTTCTTAACTCCTTACAATCCAGATTTTCATCATTCTACCTAAATTGCTCTCTCCAAAGTTACCAATGATCTCTTAGTTACTAAATCCAATGGCCTTTTCTCGGTTCTTGTTTTCCTTGACTTCTCTATTGCCTAGGAACACTGTTAGTCACCCTTTTATCTTTAAAACTCTTTCTAGGTTTCTGAGTCACCACTATTTCCTAGTTCTCCTCATACCTATCTGACCACTGTTTCTCAGTCTCCCTTGATGGATCTTCATATAGATGATGCCTTCTAACTGTAGTGTCCTTGAAGTTCTGTCCTGGGTCTTCTTCTCTTCTCCGTCTACATTATTTAATTTTCTGGTTGCGTTTTCTCTATGGATTTAATTGCCATCTCTATGCTGGTGATTCTTAAGTCCTGCCCCAACCTCTCTGCTGACCTCCAGTCTCCTATCTCTGAGTGTCTTTCAGACATTTCAAGCTAGAAATTCAGTAGACTCCTTAAACTAAGCATGTCTCAAACAGAACTCATTATCAATCTCCTTAAACCGTTCCTCATTCTACCTTCCCTTTTACTATAGAGGGCAACACCATCTCCTCCATCCTTCAGGCTCACAATCTAAGAGTTATCCTTGCCATCTCATCAGCTCTCATATCAATCCTATACACAATCTGTTGCCAAGGCATGTTGAGTTTACCTCTGCAACATGCCTTATATATACCCCCATTTCTCTCCTTTGACACTGACACCACTCTAGAACAAGCCCTCATCACTTCATGCCTTCATTATTACAATAACCTACTGATGGATCTGCCTGCCTCATGACTCCCTCTATTTCAATCCATCTTTCATTCAGCTACCAAAGTGATATTCCTAAAGCACAGGTAAGATCATGTCAACCTCCTCCTCTCTAAACTCCAGCGATTCCCTATTGCTTCCAGCATCAAATACAAAATCCTGTGCTTGGCATTTGAAGTCTTTCATAATCTATCTCCCTCCTCCCTTTCTAGTATTCTTTTTTTTTTAATTTTGTTTATTTAATTTTTTACATTCATTTTCACAAATTTTTGGGTTCCAAATTTTCTCCCCTTTTATCCCCTCCCCCCACCCAATACACCAAGCAATCTAATTTTCCCTATCTCCAATCTGCCCTCTCTTCTGTCATCCCTCCCTTCTCCTGTCTCCATCTTCTCTTTTCTCCTGTAGGGCCAGATAACTTTCTATTCTTCATTAACTGTATGTCTTCTTTCCTAGTTGCAACAACAATACTAAACAGTTGTTCCTAAAACTTTGAGTTCCAAATTCTCCCCATCCCTCCCTCCCCAACCATTCCTTTTGGGACGGCAGGCAATTCAATATAGGCCATATCTGTGTAGTTTTGCAAATGACCTCCCTGATAGTCGTGTTGTGTAAGACTAACTGGATTAGCATCCCTCCTAACCTGCCCCTCATTGTTTCTCTTCTGTCTTTTGATCCCGTCCCTCCCCAAGTGTTGACTTCAAATTGCTCCCTCCTCCCTTTGCCCTCCCTTCCATCATCCCCCCCTTGCAATATCTCCTTCTCCCCCACTTTCTTATACTGCAAGATAGGTTTTCATACCAAAATGAGTGTGCATTTCACTCCTTTGTTTAGTCAAATGTAATGAGGGTAAACTTCTTGGTTTTTTTTGTTTTTTTTTTTTCTCAGCTCTCCTCTTTTTCCCTCCACTAAGAAAAACTCCTACCTGCCTCTTAAATGACATATAGTTACCCCCTTCCATTTCCCCCTCTTTCCTCCCACTACATTTCTCTCTCACCATTTACCTTAATTTCTTTTAAGGTTTGGTCCCATCCTATTCAGTTCAATCTGTGCTCTCTATCTCTGTATGTGTGTGCATGTGTGTATGTGTGTGCATGCGTGTACATGTGTATGTGTGGTTCCACCAACTACCCAGATACTGAAAAGTTTTAAGAGTTAGAAATATTGTCTTTCCCTGTATGAATGTAAACAGTTCACTTCTGGTAAGTCCCTTAAGACTTCTCTTTGCTGTTTCCTTTTTCATGCTTCTTCTCATTCTTGTGTTTGAAAGTCAAATTTTCTTTTCAGCTCTGGTCTTTTCATTAAGAATGATTGAAAGTCCTCTGTTTCATTGAAAGACCATATTTTCCCTCGAAGTATTATACTCAGTTTAGCTGGGTAGGTGATTCTTGGTTTCAGTTCTAGTTCCTTTGCCTTCTGGAATATCCTATTCCATGCCCTTCGATCCCTTAATGTAGAAGCTGCTAGATCTTGGGTTATCCTGATTGTATTTCCACAGTACTGGAATTGTTTCTTTCTAGCTGCTTGCAAGATTTTTTCCTTGAGCTGGGAGTTCTGGAATTTGGCCACAATGTTCCTAGGAGTTTCTCTTTTTGGATCTCTTTCAGGTGGTGATCGATGTATTCCTTGAATACTTATTTTGCCCTCTGGTTCTAGAATGTCAGGGCAGTTTTCCTTGATAATTTCATGGAAGATGATGTCTAGGCTCTTTTTTTGATCATGACTTTCAGGTAGTCCCATAATTTTTAAATTGTCTCTCCTGGATCTATTCTCCAGGTCAGTTGTTTTTCCCATGAGATATTTCACATTCTCTTCCATTTTTTCGTTCTTTTGGTTTTGTTTGGTGATTTCTTGATTTCTCGTAAAGTCATTAGACTCCATCTGTTCCATTCTAATTTTGAAAGAACTATTAAATTCAGTGAGCTTTTGAGCCTCTTTTTCCATTTGGCTCATTCTGCTTTTGAAAGCATTCTTCTCCTCATTGGCTTTTTGAACCTCCTTTGCCAATTGAGTGAGCCTATTTTTCAAGGTGTTAATTTCCTCAGCATTTTTTTGGGTCTCCTTTACCAAGGTATTGATCCGTTTTTCATACTTTTCTTGCATCTCTGTCATTTCTCTTCCCAGTTTTTCCTCCACCTGTCTAATTTCATCTTCAAAATCCTTTTTGAGCTCTTCCAAGGCCTGAGCCCACCTGACATCCCCCTGGGGTGTCTGGGGTACTGAGGCCCCGCCCTCCACATCTTTCCCTGATGGCAAGGATACGTCCTCGTCATCAGATCCGAAGGTCGGGATCATTTGCATTTGTTGGAAAAAACTCTCTATAGTCTTATTTTTCTTCCCTTTTCTAGGCATTTTCCCAGCCAGTTACTTGACTTCTGAGATTCCTTTCCACCCCCGCCTGGATCCGCCCAGCTAGTGCTTGGCCTCTGAGATTTAAATGGGCTTTCCTCCTGCCGGCTGTCAATCAGTGAGCTTTAGTTCTGGCGCTAGGGTGGGGTCAGGGCCGCCTCCCAGGCTCAGTTCCCTCAGGGGCTTTATGTAGAGACTTTCAGGAATGGAGCGGGTGGGGGCGGGGTGGGGGCCCGCCTCCCAGGCTCAGTTCCCTCAGGGCCTTTATGCAGAAGCCTTCAGTAATAGAGCGGGGTGGGGGCAGGGCCGTCTCCCAGGCTCAGCTCCCTCAGGTTTTATGCAGGAACCTTCCGTAATGAAGATCCTGCCTGCTGCTGGGGGATTCCTGAGTCCCAGGCTGCTGCCGCCTCAGCCGCAGCCGCCGCCCACACCTTTGCCTCCGCCGCTTCCTGCCCCCATCTCTGCCGCCGGGGGCCCAAGTCACAGAGACGCTCCGCTCCCCTCCTCCAGCCCGGCCTTCTCTCTCACTGACCTGTAGCTTCTGTGGGCGGAGGGACTTTCCCGGCTGCCGGAGCTTCCATCTCTGAAGCCTGCTCGGATCAGCTTCTCTGGGGCTGCAGGCAGGGCAGCGCTGGGGGTGGGGTCCACTTTCCGGAGTGCGACGGACCCTGGGGACGGGTCTCCAGGGCTCCCTGGAATGGAAATCTCTTCCACTCCATTTCTGCACACCTTGTATTGACCCAGAAGTTATGGGGGTCTCTTTTTACATTAATTCTATGGGCTTTGGTTTCGGAGCTCATAAACGTGCGTCCTTCTACTCCGCCTCTAGTATTCTTACACTATGTCTTCTTCTATACAGTGACTCTGGCTTCCTAATGATCCCATAAGCAAGACAGGTATATGTGTGGTATGTGTGTGATCGATATGTATGTGATACCATCAAAAAAAATTTTCTAGTCCCTTTCTTTTTCTTGTTTCCTGTAAATTTCTCCAGTATCTCAAGCCTCTTCTTTCAACATTTTGTCTACTCTTAATGGATTGTAGTTTGGTAAATAGACAAGACAACAACATCAACCACAGCTAGCATTCACATAACACTTTAAGATTTACAAAATTTCCAAAGAATGTCTCTTTTTATCCTCATAACATACCTTGGAGGTAGTTGTTAACATAAGTAGTTTTCTCCCACCCAAAACAGTTTTCCCCCTACTCAACCTGTCTGTATTATTTCCCACTAGACTACAGCCTACACCATATACAGGCTAGCTTTATTGTGGTCCCAGCATATCTGGCCCAAGCTTCAGCTCTCAACTTCCAAATGCATTGCATTCCAAAAAATCATTTGTAAATTAATTGTTTGGAACTCACGATGTTTTATTTTTTCCCCCATAGAAACAATGTAATAAATGCTGGCTAGGACTTCTGGCTAACCCAATACAAATCTATTTAACTCATGTAGATAAACTAAGAAATGGATCTAAACAAGTCACTGGTTTGCTCAGAGTTTTCAATATCTTCCTTTAGCCTCTATGATAACCTTTCCTTAACTTAGCATCTGTCTCTTCATAACATGGTGCTAACCATATTTTCTTTTATTTTTTTAATCTTTCAATTTTATTTTGATTTTTTGTTTGTTTCATAGAGCCATTGACTTCTATATGATCTTTTCTAATTTTCAAGTAGTATTTTACTTAGCAGATAAGGTTTTTCTTGGGTTAATCTAGTCATTCTCCTTAATCTCCAAAGTTCTTGATTCTTTTCTTAATGTTTTAATACTTTTGTTTTACTTATAGAATGATTTGGCTAATAAAAAAAACACATCATTTCTTCTAGGAATTCTAATTGACCTTGTGGCACAGCTGAATTTTTATTTGAGAATTTACTTATAGATATTTTGGAGTTTTTTTTCTCTTTTGAGTTTCCGTCATCTTAGAAGTTGCAAAAGTCTTTTATCCTGGGAGTTCTTTTATGGTCTTACTCATTCATCTCACATTATTTCCTAACCTGGGATTTTGTATTACCATCATTTCAGAAGGATTGTCATGACTTTGGGTGGTCCAGATCTGTATCATAAGGTCATTGCCACTATATTCTCTAAGTATAAAATGCCATGTTCATCAAGGATCACAGGAGCAGCTTGGGCAGGGAGACAAACTTTCAGTGGCCCTATACAGTCTAATCTCAGTTGTGGTCTGATTTCTATCATCTATTCTTCAAATCCTAGTTTGGATCTAGGCAACACAGCTATAGACTTGCTCCTGAGTTGAGCTCTTACACACAATGGCTAGCCCAACCCATTTTTACATAGCTGGAAATCTCTACAGATTCAGAGCCACAGATCTGCCTGCCTACCCTTGCACTGAGTCTGGGGATTCATTTTGCCATTCTCTTCTAGGGTTGGAATAAGAAAGCTGTAGAGCTACCTCTTGCTTGAGTCTGTGATCCCACCCTAGAGTCTGAGGGCCCATGTTGCCACCCTTCCATGATCCACAATTTCTTCCCTAGATGCTTGTCTGAGGAGAAGATTAGACTTGCTCATCTTTGCCCTAAAAGGCAGAATTAAGAGCAATGTATGGCAGTTTTAGAGAGGCATATTTAGGTCTGTTACAAGGGAAAACTTGCAGATAATTAGCACTATCCAAGAGTGGAACATGCTACTTTAAAAGGAAGTGGAAGCATCTTCACCAGAGAATTTCAAGAAAAAGCTAAATGATGACTTGTAAAGAATGTTGTCTAGGAAACTCTTATTCCTACGAGAGTTAGTTACCTCTCAGGTGCCTTCCAGTTCTGGTGTTTTGTGATGCTTTGATTGTGCATATCTGAGATTCTTTGATTCTGAGATGGTTAACTGCCTGAAAAGCTCTGATGATAATATTCAAAGAGCTTATATTTGATTCAGAAAAGAAGTTGAGTGGTAGTTAGACAAGATGTCCCACGAAGTCCTTTCCAACTCTCAAGTTGTATTATTCTATTGAATTCAATTGAATTGAATTTCCTGCCTAGGCCTTGTTGCCTTTCTAGCAGCATGTTCAAGGTTCTGCTGTCTTGTCTTAGAGAAGAATGATTCTGTTACTCCCATGATATAGCATAGGAAGTGCTAGATTTGGAAGCATGACAACCAATCCTGCTTCATCCACTAACTTGCTGTTTGATTGTCATCAAATCACTTAACCCTTCTGGGCTTCAATTTCTTTGTCTTGAAAATAGGGTGATTGGGCTCGATGACCTCTCCAATCCCTTCAAGCTCAAAATCCATCATACTATGATCCCACAAGAAAGCAGCCCTGAATGGGCAGGCAATTCAACTTTTGTGTTATATATGCAGACCAAACAGACACAGATTGTTGGTGGTGTCACTTACACGACTGGCTTTTATCCACTGAGATTTCACTTGCCCCAGAATGGGAAGCAATGCATTCAGATTTAATTGGAAAATACAATCTCTCATCAAAAGCAAGGTAGATCGCAAAAACACATTTTAGTGATGCATTTTTTATTTGTATTTCTATCTTTTGGTTTGGTATTACCTTCATTTCTAAATATATCCCCAATTTCCTTACCTGAAGAGTATAATAAGAAGAAAAAAGAAAGAAAAAAAGGTTAGCCAAAGTTTCAATTAAATTAATATGTACAAATAATATGTTGTTTTTTACCTCCAGAGTCCCCCATCTCTTAAAGAAAGAAGGGAAATTAATTGTCATATGTTTTGGGGGGGTTAAACTTGCATATTACAATTAAATGGCATTTAGGTTTTTTCTTTTATTGCTTTTGTTGTAATCATTGTAAATATAGTTTTATATAGATATAGATATAATTTTGCATTAGTACATGAATCTCCCCATGCCTCCTTACATCCCTCATATTTGTTATTTCTTACAGTCCAATAATTTTCCATTATATCTACGTACAATACTATTTTGCTCACAATTGAAAAGCACCTAATAAAAGTCCAATCTTATTAGAAGCATTCCAGATATGAAGAAACAGAAAGTCAGAGTGAGGGGAAGGGATTTGGACCAAATCATGTACCAGGACTAGAAACCAAATATTCTGATACCATCATACTGCCTTTCAGACCACATGTGTAATCTCACTTCCATACTAATATTTGTATCTGGGTAAAATCTGGTTAAAATTATTAATAACAAAGCTCCTGCTTGTATATTAAGCACCTAGATCTATACTAAGTGGCAGAGATAAAAAGGGAAACAATTCTAACAGCCCTGCCTTCAAGGAACTTGCATTCTACCAAGATGATATATTCACATATAAGTATGTTAAAAAATATGCAAAGTGATTACAAGATAATAATGATTTTGCAGATTTTAAACCACTTTTCTCATGATTGCCCTGAGTGTGAAAAAGTGAAGGTGTTACTATTCTCCATTTTGGAGAGGAGGAAACTAAAATCTTGAGAAGTGAATTGGCTTGCTCTAGATGTCATAGCTAATATGTAACAGTGCTGAAACTCTGATCCGGGTACCTGGACTCCAAGTTTCATTTCAATTTCTACCATATCCCCCTGGCTCTCTTGGCACCAAATGGACATGGAGACCAGGCTTAAAGGAGCAGTGAAGAAGAGATGTAGAGCAACAAGAAATTTGAGGTGTATTATGGGGAAGGGGAGGATTATGGGTAGAAGGGGTGGGAGAAAATTCTCTTCAAGCATCCAGTTCCAGCATTTTCTAATTCCTTTGCCATCTCAGTGCCTACATGAGTATCTAGTCTTTATTTAACACCAGACACCTGATAACCCTCATTTCTTTATCTAGAGGCAGCTTGGTCATGCACTGGATAAAGTGCTGGGCTTGGAGTCAGTAAAAGTGGAAATCAATTCCTGCCTTACTAGCTATGTGTCCCTGGGCAAGGCATTCAGTCTGTGCCTCAGTTTCCTCATATACAAAATGGAAATAATGAAGAATTCTTATTACCTGAGATAACATTTGTAAAGTGCATTGCAAAGCTTAAAGCACTGTATTTCCAGTTGCTTTTCAGTTGTATCTAATTCTTCATGACGTTATTTGGGGTTTTCTTGGCAAAGATACTATAGTGGTTTGACATTTCCTTCTCCAGCTCACAGATGAGGAACTGAGGCAAACAGAGTTAAATGACTTGTACGGGGTCTCACACAGCTAGTTTCTGAGGTCAGATTTTAACTCGTGAAGACGATAAATCTTCCTGACTCTAGGCCTGGTAAGCTCTCTACTGTGCCACCTAGCTGTGTCTAAAGTACTATGTAAGTGCCAGCTGTCAGTAGCATTATCTCTTCACTTTGCACTTTTTCCTAAAGAAGCCATAGTTAGTTACCTGATCCCTAAATAACAGGGGCTTCATAGTATTGGCCCCAATTTCTCAGAGGTTATGTTGACTCTTTACAGAAAGGTATAGGGCTTAAACCTGTGATTTCAATTGTTGAGGGAACTCCCTGATAAGGAAATCTCTTCTGATAATTCATGTCTCCCCCTGCTCCAAAATTTAAAGGGTTAAAGAATTTCCTAGAGCAGAGGGGTCAAATATACCCCCCATTATTTTCCAGAGTGCAGCCCAAACCAGATTAAAATGTAATTGGGAAATACTTAACCAAATAAATAAAAATACAATAGAACATAGATAATTTTAATATATGGTTTTCTAAATCAATATACCATTACAGGGATTCTTATGTGTGATTTAGTGTTCCTGGTTTCTACTTGAATTTGACACCATAGCCTAGAACACTCAGAAGATAAGTGACTCACCTACATTCATAGAAGCAGGATGTGTCAAAGGTAAGATGAACCCAGATCTTCCTATTTTCAGGGCCAGCTCTCTAGCTACTATATCCCACAGTTTCTCTGTGTCCCTGTAGTTACACATACTCACATGTTCATAGCAAAACAGTCATTTGGCTAAAATATGCTCAATAGCTCCCATGTAGTCTACTTTGAGATGCTATGCCCTCTAAATGATTCCTTCAGTTGAGCCATTTGACCACTATATCATCATCATTTCAGGAAGGATGCTGACAAGCTTAGGTTTTCAAAAATGGAATGTGTTGCTTCAAGAAGTGGATTATGAACTTCCTTTCATTAGGGACCTTCTAGCAGAGAGAGGGGCAAATAACTACTCCTAGCTGTAGAAGGCATTTATGGGGCAGAGGTTCTTTTCTGACAGCCAGTAATAATAAGAGTAGCTGACATTGATGTGTAGCATTAAGGTTTCCAAAGTGCTTCTTGCAAATCTACTTCAGTTTATAACAACACTGTGAACTAGGTTCCACAGGTATTCTCTTTTTACAGGTGAGGACCTGAAGCTCAGTTATTTGCCCATCATAGTATAGCAGGTAGAGTACTGGCTCCAGAGTCAGAATACCTGGGTTTAAATCCCACTAATAGTTGGGCAGCTACGTGGCACCACAGCACATAAAATGCTGGGTCTAAAGTCAGGAGGACTTATCTTCATGAGTTCAAATCTGGCCTCAGATACTTGCTAGCGGTGTGACTCTGGGCAATTCACTCAACCTCTGTTTGTCCCTGTTTCCTCAACTATAAAATGAGTTAGAGAAGGAAATGGAAAACTCTTCTAGTGTCTTTACCAAGAAAACCTTGAATGGGGTCATGAAGTGTTGGACACAACTGAACAGGAATGATATGCTACTTACTATCTTATGCAGGTCTCTTCACCTCTCTGGATCTCTACTTCTTCACCTATATGCTAAGGTATCTGAGTTAAATGCCCTTGAGAACTTTTCTAGTTCTAAATATGTGATCTAGGACAGAAATGCTTCTGAATTTTGCTTCTAACACCAGTTGTGTTACAGAATCATAGACCTTGAGCTGAAAGATTATCTTTCAGATAGATTATCTAGTACAACTGCCTCATTTTGCAGATGAAGAGCCTGAGGTCCTCCTCAGGTTAAATTTGTTGGGGCTTTTTTGTTTTGTTTTTTTTTGCTGCCTCTGTGTGATTCCTTGCTTTTCTGATGTTCATTTTCCTTCATTGATGATTTGACAAAATTACCTTTGTGACATATAAGAAGTTCAAGAGACACAATTTCTGGGTAATTATTATATTAATCACATTGCTAGTAGATAATTAATGATAGGGGTGAGTGGCACTCTCAAATGCCAAAGATCTGTCATGGAACCCATTCAAGACTTATATGACTTTGGAAAAGTGGGTGTTCCTGAGGGGTAGCGATCAAATCTGATTGGTTAACAATTAATAAGAATGAACATTATAATGAGAGCTGAACCCATTCTAAAGAGGGGTTGGGGATGTGACTCTGATCACTCTTGCTCCCAGACCATCCCCAGCTGCAGATAATCTAGACAAAGGATCCAGCCTCTGCCCAAACCTGCCTGACTAGAACACAACAGGCCAGAATGCACCTTAAATTCTCTGTAAGGTTTTTTGTTGGGTGGGGTAACAATAAAATTTCATCCCATCATCCCCTCTGCCCTTCAGAGAACTTAGCTTTGACCTAATTTCCAAATAAGGGAAGGAAAAAATCCTGGATTTCCCCAATATTAATGTTTGGCTATTTAATAATTTCTCTCACCAGGAAATACACCATCCCCACCAGATCCTTGGCAGTAGTTGATAATAGGATTAAAACCAATTGAAAAAGTATGTGAGGAGGCATATTTCAGTTAAAAATTCCTGAGTATTGAAAGTATCCAAAACTTTCACCTTAGTGGTCCTTAGTTCTTTGTCATTATAAGTCCCCAAATGTCCAAAATTTCTTGCTTTAGACAGGGATTGGGTTAGATGACTTTTGATGTCCCTTCTACCTCAACACTTTTATCATTTGAGTCAACTAGGTGGCTCAGTAGATAGAGCACGAGGGGACCTGAGTTCAAATCTGAAGTGAGATGCATAGTAGCTATGTGATCCTAGGCAAGTCACTTAAGCCTGCTTGCCTCAAAAAAATATATATTTAAAAATCAATTCTATCATCTTAATTCATTCTAAACCATCTTCCACTTAATTATGCTACCTAGGATCCTCTGTGTTTGCTGCCAGTCACCTTTGAATTTAACTAAATGGATGAATTATGCTTACGTACTGAATTATTATCGATTTTGCTGTTTGCCATGTATGAATTGATCCAGAAAATGACTGAAACATGCTGCTGAGAAGGGACAGCTTCTTATCTTCAATTTCTGCGTGGCTGAATCAGGTTTGTTTATGAGTCGTTTGTCTGTGAAGGGAATAAAAGTCGAGGAGTCTGGAACAAGAATAAGGAACATGGGCAGAAAGGGCACTGCCTAGAAAGTCAAATGATCTGGATTCAAATTCCCCTTCTATCACTTACTAATCTGTGTGTGTGTGATATTCAACAGTTGCTTAACTTTCACTGGCAACAGTTTTCTCAAATGCAAAGAAAGAGGGGGTTGGACTACATGAATTCTCAGATTCCTTCCAGCTTTAAATCTATGATCATATGATTTTCTTCCTCAAAAGTAGATTTGTCTTGATGCAGCTGACTGTTAAATGTTCTCCACAAAGTCCCTCAGAATTAGACACAGTAGGAGAACAATGTGCCTCCCTCAGCGGACAGTGCTCCTGATGATGTGTCTCCATTGATACTGCTCTCTATCAATGGAGGAAAAATGTCTCTGGGGAGCCTTTCAGACACGTTAGTTGGTGGGGGCTAGTTCTGAATGACATTAGAGTGATATAATAAAATACACAGTATTAAAAAGGATAATGTTTTTAAACATATAAAATTGTACATAGTATTACAAAGAAAATCAGCTACGTTAAAATATATATTTTTTTAATTTCATGGACCCCAAATTAAGAACCTCTGTTTTACAGTGCAGGTAATACATGTTATAGCATTCCAAGTAAGATATAACACTGCAGTCTATAAAATCATAAAAAATTCTATGGAGGAGGCAGGACTAAGATCAGCTTTTCCATTATGATGTAGAGCATTCTGGCATTTTAATTTGGCATGGGGGAATGATAGCAATAGTTTCACATGATTAAAAAAATAATAGTGTTTATACTTACTATTTGCCACACCCTATGATGAGCACTTTAGAAACTTCTCATTTGAGCCTCACAACATGCCTAGGAGGTGGGTGTTATTATCCCCATTTGGCAGTTCAGGAAACTGAGGCAAGTAGGAATTAAGGTGATATAACTATTAAAGGTGTCCATGACTGGATTTGAATAAGGGTCTTTCTGACTTCAGACCCAGCAATTCTATCCACTGTACCAGGTGGCATACCCAAATTGGATACAGATGTGTATTGCTAATTGCTATTTGCCAGAAGCAAGAGAGAAAATCCATTTTGACCAAAGACTAAAATGTGTTTGTATGTATGTGTGTATACACACATACATATTAGACACTTTTGTGTAGTAGAAAGAGTACTGAGTGTGGAGTCAGAAAACAGGTTCAAATTTCAGTTTCCTATTTACTATCTTTATGACTTTGAGTAAAACAGTTTCAAGTTCTGTGCCATAGTTTCCTCATCTGTAAAATGGGGACAGGAGGTTGAACTAAGTGATCTCTAAAATTTCTTTAAATAACAAATTCTGTGATCCTATTTTAGAAAGTCCTTTGCAGGTGAGAAAACACCCCCTCCCATTCATGTAATTAATCACAATCTCTGAATTATGCAATATCATAATTCATGCAAATTGATCCCTAATGAGCTGAAAACATGCCAGGTTTTAATCTGGTAAACTTATGGAGATGTTGTAATGAGCTGAAAGAACAGATGCAAAAATATGTCCTTTTTCATCCAAAATGAGCCCAAACATTGAATTTCTCAGCTCTTTCTCATAAGCTTTTAATGTCTCCCATAATATGATTATGTAATTCACTGTGAAAGGGATGATCACTTCTAGGCAAATGGACCAACTTTTATGGAAACCTTATTGTGAAAATGGTCTCCCATAATTCACCAATTCTGCTTTCTGAAAATTCTAAGCATAGTGTTAGAATTGGACTGTTTAATGTGTGTAATTAGAGAGTGTTCTAAATACAGCTTCATTAGGAGCTACATGTTCTTTTGGAAATGGACCCATCTCAAATTGTCTCTAATGTGACCAATAAGCATCTTTGTTAATGGGATCCAAAGCTCTCAGCATTTCACCTACTCTGTCCAGAGGGTTGGGGTCCAACTTTAGGAGGTCTATTCTGCCTAGTCATTGCTAAATCATGTTACATACCAATGAAGTGTCACTGTTGGAGATAATATTAAATGACATTGCCTACCAAGTAAGTTAAAATTCTAAAGCCAGCACTGAAGGCTCTCCATTATCTGGCAACCCTCGCCTTTTTCCAACCTTATGCCCTACTAAGCCTGTCTCCAAATGAACTATTCTACTAATACTCATGCCCTATGATTTTTCTATTTCTATGATTTTGGATTCATTATGCCTGAAATGCAACCCCTATGTACAATCTAAAGATTTAAATTCAACCCGTCCTTTAAAGCCCAACTCAAATGCAACTTTCTTAAGATGCATTCCCTTATGATCACAGTTTATAATGACTTTTCCCTCTTCATTGCTTACCTTTTCTTGCAACTCATTTATGCACTTAGGCACTCATTTCATTTTTTTATCTGCATATATGTCATATTTACTAATTAGATTGCAAACTTTATGAGTACAGTGACTATAATTTTTCCTATATGGTTACTGTTCTCCAAGTGAATATTACATTTATGGTGAATAGTTAAAAGTCTTAAATATAGATTTTTTTTTTAGAGAAATTTAGATTTCGTCCTTCCATGAGAACAAAGTAACTTCATTGAGGTCAACAAGCTCACTTTTTTTTTTATTTTCTTGTTTTATGTTAATCAATCATAACTATTTAAGGAACACAACAGCAGGTAGGATCTGTCTGTGGTCCTGAATAAGCCAGGGCAAGGAAACTATATATGTCACTGGTGAAACACAAGGACAGAAGCCCTGTGGGATTGTAAAAGTAAGAATTGAGCAGCTAGGATGTTTTTGCCTTCATAAAGAGGAAGTATGCAGACAGCACAAATTATGATATATCACTTGTTGTTTATCTTTAGCATATCTCATCTATAATAACTGATGAGTGAGAAAGAAGAAAACTAGAGGAAGTCAGGTATGACCTTCATAAAAGAAGAAAATTTGAATGTGAGAGTATCCCAGGTTAAATGGTTTGTCCAGTGTCACATAGTCATATTTTTTCTGAGATCAAAGTAGTGTTTTCTAATGCTTATGAGTTCTTGTTCTGCTGGTGCTTTCTCCTTCCAAGGTGAAACCAGCTGGGCATACCCTGCCTCCTTTTTTGGATCTTCCTTCAGATTATGCCCAGTAACTACAGGTGTCCCCCAACACTTTGTCCTGTGTTTTCTTTTCTTCTTCCTCTATAATATTTCTCTTTTTTCGCATTTCTTAAAAATTATTTTACAGTTAAATGACAAATAAGAAAAGAGAACAATAACATTGAGATGTACAACATACGTTGACTGTAATTACATTTTAATTGTGGATCTCATCAACTCAATCAGTTTCAATTATTATCTCAATGCAAATATCTCTCATACCTATTTGTCCAGACCTGACATTTTCCTGATCTTCAGCCTTCTATCTCGAATTGTCTATCATTTACATCTTGAACTGGATGTCCTATAGGCATGTTAAATTCAACATATCCAAAATTGAACTCTTTATCTCTCCCCTAAAACTCTCTCCTTTACACAACTTCCCTATTATGTTCCAGGATACCACTATTCTTCCAAACTCCCAGGTTCATGACATGGGTATCAACCTTAACTCTTCACTCCTGCTCCTGTATCCAATCAGTTGCAAAGTTCTTTCATTTCCACCCGTACAAAATCTCTTACCTATTTCCCCTTCTCTGCTCTGACACTGTCACCATCCTGATATAGGCCCCCATTGCCTCACAGTTGGACAATTGCAATTGCCTGTTTTGGTTGCTGATGTGCTGTTGTTTTTATGTCCCTACGTGTCTATCTGCTTCAGTCCATCCCCCACTCGTGTGTCAAACTGATCATTTCTCAGTGCCTTGGCTTCCCAGAGCTAGACAACTTCTTGTTGAATAGTAGTTTAGGTTTTGCCATTGTAAATGACTTCTTAATCAAATAAACTTGTAGGGATTCCTAAGTGTGTGTTTTGAGCTGACCAGATTCACCTTTCTTAGTGCTTTCAATTTGCCTTGCTTCTCTGCATCTCCTCCAATGCCAGGTGCTGTGCTTTACACTTAGTATCTAATTTAAAATGCTACCTGAGGATGAAGTTTTTTTAAAGTTAGTAAAAAGAATCTAATAAGAATTGTATCTTTCTCACTTCTATTTATCACATTATCATTTTCCATCCATGGCAGACAGTGCTCCTCTTTCTTCTTTGATTTCCCCCTTGTCCTTTTTTTTCAATGTTTTAACATTTTTATTCAAAGTTTTGCATTCCAAATTTTATTCTCTCTCCTCAACCTCTGCCCTGAGATGGTGAGCAAGCTGGTATAGTTTATACATATGCAATCACATAAAACATTTTCATATTAATCACTTGGTGCAAAAAGATGAATAAAAGGAAAAAAATGAAAGACAGTGAAAAATGTCATGTTTTACTCTGTATTCTAATAACATCAGTTCCTTTTCTGGAGGAAGTTCCTTGGTCATTAGTCCTTCAGAATTGTCTCAGAACATTGTATTGCTGCTGAGACCAGCTAAGTCATTCACAGTTCTTCATTAAACAATATTGCTGTTACTGTGTATAGTGTTGTCCTGGTTCTGTTCACTTCAATATGTATCAGTTCATGTAAATCTTTCCAGATTTTTCTGAAATTATCCTGCTGGTTATTTCTTATAGCATAATAACATCCCATTATAATCATATGCCACAGCTTGTTTAGCCATTCCTTAATTGAAAGACATCTCTCAATTTCCAATTCTTAGCCACCACAAAAGAGCTGCTATAACTATTTTTGTACAATTAGGTCCTTCTCCGATTTTTAGATGTCTTTAGGATATAGACCTAGCAGTGATATTCACAGTTTTATAGGCCTTTGGGCATAGTTCCAAATTGCATTCTGGAATGGTTAGATCAGTTCACAACTCCATTAACAGTGCATTAGTATCCCAATTTTCTCACTCCCTCTCCAAAATTTATCATTTTCTTTTTTGTCCTATTAGCCAATCTGATAGGTATGAGGTAGCATAACAGAGTTATTTCCATTTGCATTTCTTTAATCAATAATGCTTTTTAGAGAATTTCTTCATATGACTATAGATAGCTCTAATTTCTTTGTCTAAAAACTACCTGTTTATGTCTTTTGACCATTTATCAATTAAGGAATGACTTCTATTTTTTATAAATTTAACTCTGTACCCTATATATTTGAGAAATGAGGCCTTTATCAAAGATAGTTTCAGCAAAATTTTCCCCTAGTTTTCTGCTTTCTTTATAATATTTGTTGCATTGGTTTGGTTTATGTAAAAGCTTCTTTAAAAATTTATGTAATCAAAATTATCTATTTTACATTTTGTAATGTACACTCTATCATTTTGCATACAAAATCCTTCCCTTATCCATAAATCTGACAGATAAACTATTCCATACTCTCTTTATTACCTGTCCAAAAATTTTAAAAGATTGTTTGTTTGTCTTTGAAATTCATAGATATCCTTGACTCATTCTTTGCTGGAATGGTTTTAGTACTTCTGTCACCATTCTTGGATGATTCAACCATATCTTGTGTTAATCTTCATTTCTCAAGAGGAGCAGATCCGAGCAGGCTTCAGGGACAGAATCTCTGGCTGCCACAAAGGTCCCTCCACCCACAGGCACTCCAGATCAGTGAGAGAGACTTCTGGGCTAGCCGAGAGGGGAGCGGGGTGTCTCCATAACTCAGGCCCCCTTGGGAAACAGCAGTGGCAGAAAACAGTGGCCAGGGGCTCCTGGAGCAGACAGGGGCTCCAGTCAATTACAAAAGGTCTCTGCATAAACCCCTTGAGGAAACTGAGCCTGGGAGGTGGCCCTGACCCCACCTGAGAACCTGAACTTAAGCTCACATTGAACAGCAGCCTCGCCCACCTGCCACTGAAAGCCCTGAGGCTGGGAAGCAGCATTTGAGTCTCAAACCCCAAACACTAGCTGCGGGGATCTAGGCAGGGGTGGAGAGGAATCTCAGAAGTCAAGTAACTGGCTGGGAAAATTCCCAGAAAAGGGAAGAAAAATAAGACCATAGAAGGCTACTTTCTTGGGGAACAGATGTTTCAACCTTTCATTTCTGATGACAAGGAACAATGCTTACCATCAGGGAAAGACATAGAAGCCAAGACCTCTGTACCCCAAACATCCAAAACAGATATCCAATGGGCTGAGGCCATGGGAGAGCTCATAAAGGATTTTGAAAATCAAGTTAGACAGGTGGAGGAAAAACTGGGAAGAGAAATGAGAGAGATGCAAGAAAAGCATGAAAAACAGGTCAATACCTTGCTAAAGCACACCCAAAAAAATGCTGAAGAAAATAACACCTTGAAAAATAGGCTCACTCAATTGGCAAAAGAGGTTCACAAACCCAATGAGGAGAAGAATGCTTTCAAAAGCAGAATTAGCCTAATGGAAAAAGAGGTTCAAAAGCTCACTGAAGATAATAGTTCTTTCAAAATTAGAATGGAACAGATGGAGGCTAATGACTTTATGAGAAACCAAGAAATCACAAAACAAACCCGAAAGAATGAAAAAATGGAAGAGAATGTGAAATATCTCATGGGAAAAACAACTGACCTGGAAAATAGATCCAGGAGAGACAATTTAAAAATTATGGGACTACGTGAAAGCCAGGATCAAAAAAAGAGCCTAGACATCATCTTTCATGAAATTATCAAGGAAAACTGCCCTGACATTCTAGAACCAGAGGGCAAAATAAGTATTGAAGGAATCCATTGATCACCACCTGAAAGAGATCCAAAAAGAGAAACTACTAGGAACATTGTGGCCAAATTCCAGAATTCCCAGGTCAAGGAGAAAATATTGCAAGCAGCTAGAAAGAAACAATTCCAGTACTGTGGAAATACAATCAGGATAACACAAGATCTAGCAGCTTCTACATTAAGAGATCGAAGGGCATGGAATAGGATATTCCAGAAGTCAAAGGAACTAGGACTCAAACCAAGAATCACCTACCCAGAAAAACTGAGTATAATACTTCAGGGGAAAATATGGTCTTTCAATGAAACAGAGGACTTTCAAGCATTCCTGATGAAAAGACCAGAGCTGAAAAGAAAATTTGACTTTCAAACACAAGAATGAGAAGAAGCATGAAAAAGTAAACAACAAAGAGATGTCATAAGGGACTTACCAAAGATGAACTCTTTACATTCCTACATGGAAAGACAATATTTGTAACTCTTAAAACTTTTCAGTATCTGGGTAGTTGGTGGGATTACACATATATACACACATGTACACACACACACGTAAACACACATACATGTGTGCACGCACACATACACACATGCATGCACACACAGAGACAGAGAGCACAGAGTGAATTGAATAGGATGGGATCATATCTTAAAAGAAATTAAGGTAAATGGTGAGAGAGAAATGTAGTGGGAGGAGAGAGGGTGAAATGGAATGGGGTAAATTATCTCTCATTCAAGAGGCAAGCAGGAGACTTTTTAGTGGAGGGAAAAAGAGGAGAGCTGAGAAAAAAACATGAAGGTTACCCTCATCACATTCGACTAAAGGAAGGAATAAAATGCACACTCATTTTGGTATGAAAACCTATCTTACAATACAGGAAAGTGGGGGAGAAGGAGACAAACAGGGTGAAGGGGATGATGGGAGGGAGGGCAATGGAAGAAGGGAGCAATTTGAAGTCAACACTCAGGGAGGGACAGGATCAAAAGACAGAATAGAAACAATGGGGGGCAGTTTAGGATGGAGGGAAATAGTTAGTCTTACACAACACGACTATTATGGAAGTCATTTGCAAAACTACACAGATAGGGCCTATATTGAATTGCCTGCCTTCTCAAAGGGAATGGGTGGGAGGGAGGGATGGGGAGAATTTGGAACTCAAAGTTTTAGGAACAACTGTTTAGTATTGTTCTTGCTACTAGGAAATAAGAAATACAGTTAATGGGGAACAGAAAGTCATCTGTCCCTACAGGACAAAAGAGAAGATGGGGACAAGAGAAGGGAGGGATGATAGAAGAGAGGGCAGATTGGTGATAGGGAAAATTATATTGCTTGGTGTATTGGGGTGGGGGGGAAGGGATAAAAGGGGAGAAAATTTGGAACCCAAAATTTTGTGAAAATGAATGTAAAAAGTTAAATAAATAAATTTATATTTGAAAAAATAAAAAAAATAAAAATAATAATAAAAAAAAGTTTGGAAATTTCAGGAAAGTAATGAAACCAGTTCATATAGGCTCATGGGAGCTGATTGTTAAATTTTCAGTATGAGAATTTACACCTCAGAATTTGACAGATATTACAAATCAGGGCTTGATTTATTTCTTTGTTGAGCATGTAGACTTCATAAAGTGATGGAGAAATGTTAAGAATGTAGATTAAACTTAAAAGTGTATAGTGAGGACATTTTTTAAAGAGAGCTGGTAGTTAAACACTTACCATCACATCATTACTAAAAAAAAAATACACAAAGATATCATGGTATATGAGGAGGGGAAGTACATTTTATTGTAGTAACTATAATAAAGAATGAAGTTGCATATTTCATGTACTCAGAGATTCAGTCCAAGGTATCAAATTCCTAGTATTGGATGAGCTCCAGTCCCTTTAAGTTTAATGGCCTAGGTTGAGTGAAGGGTCTATTTAAAGATTATGTTGGAAAAAAGTGAGCCCATATAAGCTAATGCCAAGCTATGAAGAAATTTATCTAATCAGTGCCAATGGCTATGTCTTTACTCAAAGGATCTAGAGCAATTTTCTTAATTGTACAGCCCAAATGTAGAACACATACACATACACACACACACACACACACACACACACACACACACTCACACCAATAATGGTCAAACTTTCTCAATTAATTTGGAATCAGAAATCTAATTTCTTACAGTACTAGCTGACATGCATTTAAACATAGAGTCCCCACATGGGATAGATTCAGTTACTAGGAGAAAGCACACTGGATTCCGAATAAAGAAAATTAGTTCAAATTCTGAATCTGAGCATGCCACTTATCCCTTCTGTGTCTTGGTTGTTTAATCTGTGAAATGAGAGCAATAACACTTACACTACATATTTCACCGAGCTTTCCCAAATGTGCTGAGTTATTATTACTATTTTTATAAGTTATTAAGAGTAAAAAAATAAATGAGAAAAATGTGTCCAATCTTTCCCCAAGATCAAAGAGGAAGGTAAAGATGCTCTAAATCAGGGGGTCTAAATGTGGTGTCCATGAACTTATTAATATATATGTGTATATATATATAATATATATACACATATATATGACTGTATTCCAACACAATTGCTTTCTTTTGTGATTCTAGGTATTTTATTTTATGCATTTAAAAACCTTACTCTAAGAAATGACCCAAATGTTTTTTACCAGCTTTACAAAGGGGTAAAAAAAAAAAATTAAGAACCTCTGGTCTCTCTGTTTACATTTAAAGGGAAATTCCTCATCTTATGAAGGAAAGCCCAAAGCTGAGATTACTTGTCCCATTGCTCTGGAATCATGATTGGATGATCCAAATGTATATTTTGGTAGAATCTGTGATTTCTTCTCTCCCCTGATATAAATCACAGCCCTTCTCTGACTTTGAATCTTGGGAAATCATTTTCTATACTTTGTTATGGTTTATGCAATCATAATATTATCAATGATGATACTTCTTCAAATAACACTGGTCAACCCATTCTCATCCTCCAATGAATTCTACTTGGAGATATTTAAAGGTTTTTTACAAATAAAATCAATGTAACCAAGACTAAAAGGAAAAAAAGAAAACAGGGGAATTTTATAATCAGTTTCTTGGATAAAGGCCTCATCTCAGAAATATAAGCAATTGAGTTAAATTTATATGAATATATGTAATCCTCCAATTGATAAAAAGTCAAAGAATATCAACAGCCAGTTTTTGGAAGAAGAAATAAAAGCTATATATAGCCATATGAAAAAATGTTCAAAATCACCATTTATTAGAGAAATCCAAACTAAAACAACTCTGATGTGCTATCTCACATACAACCAAATTGGCTAAAATGATTAAAGGTGAAAATGACAAATGCTAGAAAGGATGTGGAAAAAATTGAAACAGTAATACACTGTTGGTAGAATTGTGAACTGATCCAATCATTTTGCAGAACAATTTAAAATGAAGCCCAAAGAGATAAAACTGAATATTTATTGACCCCGTAATACCACTAGTAGTAGGTCTGTTTCCCAAGAGGATTGGGGAAAAGTAAAAGAACTATTGAAAAAAAATATGGAAAGATTTGCATGAAATAATGCATGAAACAAGCAGAATCAAAAGAACATTGAATATAGTAATAGCAATATTATTCAAAGAGTAACTGTGAATGACTAAGATAATATGAGTAACATGATCATTCAAATCAATTACAAAGAACTGATGCAAGAAAATGCCATCAACCTTCAGAGAAAAGAAGTGATATGTGGGAGCATATGTATATGTATATCAAATGTTAGTCTTCTCTAATGTGAGGTTGGAAGAGAGAAAGTCAAACTGGAATTCAAAATTTAATAAAAGAAAGAAAAAATTCTACTTAGAAGTCCATAAAATATACTGGGGGTCTTCCTAGATTTTTTAATGTTGTATAGATAACAATAGACTGAGTATCTCAGTTTTCCATTCATTAGTCCTGTCCCTCTTGCTATATGACTGACTTCCTCTCTATAGATAGATAGATAGATAGATAGATAGATAGATAGATAGATAGATAGATAGATAGACAGATAGATAGATAGATGGACAGAAAGATAGATGATAGAGATATATAGAGATAGATATCTATATGTGAATAATACTTTATGCTGCTTCTTAGGCATAGTCATTGACAATGTAGTATATATAGTCCACTTATAGCTACTATATGCATCTCCATTTTCCTTTTAGAGACTGATAACCCATGGTTCTTTCATAGACAGTCTAAACATCATGGAGGAAATGTTCCTCTGCTTCATTTAATATCTTAGGGCAATAATACATCATTTAAACTGTAATCTATTGTCTCTCCTTCTCAATTCATGACTTATTCACCTTCTGTTTTGCTTGTACATGTCCTCATGGAGGCATATTGTCTTTTGCACACTTTCTCATATTCCAGTCAGTGTTTATAAGTTGTTATATACTACTTACATCCTCCATGTATATCACCTTTGAATTTCATTCAGTTTAAAAAGAATTTTTCTGAGATCATGTTCTATGATTTGATGATGAGAATAACTCAAAAAGTTTTTAATCCAGCTTCTGCAGAAAAATCGCCTAGGCTGTGATTTCTGTTTTCATCCACTTTGGTTTTCCAGGGAAAATAATGTCAATAATTTTTGCAAAGCTATGAATTCCACTAAAGGGATTTTGCTTCATTATGGGGCTTAGTGCAATTAGTATAATGCAGTCTTCGAACAGCAATAATTACTTAGAGGACCTCTCTATCTAAAGTATTGGTCTTTTGGAAGTCTTGATCTGCAAAATACATCTCCAGAGAAGAGGTAGGATATATTCCCACAGTATCCCCTCAGAATTTTCCATGGGTTCTGTAAAGAAATTCTATGGTGTTTTGAAGTGGTCCTTCCCTAAAAATGGATAGAAAATTTATAAAATATAAGCACTATATCCAGAAAATGGGGAGGGGCCAGGTTTCTAGGAAAGAATCATTAGCTGAGTTGGAGGTGAAGTTGCCAAACCCACTCATTAGATCTTCTGAAATAAAAGAGCAGATATCTGAAAGCATGTACAGAGCTTCTGAGCATATTTCTTAAATTTGACCTAGAGAAGTATTGTCTAACTATCTTGCATTCCCTAAATACTCTTTCTCAGGGAGGGAGAAGTCATAGAACTTGGAGCTGGAGGAGTACTTAGAAAACTGCTTTTTCATTTAAATTCCAAGGAAACTGAGATCCAAAGGGGGTAAGTGACTTATCTAAGATCAAACAGGTGATAAATACCAAAAGCTGAGATCTGAAATAATATTCTGTGAATCAAAACTGAATGCTCTTTCCATCAGATTTCAAGCAATTTTAAACCTTTGGTAATTCTGTTTTCCAATATAACCGTATCCTACAAAACTGAGTATATTATAGAAAGCCAGAGGTAAAAATAACAGGGTTATTAATCTCCTCCAGAGAAGTAAAAATAGCTTTATAGAGGTTAATAACATTGCAGTGGTAATAAAATATAAGGTGACATATAAAACCTTCACTCCCCCTTAACATGACTTGTGACTTATCAGAAGGAAAAGGGATTGTACCTATAGCCAATGTTTTCTAAACCTATATAGTTGCAGAAATTCAGGCTCTTGAATGACAAACCTACACTGTATTTGTACTTCATGACAGAAACTACATAACAAGAATCCCAGTTCCCTTTCTTCTCTATCTGCACTCTTTCTAGGAAGCAGTCAGGTAAAAATAATACTAACAATAGTAGTAGTAGTGGTGATGGTGATGGTAATAGTAGTAGTAATAGTTGCAGCTGTAGTAGCAGGAAGAGAAGGAGGAGGAGGAGAAGGAAAAGGAGAAGGAGAAGGAGAAGAAACAGTAGTAACAACAACCCTCTTGAAGCCCAAGTCATGGTACATGAGGTAGCAGGGAGAGAGGTCATGACAAAGAATGAAATGCCCATCCTGTATACTTAGTACTCCATGTGCCCTGAGGCAATTCCCTAGTAGTTATAAAAGTCTAGCAGGAATCCTTAAACCCTTATGTCAAGGAGGATGACTGAAACTCTGGCTTCTCTGCAAAAATGGGAGATAGTGAGTCCAGGCAGGAGTCATAATTATAGACTTAAGTGATTCACAATGGTTCATGAATTACGAGCAAAATACGCTACCATTCTTCCTTGATACAAGTCAGGTCACTTCTGTAAGTATTTAAAATAGATCTGAGCATAATGAGAACACTAGAGAATCTGATATCAGAACTGTTTTCTGTTTAAAACATACTTCTGACACAATACTGTTGAAAATGATCACACAAAAGATGGTATCTTCCAGGGAAACAGTTTAAGCCCATTATGAATCTGACTAGCCTCAAATCCCTTATCAATTCTCCTGAATAGTACAGAATAGAGCTTTCAAATCAAATAGAGTTGCATGCCAAAACATTGTATTAACCATTCAAAATGCATGTATAAAACTAAGTAATATGGCCCCATTGAAGAATACATTAACCAAATACTTTATCTAATGGAAAATTTCTTTAATGATTTAAAAATATCATTTGGAATTCATAACTATAATGTTCTTAATATATCAAAGAAGGGTACAGATGGAAGACTGAGCTTGAATCTAGAGGCCAAATTGGATAAATATATGAAAGTGAATAGCAGATACAAAGAAGAATATACCTTGCTTTTAAGAAGCTTAGCATCTAAATATAGAAGTTTGAACATATATAAAAATAAGCATAAATAAAGAGATAATAGAGACATCCAGAAATTGATAGGAGATTAAATACAAGAAAGTAGACAAAAATAGTGTCCATGGCCTCAGACTTTACCTACACAATATATGAATGCTGCCAAGAGGAGCCTAAAACATAGAGAGCAGAATATAAAACACAAACTTGACTTCACAGAAATTACAAGGATTTGGTAATATGAGATCCATCTAATTTAATTTATCTAGCATTTATTAAGCATCTATATGCAATAGACAATACTAGGCAAAAAAAAAAAAAAAAAACACTCAAAATATTCCCTCCCCTCAAGAAACTTACAATCTATTGACTGTCAATAAGTTGCATAATAAATCATGACTAAAATATAACTCTGGAAGGTAATTTGTATTTTATATAAAAGGAATACTATGAAGGGGGAAGAGTAGAATGCATTAGATATTAAGAAGATATAGTCACATAAGGAATCTAAGAATGAAAAAAGGTAGCCTGGTGGAAAGCATTTGGAAAGATGGGAGACAGAAACAGAATCGCCATTGTCATAGAATTATGCTAAAGACCCCAGGACTGAGAATAAATTGAGGATCTTCATAGAGCTATGGTATAGTAGGGATGAGGAAATTTTAATTGTCCTAACATTTGATGGAGAGCTATTTCTGAAAAATTAGAATACTACAATATTTCTTGACTTACTTTAGTAATAATTTCATCTGATAAAATGTAGATTTGCTATTATGAGCATGATTTTCACCAACAATAATGAATTTGGGAGTGAAATGATTAAAAGTTTTGGGGCAAGTCACCACTCCAATGTGGAATTTGTGAAAGGGAAGGAATTGAAAGTTGAATATAGTCTGAATTAGTGATCTGTATTTTTTCAGACCAAATTTTAGAGTTCAGGAATAAAGAATATGTTGGAATCCAGCGATGAAAATTCTATAGAAGGCAGATAAGGAAGAATGAAAAAAATCCAAAGAATGATATTTTGAAGATTTAAACAATTCTGATGAGGAAAATGGCTGTCTAAACAAATGGGTTATGGATAAATCACAAGAAATAGGTTTTTAAAATATATATATAGAAGGTGGAAGTAAAGTTATCATATTGAAGATGACCAGAAAAGAATGGCATGGACCAGTATCAATAATGTCATGAGAAGTAAAGTTCAAAATCTGCTGAATTTGATGAGGAAAGCTAAGCGAAGGGGAATTGTGACGGATGTCATTCAGTTCACAAAATTTTGATAGTTGAAATGGCCCTCAGCAGTAAAGTTATGTTGGGGGAAGGAGAGGACCAAAAGGTGTTCAGTATAGGGAGAGGATTTCTTCTCAGAGTAAATGGGATAATGCCAAGACATCAGAAAGAAACAGAGGCATTAAATTCTGATTTTTACTTCCTTTCTTTTCATAATGAAAGAAATAATTCTTAGACTGGAAAGGAGAGGAGAAAGGAGTTCTTAAGAGTTAAAACTTAGTTAGTAGGCTAAAAACACAACAGCATAAGTCCATTTTGAGGGTGGAGGAACCTGACTAAAAAGTTATATTTGTGATTTTAGTGTCCTGAAGGCCCAATATGAATCCATAGTATGATATAGTAGCTCAAAAAACTTAATACAATATCAAAGGGCATTGAAACACGAAGTGTGCACAAATAGGATGACAGGGTCACTGTGTTCTGTTCTGGTCAGACCATATCTAATGAAGTATATCCAGCTCTGGGTGCCACATTTTAGAAACTCAGTAGAACATCTGATGGATACTTAACATAGTGGTGAATATACTTAGTAGAACATCTGATCGATACTTAACACAATGGTGAATATATTCAGTAGAACTTCTGATGGATACTTAATACAATGGTGAATATACTCAGTAGAACATCTGATGGATGCTTAACACAATGGTGAATATCTTAAGCATTGCCATATTTAATTAGTTGGAGGAACTATCAATGTTCCTTATGGGACAGTTGTTTTTGTTGTGTTTTTCCTTCGTTCTGGAAGAGGACCATGACGTCAAGATGATGACATGACTTGCAGCTGACTCTGATTTGAATGAGGAAGAGCTGTGCAAGGTCCCCAACTTCAATTTCTTCTCCTGAGTTATCTGGGTCCAGTGGCCTGATATTCATCAGGAAGGTTGGAGATGGTCCAAGATACAAAGTGAGACCCTGGCCCTTTCAGGCTAAGGTCTTATAGCATTCTCATTTTGAGTGACATACACACATTCAATGAATAGGCTCCTTTAAGTAGCTGTTCAATGGATAGCCCCTTTAATTAAAAATCAAACTGTGAGGAAAGGACCCTCAGGGTTCCTAGGTAAAAGAGAAACAATTACTATTTAGTATTTAAATCCACTCTGTCCTAGGTGGGTGGAGACTTGTTGTCCAGTCTATGAGCTCCAGAGTGATTCCTTGCTCAAAGATCAAGCCTCCAGTATATTGGAAAAATGACAGAATTTGGAAATAGAGGACCTGGGTTCAAATTTGGGTTTTACCATATACTCCTTGTGTCACCCTAGGCAACTCACTTTCCCTCTCTGTGTCTAAGATTCCACATCTATAAAACAAAGACGCTGAAATAAAGGATTGTAATGTTAATGAGAGTTAAAAATCTTCCCCACCTAGAGCCCATTAAGGGGAACTTGATTAAGGTAGTCTTGTTTTGTAGGAAGGCCCACACCTTTTGGTAATTAATGAAGAATTGGGTCTTGTCCTCTGGCTTCGAAAAGTGTATATATACTCTGAGGTGAGGTTTTGCTTTGGGAACTTCTTTGGAAGAAGGTTCTTGTGCCATGCCCTTCCATCTTTGAAAACCCAGATGTTGGTGCTTCTCTCTCTGGTAACTATGTATGTATGTAATGGTCAGACAGCTGGATCTGTCTGTTGATCTCTGATGTGTATCTTGTTTATAATCAGACAGTTAAAAGCCCTCTCTCGGTCTTTATTTCTCTGCTTGTATTTTCTTCATTAGTGAGTGTAATTAAATTGTTGACCTCACAAAAGTTGCTTTCCTTTTAGAAAAGCAGATCTAAGAACCTGTACAGCAGACCCTCCTGTGTATTCTTGAGGGGCTTGCTGCAACAAGGACTTCTCCTTCCCTCATTTATTAGTATTTTATTTTTTCCAATTACTTAAAGACCTAGGAGAGATATAAGAGCTGTCATCAAATATTTCAATAGTTGTCATGAGGAAGGATTAGACCTAATCTGCTTGATTCCAGAGGGTAAAAGCAAGTAAGAGCAACAGGTGGAAGTATATATAGAGAGATGTTGGCATGATGTATGAAAAAAAAAATTCTTAGTAATTAGATATATCCAAAAGTGTACTGATCTCCCTCAGGATATAGCAGGTTCTTCCTCTGTTGAAGACTAGAGGTCTTCAGTAAATTCCCAAAGGTCATTCCTTTGAGTAGATGTTGCATATGATGTATTGTTGTGTATTTTTCAGGGATTGATTAAACTAGACAGCCTCCTTGCCATCTGATGGTAGAATGTGCTTTAGTACAAAAGAGAAATCTAAATTTCAGAAAGAAATTTGAAAACAGAGAAATCATTTTTCAACTAGAGGAAAGGGAGAGTACAGGGAATACTTCTTAAAGGAGTTAAAACCTGAACTAGCTCTTGAAAAAGAGAATTATTTAAGCTTGTAGAACTGTGGGAGGAGGTTCCTTACATAAGAAATGGATGTAACCTAAATATGGAAGCAAGAGAAGGAAGGAAATACTTCGGGAAAAGCAAGTATTGCCATTTGGTTGAAATATAGAACGTAGCAAATGGAACAATGATGGACACAGCTGGAAAGGTTTACAAAGGTCACTGAATGAAAAACCAAAAGGTCTGTCTCTTACCCTGTAGGGGATCACTGAAAGTTTGAACAGGGGTATAACTTTTTCATTGGTAACCCTAGATCATTAAAGTGGAGTTATAACCAATCTGGCTCTAAGAGCTTACATCATGAGCTTCTTGAGGGCAAGAACCATTTTTTTTTATCTCAACAAAATGAAGGATCAAGATGGCCTTTGAAATCCTTTCCATCTGTAGATCTATTATCCTAAACTTTGTACTTTAACCAGTGCTCAAAATTCAACAGGGATTTTTTGTTTGTTTGAAGTGGCAGGAGGGAAAGGAGGGGAGGAAAATTTAAATGGATAGAAAGCTGGTCCCAAAGATACATCTGGGTTCAACTCTTGCCTCTGATACATACTACACAAGTCATTTAATGTCACAGGGCACTAGACTACTCATTCAGACCATAACTTGGCAAAGAGGGTTCAGACCTGCATTAGTAGACAGATTCCTTAGCAAGGAATTCACTATGCCAATGAAATTACAGGTCTAGTATCTCTCCATTTATTTGCCACATTGGTAGAAGAAGAGTTTCGTTCCTAGGTCTGCATAGCTAGCAAAATCTAGATACTGTAATCACCAGGGAGCAACTACGAACAGCGACGATGAAGACAACCACACAAGTGAATGTAGTGATATGGGTCCATGCAAGAATAGAAACCTTCATGGAAATGATGGCATGATCCTTCATGTTCTGGGGCATTTCTTTATAATGATTTATAATAGATCACATAATTTCCTTCATAAATGTCATTGCATTTCATCACTTGTTCAAGGATATGTAATTTAAGTGTATGTAGGTCTTCCTTTCACATATCTATTTAAGGATTACTCTACACCTTAATAAAGGCAACTAAGTGATGAAGCTGATAAGAGTGAAGAACTTGGAATCCAGAAGACCTGAGTTCAAATCACTTACCAATTCACTTATTAACTGTGTGACACTGGGCAAGTCACCTAAGCTATCTGTCCTAGCTTTCTCATCTGTAAATTGGGGATAAGATTAGTACCTACCTCCAAGCGCTATTGTAATGAGAAAAGAAGACAATACATATCAGCACTTTGCAAACCTTACAACACTACACAAATGTTAACTAGTTTATTATTTTTTATCAAATTCTTTTTGTGAGTGGCTATGGTCAAAATAATATTGCCTGGTGTCCAGTCTTCTGATATTCAATTTTACCATGGGAGTCCCTAAACATTTTTTGGTCTTGATACAGCACTCTTTGTATGAGTAATTGAAGCACACTGGGCATCTAGCTGGCAACAGTAAAGGTAAGTCAGAAGATTTGTATGTAAGCAGTTTCCCTTCAGGAAAAGCAGTGATTTTGTTGAATTTTGTGAAGTCAAGGTCTGACAGCCCTTGGGATTTGTATTGGAATGTTGTTTATTTTGCAAATGCCATGTTTAACTATGCCATGTCTTCTGGGTAAGTAAAAAAAAATTATATTAAACAGTTATTTATAAATTGTTTTCTTTGTGACCTGGGCAAATAATTTAGGTTTCTCAGTGCTCTAGGCATTCTCTAAAACTATAACTTGAAAATGAAAAAAGGCGGGGAAAGGGAATGACCTGCATTTGTAAGAGAGAATTTCCTTATCAGAACATTCCCCATACTGACAAAATCACAGGTCTAGTACATGTCCCTATCTAACTTATCCTTTTATCTACTTGGAAAAAAGCATAACATCTAAATTTCACAAAACACAAAGCAAAACTCATGACAGTAATAAAACCATGTCACTCTTTTTGAGAACCACTGCTTTAAGACCACAGCTAGGCTCATTCTTAAACATCAGAAGCATAGTCCCAAAACTGATCTGGACTAGCCTTCCCAGCTTAGGAACTGAGTTTACGTTTCCCTAGAACAAGTTACAGGAACCCAGGGCCACCTCCAAAACACAGGAGGTATCAAGACTGGACTTTAATGGATCATGAAATTGCATATTCCTTTTTAAAACTGGAATTTTTTTGTACAAGTTTATACAAGGAATGGACACAGAATGTTCCGTTTAAAGGAAAAAATGATAGCCTCATCAGGGAAACTTCATGCTTTGAAATTTCCATGTACTTTTCTAGAGAGAAGAGAGGAGGTATGGTTCTCTACTTTTCAGATACTACTCTAGATTACATCAATAATTACCAATAGGCTTTTCGAATTCTGTGCTTCAGGGTTCCTGAACCATTCAGTAACAGATGTGAGGAAAAAGAAAAGGAGAGAAAAGACAAGGGAAAGCTGATTGGATGCACGGATAGCTGTACTAAGTGGGGAAGAGAAGAAGAGTTAGGCCCATTCTAAGACATACATAAATTAACTAAGGAACTTTAGGTTAGTCAGTCGGTCAACAAGCTTTTATTAATGTTCACTACGTATAGGGATTGTGCTAAGTGCTAGGGATACAAAGAAAGACAAAAACATGGTCCCTGCTCTCAAGGGATTGACATTATAAAGAGAGATGACTTTCAAATAATGAAGTATATTCAAGATATATAGAATACAAATGGAAGGTCATTTCAAGCAAAGGCACAGTGAAAAGAGGAGTGGAGAGTCAGAAATCTAAAAGGCATCCTGAAGAAGGTGGTATTTGAACTAAGTCTTGAAGGAAGCCAGGAAAACCAAGAGGTTGCAGGTAAGTAAGGGGAGCATTTCAAGCATGGAGGACAGCCAGAGAAAAATTCCATGTGTAAGGAACGGGAAGTAGGTCAATGTAGCGGGATCACAGTATGTAGAAAAGAAAAAATGTTTTCCTGGAAAGTTAATAATATTCCAGTTTGTCAGAGACTTTCAATGACAAACTATGTTACATTTAATTCTGGAAGTACTAAGGGAGCAATTGGAGTTTATTAAGTAAAGAGGGGAGAGTGGATGACATGGTCCAACTTTTGCTTTGGGAAAATCACTTTGGCAGATAAGTGGAGGATAAGAGACATGAGGCAGGGAGACCAACTGGAAGACTAATGTGATAGAGGAAGCATTAGATAATGAGGGTTCACACCAGGGACATGGCTGGATAGGAAATTTGTTAATGGAAAACACCATTTTTCAAGGGTCCAATACTTTCTAAATATAAAACCATAGGCAAGTCATTTGAGATCTCTAAGTCTTAATTTCCTTATCTGTAAAATGGAGATGTCCTACCTAGCTTCATTATGTAGAGTTATGGTGAGAAGCCAATATGATAACAGAAGTGATTTCCAAAGAGCCCTTGCCGCTGGTGGCAAATTTCACTGCTGTTGCCCAAACGTCCTGGGCAGCCAGATTGCAGTCCTTCTGGAAAGGATGCATTTGGCTCTTTTCCTTCATAAATGTCAGTACCAAAGTCAGGAAGGCAGTCTCAAATGAGCTAGAATCATTCTCTGCACTTGTACAGAACTGACCAAATGATCAGGGCTTCCAGGCATCTGTCAGTTGCATCACTACAGCATGCTCAAGGGAGCAACAGGTCAGCCTTTCTTTTAAATATTTCATTATTTGTTCATCAGCGCAGGAAATATGCCTATTGTTTAATGTGGTGATTTTCACTCATTCCCCCTACTCTCAAGGTTGACTCACAAATAATCACTTAAAACAGGGTGATCAGGCTGACAAATGTTGAAAATTGATGAGAAAAAAAGTGTGTTCTTGCTCTCCAACAGTCTTCATCAACTTCTTCTTCCCCAAATTCTTGCTAGTTTCCTTTGAGTCATATCATGTTGGTCATTCAGAACTCACCATAACCTGATCTCCCATGAACCTTTCCAGTCTTCCTATACTTTACACACTCTACCACGCACACACACACACACACACACACACACACACACACACACACACTGTGATCCAGTGATACTATCCTCCGTGTTCTTCCTCAAACAAGACAGTATCAACTTCAGGATTGTACTTACTATACCCCATGCCTGAAATGCTCTCCTTCATCTCTGCTTCCCAACTTGTCTGGCTTCCTTCAGATCCCATCATCTATGGGATCTTTTTCCTGATTCCCTTTAATTTTGGTGCTTTCCCTTGGTTGATTGTTTTCAAGTTCATCATCTGTAGATGTAGATGTAGACAGAGATAGAGATACAGCTTGTTTGTGCAAAGTCGTTTGCTTCTTATCTCTCCCCTCAGAATGGGAGCCCCTTGAAAACAGAGACTGTCCTCTAACTTCCTTTATATCCTGAGCACTTAGCACAGTGCCTAGCATATAGCAGATGCTTAATAAATGTTTATTAAGTGACTGACATCTTTCTAGTCCCCCATGCCACCCAATTTCTAAGTTTTTTCTATTTGATAATCATGAAAAGTCATGGTTCTACAATCTACATCTGAAAAGTGCTTCAGAACATGAGATAGACAGATAAAAGATAAATAGAAAATGAATATATGTGCCCGGCTACAGAAACAAATACTAGTAAACAGGATGATCCCAAGTATTCTAATAGGGGCTACAAAACATAAAGAGGAGCGGAAAATCATGGTCGAGCAGTCCAGAAAGTAAATTGAGCCGGACACAAAGTGAAAATGACTGGGGTCTCTCAAAAAATAGTGAGGGACTCTCCATTCAGGCTAACAAGCATCAGAGCCTAGATCTAAATTCACGTCTTTCTAACTCCAATTCAGTATTCTATACATTGAGCTATCTAGCTTTTTTAAGTAAAATAAATAAACATTCTTAAACTATGGACTGGTTGAACTGAAAGGGACCTTATATAGTTCAGTCTTCAATTAACAATTGAGCAAGCTGAGGCTTAATGGGATTAAATGATGTGCTCAAGGTTACAGAGCTAGTGAGTAGCAAATTCAGGACTAGCACTTAGGTATTCTGACTCCTAGACCTGTGTTCTTTCAACTATTCCAACCACTATTCAACTACTCTCTTTGCTACTATATAACTTACTGGTTAGTTTATATTATTCAGGTCTTTTATTCAGTTTCTAATTTTATTTGGTTGGTTAGTTATAGTTTCAAACGATATGGTCCAAAGTCTGTTTATTCATACAAGATTTGGCTGAAATATTATGGGTTTTTGCTTCCTTAAGCACAACAGAATATACATTCTTTGGCAACCATCCACTCACTCTACAATCGGCCATGTGGATCTGGTGACACTACATTGTTTGATAAATTTTCTTTCTGGGGTGGGTGGCAGGGAAAATGGGAGTGGGAGAATTGAGTACCACATGGACTTCCAATAAAGGCCATAGAATGTTGTGGCTGGAAAAGTTTTAGAGGAGGAATTGTTTACCTTTTGTGTGTCATGGACTCATTTCATAGAATATTGTTTTTAGATGTGTAACATAAAATATGTAGGGTGAAAAAGGAAATAAATTATAATGAAATATTTATCAGTAATTATTTTTAAATTCAAGGATATCTGATTAAAAACCCCTACTTTAAAGATTCCCCAACATCCAGAAGTAATCTCTCACACCTCTAACCTGCCCAAGTACTTTGAGGATCAATATTGGGAGAAATCCAACTTGAACTTTGAAGACTTGGCTTTTCAAGCCTGGATTTATCCCTTATTGACTGTGAGACCTGGAGCAAGTTACTTTCCCTTTCTTCACCTATAAAATCAAGGATATAAAATCAATACTTGGACTGTATGGTTCACAAGATTGCTGTAAAAGTGTTTTTTAAATAACAAAACCTGTTTTATATGCATATATAATACATATGTAACACATACATATGTGTGTATATTATAGATATTCATATACTATTAACTCATATGTGCATATAAGTGAGTTTTTATCATTAAAAAACGACATATGTATGCACAGTAGGCACATACATATATCTATATATATATAACTATAATATCTATATATAACATATCTATTTATAACTATGTATATATACTATATATATAACATATCTATATGTAACTATATCAATATATAACTATATCTATATATGACTATAATATATCTAACTATGATAACATATTGCTATATAACTATATCACAAGAAGGAATTACTAACTCCTGTAAGATTATATACATATATTGACATTTATGTACACACACACACACATATATAGATGTGTCTGTGTGTATATATAGACATATGTGTGTGCATATATCTCTATAGACCTGTGTGTATGTGTATATTTATGTATATATATGTGTGTATATATACGTATATATATATATATACATATACGTAGAGAGAGAGAGAGAGACCTATATAGACTCTACAGATCTATAGAGATATATACACACATGTATGTATGTTTATGGAAGTTGGTAATATTTTCTTATATTCTATTTATATAAATGGCATGTGTCACAACCATAAAGGTGAGTATGGCACATGTACAGACCTTATCAACTTGCTTCCAGGAGACTCATGATGCATGAAAATACCTTGGAAAGGCTATGGAGAATGCACAGACATTCAATAACTAGTTTCAAGTGGGTAAACATATGGCTGGAAAGATTCTTTTTTTTTATTGCCTTTGTATCTGGAAGTATTTCTTCAAGAAGGCATGAGTCAGCTTCAGCTCTCTCTACTTAATTCTCAGACTCTGTGTCCTTGGCAACAGTAAGACATTATGCTATGATGTAGCACGGTGGCACAGTAGAGTTCTGGACGTGGAATCAGGAAAACTTGAGTTCAAATCTGACCTCAGATCCTTATTAACTGTATGACTGTTGGCAAGTCACTTCAACCGTGCTTACCTCAGTTTCCTCAAATGTGAAATAGGGAGGACAATCACACCTCTTAGAATTGTTGTGAGGGTTAAATGAGATAATATTTATAAAGGTCTTAGTACAGTACCTGGCACACAGTAGTTGCTTTAATATGTTTGTTTCCTTCTTTCCTTAAAGAAGACCTTAAGTACCTTCTCCTCCATTTGAGGCTATCGGGCACCCTCAAAAATTGGGTTCTTGGATTTTTTCCATTCATTCTTTTATCTTCTAGAGGAAAAGAATGGAATCTCTGGCATTTGTGGGGAGGTTAAGCCATGAAAATTTAAGAGCTGGGCTCTAGACTGGGTTTTGAAACTGGTAAAGCATTCACACTTCAAGAAGCAAGGAGTCATCCTCCATCTTTGGTAGGGATCTTCAGGATGCCAACCCTGCAAAGGATTTGCCCAACAGTTATACCATGTTTGGGCATGTACTTGGTGAGAATAATGCTATGTTAAAACTAATACCAGCAGCATCTTGAGTTCAATATGCTCAATAAATTTATATTTCATGATTGAAGAAATAAATGTCTGTGTCTTATGTCTCAGTGACAATTTTAACTCCTTAAGGCTATGTTCTTTCTAAAACCACAACACAAAAGTAAATACTGGAGCCAGGAATTAATCTGGGCTATTAAAGATGGGTAGCTTATCAAGAGACAGGGAATGCAAAATCAGAAGGAAAAGAATAGTGTGAGGGTAGAGAGGCACTGATATGTTTGGGAATGAAGCAATTGAAAATCATTGATATTTTCATGTGCCATGGACTCCTTTGGAAGTCTGGTGAAACTTTCTCAGAAAAATATTTTTAAATGTATCAAATAAAATACATAATATTGCAAAGAAAGTTAATTATATTGAAATAAAAATGGAATTATTTCCAATCCAAGTTCACCAACCCCCTGAAATCTATCCATGCACCTCTGGGTCATCTCTGAACCTCGGATTAATAATCCTTGATTTAGAGGCAGCACAGTAAAAAGTGAGCAGGCCTTATAGCCAGAAATACCTGGATTCAAATCCTGCCCCTGACATGTACTTACTGTGTGACAAGAGATAAGTCACTCAACATCTGAGTTCTCTAGGTAATTATTTTTTTTAAATCCCCTTTATTTGTCCTGAGAAGAAAAGCAAGTCTAACAAAATAAACTCGCATATAACCCTAACACCAATCCCAGGCCAAAAAGGTGCTATGGAAAAGTGATTTTATCTAGAGTTAGAGGGTGTGGATTTGAGCTTTGACTTAATCTTTTTTCTTTTTCAAAATTTATTTAGTATTTTCTTTTCCCCCAGTTACATGTAAAAACAATTTTTAATGTTTGTGTCTAAAATGTTGAGTTCCAAACTGTCTCCCTTCACTCTCCTTCCCCCGCCATTAAGAAGACAAGAAGTTTTATATGGCTTATACATATGTAATTATCCAAATCATTCCCATATCAGTCATTTTGTAAAAAAGAAAAACATAGATAAAAAACCCTCAAGAAAAATAAATAAAATGAAAAAGTATGCTTCAATCTGTATTCAGACACCATCAGTTCTTTCTCTGGAGATAGGTAGCATTTTTCATAAGTGCTTCAGAGTTGTCTTGGATCATTTTGTTGCTGAGAATAAGTAAGTCATTCACAGCTGATCATCTTATAATGTTGCTGTTACTTTGTACACAGCATATTTCACTTTGCATATAAGTCCAGATTTTTCTGAGAGAATCCTCTTCATCATTTCTTATGCCACAATTAGTATTTTATCAAAATCACATACTACAACTTGATCAGCCGTTCCCCAATTGATAGGCATCCCCTCAATTCCTAATTCCTTACCATCAGAAAAGAGCTACTATAAATATTTTTGTACATCTAAGTCCTTTTCCTTTTTTGTTTTTTATCTCTTTTGGGATACAGCTCTAGTAGTAGTATTGCTAGGTCAACAGGTTTATAGCTCTTTGCACATAGTTCCAAATGGCTCAGAATGGTTGAATCAGTTCACAACTCCCCCCAAAATGTCCCATTTATTCCACATACCCTCCAACATTTATCATTTTCCTTTTCTGTCCTATTAACCAATCTAATAGGTTTGGGGTATACGTCAGAATTGTTTTAATTTGCGTTTTCCCAAACAAAAATGAGAGTGTTTTTTATATAGCTATAGAAAACTTTGATTACTTTATCAATCTTTTGATCATTTATTAATTGGGGAATGGCTCTGATTGTCTTTTTTATGAATTTGAATCAGTTCTCTATATGTTTGAATAATGAGGCCTTTATCAAAGAAACTTACTCCAATTATTTTTTTCACAGTTACTATTAGGAACTATATTTCCCTCCATCCTATCCCCCCATTTATTCCAGTCTTTCTTTTCTTTCACCCTGCCCCTTCTCAAAAGTGTTTTACTTCTGACTGCCACCTCTCCAAATTCCCTTCTCTTCTATCAACCTCCTTCTCTTTTCCCCTTCCCCTCCTACTTGTTTGCAAGGTAAGATAGATTTCTATACCCATTTGAGTGTGTGTTGTTTACTCTTTGAGCCAATTCTGTTGAGAGTAAGGTTCATTCACTCCTCCTTGCCTCCTCCTGTAAAAGCTTTTTCTTGTTTCTTGTATTTGAGATAATCTACCCCATTCTACCTTTCCCTTTCTCCCAGTACATTCCTCTCTGTGCCCTATGTCTGCCCTAATAATGAGACAGTTCTTATTAGTTGCAAGTATCATCTTTCTTCCTATGTGGGAAAATAAGCAGTTTAACTTTATTAAGTCCCTTGAGATTTTCCTTTGCTGTTTACCTTTTCATGATTCTCTGAAGTCTTATATTTGAAAGTCAAATTTTCTATTCAGTTCTGGTCTTTTTATCAAGAATTCTTGAAAGTCCTCTATTTCACTGAATGTCCATTGCCCCCCGACACCCCCTGTACTAACACTCAATTTTGAAGAGTAGGTGATTATTCATTATAATCCTAGCTCATTTGCCCTCTGGAAACCCTCAGATCCTTTAATGTAGAAGCTGCTAAATCTTGTGTTATCCTGACTGTGGCTCCATAAAACTTGAATTGTTCCTTTCTAGCTGCTTGTAATATTTCCTCCTTGATCTTGGAACTCTGAATTTGACTACAATATTCCCGGCAGTTTTCCTTTTAGGATTTCTTTCAGCAGGTGGTCAGTGGATTCTTTCAATCTCTAGTTTACCTTCTGGTTCTAAAATAGGGCATTTTTCCTTGATAATTTCTTGAAAAAGTTTATCTAGGTTCTTTTTTGATCATGGCTTTCAGGAAGCCCAATAATATCTAAATTATCTCTCCTTGATCAGTTTTCCAGGTCAATGTTTTTCCCATGAGATATTTCGCATTGTCTTCTATTTCTTCATTCTTTTGGTTTTGTTTTATTGCTTCTTGATTTCTCATTAAGTCAGCTTCCATTTGCTCAATTCTATTTTTTAAGGAGTGTTCTCTTTTCCTCAGTGAATTTTTGTTGTTCATTTTCCATCTGGCCAGTACTGCTTTTTAACATATTCTTCTCCTCGTTGACTTTTTGTACCTCTTTTACCATTTGACCTAGTCTGTGTTTTAAGGCATTATTTTCTTCAGCATTTTGTTTGTGTTTCTTCTTTAACAAGCTGTTAAATCATTTTTCATGATTTTCTTTCATCATTCTCATTTGTCTTCCCAATTTTTCCTCTACCTCTCCTACTTAATTTTCAAAATCCTTTTTGAGCCCTTCCATGGCTTGAAACCAATTCATTTTTTTTCCTTGGAGGTTTTGAATGTAGAAGCTTTGATTTTATCTTCTTTTGAATGTGTATTTTGATTTTCCTTGTCACCATAGTTACTTCCTATGGTCAGAATTTATTTCTGTGGTTTGTTCATTTTCCCAGCCTTTATCTTGACTTTTAACTCTTCATCAAAGTAGGGTTCTGCTTACAGGTTGGAGGGTACACTGTGCCAAGCTTCAGAGGTTTTGTACAGTTGTTTTCAAAGATACTTTTAGGGACCTGTAGGTTTCCAGTTCTTCCAAGATGGTATGATCCAAGGAGAGGTGGGTTTACTATTCTCGTCTGTGTACTTATCTGTGAGCAACCAAAAGCACTCTTTTCTGCCCTGGAAATGTGAATAAGGTTCGACCCCCTTATTGAGTGTCAGCTGAAGGTTCCAGAAGCAACTAGTGTTACTGCCGATTCAGTGGTTTCCAAGGCAGGCTCCTGGTTTGCTGGGGCTGGGTCTATGCTGGCACGGCCTATGCTGGACTATGTTCCACTCTTACCCAGGTGTAACAGACTTTTCCCCTGACTATCTAAGTTATATTTTACTGGAAAATCATTTTAGCCTATCCTTTTGTGGGTTCTACTGCTACAGGAATTGTTTTATGGCATTATTTAAAGGTGTTTGGCAAAGTTTGGGGGAGAGAACAGGCTAGTCATTACTTTTCTCTACCATCTTGACTCTGCCCCTTCTAGGTAACTTTTTAAGATTAAAAATTGTAAATATGATGTCTATCTATATTGGTAGAGAATTCCTTTTCTGGGAGTCCCTATACTAGTAAAATCATAGGTCTTTTTTTTTCCCTTTCCCTATCCCTGTTTGCCAGATACTGAGATAAGTGCTAGGGATATATGGTGCTGTCTTTACCCTCCCACCTCCTTCCAGCATTTAGTATTCCCTGTGGTAACATAATGCATGGCACATAATAGGCATTTAATAAATGTTTATTGAATTATTGGTAGCTCAGCCATCATGTGGCACATGGAATGCTAGAAGCAATGAATGCCTTGGTATATGCCTCCTCGAAGCTTTGGGATAGAATCACAGCAAGTGAAAAATGGATGCCATGCTATTTTGATAATGCAAATGAATATGAACATTTTGACATTGTATACAAATGAAAATTTCAGGACTGGAAACCTAATTAAAGGTGATTATCTTTAAAAGCTCTGCACTAAATGGATTTAGCATTGTTGTCCAGCTAGGGCTTTCTGTGTTGATTGTGACAGATTGCTTTCCAAAGGATAGCATGAGGAAGGAGATGGAAGCTACCGCTTCGAGGGGGGGAGGGGACAGACAGAGCAAGAGAAGGGAGCAGAGCCCTCAACAAAGGCAGCCTTTGCCAGAACAAAGCCAAGCACAGCATACCCAAGGATGAAGTGTGATTTGACATCACGCATGCACCTGTTTGTAGCAAAAATATTCTGCATTCATTTTAGAGTCTATTTATTCCCCCCCTCAAAATAGTACCCATGTGTTTACACTGTCATTTTAATCTCAAAAGATCCCAAAGAACAACACATCTCAGATGGGAAGACTGCTTATTACTATGTTCTCATGACTGAGAGGCAACCAGGATGAGAGGACATGAAACTAGGTCATAATGTCCTCTTGGTTCCTGTATGCTATATTCTTAATGCCCCATGTAGCTCTATCATTCCATCATCTATGTTCTAACTTTCCTGTTTTGCAAGATCCCTTCCAGTTCTGGAATTGAATATTCTAAGGTCCATTCTAGCTTGAGTATTTCATGTTCTTTATTCTCAGATTCCATTTTCAAGGACCTAGTATTTTATATTTTAGGTCTCATGCAACTCCAACATCCTATGAGCTATGTACTAATACTCTGTTTTTCAAAAAATTTCCAGCACCAGTATTCTTTATTCTAAGGTCCCTTCTAACTCTAACATTACATGTTCTGTGCTTTAAGACTCCATTTTCAAGGTCCCTTCCCAGCTATTATTCCTTGGGACATCAAGATTCAAATGAATGAATGAATATATTTTAAGATCCCTTTCCAACTCTGACAAACTAATTATAGTTAACCTAGAGAGAAAAAAGACTTCAGTGGGGATGTGATCCCTATCTACAAATAAATGGCTATTAAGTGAAAAAGTGATTTTGATTTATGCTACTGAGTCAATGAGACCAGTAGGAGCAATGATGGAGGCAGAAGAAATTACAGGGAGGGCCAACTCAACATGAGAAGATACTTCCTTCTAATTAGACCTATGTAATAATGAAAAGAGCTGAGACAATGAACTCACTAGAAATTGGCTTTGGGGTCACCTTTAAGTGTGATTTTATTCTAAAGTCATGATGCTCCACAATTCTAAAATGTCCCTAATATTGATTAACAAGTTTCATGTTTTGTAGCAGTGAGTCTAGGATTGTTGAAAGCACTACACAATTTTCTAAAGGTCCTTCAGTCAGCTTGATTCCTCCCATTAAATTCTGTTACCAGTTTACTAACAGTGTGTCTCTGAAATATATATATGTATATCATACACACACACACACACACACACCATTCACTGAATGTTTCACATGGCAAGATTGTCTGTTATAAATCTTAGTAGTACCACTTTGTGTAATACCACATGTGGCTGGTACATTTAACCACACAAAACATTTTCACATTTACTATCTCATTTTATCTTCCCAAGTACACTACAGACAGATATAATCATTTCCATTGAGTCAGAAGGTCTGAATTTTGATCCCAGCTCTGTAAGTGGGAAAATCATTTAACTTTTCATTTCCCTTCAACATCAAGTATGATTCAGGTCATTCTTTTATTTTTAAATAGTGCTATAATTGTTCAAATACTGGCCACATTTTTCCCCAAAATTTGATTTGCCAAAAACCTGAGAACATCTTGTAATTATACTCTAATCAGAAGGACAGACCCACATACAAGTAGGAAAAGGAAATTAAGATCTTAAGTGGACCCTCTGTTCCACTGCATTGCCATTTTATAAGGTCATACTTCCTGAATCCCTCACCACTGAGTTAAAAATATGCTGTCTACATATATTTACAACAGAGAGAAAGAGAAAATCAAAGTATCATGCTATGAGAAAATCTGCATAAATAGAATGACAAGGAAAATAATGAAGATGGAGAGAGTGGTATTGAAGAAAACAGGTTTGTTTGAATTGGAAGATGTAATTTTTAAACAACTTCGATGGTATTATTTTAGCATGCCAATACATAGCTGCTATCTGACACTGTTTTGTTTTCTTTGGACTCCTCACTATATCCATATATTCCTTTTTTTTTCTCCTTTCAAAGATATCTCTATTTCTGGGTTTGAACTCTATTCAGATTTTCCTTGTATTAAGTTTAATAGAGTATTCTCGTACCACTGCTAAACATAAAGAAAACACTTAAAATCATCCCAAAGTGCCTCTAAGAGTAGTGAGATCCTTGTCACTGTACATTCTCAAGAACAGATTTTTCAGTTATCTTTAGTGGTGTGTTTATCACTTGAGAAAAGGGACTGTCTCAGTTTTGTCTGTGCTCCTCAGTAACTAACACATAGTAGGTACTTGATACATGCAGATTGATGGACAGATTTGATCAAGACTGGATGAATAGGTCACTTCTCAGAAATGCTATAGAGATTATTGCTCTTCTGGTAGAGATTAAACTGGATGATGTAGGAGGTGCTATATCTAAGATTTTTGTGTTTCTCTGTTTCTGTAGGAGAGGCTGTCATCATTTCTTACTTGACTGACAAAATTCACAATTTTAGTGTTTCTGACCATGGAAGATAATCTACACAAGGGCAGAATGAAGGAGACAAGCAGACTTCCGTGCATCTACCAATTAAAGGATCAATTTATTTGCTGCTCCTTTTCTATTGAAGGTGATAGAAGAGGCATAAAGCATATTCTACCAACTGAGGACCTGCAGACGCATTTCTCAGATGGCAAGTTTGTCTCCTGACTTTTGAAAATGAGCACCAATGTCTCAGAATCCATAAGGAGCTTCTGAGGATTGTGGATTATAGATACAGACAAGTACAATGAATAGTCAGTCCAACATTATCATTTCAGCCCATCCCACATCAAAATGACAAATAAGTATTATTTAAAGAGTTGCTTGAAACATTATCTACAAAGGTCTATGGGATCAAGAAAAACAATGGGACACAAGATCGCTAGCACCAGCTTCCTAGATAAGGAATCTACCTCCCTGGGCTTCAGGTTTTTTGTTTTGTTTTGGGGGGATTTTTTTTGCAAAATGGAGAAAATTCTATTCCTCTGATGGCACCAAAGTGCTATTGATCCAATGAAAGCATTATTGGGAGAATACTTAGAAATATTTAAAGTATTAGACATACTGTAATTGTTGATATACTTTGAGGGAAGCAGGTTACAATGGAAAACACATTATACTTGAAGTTAGGAAATAGAACTTTAGTTCTGGGTCTCTGACACCTTCATTAAGACACATAACTGTTCTGCACCTCAGTTGTTACTTTTCTGTTGCCCTGCTTACATCACCTACCCATATTATATACACTTGAGTTTTTAGTATTCTTAACTCAATTCGAGACCTCAATTAGCTGGCCTAAGGGGAAAAATACATACATACATACATACATACATACATATATATACATATATTTATATGACAAAATAATAATTAATCCAAAAGTCACTATATTTGATTTGAATGAGAACACACACATGTACCAATAAGTTTACACTCTCTTCATCTTAATTTCCACATCGTTTGGTCTTACTGTGGTTGTCTCAAGTATTAATAGTGGGGAAAGGTCATAGATTTGGGGGTCAATTCAAGTAGAGTTACTTAAAACATTTCTGTTAAATATCCACTCTTTTCAGAGCACTGTGCTAGATTCTGGGAGAGATGAAAAAGTATACATAAGGTATTATGCTCTCCCTCAAAGAGCTCATAGTCTAAATAAAGGTGTGACATGTAGTATTATATGATAAGAGCATTACAAACTTACAAAACAAGTTGGAAAGACATTTACCAATCAGGAAAAGCTTCCTGTAAAAGTATATGAGTTGAAAGGTGAAGTACCAGAAAAAAAAGCAAAAAAACACCAAAGAATTTTTGTGAAATTCTTTGTGCACTTTACAAACAAGCAGGATAATACTTGAATGAATAAATCATGATGAGGGGGCTCTGTGTAAATGTTGTGTAGCATTTGTCAAACAACATTTTGGGTATTAGGACCTAAAATTGTTTCAAGGGTAGATAAACAGTACAGGACAGGGATTAATCATGAACGTTGATTCAGAGTGAACAAAAGTCAATTGATTGCTACGTACTCCAGTTGTCTCAAACTGTTGAGGGGAAGGCAAGATCAGAGGTAGACTCAAGATGAAAGCCGTGTGTGTGTGTGTGTGTGTAGAACTAACTAAATACTGTCAACAAGAAAGAAATTTCAATTTTTTTTTAAAAAAGGCAGGATATTAGGGGCTTGAGAAAGAGCAACAAAATGACATGACAATTAAGATGACAAAGTGGGAATAGATCAATGAATTAATAAATAAATAATGTGCAGATATCTATTAATGCACCAAAAAATTAGCCAGTTTCTAGCCCAACCTGAAAAGCAAAACCAAGGCAGGAATGCAAGACCAGAGGAAAGACTGTACTTCTGCCACTTTGAACCAGCAGTATTTCCTAACTGGTTAATAGGGGCTGAGGCAAAGGTAATCTATCAGTGCTCTGGCTGAAACCCAAGCCAGGAGCTTGCATAATAGACACACAAAACAAGCAGACTTTGCCCTGTATCAGAGTGCTTAATTAATCAGAAAGCAATAAAATATTTCAAGACCCTAGCCTGTTCCTGAGATCTCGATTAACACAATATTCAGTATTCCCAAGCAAGAAACAACAGGACCAACCCAGACTTCCCTACTAGAAGAGTGATAGAGAATACTGTCAAATCCAAAGACCAGAAGTAGGTTAGAAGAATGGACAAATAACTACCAAAAAAAACCCCACAAATTGAACTACTGTGATATCAGATACACACAGCATACAAATGCAGAAGACAATTACTTGAAATCTACAAGCAATGCCTTGGGGAATAATACATCTTGAGGGCAAAAATAAACTAAAATTACTGGTAGGGACAAAGTAAGTTTTAAAAGAGTTTTTAAAAGGTTTTTTAAATGAAATTTGAGTGCTTGAGGAAAAGGGGGAAAAGACATTTGAGCTATGGAAGAAAGAATTAGGGAATTAACAGCTTGGCACAGAAGTTATAAAATCTGCCCAAACAACAAACTCTTTGTATATTATAATGGACCCAATAGAATCTGATGATTCTACAAGACAACAAAAATTATTAAAACAAAGTCACAAGACTGAAAACATAGAAGAAAATATAAAACATCTCACAGCAAAAATAGGTAACCTGAAAAATAAAGGAGAAAAACTAAAAATCATTAAATTATCTGAACACCATAACCTTAAAAAAAAAGAGCCCAGACATCAGATTTCAATAAATCTTAAAAGAAAGCTGCCAAAATCTCTTAGAATCAGAGGGCAAATCAGAAATTGAAAGAATTCACCAATCATATCCAGGAAGAAATGTCGCAATAAAAATTCCCAGAAACCCTACAGTCAAGACACAGAACTTCCAGCTTAAAGGGACAATATTGCAAATAATCACAAAGAAACAATCCATGTACCAAGGAATCACAATCAGGATCACGCAAAATTTGACAGCTATCACTATAAAGGAGCATAGAACCTGAAATATGATATTCCAGAAGGCAAAGGATATGGGCTTATAGCCAAGAATAAAATCCGATAAAAATATGTATAATGCTTTGAAGGGGAAAAATTGACATTTAAAGAAGTAGAGAATTTTCACAAGCTTCTTGTTGAAAAGACTAGCCCTACATAGCAGTTAAGTGGCACAGTAGATAGAGTGCTAGAGACAGGATGACCTGAGTTTAAATCTTGGCCAGTCATTTATCCCTGTCTGTTTCAGTTTCCTCATCTGTAAGATAACCTGGAGAAGGAAATGGCAAATCAGTCCAGCGCCTTTGCCAAGAAAACCCTATACAGGGTCAGGAAGAGTTGGACATGACTGAAACAACTTGAACAATAACATAGAAAACTTGAAGTTTGAAGTTCTAAGCGTCAAGAGAGACATAAAAGAGTAAATAGGAAAAAAATTACTAAATAAGGATAAACTGCTTAGGTTCTAATATAAGAAGATCATACACGTGTCCCCTCTGAGCCCTATCATTATCAAGGGTTACGAGGGGAGTCTAAATGGACAAGACCTAGGAATGGTTCTGTTATATATTAATAATACTAAGGAGAAAATATAAAGAGAGGGGAAGAGGAATATGTTGAAGTGGGGAGGTAAAAAAGGTTAGGGGAAATCATTTCACATACTTAGAGTATGCAAGTAGGTATTTATAAAAACAAAGAGGATGGACGCAAAGGGCAGCTAACATTTTAACCTCACTCTCATCTAAACTCATTAGGGGGAAGAAAAATAAAAATACAAAATTGGGTGAAGAAATATATTTCATTCAACAAAGAAATAAGAGGGAAAGCGGAGAAAAGGGAGGGAAAGTAGAGGGAGGGTAAATTAAGTTAGAGATAAGTCATAAGCAAAACAAAGTCTAAAGATGTACAAAAATATGGATAGGTCTTTTGAAGTGGCAAAGAATGAGAATGTGAGGGGATGCCCACAAATTAGGAAATAGATGAACAAGTGATACTATATAAATGTGAGAGAATACTATTGTCTTGTCAGACATGATGAAGGGAATGACTTCAGAAAATCCTGGGAAAACTTCCATGGTCTAATGCCTAGTGAAGTGAACAGATCCAGCAGAACAATTCAAACAGTAATAGAAACTCTTGTCAGGGTAATGATCAGCCACAATTTCAGAGAGCTAATGATGAAACGTTGCTGTTCACTTCTTGATGGAGAGATGAAGTACATAGAGTGTGGAATGAAGCTTTTTTTTAATGTGACCAATGTGGAAATTTGTTTTGATTGACTACATATTTTTGATAACTGTTTTTCTTTAGTTCTCAAGTCAGGAGAGAGGAAGAGGGGATAGGAAATTTCAGGTGGAAAAATTAGGAAGCAGATTTTTGTTAATTGAAGAAAAGTACTTCTGAAAAGCATTCTGGGAAAATGGCAGAGTAGGTCAGAAATTTCCCGGTTCTTCAGATTTTTCTGCACAAACAAAAGGAAAATCTCCACAAAAATGATGTAGAGCAGCAAAAGTAAACGAGTAAAAGCAATTGTCCTCCTAAGAAAATTTGAGAAGACCTCGGAAAAGACAGGACCTCATTAAGAGGAGGGTAAGTTTGAGGTTTGTCCTGAGTGAAGGGTAGACAACTCCAGGCCAACTTCACTAAATCAACAGATAGCAGGCCCCAGAGTAGCTCCATGAAGAAATAAACTAAGCCTCAGGAACTTTTACCTCACAAACTTTCATCTCAGGAATAGCAGAGACTGAGTAAGGAAACATTAAAGGTCTCTCCCCACCCCAGTTTCCAGAAGTCAGGCCTAGAAGTGCTGACCAAACATGATCCCAGAGTGTTGCTGTGGATAAGGAGGAGTAAGCACACATCAGGTGAGTGTGGTTTAGTGGGGAGCAAGAATGTTTCTGCCACGTTGAACCAGCAGCAACATTGTCACATCTTGGAATTAAAACTTGATTATAGTAAACTGCTAAACATAAAATAAAACAAAATTAAAATTAGTAATGTCAAATGGCCAAAAACCCAAAAAGAGCACTTGGGAGAACTTAAAATGGAATTCAGAAATCAAAGAGAGATCAAGGAAAAATGGAGTGGGGGGAGCAATCCAAGAAATTATGAAAATAGAGTTTACCAACTGGAAAAAGAGGTACAGAATCTAAAGGAAGAAAATAATTTCTTGAAAACTAGAAACCGACAAGTGAATTGAATGACATTATAAAATATTAAGAAATAATGAAACTAGAAAAAATAGAAGAGAATCTTTTTTCCACATGTCTCAAAAATCTCCCCCTGGGTCCTTGCCCTCCCATTCCCCCAACTGCCAATTGCCCACAGGAGTTCCAAATCTCCCCCTCCTGATGTAGGATGAGTTAACTTTTCAAATACCACCTTCCACAGACTGCATCCAACACAGGGTCCCTATCTCCCTTCACAGACTCCTCCCTGTTCATTCACAGGAGCATTCCACCACCAAGGAAAATCATCCTTCCTTTTTCCTTTTTTTTAAAAAAATTTATTTTTAAATTTATTTTTAGTTTATAACATTCAGTTCCACAAGCTTTTGAGTTAAATTTTCTCCCCCTCTCTCCCTTCTCCCCTTCCAAAGACTGCATGGAATCTGATATAGGCTCTATATATGCAGTCATATGAAACATATTTTCACTTTAGTCATATTGTAAATAAGAATTATAACCAATGGAATGAACCAGGAGAAGGAAAAGACAAAATGAAACAAAAAAGAGAGAGAGAGAGAGCAAAGAATGCTTTGATCTGCATTTAGACTCCTTTTCTGCTTTTTTAGTTCCCCTTGTTGCTGCATTCCCATGCAGATTCTTTTCTTACTGAGTCTAAGACTGTTATTTTCCTCTCATTGTAGCCCCCAATTTGATCTGAGCGCATTCCACATTCCTCTCTATCCTTCTGCTCCCCTCCCCCTTTATATACACTCTCATGTTGTAATGTAGTCCCACAAGAAACCTTGATTCACTTGTAGTCAGTGTTACCAAATTCTGTGCATTATATACTAATTTCACCTATACCTCCTTTTATCACTGTTATTGTTGATGTCCTTGACTGCTACCATTCTTCATTCTTTCTACATTTCTTTTGTTTGAGAAGCAAATCCCTTCAGGTATAGTTTTCTTTCTAATAATGTTTCAAATGTCTCTTTATTATGGAATGTCCTTTTCTCATTTATGGTTATGCAGAGATCTACAGGGTAGTTCAAATCAGGCTGTATCTTGAGTTCCTGTATTCTTTGGAACACATTATTCTACTCCTTTCTATGTTTTCTGGTAGGTGAAAAATAGTCTTGTGTTATTCAAATTTCTATTACTTTGTATTTGAAGGGCTTTCTCCTGATAGGTTACAGAACTTGTTTCAGAAATGAATAGTTCAATTTGAGTGCTTTTGTGTCTCGGAGTTTGCAACTGTGTGTGTGTTCAGAGAACATTTATGAATTATTTTGATTATTTATTTCACTTTCATTTTCTATGTACAGCAGTTCTGGGCAGATTTTTTTCCATTATTTCCTTTATTATGGTATTAAGGATTTTTTGTCTCAACATTTTCTTCTGGGAGACCTATGATACTTATACTGTCTCAACACATCATATCTTCAAGATCAATATGTTTTACTTGGACAGTGAATATATTTTAATGAGTTTTATTTATTTATCTTCTGGATTTTCTATTTCTGTGTGCAAACAATTCTTGCCTTTTATAAGTGTACCATTCTACAGACTTCTACATTAAGCTAGAAGTGGGGAAAGAAGGGAGGAAGGGAAAGCAAAAGGGGGCCAACTTATGGAAGGAGGGATTCAGCCCACATAAGAACCAGGGACATAGAGGCAAGAGAAGGAAAAGGAACATGCAGGGGCCAGGGCTAGCCATAGAGGAAGAACACACAAGGCACAGATACATGGTGGCCAGACATGGACAGAAACAGGAGGGGATAAGCAACATACTGTGGTGGCCAGGGACAGACATAAGTTACCCCATTACCAAGAGAAAGAAAACAGACACTCCTGGAGCTGGACACACTGGCAGATGGACAGAGTATGGCAAATGTCTCCTGTCTCCTCACCTGAGGGCTAAAGTCCAGCCCTTGATTGTTCATGTGCTTTAATTTGGAGGGGTGTTTCTAGGGGTTTTTTTGTATATCTTTTTTGGTGGAGGTAGGCCATGAGAGCTGAGATCCAGGAGCAAGAGAAAGAGAGAGTACAATATAGTACTGTATAGTAAAGTTAACATAATTTTTTTTTTTTGGAATGAGGATGTCATTCAGAATTCTTTACATAAATTTGAATTTGTGTAATGTGAGAACTGTCTGTGTTTGTATCACCAGTCTATTGTTCTCTCTTTCGTTTATTTGGTAAGATTTGTCCTTGCAGATTCCCTTTTTCTGTTCTGCCCATTATTTCTGCTGAGTTGGTCATAAATTTTGCTCTCATAATTTTTCTCTTTTATATCATTCAGCAACACTGTTTTGTGGTTCCACGTTCTCTTCAAATTCCACAAGATGTTCTGTCTTATAAAGTGTTAGATCATTTCCTTTTGTTTTAGAGTACATATTCATAGATAACTTCCTTCCTTTGCTAGATCTGGAGGACATATTTCATTCTACTGTTAACAGTTTCCCTGTTGATTTATTTGTTTTTATTTAAGGTCTTTGAGTTTTCTTCTTTCTGAGATCTTTGGTAATTTCAGCATTTTCCCTCCATGTTTCTTTTATTTCCCCCTACTATTCACTTGCTAATCTCTGACTTGTCCCCATCTAACGGTGGTTTCCTTGAGGCTTGCTAGACAATTTACAGTTTACATCCTAGGTCTCTGTCCCAAATGACTTTTGGGTGGACAGCTTTGGCCCCATCTGGATACTGGGTACCTTCCCTCTGACTTAGTGTTGTGACACACAACTTTCCTTTCTCCACACAAAACCACACACGCACATTGTTTTATCCTTATTCCCTTCTGTTCCTCCATCCATTCATAAGGATGGGATTCCACCCCAAATCTAATTATTCATTTAATCACAGAATATCCTGATATCCCCTGCACAAAAATATAAACCAAGTGTGAATTAGTACTTTTTCAGATATTTTTCGGAGCATATGTATAAAAAAAATACAATCAAATTGTGAACCTCTATAGGCAGATGGATTGCAAAATAGATTAAAAAAAGACAAAACCAAATAAACTGTTAGCTACAACTGAAATGAATGTCCACATGCCTTTCATTGGTTTTCAGTGAGTAGGACTTTCTTCAAAGTAATTAATGACTGAGAGTTAAAAAGAATAGAATGACCAGAGTGTGTTTAAGCTAAGTGGAGAGGGCCAGCTATTTTGACAGCAATCCATCTCCTTGGAGGAAGTGTTTTTCAATAGGAACAATCACATGTATTCTCTGTGTCCTTTCAGCAAGGTGCCAGGACACATGTCTACCTCCATGGGAGGTGCCCTTCAAACAAAGGTCTATGTCCTGTTCTCAACTGAGGAAATTAATTAAATTCATCAGGGACTCCTTTGATCAATCTCCCACCAAAAGATTTAAAATGACAGAATGGAAAAAAATGATTATCTACCTCTATACTCCTGAAAAGCAGGAATTGCATTCAAAATTTCTGATAAAAACCTATTCAAGTTGGAAGCATTAGAAGACAAAAAGCATTTAATTATGTCACAATTAAAGGAAATACTAGCAAGTATATTAAATATTGCATATGTGTATTACTTAATGCATATATCTAATCACATAGCAAATAACTTTTAAAAGAAACATTAACTAAACTAAAAAAAAAAGATCTAGACACATTAATGGTGTGATTTTAAAAAAACTCACTTTTGGAAAATAAATAATATCTCAAACAAATAATTTTTAAAGGTACAAGGAGTTGAAAATGGATTTTGTGGATAAAACTGAAAAGATTTATTAGACAATTTACTTTTTATTCATATGTAGGCCACATGGAGCAAATAAATAAATTAAGAAAAAGATAAGTTGTAAATACTACTTTTATAGAAAATAACAATTTCACTAGTAACCAATCAGGGAAATGAGATTAAAATACAGAGTAATAGAGACTAAATCATAACTTGCTTAAGAAGACTGAGTCAAAGTCCAAATTACAGAAGCAAAAAAAGTCTATCAGTGATAAGGATAAAGATGTCAGCATATAAGAATTTATTAGATATAGTTAAAATCATTCTTATAGTAAAATTTACTTCCCTGAATGAGAACATAAAAAAGAGGAAAAAAAATCAATAAATAAGATGTGAGGTTAAAAAGTGAGATCAACAAATTAATACACCCAAGAATTAAATCACTAAGATCAAAGAAGAAATGAATGGAATTGAAAAAAAATGAATTAAATAAATATGACAAAGACCAATTGATTTTTAAAAACAATAAAATCAATCATTAAATGAACTAATCAAAATGAAAAGAGAAAAAATTTAAATGAGAAAGGAAATATCGCAAGATTAGGTGAATAAACAAAATCTTACAGAATATTACACGCAATTATACACCAACAAAAGTAAAAATTTGCTGCATATATAGGTGTGTATGTATGTGTTCACATGTATACATAAACCAACATGACAAAATGAAGCAAGATAATCTAAATAAACCATTGTGATAAAAAAGATATCAAATAGTCCATTAATATACAGATAATAATAGATGCATTCATGAATGAATTCTTTCAAATATTTACAAAATAAATAATGCCAATACTATGTAAACTATGTTTATAATTGTCCTATAAGACAAATATTCAGCAAGGTGGCAAAGTAGATAGAGTGCTATACATGGATTCAGGAAAATCTGAGTTCAAATCTAGTTTCAGACACATAGATATGTGACCCTGGGCCAGTCACTTAACCCCATTTTGCCTCAATTTTCTTATGTGTAAAATGGAGATAATAGCTCCTAATTCTCAGGGTTGTGAGGACAAAAGGAGAAAATATTTGTAAAGTTTCGCAAACTTTAAAGCAGTATATAAATATTAGGTATCATAAAATATATCAATAATTTTCATTTTATTCCATTTTCAACAATTAAGACTTACTACGTGCTAGACATTGTGTATAGGAATACAAAGATGAACAAGAAATAGTCACTGTCCTCCAGGATCTTCCATTCTACTGAGAGAAATAGATATGTAAATATACAACATGGGGAGAAGGGGCAGGAAACACCAACTCCTAGGAGGACCAGGATCTTTACAGTAGGAAGTGGGATCTGAGATAAGATGTGAAAGGACCTGCATATTCCATGAGTTAGAGGTGAGGAAGGAGGGCATGCTAACCACACGGGACAAACCATGCAAAGTCTCAGAGATCAAAAAGATGGAACATCATGTACAGGAAAAATTTCTATACCCCATTACCTGTATTTCTTATTTCCTAGTTGCAAGAACAATACTCAACAGTTGTTCTTAAAACTTTTGAGTTTCAGCTTCTCTTCATTCCTCCCTCCCCACCCATTCCCTTTGGGAAGGCAAGCAATTCAATATAGGCCATATCTGTTTACTTTTGCAAATGACTTCCATAATAGTTATGTTGTGTAAGACTAACTATATTTCCCTCCATCCTATCCTGCCCCCCTTTCCTTCTATTCACTCTTTTGATCCTATCCCTCCCCAAGATTACTCCCTCCTCCCACTGTCCTCCCTTCCATTATCCCACCCACCCTGATTATCCCCTTCTCCCCCACTATCCTGTATTGTAAGATAGGTTTTCATAACAAAATGAGTGTGCATTTTATTCCTTCCTTTAGTTGAATGTGATGAGAGTAAGCTTCATGTTTTTCTCTCATCTCCTCCCTTTTGCCCTCCACTGAAAAGTCTTTTACTTGCTTCTTTTATGAGAGAAAATTTGCCCCATTCCATTTCTCCCTTTCTCCTCCCAATATATTTCTCTCTCACTGCTTAATTTCATTATTTTAATATCCCATCCTATTCAATTCACCCTGTGTTCTCTGTCTCTGTGTGTGTGTGTGTATGTGATCCCACCAACTACCCAGATACTAAAAAAAATTTTAAGAGTTACAAATATTGTCTTTCCATGTAGGAATGTAAATAGTTCAACTTTTGTAACTCCCTTATGACTTCTCTTTGCTGTTTACCTTTTCATGCTTCTTCTCATTCTTGTGTTTGAAAGTCAAATTTTCTTTTCAGCTCTGGTCTTTTCATCAAGAATGCTTGAAAGTCCTTTATTTCATGGAAAGAGTACTTTTTCCCCTAAAGTATTATACTCAGTTTTTCTGGGTAGGTGATTCTTGGTTTTAGTCCTAGTTCCTTTGTCTTCTGGAATATCATATCCCATGCTCTTCGATCCCTTAATGTAGAAGTTGCTAGATCTTGTGTTATCCTGATTTTATTTCCACAATACTGGAATTGTTTCTTTCTAACTGCTTGCAATATTTTCTCCTTGACCAGGGAACTCTGGAATTTGGCTACAATGTTCCTAGGAGTTTCTCTTTTTGGATCTCTTGCAAGAGGTGATCTGTGGATTCTTTCAACATTTATTTTGCCCTCTGGTTCTAGAATCTCAGGGCAGTTTTCCTTGATAATTTCATGAAAGATGATGTCTAGGTTCTTTTTTTGATCATGGCTTTCAGGTAGTCCCATAATTTTTAAATTGTCTCTCCTGGATCTATTTTCCAGGTCAGTTGTTTTTCCAATGAGATATTTCACGTTCTCTTCCATTTTTTCATTCTTTTGGTTTTGTTTGGTGATTTCTTGGTTTCTCAGAAAGTCATTAGTCTCCATCCATTCCATTCTAATTTTGAAAGAACTATTTTCTTCAGTGAGCTTTTGAGCCTCCTTTTCCATTTGGCTAATTCTGCTTTTGAAAGCATTCTTCTCCTCATTGGCTTTTTGAACCTTTTTTGCCAATTGAGTTAGCCTATTTTTCAAGGTGTTATTTTCTTCAGCATTTTTTTGGGTCTCCTTTAGCAAGGTATTGACCTACTTTTCATGCTTTTCTTGCATCTCTCTCATTTCTCTTCCCTGTTTTTCCTCCCCCAGTCTAACTTGATTTTCAAAATCCTTTTTGATCTCTTCCATGGCCTGAGCCATGAATATTTATTGAATATTTATTTTGGATGTTTGGGATACAGAAGCCTTGAGTTCTATGTCTTTCCCTGATGGTAAGTATTGTTCTTCCTCATCAGAAAGGATGGGAGGAGATATCTGTTTACCAAGAAAGTAACCTTCTATAGCCTTATTTTTTCCCCCTTTTTGGGGGCATTTTTCCCAACCAGTTACTTGACTTTTGGGTCCTTTGTGAAAAGTAGGGTATACTCTGGGAATCTGTGAGATCTCAGTTCCTCCAAGGTGACACAATCAAGCGTATACTGGTCTGGATTCAGAGAGGTATTTTTGTGCCCAGAATCTTAGCAGTTACCTCTCCACAGCCATCTGGCCTCCAGTTCCTCCAAGTCAGCAGTGGGGGCTGATTTTCAGATAAGCTGGATGGGCAGGGCCACCATTCAGTGTGAGACAAAGGCCAGCTCCCCCACAGCCTCCACACAGGGTGGAGGCAAAACTCAGCTCCTCAGTGCCCCCAGGGGTTACTACGCTCCAACAATGGAACCATCCATCTGGGCTGCTGTGCAGCCTGTGTGGCCACTGCCTGCTACCAGAGCTATGGGAAGGCCTTTCTCCCTTCCTAGACAGCTGAAAAAAACCCATCACTGACCTTTGGCACCTGTGGGTTGAGGGATCTGAGAACCCACTGTTGCTGGAACTGGGGATTCCACAACTGGAGATTCTGCCCCTGAGGGCTGTTCACTAAGCTGTGCACTACAGCCAAGGCTGGACTGGGCTTCGCTCTGCTCCACTCCATGTCCAGTGCAACTGACGTTTCCCATGGACCTTTCAGATCACCCTGGGATGGAAATCTCCTCCACTCTTGTTCTCCACTTCTGCTGCTCCAGAATTTGTTGAGAGTCCCTCTCTACAGGTATTTTATGGGCTGTGTGGAGAGACCCTGCATATGTGTGTCTTTCTAGTCTGCCATCTTGGCTCTGTCTCGTCAGTTTTTTAATCTGAAAAAGAGGGTCAGAGGATTGATGAGATGATTTCAAAGGTGCTTCCCAGATCTGAATCTTATAAACCTCTGACATTAACCATAGTCTAGAATCAAAATAATAAATTATATAAAAATAATAAAAAATATTCAGTGTATAAAAATGACCCTAGTTTGAACCTAAAACCTATTTGTTTTTAACAGACTAAAAGAATATGAAATTCAGAATTTCCTTTTCATGGTAAGAGTAAACACTTATTTGGATTCACGAACAAGCATTATGTGTAATAAAGGAATCTTAACAGCTTTTTCCATTCAGAACAAGGGTAGAGAGTAAGATATTTTGGCCTCAACATTATTATTCTACATGGTCTAGGAAATAAGTAAATGTCATTGGAATAAAAATGACAATAAAATATCTCTATTTGTGCACCATCTGATGGTTAACTCAGAAAATCCAAGAGATTCAACTAAAGTACAATCAATATAAAAGACAACCTCAACAAAAATAGCAGATGACTATATCATTTCTATGTACCAATAAAATCAGAAAAATTATAAATACCATTTAAAATAGTATTTAAATGTTTTAAATGTTCCCTTCAGATCAATAAGCATTTATTTAGCGACTGCTATCTGAAAGATACTGTCCTGGGTGCTGACGATACAGATTTTTAAAATGAAACAAGTCTTGAACCTCAAGGAGTTTTCATTTTGCTAGGGGACCATATGTACACCAAGAAATAAATGCAAAACATATACAGTGTAAATAAAAAGTAATTTTGAGGGGGTAGAAGACCAATAACTAGGGGAAATCAGGAAACTCCTCTTGTATGTGGTTGGATCTTAAGTTTTTGCATTGAAGGGAACTAAGGATTGCAAAAGGCTTATATGAGTAAGAGTACTCCAAGCATAGTAGATAGCTTGTATAAAGACAGAGTTGGGAGATGGAATGTCATCCACACTCAATCAGTCAATAAACATTTATTAAGAACCTACTATGTTCCAAGCACCATGATAAGCACTAGGGATACAATTATTAAATGGAAAGAGGGAAAAGTCAGTCTGTTTGACTCAAATGTAGAATTTATTAGGGAGTGGTAATATGAGTTCAATCTGAAATGATAGAGGAATTAACCTACTAAGGCATATGCAAGACATAAAATACTTTTAAAGAAATATTTGGAGATATAAAAGGAAGAAATAGAGAGCCATTCAATTTTTATGATTAAATTGAGCTAATATAATATAGATGGCAATTTGTAAACTAATCTAGGTTTAATCCTATCCCAATCAAAACACAAAGTGTATACTTTATCAAATTAAATTAAGACATAAATTTATATGAGAGCATAATATTTGAGAAATAGTAAGGAAAGTCATTAAAAAGAAGACAAGAAAAGGTAATCTTGGACCTTAGATTATACTATGAAGTAGTAATTATGAAAATTGTTTGCTACATAATAAAAAAAGCATAATTAATTAGTTGTTTTCCTTTATTTTCTAAGAGGACCAAAATGATATCGCTACGCCATAGTTGGATATGTGGATATGTCATATGTGTCCAACTGTGGTCAATCAAACCAATATGAGCTCAGAATACTCTACCACAGATCAGGCATAAATAATCTATGTGAACGTTTGGGGTGAATTCTCTAAATGTGTGCATCTCATGTTCTTTTGAGGCACTTCAACTCTGTTTTGCTCATCACACACAGCACCTTCTCTGATGAAGGCATGCTATCAGGTGGTACTGGGTGGTACTGTGTCAATGTCTCCCATGTCACACAATCAATTCCAAATTTCTTAAGAGAGACATTGAGAGTGTGCTTGTATCACTTTTTCTGACCATCATGAGAATACTTGTCCTTTGTGAGTTGTCTATAAAATAATCTTTTTGGCAAGTGTGTATCTTGGTGCTCAAAGTGTCTATCCATTGGAGTTGTCCTCTCTGCAATAGAGTTGGAATGCCTGGCAGTTAAGTTCAAAAGAGGACCTGGGGTCTGGTGTCTTATCCTGCCAGTGATCTTCAGAATCTAAGATAATCCAAATGGAAGTGATTCAGTTTCCTGGCATGGCGCTGGTAGACTGTCCATATTTCACAGGCATACAACAATGAGGTCAGCACAATGGCTCTGTAGACCTTAAGATTTGGTAGTCAGTCTGATATCTTAATATCCCCCACACATTCCTTCAGAGCTTCCCAAACACTGAGCTAGCTCTGGCAATGCAGGTGTCAACCTCATTATCAATGTATACATTCTTGGAAAGTACACTACCAATGTAAATGAACTTATTCAAATCATTCAAAACTTTTCCATTTGCTGTCACAAATGGTTCCATGGATAGATGGGTTGATGCTGGATGATGGAGCACATGTGTTTCCTTGGTATTAATTGTTAGGTCAAAATTAGCACAAGCAGCAGAATATGGATACATACATTACAAAATACATAATAAAAAAGTAGAATAGAACAGTGGAATAGTTTAGACATTAATGATCTAAAAACAGAACTACCAGTAGTCTAGTATTTGAAAAATCTGACATGACAAAAATAAAAAGAATCAAGTTGTTTTTAAAATTATTCAAAAAAATTACTGAGGAAACTGTATAGTAATTTGAGGGAGGAAATGGAAACCAACCAACATTTCATACTATATTTTAGAATAATTTCAAAATTTAAAGAAACCTTGAAGACAAATGCTTATGTCCATAATTTTTTATTTTAGACTTGAATACTAAAATTTAAATACATAAGAAAAGAAACATCATAACCTTAAATATTAAAACAAACATAAAATAAGAAAAAGCATATCATGTGCACAGAATGTGAGAGGATTAAAAATATATGGCAATAAATTTCCATTTCAAGAAAGCCTATATATTAAATACTGCACATTGTGTTAAAAAGCTGTCTTGTCTTTGCTTCCTTGTAGGTTTTCTTTTGTTCTCTGCTGTATGCTTTTTACTTTTTCATCTTTTCCCCCTTTCCCTCCCCTTTCCCTCCCCTTTCCCCTTAGGCTACAATTAAGTGTGGATATATATATACATAGATATACATACATAATATAAATACTTTCCCTAAGTCTCTTCCTAATTTTTGTTTTTTATTTTTGTATCTCTTATTTCCTATTCCCTCCTGACTTCTCTACTTTACTTCTACTACTATCTTGCCCTCTTATTACTTAACCTACCCCCCCAAAGATCCCTCCCTTATTCTTCTATTCTGAATTTAAACATCATTCTATATGCCCCTTTGAGTTATTCCCTCACCCTCTCCTCTAAAGAACCATCCCTTTATTGTCTTCCCCTTCTGTACCCCTTTAGCATTTCATTTCTTTCTAAATTTAGAAGACTTTGATACTCTTCTAGATATATATGTATTGCTCCCTCTTGAACCCATTTCTGATGAAAGTAGGTCCCCAGAACTACCAGTTCTCCTGCTTCATCTAATTCCTCAGTGTTGGTTCTTCCTCTTGCCTCTCATTTGTATAATTATTCTTTATAGCTGTTCCTGAATGTTTTACTTTGTGAAGTCATATGCTCAATTCTACCCTAATCTTTCTTATGAGCTACCCAGTGGCTAATAACTATCTCAGCCAAACATTTTACATACAAAAAAATGAAAAGTCTGTCCTTATTGAGTCTTTTGTAATTAATATTTGGTATGTCCTTTATATTTTGCTTGGCTTTTAGGTGTCAAATCTTCTATTAAATTCATTTTTAACACAAAATCCTGAAAGACTGATGATTTATTAAAAATCTTTTTTTCCTTCAGGATTATGCTTAGCTTTGCTGGGGCTGAGATTTTTGGCCAGAAGCCCAGTGCTTTTGCTGTTTAATACATAGTGTTCCAAGACCTGTGGTCTGTCAGTGTGTTATCACTGCTAGGTCTTGTGTGATTCTAACTGTGGCACTGTCACATGTAAATTGTTTGTTTTTTCTAGTTACTTGTAACATTTTAACCTTGAGTTGGGTGTTTCAGAATTTGACTATAATATTCCTGTCAATTTTCCTTGTAGAATCTCTTTCAGATGGTGATTGATGAATTTTTTTCTATTTCTACTTTCCCCTCTTCCTCTAATACTTCAGGACAATTGTCTTTAATTATTTCTTGTGCTATTGTATCAAGATACTTTTTTATCATAGCTTTCATGTAGTCCAATTATTCTTGTGTTTTCTCTTCTCTGTTCTCCAGATCATTTATTTTTCTTATGAGGTGTTTCAAATTTTCTTCTATTTTTTTCATCCTTTATACTTTGCTTTATTATTTCTTGATTGTTTATGACTTTACTAGCTTCCCCTTGCCCAATTCTTATTTTCAAGGAGTCATTTTCTCCCTTAAGATTCTATATGTCTGGGAGGTGGCTAGATGGCTCAGTGAATAGAGCAACAGCCCTGGAGTCAGGAGGACCTGAGTTCAAATCTGACCTAAGCCACTTGACACTTATTAGCTATGTGTGACCTTGGGCAAGTCACCTAACCCCAACTGCCTTGCCTTAACCCCTCCAAAATAAAGCATCACAAAGGTTCTGGCTCTCATTTTCTATTGATCAACCTTCTTGTCATAATCTCCTTGTTTTTCTTGGATTGTGCTTATTTTTTTCCCTCAATCTCTCTCATTTTAAAGCCTTTTTAAAGTTCTTCTATGAATTTTCATTGGGCAGGTGATCATTTGGCATTATTCTTTGGGGTAGAAGAGGGTTTCTTTGCTTTAGTATTCTCCTCTGAAGATGAAAACCCAGTCTTTTCCATTCCCATAGTAGCTCTGTATAGTTGGATTCTTTCTCCTTTGCTGTGAATTTTTTTTTGTGATAATTTAGTTTTTATAATCACCTCTAGTCCTAGGATATGGAGGATCGTGCCTCTCCCTCTGATCCTTTTCAGTTCTCCCCTCTCACCTTGAACTCAACTCAAGACCTCCAGCCTACTGTAAGTACCCACGGTCAGCTGTGTACAACCCACTGCTTCTGTACTCACCCTGCCTGTGTTGGTTCCTTTTCCCTCCTGTTACTCTTCACAGCATAGCTAGGTCTGATGTTCCTTGTCAGCGGAAGTTCCCTTGATGTTCCTGGGCTCACTGTCCTGGTGGTAAATGTTTCTGTGCCTGGGGCCAGGCAGTCTTCCAATCCAGTTAACCCCAGGGACTACTGGTTGCTGTTAAGCTTTCCTTTGCCTAGAGGTGTTTACACAGGCACCAAAGCTCAGCCCTTGATTTTTCTTCAAATCTGTTCTGATTGTCCCAGGAAGACCTCTGTTCTGCCCCTTCTCTTATTTATGTGTAGTGTTCTGCGTTTGCCCTGAAGCTTGATTTTATCTCTTTTGCAGAGGAAAATCTTAAAAGCTTGGAGTTTTCTAACCTACTGTGCCATCTTTCCAGGTCCACAACTTTTTAAAGGGAATAACTTGTAAATAAGTTGTGACTTGGAGGAAATTATAAAAGATACATAGGTTAATTTAATTATAGAAAAATAAAAAAGCTTTTTAATGCAACCAAAATCAATGCACTAAAAATAAGAAGAAACAAACTAGGAACATATCTTTGCATTAAATTTTTCCAATAATATTGTGATATCTAGAGGGTGTAAGAAATTGACTCAAATTTCTAAGAGTAAAGAATATTTCCCAAAAGATAAATGATAAGAACAGGTGGTTCCACAAAAAGAAAACAAATTATCAATAACCATATGAAAAAATATATCCCAAATCTCCAACAAAATGGAGAAAATGTACACCAAGATAATAAAAACAGTACATTTATGTTATAGATGGAGTACTGAAAGTTCAAAAGCATTATGAAAACAAGAATGATATCAGCACTATTATGTTAAAGCCAACATATCAATCTTTTAGGTTAGATTGGGTTGATAAGAGGAAAAACAGAAGATTGTAGATACATAATCATTTATAATCGTAAGGTGTTTCTTTTTGGTGGGAGTGTGTTTCAGTTCTCTCTCTCTCCCTCCTTTCTTCTTTCCCTCCCTCCTAGTCTCCCTCCCTCCCTCCTTCTTTTATGTCCTTGCCTATTATACTTAACTGTATAGGGAGTCAAAATAATTTTTCATACTAAATATTAACTAGTATATTGAAGCATTGCTTTGCTTCTTGTAATGCAATGCTGTGGCTCTTTCTTCAAGGACAAAGCAAAGCATCTCCATCTGAATTCAATTCTGCATATTCCTCAGAAGTGCTTAACCTATGCTTAGTACTGAGAAGGCAAAGAAACAAATTGATACTACCCTCCCCTAAAGAAACTTATTCTACAAAAAGAGAATATGTGCACATTAAAAAACATGATATGAGCTAGATTGTAATAAAGGAAAAGGATGTAAAAAGTTCTATGAGAAGTCCTGTAGAGGGAAAGGCCACTTTTAGATGAAGGAATCAGGTAAGACTTCCCAAGGATGTGACACCAGAGCCAGGTCACAAATAAAATGAAGGATTTTGACAGACACAGATCTAGGGGAGACTTTCATTCTGACATGCAGGCAGAAGAGAGGAGGAAGGTGGGGAAAATGAGACTAGTATAATTTGGCTGGAACTTTGAGTGGTAAAGGATAATAGTATAAAATAAAGCTCGTACACTTACACTGGGTCTCTCTCATCCTGGAATTCTCTCCCTCATCTCCTAATCCTCTGACTTCCATCAAGTCTCAACTAAAATCCTATCTTCTATAAGAAGCCATTCCAACCTCCCTTAATGCAGGTGATTTTCTTCAAATTATCTCCAGCTTATGCTGCTTATATTTTGTTTGTACATCGTTGTTTACATGTTATCTCCCCCATAAGAGGAGTTCTTTGAGAGCGGGGACTGTTTTTCCCCTTTCTTCATATGCCCAGTATTTACTCCATTGTCTAGTACCTAGTAGGCACTTCACAAATACTTATTGAGTTAACTAAACTTGAAAAGAAATTTGGAGACAGATGCAGGAGAGAATTAAATGGCAGGGTAAGAAAGTCAAACACACACACACACACACACACATACATATATATACATATATACACATATATATACACACACAAGCAAAGGGTAGTCATCGAAGGTTTCTCAGCAGTAGAGTTACAAGATCAGAAATGTGCATTAGAATGATTATTTTGACAGTGTGAAGGATTGGAATATTATGTGGTATTATGCCTGAGGCAAGAATGATATATATGGGTATGACTAAAAAAATATCCAGGCTAAAATAGGGTAATTACTACCCAGAGGTAGAAAACATGGATTTCTGATTTAATAGGTAAAGAAACATAAACTTAGAAAACAGACTGAACTGGAATGTTATTGTCTACAGAATGATAAAGCCAAGCACCTGAGCCCTGGAGGAAAAAGGGAACACTACAGCAAAAATGCAGACAAGGGGAGGAGCCAAGATGGTGGAGTAGAAAGATTCACATATGCTAGCTCCTAACCCACAACCCATAAAATACCTGTAAAGAAGAACTCCCAACAAATTCTGGAGCAGCAGAAGCCACACAACAATGGAGTGGAGGAGATTTCTGTTCCAGAGAGACCTGAAAAGCCAACACCAAAGGTCCATCCCGCACCAGACCCAGAGCAGAGCCCGCCCCTGCCTTGGCCACACGGCACCAAGAGGACCAAATCTGAGGAGGCATTAGGGACAGAATCTCCAGTGACCATGCAGGTCGCTCCACCCACAGGCACCAAAGGTCAGTGAGAGAGCCTTTTTGGCTGGCCAAGAGGGAAGCAGGTTGTCTCCATAACTTAGGCCCCCTCAGAAGGCAGCAGCAGACGGGACTCCCAAAGCAGGCAGGAGCTCAGTCAGGGAACTGAGGGAACTGAGCCCTGTGTGGCAGCCCTGCCCCCACCTGAGCAGCTGAATTTAATCTTACACTGAATAGCAACCCTGCCACTGCTGAAAGCCCTGAGGCTGGGAAGCAGCATTTGAATCTCAGACACCAAGCACTAGCTGGGAAGATCTGGAGGTGAGGTGGGTGTAGAAAGGAATCTCAGAAGTCAAGTAACTGGCTGGGAAAATGCCCAGAAAAGGGGAAAAAAATAAGACCATACAAGGTTACTTTCTTGGTGAACAGATCTCTCCTCCCATCCTTTCTGATGAGGAAGAACAATACTTACCATCAGGGAAAGACATAGAACTCAAAGCTTCTGTATCCCAAACATCCAAAATAAATATTCATGGCTCAGGCCATGGAAGAAATCAAAAAGGATTTTGAAAATCCAGTTAGACAGGTGGAGGAAAAACTGGGAAGAGAAATGAGAGAGATGCAAGAAAAGCATGAAAAGTAGGTCAACACCTTGCTAAAGGAGACCCAAAAAAATGCTGAAGAAAATAACACCTTGAAAAATAGGCTAACTCAATTGGCAAAAAAGGTTCAAAAAGCCAATGAGGAGAAGAATGCTTTCAAAAGCAGAATTAGCCAAATGGAAAAGGAGGCTCAAAAGTTCACTGAAGAAAATAGTTCTTTCCAAATTAGAATGGAACAGATGAAGGCTAATGACTTTATGAGAAACCAAGAAATCACAAAACAAAACCAAAAGAATGAAAGATAATGTGAAATATCTCATTGGAAAAACAACTGACCTGGAAAATAGATCCAGGAGAGACAATTTAAAAATTATGGGACTACCTGAAAGCCATGATCAAAAAAAGAGCCTAGACATAATCTTTCATGAAATTAGCAAGGAAAACTGCCCTGATATTCCAGAACCAGAGGGCAAAACAAGTATTCAAGGAATCCACCAATCACCGCCTGAAAGAGATCCAAAAAGAGAAATTCCTAGGAACATTATGGTCAAATTCCAGAATCCCCAGGTCAAGGAGAAAATATTGCAAGCAGCTAGAAAGAAACAATTCCAGTATTGTGGAAATACAATCAGGATAACACAAGATCTAGCAGCTTCTACATTAAGGGATTAAAGGGTGTGGAATGGGATATTCCAGAAGTCAAAGGAACTAGGACTAAAACCAAGAATCACCTACCCAGCAAAACTGAGTATAATACTACAGGGGAAAAAATACTCTTTCAATGAAATAAAGGACTTTCAAGCATTCTTGATGAAAAAACCAGAGCTGAAAAGAAAATTTGACTCTCAAACACAAGAATGAAGAGAAGCATGAAAAGGTAAACAGCAAAGAGAATTCATAAGGGACTTACTAAAGTTGAACTATTTACATTGCTACATGGAAAGACAATATTTGTAACTCTTAAAAATTTTCAGTATCTAGGAGGTTGGTGGGATTACACACACACACACACGTGCGCGCACACGCACACACATACATACACACAGAGACAGAGAGCACAGAGTAAATTGGATAGGATGGGATCATATCTTAAAAGAATGAAGTTAAGTGGTGAGAGAGAAATGTATTGGGAGGAGAGAGGGAGAAATGGAATAGGGCAATTATCTCTCATAGAAGAGGCAGGCAGGAGACTTTTTAGTGGAGGGGAAAAGGGGAGAGCTGAGAAAAACATGATGTTTACTCTCATCACATTCAACTAAAGGAAGAAGTAAAATGAACACTCATTTTGGTATGAAAACCTATCTTACAATACAGGAAAGTGGGGGAGAAGGGGATAAGCAGGGTAGGGGGGGATGATGGAAAGGAGGGCAATGGGAGGAGGGACCAATTTGAAATCAGCACTCTTGGGGAGGGACAGGATCAAAAGAGAGAATAGAAGCAATGGGGGGGGCAGGATAGGATGGAGGGAAATAGAGTTAGTCTTACACAACACGACTATTATCGAAGTTATTTGCAAAATTACAGATGCGGCCTATATTGAATTGCCTGCCTTCTCAAAGGGAATGGGTGGGGCGGGAGGGATGGGGAGGGAGGGATGGGAAGAAGTTGTAACTCAAAGCTTTAAAAACAACTGTTGAGTATTGTTTTTGCTATTAGGAAATAGGAAATGTAGGCAATGGGGAACAGAAAGTTATCTGGTCCTATAGGACAAAAGAGAAGATGGGGACAAGGGAAGGGAGGGATGATAGAAGAGAGGGCAGATTGGTGATAGGGGAAATTAGAATGCTCAGTGTATTGGGGTGGGGGAGGGGACAAATGGGGAGAAAATTTGGAACCCCAAAATTTTGTGAAAATGAATGTAAAAATTAAATAAATAAATTTAACTAAAAAAAAAAGAAATGTAATAGAAAAAAAAATGTGGACCTGGGTATCAATGCTAGATTTAAGAAGTAAAATTCAAAGAGTACCAAGGAATATATATTTTCTTTGACTCAACTTGTCTCCACAGTGTTGATCTTTTTATAACGAGTTACATCTTCTCCCCATCCTACAGCAGACTCAAAAGTAGGTTTAATCATACCCTATTCTGCTACAACTACTCCATGCACAACATAACCTTTTACAAGAAAGAGAGTTTGGGCAGACAGACCAGTGAGAAGACTGTTACCATAGGTAGCTTGGCACCAGAAGCCATTGGATGATTTACAGTCTGTAGAATCCATTGGCATGTTTACATATTATGTATGCAATATATCCTTTCCTCTACGATTTTTGGCAACTAATAGAACTCTCTTGAGAACATGAGTCAGTAGGGTAAGAAGTGTTAAAGACAGAACAGAGAGTCAGAAAAACCAAGAGTAGGTTGATCTATATGTCAAAAAGAAAACAAACAAGATGGATCTCTCAGTAAGAACAAATTGATTCAAGTGAAAGAAATGAAATTGCTCGTGATTGTAAGATGCTTCATTCACCTTGGGTAGTGACAATGGCATGCAGTTATAAATAATTACTAGGCTTTGGACCAAATATTCAGGCTGGCTGGTTACTGACACTGCTTCTTCTGAAATATCTGCTCTTTATATTACATATACTACTATGTCTCAGAAGCCCAGGTTGCTTTTCTTTCAGATAACAAGTTCCATATTCCCAATTCATCATTTGTCAAATAATAAGTGTTACACGTTTCTCTTAATACTCCATTTCTGGAGCTTATGAAGAGTTATCTAGACTCTGGATAAGTAAATATATCTCTAAAAATTAATATGGTTTCCTTGTGAGATATTCTTATGAGACTCATTTGGTCAATGAGCAGCAATCCTGTTGGTCAGTCAACTAGCATTTATTAAGCACATACTCTGTGTCAGGCACTGTGTTAAGTCCTGGAGTTAAAAAGAAAGACAAAATCATTTCTTTCTTAGGGAGCTCACAATTTAATAGGGGACATAACATGTAAACAACTATGTGAAAACAAGATACGCAAGGTAAATTCAGGGTTTTTTAAGTAGAAAGGTACTAAGATTAAGACTGGGGAAGGCTTCTTAAAGAAGATGGCACTTCAGAAGCTCAGACCTGAAGGAAGCCAGGGAAGTTAGGCATCAGACATGGGGAGGAAGAGCATTTCAGACCTGTGATAGAGTTTGTAAAAATCCTTGAAGTGGGAAAATGAAGTATCCTGTGTGAAGATAAGCAAAGACATCCACATGACTGGAATGAAGACTCGATGGAGTTAAAGTATAAAAAGGACTGGCAATGGAAGAAGGGGCAAGTTATGAAGGACTTTAGTCTAATAACTATGTAATTTAAAACATCCTTTCCTCTTTCCTACCATTCTGACACCATCACTCCAGAAATGGAAGGTGAGGTACAAAGGATTGTGGTCATTTTGCATTGTCCTTTGTTTCATACTTTGTTAGAACCAAAGAATTCATCACTTAGTAGCAAGCCTCTTTTTGCTTACCTAAATTGACCCATAGAAAATAGATTTACTTTGCCACCAAGATCTTATTTGAAAGTTTCCCAGTATATTAGACTCTACTAGGGCTTTCACTCAACTATAGGCCTCAAGAATCCAAGGCTGTATCATGAGACATTAGAGCAAGACTGTTCTGGAGATTTGTATGTAATGGGTTTGCATAACTGTACATGATATTTTTAATTGAATTTAATTAAAATCGATTCCCGGGGGGAGGAGCCAAGATGGCAGAGTAGAAAGATTCACATATGCTAGCTCCGAATCCACAACCCATAAATTACCTGTAAAAAGAACTCCCAACAAATTCTGGAGCAGTGTAAGCCACGCAGCAACAGAGTGGAGATGATTTCCGTTCCAGAGAGCACTGAAAAACCAACACCAAAGGTTCCTTGTGCACTGGACCGGGAGCAGAGCCCAGCCCTGCCTTGGTCACGTGGCCCTGAGAGGAGCAGATCCTAGCAGGCTTCAGGGATGGAATCTCCTGCAGCTACGAAGGTCCCTCAACCCACAGGCACACAGGTCAGTGAGAAAGCGTTCTGGGCTGGCCAAGAGGGGAGCAGGGTGTCTCTATAACTCAGGCCCCCTTGGAAGAAAGCAGTGGGGGAAGCAGAAGACAGGGGATCCCAAAGCAGATGGGAGCTCAGATCCATTGTTAAAGGTCTCCACATAAACCCCCTAAGGGAACTGAGCCCTGTGAAGCGGCCCTGCCTCCACCTGAGAACCTGAACTTAATCCCACTGAATAGCAGTCCCCCCCTGCTGAAAGCCCTGACACTGGGAAGCAGCATTTGAATCTCAGACCCCAAGCTCTAGTGAGGCGGGGCTGGAGAGAAATCTCAGAAGTCAAGTAACTGGCTGGGAAAATGCCCAGAAAAGGGAAGAAAAATAAGACCATAGAAGGTTACTTTCTTGGTGAACAGATATTTCCTCCTTTCCTTTCTGATGAGGAAGAACAATGCTTACCATCAGGGAAAGACATAGAAGCCAAGGCCTCTGTATCCCAAACGTCCAAAATAGATGTCCAATGGGCTCAGGACATGGAAGAGCTCAAAAAGGATTTTGAAAATCAAGTTAGACAAATGGAGGAAAAACTGGGAAGAAAAATGAGAGAGATGCAAGAAAAGCATGAAAAACACATCAATACCTTGCTAAAAGAGACCCAAAAAATGCTGAAGAAAATAACACCTGGAAAAATAGGCTAACTCAATTGGCAAAAGGGTCCAAAAAGTCAATGAGGAGAAGAATGCTTTCAAAAGTAGAATTAGCCAAATGAAAAAAGAGGTTCAAAATCTCACTGAAGAAAATAGTTCTTTCAAAATTAGAATGGAATAGATGGAGGCTAATGACTTTATGAGAAACCAAGAAATCACCAAACAAAACCAAAAGAATGAAAAAATGGAAGAGAATGTGAAATATCTCATTGGAAAAAAAAACTGACCTGGAAAATGATCCAGGAGAGACAATTTAAAAATTATGGGACTACCTGAAAGCCATGATCAAAAAAAGAGCCTAGACATCGTCTTTCATGAAATTATCAAGGAAAATTGCCCTGAGATTCTAGAACCAGAGGGCAAAATAAGTATTGAAGGAATCCATCGATCACCACCTGAAAGATCCAAAAAGAGAAACTCCTAGGAACATTGTGGCCAAATTCCAGAATTCCCAGGTCAAGGAGAGAATATTGCAAGCAGCTAGAAAGAAACAATTCCAGTACTGTGGAAATACAATCAGGATAACACAAGATCTAGCAGCTTCTACATTAAGGGATTAAAGAGCGTGGAATAGGATATTCCAGAAGTCAAAGGAACTAGGACTAAAACCAAGAATCACCCAGCAAAACTGGGTGTAATACTACAGGGGAAAAAATGGTCTTTCAATGAAATAGAGGACTTTCAAGCATTCTTGATGAAAAGACCAGAGCTGAAAAGAAAATTTGACTTTCAAACACAAGAATGAGAAGAAGCATGAAAAAGTAAACAGCAAAGAGAAGTCATAAGGGACTTACCAAAGGTGAACTGTTTACATTCCTACATGGAAAGACAATATTTGTAACTCTTGAAACTTTTCAGTATCTGGGTATTTGGTGGGATTATACACATGCACACGCACATGTGCGCACACACATACACACATGCACGCACACACACAGAGACAGAGAGCACAGAGTGAATTGAATAGGATGGGATATCTTTAAAAAAATTAAGGTAAACGGTGAGAGAGAAATGTAGTGGGAGGAGAGAGGGTGAAATGGAATGGGGCAAATTATCTCTCATAGAAGAGGCAAGCAGGAGACTTTTTAGTGGAGGGAAAAAGAGGAGAGCTGAGAGAAAAACATGAAGTTTACTCTCATCACATTCGACTAAAGGAAGGGATAAAATGAACACTCATTTTGGCATGAAAACCTATCTTACAATACAAGAAAGTGGGGGAGAAGTAGATAAGCAGGGTGGGGGGGATGATAGAAGGGAGGGTAATGGAAGGAGGGAGCAATTTGGAGGCAACACTCGGGGAGGGACAGGATCAAAAGACAGAATAGAAACAATGGGGGGCAGGATAGGATGGAGGGAAATACAGTTAGTCTTACACAACATGACTGTTATCGAAGTCATTTGCAAAACTACATAGATATGGCCTATACTGAATTGTCTGCCTTCCCAAAGGGAATGGGTGGGGAGGGAGGGATGGGGAGAAGTTGGAACTCAGAGTTTTAGGAGCAACTGTTGTGTATTGTTCTTGCTACTAGGAAATAACAAATACAGGTAATGGGGAATAGAAAGTTATCTGGCCCTACAGGACAAAAGAGAAGATGGGGACAAGAGAAGAGAGGGATGTTAGAAGAGAGGACAGATTGGTGATAGGGAAAATTAGAATGCTCAGTGTATTGGGTTGGGGGGAGGGGATAAATGAGGACAAAATTTGGGACCCAAAATTTTGTGAAAATGATTGTAAAAAGTTTAATAAATAAATTTATTAAAACAAAAAGAAAAGATCCAAGACACTCTGAAAGACTTAAAATGAAATGTGCTATCTATCCACAGAGAAAGAACTGAGGGTGTGTCAATGCAGATTGAAGTGTTAAAAAAAGTCATTAGTTTTACCTTTTGCTAAAATTTTGACACTTAAAATATCACGGAACCTCCTGATTCCCTTCTTGAATAAAATATTTATGTTATGTAGAATACAGATCTTCTGAAAAAAAATAAAATAAAATAACATAGATTCCCATCCCACTGTCCCAGCCATTCCTACAACCAGATACTTCATGCCTTGCTGAAAAATCTCAACTTAGGTAATAACTAGCTACTACATCATTACCATACTATATATAGGAAAAGGGGAGATTCCAAAAGGTGAAGTATTAAGAGACTTGTCACATACATAGAAATGAAAAAACTAAATGGTATTTTTAGAATAAGATAGAATGTTCATGGTTAAGTTTAAATTATCTTGAGATTTTTATACATAAGTGTGTATATAAGTGTGTTGTTCTTAAAAGCCATACATTCATTCTTATTCTAGAGACCTCAGGAAGTTATTGTATCCAACGTACTAAACAATAATGCCTGTGGCTCCACTTATTATTTCTGTTGTATCACTTATCAGCATCATTAGGCATATAATAGCCAACCCCATTTATATTCGCTTTTTAAAGAACACATTTCCTGCCTGGGAGAAAAGCCAAAATTCTGGAAAGCCATGATGAATGGAAGAGGTCATTCAACACAGCAACTACCTAAAATCAAGAAAGAGAAACCATCATTCTCTTTCCAATCACAGGGGTTATCATCAACCACAATGAGAACTTTTGTTTGATACAATATACTAAAAGATGCAAAATAAGATATGAATTTTCACACAACCAACATGGGAATTTGTTTTGTTTGACTGCTTAATTATTACAAGCATTTTGTTTTCTTTTCACTGATAGGAAAGGAGGAGGGAAGGAAGGAGAACAAGAGGATGCTAAATGTATTTTTAATAAATGGGGAGACAGGAAGAAGTCCAGAAAATCACCAACTAGGATAGATTTAAAAGTTACATGTTAATTTATTGAAAAAGAATAAAGTTATTCTTGATGGAGGTTCACATTTTCATATACAATCCTCTTTTCTGTTCTTATATGCAAATGAAAACACTCATTTTAATTTGTTTCTAAGGTCAGAATTTGAAAAATAAAATTAAAATGTCTATAGCCTTGAATAAGTTTTTTTGAAAACTGAGATTTCATTGAAAGTATAGAATATTAACACCATAAAGTGCTAAGAGTTGAAAGGGATCTGGAAATGCCAAAGCAAAAAACAAAACAAAAAACCCTTAGAGCCTAGGAGTTTGCAGTTAAAAGAAGTTAGAACCTAAAATGTTGGAAAGATTTTGACATAGAATATCATAAGTAGAGGCCTAATTAGAATATAAAATGTTAAAACTAGAAGTGATCTTATATCCGGAATATTAGAAAACGTATCATGTCATCTGAGACCAAATATATGCTCCACATTCTAGGAATCTTCATTTCTACCTCTCTTCTGGTCCTAGGTTCTCTTTTCCCTCAAAGTCTAGGGAGATGATCCATTCACCAAAATAACACCATAACAAATCTGGTTTTCACATTCTTATTGTTACTCTTCTATATGTTGTGTAGATGGAAACCTGGAAGTCACATAACATTACACACATACAGTTCATTTAAGATGAGCGATCCATCAGCAGTCAAAACAAGCCAGTACAACTTTTGATATCAGCAATCGAGAGAGAGAGAGAGAGAGAGAGACAGACAGAAGAGAGAGAGAGAGAGAGAGAGAGAGAGAGAGAGAGAGAGAGAGAGAGAGAGAGAGAGAATGACCTAAGGGATTAAAGATTTCTGAGAAACTGGTAATATGTTTCTTGGTTCTAGGACATTCAATCTTCAACTTGCTCAATGTGTCACCTTAACCCAATTCTGCCCTACCTTAATATGTCTTTTGCCTTCACAACTGAGTGTTAAAAAAAAAAGTCAACACTCAAACATTTATTAAGCATCTATTATGGGTCTAGTACTGTGCTATGCACTGGAGATACTGTATCTCACTCAAAGTGAGAATGCTATAAGATGTTAGCCTGAAAGGGTCAGGGTCTCCCATTGAAATCTGAGCCATCTCCAGCCCTCCTGATGAATATCAGGCCACTGGATCCAGATAGCTAAGGAGAAGAAAGTGAGGTTGGTGACCTTGCACAGCCTTCCCTCAAATTAAAGTCCAGCTGCAAGTCATGTCATGGCCCTTTTCAAGAATGAAGGACAAGAACACACAATGCACTGCAGATATAAATGAAAGAAAGGTTAGGCCCTCAAAAAGCTTACAAGTGGTAGCATGGGTGCATGGTGATATCCAAAACAAGTCATGCAACTAGTAGAAAATAAAGAGTTGACTGGTCTATGAGCTCCCTTTAGATGGATAGTTTGGGAGGAGTCCTTTGTTCTGCCTTCCAGCCCTCCAATAAGGGGGGCATATGTAACTGAGAATACTAAAGAAGTATGAGCACAAAAGCTGATATAATTTCATAAGGTGATGAGTTTAATGGTGAGCATTATGGAAGCATGATGATGATGGAGTCCAAGTTCAAAAAGTGCTGTTGGTAAGAAATAAGGAAATAGTAGACCTGTGATCCCCCATTAAATGGAGGTTTTTGGAAGAGTTCCTTATGTACCTTCCAGTCTTTCAATTAAAAGGACAGAAGGGACTGAGGAGAATGAAGAGGTAAAAACATAAGATCTGCTTGTATTTTGTTTGGAAAACTGCTTTTGGGGAATGTATCTTTGCTACTCCAAAGATTCTCTATTGCCCCCTCGTAGTCTATTTTGCAAGGACAATTTCCCCCCTGGAGTTTCTCAGATAAAGTTCACATTTGTCAATGATTGCAAATACAAAATACAAATAAATATGTGTGTGCATGTGTATACACATACATACATACGTACGTATGTATTTTTAAAATGAGTAACCTAACCAGACCCAAATCAATCCAGAGTGAAGTTTATTTCTTCTACAATATTCATTGTAATAATAGTAATCCTTCTCTGCTCTGGTTCTTGATGTTTTACTCATTTAAATATATCTTCTATGTATACAAAGGTGCTTAGCTGACCCATTTTCATCTATTTTGTTCTTTCCACATGTTTTATCCTTCTATATCCATACTCCAATTCGTTCTACCAAGTGTCAGAGATACCTATTAAGTTGAATTTACCTCCTTTAGCTAGACTCCATAATTTCCATTGTTTCTTATCCATTCTTTATGTATTTGTGCACAGTCATCTGAAACCGCTGGTTTTTATCATCGATGCCTTCTTGGATATCATGTTGTGTGAATCATGGATGCTCTCTGACGATACTGTATTAGCTCTCTTGCTAACATTTACTAGTTCATCTCTATGATATATGGCTTGCAAATACATATAAGCATTTTCTTCTTTTTCTCCCTTTTTAGATTTAAGGTTTCCTGATCTAACTCACAAATCTGATTTAAAAAAAAAATCCTATCTACCTACCCATTTTTTAACATTTCCCCCTAATTAGGTACATAGAGAGTACAGTCTGGAATAAGATGATCATACATTTAGAGCTAGTATCTTCAAGAATGATGCATTTAATCACTTCATTTTACAGATAAGGAAACTAGGGCTGAGAAAGGTTAAATGATTTCTCCAGAGTCACATGGTTAATAAGTGTCTGAGGCAGGATTTAAACTCAAATCTTCTAGACTCTAACCCCCATCTCTCTATCTATTTAGTCACCTAACTCTCTCTCTCTCTCTCTTTCTCTCTCGTCTTTCTCTGTATATATAATACATATATACATATATGTATGTGTATATATACATATGTATGTGCGTGTATCACATGGACATTATCTCTGACCACAAGCTTATTTTCCCTTTGTCCAAAAATTAAAATGCTTTGAATCAAAACAAGTATGTTATGATACAATAGTTGACCAAAAACTAAAATGGTAATGGAAATACTGTTATTGGAATAACAGTGAATCTAAAAATTATTTTCACTTAAAAAATCATTGAGTTTAAAAAAACATTTATTTTTAACAATTATCTTTGAAGAGCACAGAAGCAGCTTAAACAATAATAATTTTAATTCATATGGCACATTTAAAAGGAGTTTTATACATTATTTCATTAGATCCAATCCTGGGAGGCAGATCGTGCAAGTGTTATTCCCATTAATGCTACCCCATCAATGGATGGGGATGACTCAAAGAATAGTAAACAGTAAGGTCAGGGCATCACGTTTGAACTTCAAACTTCAAATCCAATGCTTTTCCCATTATACCACAATCTCTCCTCCCCTGATCCCTAAGGAAACAGAAAAATACCTTAAATACTTAATTCCATTACCACTCTCATCCACTTTAAAAAGATCCTTTTCTAGGTGGAAAACAACCTATAAACTCATTTTTTAGTGATTTCTATTCCAAAGAATCTAAAGAATGAAACCAGCTTTTAATTCCTTTAATGGGAGCCAAACTTGGGAAAGTTAATTTCTGTAGACAAAATTTGTAGTCTCCATAATAATAGCTCATATTTATAGGGGGCTGTGATGCTTAAAACCATTCTCCTCAAAATAACCCTCTGAGGTAGGCAAGTAATTTTATTTTACAAATTAGTTATCTGAGGCTCAGAAACATGAAATTACTTAAGACTACTCAGCTAGCAAGTTTTGAGCCAAAAGTTGAACCTCTGTCCTTGGTGAGCCAAATTCACTTTACACTATCCTCTATCATAGTTTACTTTGCTCCCTTGTCCTATGGCCAATCGTATATTGTCAAACTCGTATTAATACTTCAATTCCATGCCTTTATTCTGATGTTCATACTGCTGATGATAGCTGGAGGAAATCACATAACTGTGCTGACTGGACCCAATACAAAATGGTTGTCTGATCTCAAAAGAGCCCTCCCTGCATCAAGACAAATTTTCAATTTTCAATGATTAATTCTCTATCCTACTCTTCACAGAGGCTGTTTAAAACTTCCTTTTCTTTGCCCAAGTCTCCTGTTGCATACCCTGAACTTTCACCCTCAAAGTCAGGGACAACAATTTTTACTTTATGGGGAAAAAATGAGATCAATCTCTTTTTTAGGATCTTCTTTAAACCTAGGAGATGATTCTGGGAAGATGGTGGAATAGGTCAGAAAATGTCAAGCCTTCAAGATTTTTCTTCACAAAAGAGATCAAATGACACCTCTGAGAAGTGAAAATAAATATGAGTAGGGACAGAACAGGGGTCCTATTGGAACAATCAGAGAAGACCTAAAGAAAAATCCCAGGACTAGAATTTCTCTCCCTGAAGAGTAAACACCTCCAGGCTAGGGTCTGCTTTAACTATAAGGGGCAAGCTGTTTAAACAATAAGGGGAAAGCCCTAGGGTTAGCTGGGTTGGGAGGCTGCCACACGAACTTTTACCCCCAGGGACAATGAGGGGAGTTGGACATCTGAACCTAGGAAAATCAAGGGAACCTCCTCTGACAAGGAATACCAGACCAAAATGTGCAGCAGAGGTTGGCAGGGGTGAGAAGCAACCAGCACATGCCTGCCTGAAGAATGCAGAAGCAGTGGGGTCAGGGCAAGATGTCATTGACTGGGCACTTACAGGAGGTTGGAAGTCTTGGTCTGAATTCAAGGTCAGAGGGGAGAACTGAAGAGGATCAGTGACCAGAGGCACCATCCCCCATACCGCAGAACTAGAGGTGTTTATAAAGATTAAATTAACACCAAAAAATGCATAGGCAAAGGAGAAAGAATCCAACCATAGAGAACTCCTATGGGAATAGAGGAGATGGGGTTCATCTTCAGAGGAGGATACTGAAGGAAAGAATCCCTCTTCTACCCAAAAGAGTAATGTCCAATTGTCACCTGCCCAAAAAGAATTCATTCAACAACTTTAAAAAGACTTTAAAAATCAAATGAGAGAGACAGGAAAAATTGAAAAGAAAAGTAAGAATAAAACAAGAAGATTATGACAAGAGTGTCAACCAATTAGAAAAGAAGATCCAGAATTTTAAGGAAGAAAACGACTCCGTCAAAATCATAATTGGGCAAGGGAAAGTCGGCAAAGTCATAAGAGATGAAGAAATAAAAGAAAAGCAATATAAAGAATAAAAAAATAGAAGAGAATGTGAAACAGAAAAAGAACAGACCTAGAGAACAGATCAAGAAGAGAAAACATAAGAACTATATTGAAGTACCTAAAAGCTCTGCTCAAAAAAAGAATCTTGATACAATAATGCAAGAAATAATTAAAGAAAATTGTCCTAAAACATTGGAACAAGAGAGGAAAGTAGAAATAGGAAAAAATCTACCTATCACCACCTGAAATAGATCCTACAAGGAAAACTCACAGGAATATTATAGTTAAGTTTGGAAAGCTCCAAATAAAGGACAAAATAGTATGAGCAGCAAGAAAAAAATAATTCACATATGATGGTGCCACAATTAGAGTCAAACAAGACCTAGTGTTGGAGATACTAAAAGCGCCTAGGTCTGTGAACACTGTATATCAAAGAGCAAAAGAACTGAGCTTCTGGCTGAAAATATCACATTCAGCAAGCGAAGCATAATTTTGAATGGGGAAAAAACGGACATGTGATCAACTGTCAGACTTTCAGGACTGTTTGATTTGACATATAAGAGCCTAGAGAAATATAATGTATATACCGATGACCAATTACAAGGGACTCTATAAGGATAGGATGTTTACCTTTAATGTATGGAAAACATAAAACCTATATCTAAGATCGTTATAAATAAGTAGGTAGCTTATAAGAATGATTGGGGTAGATCTGAATATGATATGACTTTAAAAAGTAAAATCATTCAAGAACAGCTAAAAGAGTATCATCCTATACAAATGAGGTACAAGAGGAAGAACAAATATACAGAGGAATGAGATGAGGGAGAGGAGCTGTTAGATCTGGAAACTTACTTTCATCAGGAATGTGTTGAAGAGGGGAAAATACATATACAAGTAGAAGAGGGTAAAAGTCTCCTAAATTTAAAAAAGAAATAAAACTCTAAGGAGATGGGGGAGGCAGAGGATAAAGGAGGAATCTATAGAGGGGAGGGTAAGGGAATAGGTTAAAAGGGGGTATAAAAAGTTGTTTAGATTTAGAGGAATTAAAGGATAAGGGAGGGAGCTTTAGAGGGGAGGTAGACAGAATAGGTCAAAGGAGTGTACAAAAAGGTGTTTAGATTTAGGGGAATGGGAGGGAAAGGAAAGGATTGCTGGAGTCAGGGTAGGGTAGGTTAAGTAACAGAAGGGCAAGGAAGCACATAGAAGAAAAGTAAAGGAATTAGGAGAAATAGGAAAATAGAAATATGCACAAACATAAAAATAAGATTAGGGGTATATCTCCTAGGGAAAGTATATGTTTATGTACATGTGTATATCAATACCTACATATAAATACATCCATATTCAACATAACCCTGGGGTGGTGGGTAGGGGAGAGGAAGGGGGAAAAAGTCAAAATAAAAAGTGTACAACAGAGGACAAAAGGAAAACCAACAAGAAAGGAAAGGAAAGATGGACACCTTAACACACAGTATTTAATATATAGGCTTTCTTGAAATGTTATTGTTACATATTTTGAATCCTCTCCAAATGTTCTGCTTTGCACATGACTTTTTTCTTTTATTATTATTATGTATAAGTGTTAGTATTTGTCTAAAATTTTAAAAAAATATTTTTCAGAAAGGAAAATAAATCTTTCTTAAACCTCCTCTTCATCTCATGGCACTCACAACTTCCTCCACAATACGCTTCTTCATTCTGGTCTTAGAGGAAGACATTCCCCATCACTCTGAAAGAAAACTCATGTAAAAGAGCCCTTGATCCCAATCACTTTCAATTTTTCTAACAAACTTAACCTTCTATGATCTCCATGCCCTCTGGTATCTTTGATCTCTCTCCATCTATTTGTTCCTTCTCTGTTGTCTACAAACACACTCAAGACTCTCACATCCTTAAAAGACCCTCACCTCTTACTCAGCCAGTAAGTGTTTGAGGCCAGATATGAACTCAGATGCTTCTGACTTTTTCCACTGTTTCACCTAGCTACTGGTTTAACCATGAAGAGGAGGAAACTGGATGATATTCTAGTGGAGATAGTTGGATCAAGTCAGGGTCTTTTAAGATGTGAGAGTTTTGAGCATGTTTGTCTCAGTTTTCCTACCTGTAAAATGATATGGAAAAGGAAATGGCAGACCATTCCAGGATCTTTGCCAAAATACTCTAAATGGAGTCATGAAGAGTCAGACATGACTAACAAAACAACGTTAATAATGGTTACTCCCTTTGAGGAAACTATCTTTTTCAATACAATTTCTCTCACTTCAAACCTTCTGAATTTTCTGAAATTTGGCTTCTGAACTAATCATTCAAATCTACTCCAAAATTACCAGTAATCTCTTAATTGCCAAATCAATGAGCTTTTTTCAAACCTGATCCTCCTTGATCTCTCTGAAGAATTTGACTCTATAATTCATCTTCTCCTGTATACTTTCTAGTTTTTATTATAAACGTTCTCCTAGCTATCAGACCCCTTTGTCAATCTCTTTATCCAGTTTTCCATCTAACTAATGCTCTCTAACTCTGGGTGGCCTCCATGGCTCCATTCTGCTCTTCTATTTGGATTTTTGTTTATTAATAACTACCTCAACTGTTGATCTCATCAGCTCCGATGGTTCAATTGTCGTCTCTATACTGAAGATTCCCAGATAATTATTTGTCCAATTATTCATCCAATAGCCAACCCTAATATCTCTCTGAAAACAAAGTCAAATATTTCCAACTGCTTCTTGGACATCTTGAATTAGATGCTGTGGAGGTATCTCAAACTGGACATATCCACAAGAAGACATTGTCTTTTCCACAAAATACTTACTCCTTATGAACTTTCCTATTCCAAGCCGAGGCATCACCATCCTTCTATTTAGCCAGGCTCACAACATTCACCTCAATTCCTAGCCTCACATATACAATTCATTGCCACATCTTATTACGCCCATTGTTGTCTTATACCCCTTTCTTTCCACTCGTTTGGCTAGAAGAGTTTTTAAGTTGCCTACCAAACTCAACGTGTACGGAACCATTGTGCTGACCACATTGTTGTAAGCCTGTCATAACTGGACAGTATATCAGCACCATGCCATAAAACTTAAACTGCTTCCATTTTAATTTTCTTAGGAAACTTCTGAAGACCACCTGGAAAAATAAGGTATAGGATGCTGTGGTCCTTTCTCAAGCTGAATTGTCAAGCATTTAAACTCCACTGCAGAAAGTACAACTTCAATGAGCAAACACTCATACAGAGGTCAGAAGAAGCAGTACAAGGACATTCTCAAAGTCTCCCTGACTGGCACAAGACCATCCAGCATTGCATGCCTGCATCAAAGAGGGTGTTGTACTCTATGAAAAAAAAAAAAAAAAGCAAAATTGCAGTAGCACAAAAATAAAGCATGAGATGTACAAATTTAGAGTTATCTCGACTCCAAACATTCATATGGAATATTTGACCCCAACCTGTGGCAGAGCCTTCCAAGTTCATATTGATCTGACCAGGCACAATTAGATGCACTATACCTTGACTCCAACATAATGATGTTATTTGGGTCTTCTTTGAGCATGAAGGACAGTGAGTGTGGCTACTATATAGCCAGAACCCTAGTTCTGGCCGTCTTTTCTTGCCTGAACTATAGCAATAGCTTTCAAACTGGTCTCTCCTTGCTTACTCTTTTCCCCACTCCAGTCCATCTTCCACTTGGCCACCAAGATGAGCTTTCTTAAGCATAGAAAACTCTAGACTTTGAACTGACCATATCATTCCCTTGAGTTCCAGTGGCTTTCTGTTAACCTCCAGAAGCAAATATAAAGTCTTTTGGCATTTAAGGTCCTTCCTAATTTTCTAGCTGCCTTACATTTTATTTCCCTTCACATACTCTACAGTCCAACAAGGTCGGCCTCCTTGCAGGTCCTCAAACACGACATTTTGTCTTCTTATCTCTGTAACTCTGCACTGGCTGTTCGTATGTCTAAAACAATCTTCCTTCTAACATCAAATTCATACTTTTCTAGGTTTCTTTTAAAATGCAGCTCAAATTCTACATTCATCAATGGTTTCCTGATCCTTTCAGCTACTAATATCTCCCCATTCAGAATACCTTAATCTACATGTCTATTTATGTATATGTATCATGTATGTGTACATCTATATAATGCACATTTATGAGAATAATAAACACATGCAATGAGGACATATTTCATGAAATTTTGAAATGGGTCAAGTATTTACAAGAGTAGATTGTAACTAGTAATGCAACTGATTTTAAAAAAAGAAAGAAATCAAGGTCTCTATGTGTTTACTTTTTTAATATAAAAACAATTAAAATGACTTAATTCTGTGGATGAAAATTGTCTTAAAAGTATCTGAAACAAGGTGTTCTATGTATATGTAAGATATATCTGTATGTATACAAAAATTTATCTAGAAATATATATTATGAACTCACTATTTACCTATTGCCTTTCACCATTTGAATTGATGATTCTTGAGGACAGGGACTTTTTTGTTATTCTTTTTTATCCCCAGTGTTTAGCACCATAACTTGGCCCAAAACAAGCATGTAAATTGACCTGACTGCTCTAGGTTTTCTGATACTATCTGGTGTTCTTTAAGTTCCATAACACTAATTCTCTTCCAAATATTCTGAGGTACATATTTCATGTCAGTTTGACAGAAAAATTTTACTCATTATATAGTTAAAAAACAATTTTTATTATGAAAATAATATAAAATTTCACTCTCCTCTAAAAGGCATAACCATAGAATGGTTAAGGCTTTCTTGTAAGAATGGGTCACAGTTTCTCCTTGGAGAAGCTAGTAAAGTATTTGCAGAGCTAGTTTTGTCACAAGTCCCAAGGCAACCAGATATATCATTTCTATTCCAAATATCATAGGAAATTTGGTCATTCTTTAATAAAACATTTGTGACAACTAAAAAGATAATTTTAAAAATAATTATATCAATGTCTGCTTTAGTGAGTGAACAGAGGAAGTCTATATAGAACTTGATAATATTTCCCAAAATTAAATCAACATGTACTTAATAATTTGTCACTTCATTGCAAATATACACACAGAAAGTGCAACAAAAATATGTTGAAAAAATGTGGTAAAATATGTGAGAGCACAGAGATTTATAACTTCCAAAGAAGCCTCATGTTTTTTTATACCAGGACTTTTTTCCCCAAACAAAAAAGTCAAGAAGTATTGGATGTAGATAATGCAAAGAAATACCACAGAAAAATTAAATTGATTGTATTTGTCAGGCAAGAAATAACTAGTTACTAAGGCGAGGCTCATTTCAGCATCAGCTATGTACACCAGGCAGACCCCACCAACAAAATCAATATCAATCTAGAAGACAAAAATTTAGAAGATATGGCATACAGTTGAGGTCACTCCAATTTACATATGAGGAAACTAAAACACAGAGAGGTAAGGAGACTTGTTCAAAGTCATAGAATGAGATTGTGGCTGAGTCAAGACTAGAGTACTTCTCCTGATTCCCAGTCCAATCCTTATTGAACTATGCCAATGGATTTTTGGTAGGATTAGGTGGAATTTGAACTGGTCCTCAAAAATGCTTTATTTTTAATTTTGGAGTGGATTTACATAGATTGTCTACTGAGTTCCAACACAACAAAAGTGGCAAGGTTTAAATAATCTACTGATGTCCCTAAATTGAAAATATGTAAAAGAACAGACATTCATACAAGCTATCACAACATGCTAAAATTATTTAACGAATATAAAATAATTACCATAAGGAAGAGATCAAAAAAAGCCTAGAAAGGGCCCCAGCCAACAAACACTTGAATTCTTTGCCAAATGGAAGGATATGACAGCCAAAAGCAATGCAGGTTTAGAAAATAAATCCATTTGCTAAATCTAATAGAGGAGCAGAATGAGAAAATTATGAGCAGTTCTATTTGTTCTAATAAAACAAAGAGAACCAGTAGAAGCAAATATACATTTTAAAAAGTTTAGTAAGATATCCAACATTAAATATTAGTAATAAAACTGGAAGGAAACAAAAATATAAAAATGGAGAAGACATATAAAGATTTTTTTGTAATAGACTCTTTTCTCCAGGATTTTCATTGGAACTATCATATTTGAAATGGAACTAAATGGGGGCGGGGGGAAGATGGAGACATCACAGGACATACATAAAGTGGGAAAATGCTATGTGATAAACAATTCACTGAATTCTGGGGCCCCTAAAGGATATGACAGATTTTTAAGGTGTCTTAAAAAAATGAAAATACACTCAGAAAAAAATTTGGTACCTTGATACTTTAAAGGCAATGGGGCTAACAAGAACACCAGCAATATCAGTATAGGTGTGCGTGTGCATGTATGTATATATTTACACACACATATATACACATATACACTTATTTTTTCCATCTCTACAAAATATTTTATGAGATAAACACATGTAAAGAGGACATATTTGATGAAGGGTAGATTTTTGCAAGAGTAGACCATATCTTTAGTCTTACAATTGACTGAAGGGAGCAAAAAAAAAAAATGAAGGTCTCTATGTGGTAATTGTTTAATTGTAAAAACAATCAAAGATATTCTGTGAAGCAAAAATTTATCCTACAAGTATCTAAAACAAGATACCTTTCATGCATATACAAAACTCACATATTCCTTGAAATTTATAACAGTAAATAATTATGTTTTATAATCCTCTGATTATTGATATCAAATGACAAATAAAACAGAAGATGTAGGCTTTGTCAAAAGTGTTTGCTACTGTCCTGAAAGATATTCAGCATAGATTCAGAATGGGATAGAGCTTTCTATATATGTTGAGGTCTTCCACATAGATATTATTCATGGAAGGCATTCATTTCAATCCTCTGAGATAAAAATTCAAAGAAGTTTAGTCTAGCTATCCACACTGGAAAATCATAGTGGATGAAAAATGTCTACTCTACAGACTATAATAAGCAAATAAATGAGCAATTCATGAAACTGAATTCATATATCTTATGTAGTCAATGAATTGAGCAATAAACTGGTGTCAGTGTTGAACAGAATACACAGAAATTAGCTACTTTTCAGATATGCTGTGCTTTTCACGACTTTATATTTCTTCTAGAAATAAAGACCAGTCTTTTAAGTGCAATTTTGTTTACTAAAAAATTATTTTTTAAAAAATTATGTGAAAATGGCATGGGACACAATATCTGAAGTCATATTTAAAAGTATACATTTGTGTTTTGTGTTTTTCAGAGGACCTTAGAGATCATGTAGCTTAACCTCTTTATTTAAAAATGGGAAATACTGAGGACCAGAGAGATGAAGAGTTGATTCTAATAAAAGACCTCTAGATGTCAAATAAGAGCAATCTGAGTTTGGGACTCTTGCTATCCTGGGATCCTCCTATCACTGGTTCATTAGGTGTGAAAATTCAGTCCTATCACTTGTTCACATGCATTTCCCTTCTCTCTAAAGGGCTGTCTCTGAATATAGACTTAAGAGTTGTTCAGAAAAGATGTGATCTGTTTATATACTGCTCATGTTCTAAAGTGGCAGAAAACCTTCCTGCCTTGGAGAGTACTTACTTCTACATATTTCAACGGATGTCTGATCTCATTCATGTGAGTAAACCCTTCAAAAAAGACCACCTATCCCTACCTGTCTCCTTATCCTATTATCTTTGTTCATATTCTCCTATAAATGTCCCACAGGGGATCAGCTCAATGTTTTAGGAATCTACCTTGAGCTCTCTTATCAATGGAGAACATGGGATGCTTGTGAATTATCAATCATCACTACATGACAGATCCACCTTAATCATCCATCTGACATGACTGCTCCTACTATTCTTAATTCTCAGTTGACAGTGTTTTACAACCTCCATGCCTGGAATGGACTCCCCCAACTCAATTTGTTGCAGTTCCTCATGTTCTCCAACTCCTTCAATACTTGTTTTGCCCTCTGGTTCTAGAATATCAGGGCAGTTTTCCTTGATAATTTCATGGAAGATAATGTCTAGGATCTTTTTTTTTAATCATGGCTTTAGTCTCATAATTTTTAAATTGTCTCTCCTGGATCTATTTTCCAGGTCAGTTCTTCATCCTATGAGATGTTTCACATTATCTTCTATTTTTTCAAACTTTTGGTTTTCTTTTCTAGTTGTTTTTTTTTTTTTAACTGCTTGGTTTATCTCATTATCATTAACTTCCCTGAACTCAATTCTCTCTTTTAAAGAACTATTTTGTTCAGTGAGCTTTTGAACCTTGTTTTCCATTTGGCTAATTCTGCTTTTTAAAGCCTCCTTCTCATTGGCTTTTTGAGCCTCTTTTTCCAATTGTTAGACTCTTTTTAAAGGTGTTATTTTCTTCAAAGTGTTTTTGGTTCTCCTTTAAGCAGGCTGCTGACATGCTTTTCAAGCTCTTCTATGACATAAGCCCATTTTGTAGTCATTTTGGGGGTACTGGAGGCAGAGACCTTGACTTCCTCTGACAGTATACATTGTTCTTCCTCATCCAAAAGGATGGAAGGAGAGACCTGTTCACCAAGAAAGTAAACTTCTATGGTCTTATTTTTTTCCCTCTTTTTGGGGCACTTTTTCCAGCCAGTTACTTGACTTCTGAAATCTTTGTCAAGAGGAGGGGGTTCTAGTGCTTCTCCTCCTCTCCCCAGTACAAAGCTGAGATTCCAATCAGCTGCTCAATTCCCCCAGGGGCTTTGGGTGGGGGCAGGGCCACTATTGAGGGCTGAGGTTCAGATCAGCTGCTCAATTTTCCAGAGGCTTCAAGCTGAGCTGCCTGGCTGTTTCCTCAGCCACTGTAGCTGCCTGCCTCCCACTGCCTGGGGCAACCCCATCCCCTTTCACCCAGCTAAGAAAGCCCTCCCACACTGACCTTTGGAACTTTCTTTGTTGCTTGTGGGTTGAGGGATCTGGGACCCTCCCTGATGGGAATTCTACCCCAGAAGTCTGTCCAGGTCCTGTTCCTCCCAGCGCAGCATGGCCAGCACTGGGATCTGCTCTGCTCAGCATCCTGTGAGATAGACTTTCCTGTGGGCCTTCCAGGTTTCCGTTGGCTGAAAACCTCTTTCACTCTGTTGTTCTGTGGCTTCTGTTGCTCTAGAATTTGTTGAGAGTCACTTTTTACAGGCATTTTGTGGGCTGTGGGGGAAGTGCTAGAGTATATACATCTTTCTACTCCACCATCTTGGCTCCACCCCCAAGACCAGTGTTTTAAACAAAAATATTCTTCTAGTGATGCTATATGATCATAAGCTATGAAACTCAATAATCTTTTTATAAAACTAAATTTTAGTTTGTTCAAAAGGCAATCAAGAGAGACATAGCACGAATAGACTTAAGGGCATCATCAGAGAGGTTTCAAACTAGAAGAGAAGGTGAGCTAGTCATCTAAACACAGGTGAGAAAGAAATTTTGGAGATCCATTGTGTTCCAGTGAGGTCTTCACATTATCAAGATAAAAAGAAGACTGCCATCATGTTGGTTGGACTCTGTGCAGATTTTATAAGAGAATTGGCTTGCACAGGAAGGATTACTGTATCACCAAAATGGCAGGGGATTTATTCTTAAATAATTAAATAAGTAATAGAAAAGGGATAATCAAATTGGCATCTATTACTTAGGTAACGGCATTTGAATGTAATGCAATATTTTATGCCATAAGAAAAGATGAAAATCTAAAATTCTGCAAATCACAGGAAGATTTGTATATAAACTAATAAAACATAAACAGAACCAGGAAAGATATCTAGCTATATCTACAATGTAAATGAAAAGAATACTAAAAACAGAGCCAACAACTATGTAATTGTGATTACCAATCTTGACTTGAAAGAAGCGATAAGGATAGATGGAGGTTTGTGGAACAGAACATGATATATCCTGTCACATATAGTAACTACATTGGGTGGTTTTGTTTAATCAATGTTTTGTTGCAAAGGAAGATTCATTAAATAGGCATGTGTGGGTAAGGGGATCTGTAATCTTTGAAATGACTGTGATATAAAAGCAAAAGACAGAAATCAAACCTGAAAAGAAGGGGAGGGGAGTGGAAAATACGTGTATATGTTGTAATCTACACTGTTGTAGAAATACATACATAAATGTCAGCATAGATTCAACAAAAAATTGAGTTCTAAAATCCTCCCCAGTAGTAATATTATATTATCAATATTCTGGTACTATATTTTCTAATCCTCCTGAAAGCTCTAAAATTATGTTATTTCATGTCCTTTCAAATTCTGAATTTTTGTTCTAAGATACCCTTTCTGGACTTCTATGTTAAAATGCATTTAAATATCAATGTTCTAATATGATATTTTCTAATTCCCCCGAAAGCTCTAAAATTCTGTTATCCCACATCCCTTCAAATTCTATGTTTTAAAATACCTTCTCTAACCATCTCTGTTAAGATTCATGTGCATTTTAGAAAGATTCTCAGAAATCTAATTAACATCCACTAATACTATTTATGTAACCCTTTGCTTAATGATTTTTAACGCACTCTCCAAAAATTATGACAGCTACCTGTATCAGTTCTCCTAGTATGATCAATTCTATTGGGGTGTGAGGGAGTGGAGAAAAAAGAAATCATTACGTGAGGACCAGACAATCCCTCTGCAGGAAAGTTGCTGGCTGAAAACACTTTTGTCATGTTGGAACTCAGTAGACAATATATGTAAATCCACTCCAAAATGAAAAACAAAGCATTTTTGAGGACCAGTTCAAATTCCACCTAATCCTACCAAAATCCATTGGCATAGTTCAATAAAGATAAGATTGAGAATTGAGAAAGTCTTTGCCGTAGTCCTGGCTCTGCCAGAAATTCATTCTATGACTTTGAGCAAGTCTCCTTACCTTTCTGTGTTTGTTTCCTCATATGTAAAATTGGCTTGATTTAAACGAGAAAATCACTAAGAATCCCTCTTACTCTTATACTCTATCATACTATGAATATATTGAGTAATACCATGTTAGCTACAATGCTTTATTCCTTGAAAGCTTAGTAATGTTTTCAAGGAGCTTAAAATCTAGTAAAAAGCCATAACATATAGATGTGCGCGTGTGCGTACACACACATATACATATGTGTATATATACATGTAGGTGTGTAAGTATACATCCACAGGAGTATGTAACATACATACGCATATACACATATTCTTGATGGCACATTGGACTTTGAGTCAAAAAGCCTCTGTTTAAGTCTAGGTATTCCACTTAAATATCTATATTACTGGAGGCAAGTCATTCAAATTCCTTAAGCCTCATGCGAACTCACGTTTGTTTGCTCATGAGTAAAAAGAAAAGAAGAGGAAATAATTTTGAGAGATGATAGAACTCTGACCAACACAATAATAAATCACAAGTCCTAAAGAATGAAAATGAAACATACTAGTCACTTCCTGAAAGGTGAAGAACTTAAAATGCAAAAAGAAAAATTCATTTTAGAACATAGCTAATGTGAGGGTTTGTTTTATCAGACTATGCACCTATGTATTAAGGGCATTCTTTTTCTTTTATAATTTGTCTGTTGCAGGAAGGAGGGATGAAAAGGAAGAGAGGAGTGACAGATTAATAAATATTTTAAGAAGATAAAAAAGAAAATGTTTACAGCATTAAAAAACCATAAAAAGTTAAAATAAAAAATATATAATTGAGGCAAGACTCATAATAGTAGGGGTATTCTCTAATTCACATGCTGGCTGTGAACAAAATTCTTTATAAGCTGTAAAATGTTATAAAAAAGGGAAGCTATTAGATGAGTTGTCCTCTTTTAGTCACTTTCAGGATCCTCTTAAACGTGAGATTCAGAGATCCAATTTTTATTTATGATAACAGGCTGACTAGTCAATTAAATAAGCCTTTATTAAGCACCTACTCTATACAAAGTATTCAGTAATTCTACTCTGACCTTCATTTAGTCCCCCTTCCCTAATAAGCTAAACAAAATTTCGATCTTTTACATATGTGCTATTTGTAGCTTCCAGGCTTACTGCATTAAGATGTTGCAACATCACTTAATGTCTCTGGGTTTCAGTTTTCTCACATATAAATTTAAGGGTTCTACAAGATCAGAATTCTTGAACTGTTTTTCCCCTTTGCTGTGAACCTTTTCTCAAATGTGCTTAAATAAATAAAATAAAGTACACAGGAACATAATAATAGCACCTATTATGTGCCAGACACTGTGCAAATACTTTACAAATGTTATCTCATTTGATTCTCACAATGACCCTGAGAGGGAGGTCTTATTTTTATCCCCATCTCACATATGAGGAAACTGAGGCAAACAGAGGTTAAGAAGTAACTTGCCCAAACACAGACCACATTTGAACTTAAGTCTTCCTGACTCTAGACCTGGTGTTCCATCCACTGCACCGATTACCTGCCACAGAGAAAACCAATTATATTGAAATAGAGTTATCAAAATAAAATTATTCTCAAACTCCAGGGAAAGAACCCTTGGAGGTTTCTTCTCATTCTAGATCTATGATCCTGTCCTCCTAAAATCCTTTGTGCATTGGCCTTGCCTCAACTAATGTGCTTTTATTTTAAAGTTTTATCTTTTCCTTTTATGCTATAATTATTCCACTTTATCCTTTTAAAATATTTATGAAACTGTTACTTTCCCTTTTTCTTCTCCCCCTTCCAATTCAGCAAATTAAATAAGAAAAAGAGTCCTCAATATAGCTACTCTAGCAAAACAAAGTTGTTTTTCTCTTTAATGTTATCATTGTATAATTTGTTTTCCTGGTTCTGCTCACTTTGCTTTACCATAGTTCACAAAGGTTTCTTCTGAAGTTGCCCATTTCATCATTTTTTAGAATATAATAATATTTCATTGCATTCATTTTCCATAATTTGTTTAGCCATTCTCTCAAAGGATACTAGTTTTAAATTTTGAACCACCATGAAAATAGTTGCTATAAATATTTTTATACACATAGACCATTTTCCACAACTTGACTAACAATGGACTAGTGTACTTGTTTTTATACACTTCCTCCAATATTTATCATTCTCTACTTTTATAAAATTGACCAGTCTTACAGATGAGGAAATTGAGGCCTGGAGAGGAGAATATACTTTTTTTCTAAGGTTACTCACTGATTAAGGGGCAAAACCACAGCTAAAGTCCAAGATGTCTGACTCCAAATCTAGAATTTTTTCCAAGGCATTCTCTTTCTGTAAGACAGACACACACACGCACACACTATTCCCAGACAAATCAAATTTCTATCTTACTCACTTCATGTTATCCTATCCCATTTCTAGTGTTCTGAGGAGGGCTAGGGATGATGAAGGAGAAAAAAGAAAAATCATCCTAGGGCTCAAAGACAGGTGTTACAAATGACTTTTCATGATTTTATCCTGCCATTCCCTTTGACAGAATTTTTAATTAAAAGCAAACCACCTGAGGTCCCTAGAAAATTCTGAGAGCTGCCATACCAAACAAGGCATGGGTTAACAGATTCTGCTAAACAAGTGAGAGGCCCCAGTTGCCTGCCTTCAGGGTAGAACCAAAAGCCCTGAGGAGAGGTGGGGAGGGGTATTGAGTATTTTACTAGATCCAGGTGAAGATAATTCCACTTCAGGGCCTGTGAAAGGTATATAAGTCTGAGGCAAGGACACCCTCCTCTCAGCAGAGGTTATGCTGTCTGAGAACATCTATCTCTAAACTACTACTCTCTACAACTTAATCTTTGAACCTTTTAAAGAAAATCTGATAGCTTTAGACTCCGTTAAGCAACTTCCTAGAACAAAGCAAATTTTGAGAACCACCTAGGATGATCTGTGATTGTTCTAGCAGTCGTTTGTCTTGGAGAATCCAGCAGTTGTGGACTCTTTGCTTTCTGTCAATCTGTTCTCCTGACTCCTTTTCTCAGCAGTCTTTCCAATATTTGATTCTGACTTCTCTCTGTTCTTAGAAAGTTCTGTTTGTTCTAACCTTCCTAAAGTTTCTCAGAAGGCCAGGGAAGGGAAGAGGTTAATGATCTGTAAGGACGTATCGCTTGCCACCAGAGGAAATTAGACAAGAAAAGAGATCTGATCCCAAAGAGAACTCTGAAATCTAGTCATCAATTTTCCTAGATGACTTGAAGAAATTGACTAAGAAACGACCCACCAAAGTTAGATACTGCATACGCATGCTAAAGAAGAACCATGTGGCCTCTTATGTTTAGAGAGAAAAGAGTGGATGAGGGTCTCTGGCTGAAATCCAGGTTAAAAGATAATCAAGGGAAAAGGATGATAAAAATACAAAAGTTCCTAAACTTTGTGTAAGCCTCTCTTTTGCCTCAAATGCCTCCAAAAGCATTTTATGTTACGGATCCAGGTCTGTGAATTGCTTTCCCCTAATTAGGGACTTGAATGTGTGTGGGGTTTTTTTGTTTGTTTTGTTTTTGTTTTTTTTAAAACCTGGATGACAATCCAACTGGTAAAACTTACCATTTTAGATTTATTTCTTTAACTAAAAGATACCTTAGGAACTAATGCATCAGACGCAGGGGAGGGGAGGGGGCTACATTCCAGCTATCCCCACTGAATGTGGCCTGAACCAGGTTAAAATGTAACTGGGAGATATTTAATGAACAAAGATTTAGAACATAAATAACACTAATTGAGGTTTTCTAAGTCAACAGGAAGCCAGCATGTGTACAGTTCGCTGGTCTCCACAGTTTGAGCTTTGCACCTCTGGTTTAGAGGACCAAAAGAAGCTAGGAGGACTTACCAGGGTCACACAACCAGTATGTGCCCAGTGGCATCACTTGAACGCTATTTGTTGGGGATCCCTAACCATAAGCAACACTGATTTTTTTTTTCTTCACTAATCACCACACTGAATTGCTGTTATACTTCTAAGTCTGTGGCCAGACTGTCAGCTTTCTAGTGCCATCATATAGAAACGCTTTTTGCGGGTAAAGGAAAGTTGTTTCCACCTAAAACTTAAGACATCTGCAGCTGGCTTATATTAGAGTATCACTTTGTAACTAAGAACTGAGTGAGATTCCACTTTTTCCCCTCCAAGGAAGGTGAAGACAAGACTTGATTAAAGTTTTCCCCTAGAGACTCTTCGGAAGAGCATTGAGAGAGTGGCCTGGTCCTGGAAGTCTAACCAGTGGCCAGCTTTATCAAAACAAAAAAAACTAGAAGCAAAATTTCTACAAAGTCCTTGCCAGTCTCATGGGTAAAATCTCTTCTCTGCCAACCTCTAATGCCTTTGGGTAGCCCTATCATAGGAAAGTGGCTAAGTCTTAAAGATGAAAGGTTCATGTAAGTAAATATCCCTGTGAGGATGCCAAGATATAATGAAGAGGTTATTAGCTATGGCAGAACAGCTGACTTACTATTTTAACTGGAAGTTCAACTTAGGTAGACAAGAAGCTCCCCACACCCCCATCCCCATATCAGGAAAAGCCATTTTGATGAAGAAAATGTTCCTGAGCTGAACAAGAAAGGAAAACTAAGAATCTGAGTCTGAACCTGAGGCAACAAGACTCTAACTTACCAGGTATATCATGAAATTACTTGGTATAAACGAAACTGTAGGCACTTGTTTGGGGGATTGCCACCTAGTCAATCTGTTTCTAACTCTCAGCCCCGTTAAACGTTTGAGAAGCATTTGGGGTTTGGGGGCTTAAAGAACACATTGAGAAGGGGATGCTAGACTTAACTTTCCTCTTCTGTCTAAGCTGATTGCTTCTCCAGGCCCCTGACCCTGGGATTTGTGTAGAATTTGCAAAACAACTTCTACCCTGTCCCTTCGCTGGGGAAAGCTGTCACTGATGACATCTTCAGATCTGTACTGGGATTCCTGTCTACCTCTTGATTCTTCTCTGGTGATTCTCCTTCCTACTCCTCCTGCTCAAAGCCTGAAAGCTGTAGAAGAAGCTCCTGCCACAGATAGTAGCAGGAACTCTGAACACTTCAGGAGGGTTGGGGTGTTGCCAAGCCAGTCTGAGCTCCAATAATCCAGGGCTAGAAGGCCATGTCTGGACCCTGATCTATCAAATAAGAAACTGACAGGAGCTGTCTCTCATAACTCCACAACGATCCAAGCTTAGTTGAGTCTTTCTCCAAGCCTTGATGGCCACATCAGCAAACCTGTTTGGGTACCTACGCTAGTAGGATACGATTTGAGACCCAGGATGACCTCCAACGTTCAACTTCTAAGCCTTTTGTGACCATGGCAGGAGACAACCAATTCCAGCAGCGATTATACAAGAATGAGGCGGACCTACATCAGCAACTTAGATGGACCACTGAGACAGACAAAACACCGGGACTGAGACGGAGGAAAGAAACTAATACTTAGCCACACACCATTTAGACTAGAAGGAATCAGTTGAATTGGTCTATCTGCCCCATTCAAGAGATAAGAGGACAGACTGACTCTGATGGATGTCTAGGTAAATAAGATGTAAATACAGTGAAGAAAACAAGATATGGAGCAAAAGTCCAAGAGTAAACCCAGGCAAGAATAACTATTAAAAAGACTAGAGAAGGAAAAGTCTTAACTCAAGATTGCGTGACTATAAGCTATGGTTTCTACTTCTGAACGTTCCCTGCCAATTTAGTGCACATCTCTTATGCAATCTTGTTATTAGAGTAACTTCCCTCATCTCCATCTTTCAAAGATTCTAGTAATGCTAAAAATACTTCTAGAGTCTCCTAGGTGCCCTTTTTCTGTTCTGAAAACAGTACTTCCATAGTTTCATAAACTTCATTTTTATTAACTCTGAAAGATAGGTGCTATTCTGAGTATAAGTTGTATGTTATGAAAATATAGCAAGGACCAAAGTTATGTGTGTATATATAAGCATTCCTGAAAGTCCAGAACCCACTGGAGTTACAAGTAAATTCAGAGTTGGGGGGGTGAGGTTGGGGGGAAGACACACCCGTGCTTACAGACTTCATGTGGCAAATGGATGATTCCAAACTGCTGGATGAATAGGAATCTTTCTTTCCTGGAGTCTTCATAAGGCTTCCTTATGATGCAGCCCTTACATAACCTTCGCTTTTAAAAGTTAGAATTTTGTATAATTCTAAATCTGCCTCTTAGCGTCCATAGAAATTGGGAGCCAAGAACAGACTAGACAAAACCAAATTATTTTCCCTAAACTTGAGGAAAATGGGGAGCAAAAAGGAATCCTATGGGGGGGGGTATCCTTTAATACATCTTTTTTTCCATTAAATCCTCCTTTCCCTTTCCCCATTCCTCACTGAGAATGAAACTTTAAAAAAAAAAAAACTTTCAACATGCATTAGTAATGCAAAGCAATTTCTATATTATATCCAAAATTTTCATTCTGGTCTTGAGTCTTTAATATCTACATCAGGAAGGAAGGGGTGGGTGGGGGGAAGAGGAGGGTAGCATGTTTCATTAGTGCTCTGGAATAATGGCTGATCGTTACACAGATCAGAATTCCTGAGTATTTCAAAGTAAAACAATATTTTCATATAAATCTGTCCTCATTCTGTTCTTTAGCATGCATCAGTTCATACCTCTTCCCAGGTTATTCTAAAACTACTACCCCCTTCGTCACCGTTACAGCACAATTAGTGCTCCATCACATCTTTGCTGAATCATAGCATTAGCATTAACTTTGTAGACTGTGTCCTCTTGGGGTCCTGCTGTGATGCCTTCTTGGGTATGTTGAATGTTGCATTATTTCAGGACCTCAAGGAGAGTTCAGGCAGGACCTGCAAATTTTCAGTGCTCTTAAAGTGATCTGATCATGGTAAAGTTTTGATGTTCCCCTTCCCCAACACTAGAATCTTAATTCTCTAGGTTCCTGACCTAGTTTTGGCAACAGTACATTAACTCAACTTGGCTACTATCAGCCAGCTGGGAAGCACTCAGTAGTAGGGGTCCCTCTTTAGTCTACGATTTCTGCAGGCTTTTTTTTTTTTTTTTTTTTTTTTTTTTTTTTTTTTTTTTTTTTTTTTTTTAGGGCTTGGGACCTGAGAAACTGGGACCTGAGTCTCAAACTATTAATTCTGAATATGGTCCTTTCTAGGTATTCTCCCTAGAGCCTGCAACTGTTCCTTACTCACCAAATGTTGCCTCTAGGATGGGCTCTCACCTACCCTAACATAGGCCTTGGTGTAGGAGGCAACCAAGATACCACTTTGTACTTGTTTCAAGTTCCTCAGCTCCCAACCTAGGTTTCATTCCCTACTTCACACTATCTCTTACCTCTCAGTCTTTAATCTGCTGCCAAGACTTTGTCAATGTTTCAAAGGTGAAATCAAATATGATCACTTCTTTGCTCTAATTTCCACCACTCTAGAAGAAGGCTGGTTATTACTGAACACTTAACAGCCAATTGGTGGGTCTGCCTGCCCTCATATCTTTCACTCCAATCTATCCTCAGCTATTAAAGTGATTTTTTTTTTAAGGGCAGGTCTGACTGTCACTACCCTTACCCCCCTCCCCCAAGCACAATACTTTTTTTTAATTTAGCTCTCCATATTTTGAATAAGTGAAAAATAATATTTTTTGACTCCAGGACCAAATACAAAATGCTGTTTGGCAAAGCCCCTTTAAAACCTAGCCCCTCTGCCTTTTTTGGTCTTTCTCATACCTCACTTCCCATCATATACTCTTCAGTCATGATAATGACCTCATTGATTCATAGGCAAAGATATTCCATCTTTTTAGCTCCACACTTTCACACTGTTGCTTTCCTATCCCACCCCCTACAGTCCTGGGATGCCCCTTCCTCTCTGCCTAATATCCTCCCTGGCTTCCTTGAAGGTCCCATCTATGGGAACCTTGTCCCAATTTTCTTAACTATAGTGCCTTTTTAATTTCTTATTTACCCTGTATGTAGCTTTTTTTTTCCACGTCTGCCCATCTGTAGTGGGGGGGGGGGGGGTCCTTAAGAGGCACCAACTGTCTCGACTCTTTGTATCACAAACAGCACAGCACCTGGCTTGGCACATCGTAGGCACTCTGTTTGATCCTCATAAAGGTATGACTTTGTTTTTTTTGGGTTTTTTGTTTGTTTTTTTGAAAGCTTAGATAATTCAAGGTAGATGGTATCTACTTTTTCTTGTCAAAACAAGGAAGTTAGTTTGGCATGATGAAGTCATGCTGACTTGTCACAATTTACCTTTATAAATATTTACAAGTCACTTCTGCAATCCATTCTAAAAGACTTCTGTCCCTTTCCCCCCACCTCAGGAATTAATGTTGAGCTCATTGATCCTAAAGCCTTCAGCTTATTTCCTTCAGGTCTTTTCAAAAGCCCAAACTTGTTCCTCTAACTTTAGCCTGTCTCCGTAGTATTCCTTTGGTCTGCCATATTAGTGAGGGGCGGGCTCAGTCTCATCGTCCAGTCCTTCCAACGCAATGTAATTTGTAGGCCAAAGACTTAGTTATCAAACACAATTTGATGCTATCTTGCCCTATCTGCTTACTTTAGCAGGTAGATGAACTTAGCCCCTTTTTGGTTACTTCAAATGTAAAGGTTTCTCCTTGGCAGAGGAAAAAAAGCAACTGAGCTAAGCAATTCTTCAATTGGTCAATTATCTCTTCCAGCCCCCAAGCCAAAGGTCCTGTCCTCTCATTTTCTCTCCCAAGAGTTTTGAAGCAACCTTTTTAGGTGGTCCCTTCTCCCCCCCACCCCCAAATGATCCTGGACATTGACAATACTGACCTGTTTTACGTTCCCACTTTATGTTCCTTCTGAGCATCTTGTTCTGTGTACATTCCTTAAGTTTGAGTTGCCTGTGTAAAATTTTTCAAGAGCTTTTCATCTTCACCTCTAGAAAGAGCACTGAGCCCAGAAGTCAGGAAGGCTGGTCTTTGGATAGACCTTAGGTTCAAATCAAGTCTTAGACATTTTTAGAGCTATGTGACTCCGGGGAAAATCCCTCAATCTGTCAATTTTCCTCAATTTACACAAATTGAGGATAATGTCTGGGTGGCAGAGCCAAGATGGCTAAGTTGAAAGGAAGGTAAAGTGCAGTAAACTCCTCTCCCATAAACTCCTAACTTCTGGAAAATGCACCAGACCCCAAATGACCTTTAAGGAAGGGACTTCAAGCATTCCTATGAAAAGACCAGAACTGCAGAGAAACTATAGTTATATACAAGAAGGGGGGAAGGAAGGAAACATAAGGGAGAATAAACTGAAGGGACTTTAAAAAACAAAACAAAAAAAACTTACATTTAAAATATGGGGAGAAGATATATAATACATTTGTCCCCTTTAAATATTTATCAGGGGATCCAATTAGAAAAGGTCTGGTAAGTCATTAAGCTTATGGCTTTTAAAATTCAGCAAAGAATAAAGGGGGGGAGAGGAAAAGGAAAACACTGAGGGGGGGGGTGGGGTGCAGATGGAAAGGAAGATTGAGAAATCTCGTAATGAGAAAGGACCCCCCCACATACACACAACATTTGAACTTCCTTCATATATAGTCAAAAGCTTAGAATACTGAGGGAGGAGGATGGATTGAGAAGAGAGAGAGAGGGATTGGTCTCAAGCAAAATATGTTCAAAGAAAATATAGTTCTCTGAGGTGAGAAAGAATGGGAATGTGTTGGAATTTACCCACGAATAGCAGAATGAACAAGTTTAGGTGCATAAATGTAATGGAATACTGCTGCATTGAACTTGGACAAAGCAAGATCCCAAAGAGTAATGAAGATGAAATATGCTGCTCATCATCTGATATAGAGGTGAAGGACTTGGTTACAGAATGAGATGTTTTTAGGACAACCACTAGTAGACTTTTTTTTTTTAAATTTACTAACTTGCATAACATTCTGGGTGGGGTGGGTGTCAAAACCCTTGGGGGGGGTTGGGAGGGGAAAATGATGGGAGGATGAGAGAAGGTGAATCTTGACTAAATGTGTGCATATGTATGTGCACATGAAATATACACATGTATGTAATGATACGTGTATGTACATGTGCACACAAGGAACTCTGAGAAATACAATTATCATCAACCACAATTCCTGATGATTTGTGATGAAACAGTTGATACATAGTATGGAATTTGAGACATAACTTTCTTTAGCCATGACAATGAGATTTTGGTTAACTTTGACTTGCATACATTTTTGTAAAAGGAGCTTCTTTTTCCTCCCAGTGGAGAGGTAGAAAAGGGAGAAGAAGGCTAATCTTAACTTTTTTTTTTTTTTAAAGTTAAAGTAAACTTTCCAGATCTTCCTGAATTTACATAAGTAAAAAATGGCAATGACACCTACCTTTCAGGGTTTGTTGTGTGAAATTCAAGTGAGATATTGAAATACGCTGCCTATCTCAGTGCCTGGCACATAGTAGATCCTTGATAATAAAAGCTGGTTTCCTTCAGTCCACTCACCTCTGAAGGCAGTCCATAGGTAGCACCCTCAGCATTTTTAGCTTATTAGCCTTTGTGAAAGGGCCACTATGTACTGGGATTCTGTCCTTTCTATGCTACAGGGAATTTATTAGGCTAGTCTGGTTTTTCCCCCAAAGGTTAACAAAGCTAATCCCCTTGGATTTTGATTTACATTAGTGAGCCAAAGGCTTTTAATGTGCCTCTCCTTCAAGAAGTATTCTGAGGGGCCTTTGGACAAGTTAGTGTGACTACTTGGTGTAACCAAAAGGCATAAAAAGCCTTCCCATGTGAAGACAGACTTCCCAAAATGTCATATTGCCACACCTTGCTCTGCTTCCAAGTGGAAGTTGGGGCAGGGGAGGCTGATCTTACTCCGACAAAAAGAAATATGTAGTATTCTTATTTAAATATGCTTCTTAGGCTATTAAGCCTTTTGTAACTTGAGTGATCTAGGGGTTTATCTGATTTCTAATTTTAACATCTAAACTATCATCGGCCACACTTTCATCTGTTATACCCTCCCCAGGTCCACGTAGGACCGGCACCTAGTTGATAGCAGTCAGAAAACTTCAAAGAAACTGAAGTACCTGATGCAAACTTCGATACTTTTCAGTCTTCCCCCCCACCCTTGTTGCTCTTAATGGTCTCTGCCCAGAGCATGAGGTATTTTGCACAGGGGGTAGATCAAATTATACCACCAGAGAGCCAATTTGTATAGTAGGAGAATGCTCTTAAGAAATGCCCAGGAACAGGGATTATTAAGGAATTAGAATCCTAACATCCTCCTCCCACCTTTATTTTCACAAGGTACATGGCTTGTTAGTCCTTTATTGGACCAAATGTTATTTTGAGGCTTTAAAACTTCAAGCAAAGATATTCTTAGGTTAGCCAGAAACTCCCTACTTCTCTAGAAGATATTCCATCATGGTACCTATACCAGATCTCAGACCAGCCTTTCCTCAGGACATATATTCTCTAGCTCCATCTGACAAAATCTGGTTCTTTCAGGTTCTCCGGGCAAACCAGGGCAGAGGATCCACCATCACAAGTTTGAATGTGTCAGCCAACTAAGGGCCTGCAGTACTTTCCAGGTGTACTGATGAGAGAATTCTGGTTCTTACCTCTCTTCAGTATTTTGGAACCAGTTACAGACCTGAAACTAGTGGAGATGTGCACCTAAGTGGCTGGATTCATGGATGCAGGGCTTCTTCTATTTGCTTTGAAATGATTCATCAGGGCTTGCCCCTTCGTAAGGAATGTCAACCAGCCTGGAATTGGCCTCTAACTTGGGATTGGCCATAGTTGAACAGAGCAGGCCAGAGGCAGGTGTCAGGAATTAAACAGTAATTTGAGAGTGAGGAAAATTCTTGTAGGCAAAATTTCCACCCCCACCCATCCATCAAGGAGGGTTTATCATGCTGGGGCAAATGCAGATCTTGTATACGTTTTAAAAAAAAAAAAAAAAAGCTGGATCTCACCTACACAATTTTTCTTAACAGTTCCTATGCCAAGCTCTCATGGATGGATAATGCAGGTGTTTCCTGGGTCCTGAGGAGAAACACAGTTCTTAAATTGACTGTCCTAAGTCACTGAGTCTTGCAATTAAGTGGGGTACAGAACCAGAATTAGCATGGCAGGAACAAGAGTGCAGTATCTGATTCTGTTCACTTGACCATTATGGGGATTGAGTTCTATCAAGAAATGATAGAGATGGTATTAGGCAAATTAATATGGAAATCATAAATCCCTCAGTTGAGTACCTGATGCAGCTCAAAGTGCAAAGTCTCTGACACTTTGCCAGAGTGAGATCAGAGTACAAAGGATTGTTATGCCAAGCTCAAGGCCCTGCTCTCCTGGGCCTTACCTCTGGGAAGGGCAGGATGCCTCCAAATACTTTGAAAAGGGGAAAGCAAATTCAACTCCTCTGCTTAGGCCTTGGAAGGGCCGAAAATGCAGCTTTCTTCTGTTACTTCAACTACAAGAAAGGGGAGTAGGCAATGGGGTCTAGTTATGGCAGTGCACCTGGAGAAATCTGTATCTTTGTGATCCAAGTTGTGTATATGTGCCTTGTTTTACTGAGGCAGGAAGGATACTTCTTTATGAGACTTCCTCTGTTAAGCTGCTTTTTCTCCCAAGCGTTCCAAGAGATCATCAATCGAAAGAATCTTCAAAAAAAAAAAAAAAAATTCATTTGTCAGGACAACTTTGTATTTCAGGACTGGTTCCGGAAGTTCTCAGTTTCTTTGGTTTCTGGGACCATCCCTCTTTAAACATTCTAGTTGGAATGCTGCAAACTGCAAGTATCTGAACAAATTGTTCCACGTTGAGTTTCATGATCAAAGTCTGAAGTTATTAAGAGATACGTATCTCTGAACTCCAAGTGAATGGAAAACAATGGACAAAAAAAGATGTGAGTCACCATTGCTTCCTGAAGTTGGAAGTTCTTTCTGCCAAAAAATTAGCCCCTGGATAAGGGAGACTGACTGCTGCCTTGTTGCTCTGAGGGTCCTCCTTGGAGAGATCCAGCTAGGTTGTGGAGTATGTCTCCATTTTGAAGTGTCTCCTGAAACCCAATGCTCATATCTTCAGTAATACCCACACTTGTGAGAAAGGAGTAGGAAAAGTGGTCATGACTTCAACTGGGGCTCCAATGGTTCTTTGGGGGGAGGTTAGGTAAACAAGCCTCAGGTTTTGTCTTATGTCTGATTACCCAGAGCATCTCAAGCCCCACCTGGTGTAAATTCCTGACAGCAGGGTATCTTCAGGAATGATATTACCCCCTGTTAAGAGTTTACTATATCCTTCAGGGCCTCCTCCTGGGAATTGTTTTGATTCAGGCAGGCCACCATAAGCCAGATGTCTGAGTCATAGTAACAATCATTGTCGGGGGGGGGGGGGGGCGGAGCCAAGATGGCGGAGTAGAAGGACGCACGTTTACGAGCTCCAACCCACAGCCCATAGAATTAATGTAAAAAGAGATCCGCATAAATTCTGGATCACTGAAAGGTGTGCAGAACCAGAGTGGAAGAGATTTCCGTGCCAGAGGGCCCTGGAGACCCGTCCCCAGGGTCCGTCGCGCCCCGGAAAGCAGACCCCACCCCCAGCACTGCCCTGGCCGTGGCCCCAGAGAAGCTGACCCGAGCAGGCTTCAGGGATGGAGGCTCCAGCAGCCGGGAAAGTTCCTCTGCCCACAGAAGCTACAGGTCAGTGAGAGAGAAGGCTAGGCTGGATGAGAGGGGGAGCCGAGTGTCTCTGTGACTCGGGCCCCCTCGGCAGGAAGCGGCGGAGGCAGAGGTGTGGGCAGCAGCTGAGGCAGCAGCGGCTGCGGCGGCCTAGGACTCCCCCAGCAGCAGGCAGGATCTTCATTACGGAAGGCCTCTGCATAAAGCCCCTGAGGGAGCTGAGCCTGGGAGGTGCCCCCCCACCCGCTCCATTCCTGAAAGTCTCTGCATAAAGCCCCTGAGGAGGCTGAGCCTGGGAGGTGGCCCTGCCCCCACCCCAGCACCAGAACTAAAGCTTGCTGCGGAAAGCCCATTTGAACCTCAGACCCCAGCACTAGCTGGGCAGATCTAGGCGGGGGTGGACAGGAATCTCAGAAAAGTCAAGTAACTGGCTGGGAAAATGCCTAGAAAAGGGAAGAAAAATAAGACTATAGAGTTTTTTTCCAACAAATGCAAATGATCCCGACATTCGGATCTGATGACGAGGACATATTTTCACCATTGGGGAAAGACATGGAGGGCGGGGCCTCGGTACCCCACCCCAGGGGGGATGTCAGGTGGGCTCAGGCCTTGGAAGAGCTCAAAAAGGATTTTGAAAAGCAAGTTAGACAGGTGGAGGAAAAACTGGGAAGAAAAATGAGAGAGATGCAAGAAAAGTATGAAAAATGGGTCAATACCTTGGTTAAGGAGACCCAAAAAAATGCTGAAGAAAGTAACACCTTGAAGACTAGGCTCACTCAATTGGCAAAAGAGGTTCAAAAAGTCAATGAGGAGAAAAATACTTTCAAAAGCAGAATTAGCCAAATGGAAAAAGAGGTTCAAAAGCTCACTGAATTTTTAACAGTTCTCTCAAAATTAGAATGGAACAGATGGAGTCTAATGACTTTATGAGAAACCAAGAAACCACCAAACAAAACCAAAAGAATGAAAAAATGGAAGAGAATGTGAAATATCTCATGGGAAAAACAACTGACCTGGAAAATAGATCCAGGAGAGACAATTTAAAAATTATGGGACTACCTGAAAGTCATGATCAAAAAAAGAGCCTAGATATCATTTTCCATGAAATTATCAAGGAAAACTGCTCTGACATTCTAGAACCAGAGGGCAAAATAAGTATTGAAAGAATCCATCAATCACCACCTGAAAGAGATCCAAAAAGAGAAACTCCTAGGAATATGTGGCCAAATTCCAGAACTCCCAGCTCAAGGAAAAAATCTTGCAAGCAGCTAGAAAGAAACAATTCCAGTATTATGGAAATAAAATCAGGATAACTCAAGATCTAGCAGCTTCCTACATTAAGAGATCGAAGGGTGTGGAATGGGATATTCCAGAAGTCAAAGGAACTAGGACTCAGACCAAGAATTACCTACCCAGCTAAACTCAGTATAATACTTCAGGGGAAAATATGGTCTTTCAATGAAACAGAGGACTTTCAAGCATTCTTGATGAAAAGACCAGAGCTGAAAAGAAAATTTGACTTCCAAACACAAGAATGAGAAGAAGCATGAAAAAGTTAAACAGCAAAGAGAAGTCTTAAGGGACTTTACCAGAAGTGAACTGTTTACATTTCTACATGGAAAGACAATATTTGAAACTCTTAAAACTTTTCAGTATCTGGGTAGTTGGTGGGACTACACACACATGTATGTACATGCATGCACACACACATACACACATGCGCACACACGCACACAGACAGCACAGAGTGAATTGAATAGGATGGGACCATAGCTTTTAAAAGAAATTAAGGTAAATGGTGAAAGAGAAATGTAGTGGGAGGAAAGAGGGTGAAATGGAATGGGGTAATTATGTCATTTAAGAGGCAAGTAGGAGACCTTTTAGTGGAGGGAAAAAGAGGAGACCTGAGGGAAAAAAAACAATTAGTTTACCCTCATCACATTTGACTAAAGGAAGGAATAAAATGCACACTCATTTTGGTATGAAAACCTATCTTACAGTATAGGAAAGTGGGGGAGAAAGGAGATAAGCAAGGAGAAGGGGGGTTGATGGAAGGGAGAGCAAAGGGAGGAGGGAGCAATTTGAAGTCAACACTTGGTGGGGAGGGACAGGATCAAAAGACAGAAGAGAAACAATGAGGGGCAGGGTAGAATGGAGGGTAATTCAGTTAGTCTTACACAACACAACTATCAGGGAAGTCATTTGCAAAATTACACAGATATGGCCTATATTGAATTGCCTACCTTCCCAAAGGGAATGGGTGGGGAGGGAGGGATGGGGAGAATTTGGAACTCAAAGTTTTAGGAACAACTGTCTAGTATTGCTGTTGCTACTAGGAAAGAAGACATACAGTTAATGAGGAATAGAAAGTCATCTGGCCCTACAGGAGAAAAGAGAAGAATGGGGACAAGGGAAGGGAGGAATGATAGAAGAGAGGGCAGATTGGAGATAGGGAAAATTAGATGCTTGGGGTATTGGGTTGGGGGGAAAGGGAGAAAAGGGGAGAATTTGGAACCCAAAATTTTGTGAAAATGAATGTAAAAAGTTAAATAAAACAATCATTGTCAAAATTAAGGCTTTTGTGATAGAACTACTGTGGCCCACCTTATCAGTGTTTATTTTCACAAATGCCTTGCCCTGTATTTGGGGTGCTAGGAAGTTTTGCCCCCTTCTACCATGCAGAGGAAAACCAGAGGTAAAAAGTGCCTACGCATCATTAGGATGAACTGCCTAGTGAGACCCCCCTACCACCTCATAGTTTAGATGTTACTTAGGAAGCCAACCTTAGCATGCAAAGATAGAGAATCTCCCTTCTCTCAGGCCTCCCCCACATTTCAGTAAGTATTTCATCCAAGGAAGAGACATACCACTAACCTTATGGTACTGTCCAATAGACTTTGCCTTGCTCTGAAGAAAAGTAGAGGGTTTCTAGAGTCTCAACTACTCTCCCATCAAGGCATAGTCCAAGCAACTCAGAAATCATCCCCTATTTGAGTTGTGAGTGTTATATTGCCACTTCTGTAATTTGCAGGAACTCTTAAATAATCCTGTTGTGATTATATGCCAAGAAACTTTCCTTCCCCCCCACTTGGTCTTATGGGGTCTCCTTTCCTCTCAGGCCTGCAGAGTTTGGAAAAATGTGATCCAATGACTCCACAGTTACTGTAAACTGTTGCTGCTGTTTTCTCATTCTTAGAAAACCAAGAATATGGCAAGTGAATTGTCTTAAGTGAAGGGAGGGCTATGCAAAGTTCATCAGCCTCACTCTCAAATCATCTAGGTCCAGAAATGAAGAGGCCCACTGCCTTGTTTCTTACTTTTTCCCTTATGTCTACATTAAGGGTATCATACCCTTACCTTGAGTACTCTGCCCAAAGGAATGTAATCTGCCTCTTAATGTAAAGAGCAAGAAAGCTCTATCCTATGGAAAAACTTACGTGTGACCCTGGGCCATCCCTGGCACTATGCATTCTTCTAAATAATATGACCATGCTAAGGGTGGCATGGAGATCTACTACTGTCCACCTACCACCAAGGAGTCTTGTGTACTCCAATTACCCCCCCCCAAAAAAAAAACCTATTTATTCCCATATGGGCATGGGCTTGCCCTTCTTAGGTGTTTCAGTACCTTCCCTGGTAGGATGGGATTATTCCTTTGGATAATTTGCATCCTTAGTCACATAGCTTGAAGCATGTGCAGCTATGACATTCTGCAGTTGCTTTTGCAGGATTTGGGTCTAAGAATCTTTGCTCTACCACTGGCACCTAGCTATTGCTATCTCTAGGGTGATGAAATGTGGGATAAGAGTTGCATGATCGTTTCCAGGGTGGCAGAATCTGATCCTCTAGTCTTGTGCTCAGCCCTGGATCCCCCTCCAAAAAGCGCAGGGGTGGGGAGGGAAAGAGGAATTAGGCAATAAATGTGCCTTTAAAGGAGTTATTCCTAAGCTTCAATCCTCAATCCAACCCACTCCTAACAAAAAAAAAAGTGAGCCTAATTCTTATTGAAATGTCCCTCCTTATACAAGATGGTAAACTGGTCACTCTGGACCTTGGGTTATTCAGACTAATACTGGAACCAATTCTCTGAACAATCTGCAGAGCGCAACACAAAAGAAATTGCAGTATGAGCTAGCTCCAGTTTGGTTTAGTTGCAATCCTTCTTTACAAGCTGTGTTTTCATGTAAAATAATCACATTATCAAATTTTCTTGACTTTTTTTTTTAGTAATAACTGCTCACATGTAAATAATCCTGTAGCTTCTAAGATAAAGCAGCAGCCAGATAGTCAATAGAAATGTCTGCAATTCTCCCATCAGTCCAAGAGATAATTGTGTTATCCACTGTGTCTGGACATTTGACAGGCAAACACGGTCATTCTTTTCTTTATAATTGTATAATTTATTTTTAGTTTTCAGCATTCACTTCATAAGATCTTAAGTTTTAAATTCTCTCCTTCCCTTTCATCCCCTCTCCCCAACACAGTATGTAATCTGATAATAAGCTCTACTTACACATTCTTATCAAATGAATTTTCACATTAGCCATGCTAATGGGAGGAACCATACTAAAGAAGAAACAAAATAACAAGAGCAAGTTAAATATAGATGAAGTATGCTGACTCCACCAAGTTTTGTTTTTTGTATTTTTGGTTGTGGTTTTTTGTTCTGTTTTTGTTTTCTTTTTTCCCCTCTGGCCTCTGGGAATAGCATTTTCCATCATAACTCTCCTGGAGTTGTCTTAAATTCTTGCATTGCTGTGAGAAGAGCTAAGTCTATCAAGGTCAACAATAGCACGATGTGGCTGTTACTGTGTACAATGATCTGGTTCTGCTCATTTCTGTCAGCATCAGCTCATGTAAGTCTTTCCAGGTTTTTCTGAAGTCTGCTTGCTCATTTCTTATAGCCCAATAGCATTCTGTTATTCGTATGCCATAATTTGTTTAGCCATTCTCCAATTGATGGACATCCCACCCCACCCCTGCCATCTTCAATTCTTTACCACTACAAAGAGCTGTTATTATAAATACTTTTGTACATGTGGGTCTTTCTCTTCTTTAGGATATAGACCTAGAAAGTGGTATTTCTGGGTCAAAGGATATGCACAACTTTATTGCTCTTTGGGTATAGTTCCAAATTGCTCTCTAGAAGAGTTGGATTAGTTCACAACTCCACCAACGATGCATTAGTGTTCCAATTTTCACACCTCTTCTCCAGCCTTTATCATTTTTCTGTTTTGTCATATGAACCAATCTCTCTAGGGGAGTGGGGGGGGGTGTATGATACTTCAGTCTTTTTGATTTGCATTTCGCCAAGTGATTGTAGAGCATTTTTTTATGACTATAGACAGCTTTAATTTCTTCCTCTGAAAACTGCCTGTTCATATCATTTATTGATGATTGGGGAATGACTTGTACTCTTATAAATTCAACTCGGCTCTGAGTTGAATATTTTTAGAAATGAGGCCTTTTATCAGACACTTTAAAAAAAAAAAGTGTTTCCCAGCACCCTGGAATATGTTTATCTTCAAGGGGGAGTAACCCTGATTGTTCAAAACTGGATTTGTCTATTTCATTCATCTTTTCCCTTTACTTATAAGAAGACAACAGAACAATTTCCTTATCACTACTGCCACTCACATCTCCTGGTGATCCTCCTGTCACTGCCAGTTATAAAACTGCAGTTTGTTTCCTGTAGTTTGTGGGCATCTTGGTTCCATCTACCACTAGATATCTCACTACTGGGCTTCGTCTAGTTTATAATGGCTTGGTGTCTGTCCTGGTTGTCATTTGTCTGCCACTTATGTTCTTGTTCTGAGTCCTCCCTCTTTTACCTTTCTTCTCTTCCTCTTCAGGGATGGTTTTTCATGTTCCTGTTTCATTTGGATAAGATAAGATGGTAAGGACTTGCAGTTCTCTTAAAAGGAGATACGCTTTTCCCAAAGAACTTGTTTTTCCTTTAGATGGGTGATCTGCTGCAGCTGCGAGTGTGGGTCTTGGAGGAGTGGGATTTTGAGGGCTGAAGCAGGGAAAGTAGCAGCACCTCCTTGTCCAGTGCCAGGCTCTAGACCCCTGAGTTAGCCACTGCCAGTAAGAGGGCAATGGAGGTCTGACTACATTACTCTTCAGCAGTGACAGTCACCATTTCCCCAGGTTAATCCTTAGTCCCTGCTGCCTGGTCCCTGCCTCCTCTCCTGCTTTGGGCTTCATCTCCATCCTTAAGGCCCTGGTCCATCTCCTCAACCAAGGCCCAAGGGCCCACTCCTCACTTCATTGCCCCGGAAGCTTCAATTCTTAATCCCACTCTTAAAGGGCCAGGCTAACTCAAAAGATACAACCCCATCCTCAGCTGATGCTTAAGCAGGCTGGCCAGCAAGAAGCTCTCCCTAGCCTTATACATCTGTTTTATGCCTAGCTTGATACTGATAACTAGATCGTTGAACAGAGTTCATTATATTCTATTTTGGTATGCATAGAATTTTTATAAATCATGCTCTACCTTCCAGAAATTCCATAAGAGCTTGCAAAGTTCCATTTGTTCCCCACTCATGTTCGTTTAGGTAGCTCTTGATATTAATGTTTACCTGATGGCCAGAGATGCTTAGATGTGAGAATAGGTATATAGTTCAGGATTTGTTGACCCCGCCCCCCCCCAGTCTTTTTTATTAATTTAGCATGGAGAGGGTTAAGTCTTTGGGTTGGCTACATTGTTTGAGTGCCAAATGTAAACTTAAAAGACTACTTTACAGAGAAACATAAGGAAGGCACTCGCATGATGGTCAGAAGAGATACAAGGAAACTCAAGGTCTTGCTGAAGAATTTTGGAATTGGGCCACTGACATGAGAAGATACTGGCAAAGGACTGACCAGAATGGTTGTGAGCCACATCAAAATTGCTTTGCTCTATGAACAAAGCAGAATTGAAATAGCTCAAACTCAGGACGCAAAAATTTAGAATATCCACCCCAAATGTTCCCATGGACTATTTTGTGCCCGATATGTGGTATAGAGCATTCCTAGCTTGTACTGGTCTCATCAGTCACAGCCACACTAACTATAACTTGACTCTAATGTAGTAATGCCATTTTGGTCCTCTCAGAACAAAGGATAACAACCAAACCAACCAGTCCTTAAACAATATCCAAATATTTCTCTATGCATATCTGTTCCCTTCTGGATGTCTTGTTACATCAGTAACAGTACTCTAAAATTTTATCCCCTCTAGATATTAGTGTAGCAACTTTCCCCATCGTCAATATTTTCAACTTTCTAAGAACAGATGGTTCCCATTTTGATTTTTCAGTTCAAATAATTCAGGGTTATTAAATACATATCACTTCTTTCCCCATAATTCAACTTTTTTAATGCCTGTATCATCTTTGTACAGTCAGACTAACTTGTCAGAGTTAACGATCAAACTTTAACAGCCTCAAAGTCTCTTGCTGTTCAGCTCCCTACTATTCTTTAGGGCATTATTTGGTGATGTCTAGCAACTATCAATTTCTTTGTTCAAATAAAAGATGTTCATGTTCTAGAGGGATGAAGCTTCTGATGATTAAAGTCCTCATTCCTTTCTGACCCATGTTGTCTTCTGAAAGCTCTTTAAACTCAAGTTGATAAACGAAATATTTTGCTATGGAGTTTGAAGTTTTTTCGCCTTTGTATGTTTTCAACCAGAAAAGCTTGACCTGGAAGTTAATGTAGGAAAAGGACACTGGAGCAAAAAAAAAAAAAATCTTTTGCTTTTAAGGACATCAAATTAGCTCTAGATTTTAAACTTCACCTTTATTTAAAGTGTTTCAGATGTTCTTATCTTCTGATAGAGAAGCATTCAAGCTTTAGAAGTTGCAATAATCACCCCCAGCCCCTACTTTTTATACAAGTTATTGGGAGTAAGGTCTTCGTTAACTGATTTCTTTCCTAAAGTCAGTTTATCCTGAGAATTACTGGGCTTCTAAGAAGGCATGAGAATCTCAAGCAGTAGGAAAAGTTCTTAGGGCCACTTACTCAAAGCCATGTCTGACCACAAACCTACTCTATAATAGCACAAAAGTTATCCTCCAGCCACTGAGGTCCTTCATAGTCCCCAGCAAGCAGAAAAATAGGCTATCTGCCAAATTTGGACAGTGGTTATCTTCTGGAAGTCTTATTATAAGCCTAAATCTGATTTATTGTTTCAGCATAGAAATAAATAACTATTAAAACACTAATTCCATTGACCTTATGGTTCACTGAAACAACCACATTCTTTTCTCCTGATCTATTTTCTGGCCATGCCTCCCATCATGTTATCCAGTATAAAACTTTAAATTTTCACACTAAATGGATTTATAACTGTTTTGGGGGTTTTTTTGTTTGTTTGTTTTTTATAAAGTCCTAACAATTGCTTCTGCTTTCCCCCCCTCTATCCTGGCCTGTTTTAAAAGCAAGCACCTGACATACACAGGAGGGCCTGCTGTATGGGTTCTTAGATCCACATTTCTAAAAAGGAAAGTAACTTTTGAAGGGGGAAGGGGGGGGTCAACACAATCACTTTAATCAAGCATATGTAGCATTCATTTAGTTCAAGGGGAAAAAGTTTGGCACCCTGAACTTCAGAGAAAAAACAAATCAAAATCAACAGACAGGGCTTCCAGCTGCCTGACAAAGCAATATTATTATCATAGATCAATAGACAGATCTAATTGATCATTACATACGTAAATTACCAGAAAGCAAAGAAGCACTAATTTTGTGTTTTCAAAGCCAAAGGGCTGCTTAGCAGCTTCCCAGAGTCTTCAAGCACACAAACCTTCCAAAACTAAGCCCCAGAGTTAAAAACCTCACCTCAATATTTGTTTTTTTCAGAGCCAGAGGGCATAACAACCCTTGAGAAACCAGGCCTCATTAGAAAGTTAAATGGTGTGGGCCTTCTCCTAATCAAGCTTTCCTTAATGGACAAAGGCCCATTAATGGGTAGGGAAGAAGATCTTTAAATTCTCTTGGTTTACCATTACATGGCCCAATTTTTTTTTTTCCCTTTTGAAAGCTGTACTCTTGGGATTAACTCATGAGGGGATACCTCTTAGCAGAGAACTATTCCACCTACATTTATCTAGTCAGGTCTTAGAAGTATAAATTTCTATGAACACTTGCTAAAATTTGAGTTAGGTGAAAATATTTTATAGGTTGTCTTAGTCATAAGTGCCTAATCTATGTAGTCTCAATGATTTTCTTCAGTCAAAATTTGACTAGGTAACAATCTTAAGTTGACACATTGTTCCCATAACCATACTCAACTACTTGTAGACTTGTAGGCCACAGGGTATTTTGCTTGTTTTGCTGCACCATAAGTCCTGAGTACTCCGGCTTTTGTACAGTTTCTCATTGAACTTGATGCTCCATGTGGTATTTTTTTTAGCTGATTGTGAACATTTTCTTTTTTTTTTTTTTAAGACTATTGATCAGATTTGTAAGGTTCTAAGCAAACTTACCAGCTTTCTTCGCATTCTGTCCTTGGCTTAGCATTGTATCTCACTTTTCATTTTATCAGTATTCGTAAATCAAATCCATTCTCATGGCAACTAACTAAACATATGAAATTCCCCAGTTTGCCTCTATTCCAAATCCCTTCCAGTTCCTAAGAAACCTTTTTTCTGAAGGTTTCATTTCTAGCCCCAGAGACTAATCTTAGCCCTAGTTTAGGTTCTTTCCAATAGAATTTACTCCTCATAAATTGCCATGTGTATGGAATGGTCATTAGATTCAAATTCCACTTGTCTGCTCCAAGAGTTGCAAAGGGATCTTATTGATCTTGACACATCAGCATCTTTGTAGGTACTTAAATGAGAGCTGCGAAGAAAAGAGGGATCATTCATCCCAGCGTATGAGTCAATAGTAAGGATGAGTAGAAAAGCATAGGAGGGTTCAGGATCAGGAATTTGTGTTACAGGGATATTTCATTACTTCTTAATCAGAGCTAGTGTTAAAAACTTGGGTCTCCATCAAAGAACTAGGGACAAACCTGTGGGCAAATGACTAGATATAAGTATAGGCCATCTAGGGTCCAGATCTAATGTGTTGGGTACCACCCCCTCCCCCCCGGGAGTTATCACCTTGACCAACATTTGTTAATTTTTTTTTTTTTTTGCTTGCATCAATACTCAGGGGAATTGATCTATAATTTCCTGGTTTTTTTGCTTTTTTTGGTGTTAGATATTAGCACCATATTTGTCATAGGAGTTTGGTGTAGGACTCCTTAGCCTCTTTATCCAAATAGTTTATATAGTATTGGAATTAATTGTTTAAATATCAGAATTATTTATGAGCTCATCTGGCCTCAAGACTTTTTCTCAAGAACTACATTAATGGCTTGTTCAATTTTTTTTCTTTATTTTGAGGCATTCTATTTTCTAATCTGTTAATCAAGGTGTAATATTTTCGTAAACATTCAATGATTTCACTCAGATTGTCATTTATCAGCATAATTGGACAATTTTCCTAATGATTGCTTTAACTTTTTAATAACTTCAATTTTTATTTCTGATATTGGATATTTGGTTTTCTTAAATTAACCAATGGCTTATCTATTTTACTGCTTTTCACAAAACCAGCTCCTAGTTTTATTAGCTCAGTAGCTTTTCTTTTCACTTTCAATCTTATTGATCTCACCTTTGTCTTTAGGATTTCCAATTTGATGCTCAATTGGAAATTTAGTTTATATAGAGTAAAAAGAAAAATATTTCAAGGCTTTTGAAGTCAAAATAATCCTCTTGATACAATTATATCTTAACCATCAAGTCAACTCAGCAAATATATAATCGGTACTTTAGTTGTAAAGATTTAAAAGTCCATTATTTTCTTTAAAATGAAATATTCTTAAAACATCCAATAAAGTACATATTTTCCTACAAGTTACCTTACATATACACAAGGCAAAAAACTAAAAATAACTTGGATGTAATTAGCAAAAGGAGAAATTTTTCTTAAAAAAAAAAAAATAGGTTCTCTTTATGAAGTGATTATTCTGTCCATGCCCCATCCACCCAGGTGTGGTCTGCACTGCTTCCCAGTCCCTGCTGTCCAATTCTTGTGGTTCCATCCTGGAAATTGAAAGCCTTCCCTTAAAAAAGGAAGATGTTCTCTGAAGGCACAGGTAGGTGACCAGGTTGAAAGAGTTGTTGGCCCTCAAAGGGAGTGGGGGGAGCATTGGTAAACCTGCCAAAGAAGTCTCCATTAAAACCCACGCCCTAAAAGGTTTAGAAAAATAAAAGACAACCCTTGTGTGTTCTCAATAAAAAGTGCCATTGGACCTCTTCTCTGTTAGTTTTAACTTTTCAACTGAATACTGTTAGAAATAACTGTAGCACAGCCAGTCTGCCTAGTCCTGTCAGCACCTCGGGTTCAAGCTAAAGCTATTCTCTAAACATCGGAGGTTGGTTCTTTCCTCTGGTTTTCTATTCTCCACCACTTCCTCCCACCTGAGCTCAATTCACATACTTCCCCCATTCCCCCTGACCAGCTATCCTTCCCCCACCAACCCCCATCCCTCCTTCTCCCCATGAGTCTTTTTTTTTTTTCTTAATAGAAAGGTCTGAGTGGAAAAGGGGTTGCTTGGGTGAAGGGGGGGAAGGACAAGTGGTAGGCAGGGAGAGTCCCCCTTTCTCATCTGTGCTGGCCCCAGACCCTCCCCTTTCCCCAGTTTGAAGGGTTGGGGGCAGCTAGGAAAAGATATGAATGGCCTGGGTGGCAAGGGGTATGGCAGGCAGGGCACTGAGGCTCCGCCTTCCCACAGATCCCACAGCATGCTCCATGCAGAAGAAGTTGTGGTCACAAAGGACCAAAACTGGCAGTTTAATTGTTATGGCACTGAATGAGTAGTTAGGCAGAGTTGTTTTTATCATATTGGTTCAGTCTACCCATATTCTGTTTATTGAATGCTTGAAATCCTATTTTGTTGAATGACCATTTTTTCCACTGAAGTATTATGCTTAATTTCCTTGGGTTAGGTAATTCTTTGTTGTAGTCCTAGCTCCTTTGCCTTCCCCCACAGTATCATGTTTCATGATTTCCAGTCCAACTTAGTTCTGTGTGATCCCCATTGGGACTCCAATGTTTGTGAAGCGTTTTTTCCGGCTCCTTTGCAATATTTGTCCTTGACCACCCTGATAGTTTGGAATTTGACTATAATATTCCTTGCAGTTTTTATTTTGGGATCTCTTTTCCAAGACGATTGATGGATTCTTTTAATGCCTATTTTGCCCTCTGGCTCCAAGATATCAGGGCACTTTACCTTGAAAATTTCTTGAAAGATGGCTGTCTAGGTTTTCCTTTTGGTTATGGCTTTTGTGTAGTCAAATGATTCTGATGTTATCTCTCCTGGATCTATTTTCCTGGTCAGTTTTAACAATAAAACATTTTACATTTTTTTTTTCCTTTTTTTTGAATTTCATTCTTTATCCTCAGTCGTTAGTTTCCACTTGCCCAATTTGAACTTAGGGTTGGTGGTTTTCCTCAGCTTTCATGTTCCCTTTTCCATTTGGGCAATTGTACTTCTTTAAGGAGTCTTCTTCAATGGATTTTTTGTATCTTTTCCTGTTCAGTTCTTTTTAGGCAATTATTTTCTTCTTCCAAGCTATTTAGTTTTGTTTAGGTTTTTATAACTCTGGCATTACTCATTTATTTCCCCAATTTTTCTTTTTCCTCTTATGACATTTTGAAGCTCCTTCTAGAGCTCTGACTTTTCTGAACCTGATACCACTTCCTGTTTTCTTTTGGGGCCCTACAAATTTTGACACTGTTTTCCTCTTCTGAATTTGTGTCTTTATCTTCCCTATCACATTCTTTTGACGTTTTGCTCATCTTTTTGGGCCTTTTTCCTTTTCTTTAAATTTGAGCTCTGCTCCCAGAGTGTAAGAAGGGGGGTGGGAGGGGCATTGTCTCAGGCTTCTTGTGCTAGGGGATGCATACCTTTGCTGTTTAGCTGGTGCTGCACTGATATTGCCCTGAGACCCATGGCAGGGGCAGGTATGGGGGGGAACCTCACATCTGGGGGTTTTGTGGGAGGTGGCTGGCACTGCTTTGGGGTCCATAGGAGTCTGTCAACTTGCGTGGTGCTGAACATGGATGCTTGTGCTGCTGTCTGGCATGTGCAGAGGCTGGTAGTGTTTTTTGCACCTGCCTAGTTCCTCAGGGCTATACTGAAGCAACTGGTAGTCTGAGAGCTGGCAGCTTCCTGTTTGCCTGACGCTATGTTTGAAGCATTCAGTTCTCAGAGCTGGAGTGTGTCTGTTTTGCTGCCTATGCTGGGGCGGGGGGGAGGCAGACAGACACAGTAGCCAAGTCCTGATGTTGGCATTTGCCTGCTTCGCTGCACTGGGGCTCAGAATCTCCTGTCTATTTGCTGATGGAAGGCTTGCTGGGATGCTTCCTATCCTGGACTGCATTCCCTTTTACCTGAGGGAGACCTTTCCAGCTGATCTTCCAAGTTTCTTGGTCTAAAAGATTGTTGCACTCCATCCTTTTGTGGTTCTTCTGTTCCAGAGTTTTGAGGTGCTCTTATGTTTGGGGGTGCATACAGGAAAGTTATGGTGACTTACTGCTTGCTCAGCCACCTTGGCTCCACAAATCCCTTGCAGATTTTTTTTTTGTTAAGTTCAGATGCAGACTGATTTAAGGTCAGGCCAGTAAGAACTCTTTTTTTTTTTTTTTTTTCTTGAGAATTAGATTACTTCAAAATGAAGCTATGAGACTGAATCTGAAGTACCAAAGGGGAATGAGTTCTGGAAAACTTGATCAAAGTTTTCCCTACTCTCTTCTCAGAAAATCTCATCAAGGAATTTTGCCTTTGTTCAGATGTTAGCAGATTTTTAGAGAAGAGAATGATATATGGATAAGTAATTATTTGTTAGAACAAGCAATTGCATTGAGTAACCTTCAGTGACAGTCTCCATAACTTCATTTTTGGCAGTAAAATACCTATTTCAAGACTTCTTAAATCTGTGGAAGTATAACTGTCTTAGAAAAATTGCAAGTAGAAAATGTTTTCTAACACCTAACATAAAATGAACGCTAGAATTAAAATAGAAAATAACCTTTGTTTTCCAGTTGTGCTAGAAGGTAGTATCAACTTGACTTCAAAAGAAATTGGCCAATAGAGCGCAAAATCAAGGTCTTTGATCGATCAGTGGGTTTCTTCAGCTCGGGGATAGCTGAGCAAGTGCTGGAGAACCCAAGGAAGGGGGGGCGGGCTGGAAACCAGGTTTTATATAGGGTGCAAAGGCAGAAGGAGAAAGGTGCAGCTTGTCAGAACAACTAAGCTGCAAGTAGAAAAGGGTTAGGGACATCATCCTCAAGAGAAGTTCTGCGCAAGAAGCAAAAGTCCATAGGGGAAGCTTGGGAAATCCCTAGAGGGGATGGAGTTTAGGACACTTTCACAAAATCTGAAGCTGAGAGGGAAAATGCCTGGTCAACTGCAGGAAACCCTCACTGTCCTGGGAACCTGAGACAAAGTCAGCTTCAGTGGTTTCCTAGTTGACTGGTTGCACAATTGACCCACGATGATATTGATGAGGGAGGTCCCTTGGTGGGCATGTTGGGAAGTTACCAACTCCTGGGCTTAAGCAAGAGACTTCAATCTTAGGCAAGTTGACTGTTAAATGACACCCACCCCTTTCCATGAATGGAATCTCAAATTAGGTCCAATACACCCATTAAAAGCATTTTGTAGTCAGAGAAAAAGGGGCTTTTTTTAAGGTAAAAATTTGTCAAGGAAATATACAAATAGAATTAAACGTTAGTACAAAGAACCATTAATTCACCCAGTCTGCACAGTTTCAAGTTTCCAGTATATTCCTAAGTGAATGTGATAAGTCAGTGAAGACTTCTCAGTAATCTAGGTCTAAAGTAGATCCTAGGTCTGTTTCAATTTCTTGGGAATCAAGTGACAGGAACTGTGAATTGTGAAATCACCTTACCATCCCTCTCCCCTTGTTTGCTTAGTTCCATTTCCTTATTCCTTGTATGTGGGGTAAATGTCTGAAAATAAGCTGGCTTGGTCAAGCTCTTGACTAAAAGGGTAAGAGGGGGAAGGGTGGGTTTGTGGTTTTGGGAGTCAGTCCCAGTACATGTACAAAGAAGCTTCTGTGTATGTACTGTGCCTCACTTTTCTAGACCGCCATGTGAAGGTGACACTGCTTCTCACAAGAACCAAATAAAGGATTTTATTTGTACCTTTTGAGACACCTCTGAGTAGCCAATTTGAGTTAGGGGTCTTGCCATCCCATACAAGCATTCAAGCCAGGCTATTAGGGTCATGGTGACTCCCTCAACAGGTTTTTAATCATGAGGATCATTCAACTTCCTGATGCCTTAATTCCTGAAATGCCCTTCTCTCCCTTACCTAAAGTTCATTTTTTCAGAAATCCTAGGAGGTACTTTGTTTGCCTCCCCATGCTGTTGCTTGATTTGGAGGATTTCACTTTCTTAGTTGTACAATAGTTCCTTCAATTTCGTAATCTTTACTGACGAGGGAGACCCAAGTTGACTCCATTTCTTGTAATGTAGACCCAGCAGTGAGTTGCATGTTCTTCCTCTGCCAGTTTGTCCTGAATGTTTTCTTAACTTCTGCCACTCCTGGGCTTACTTGATCATGTGAGTTAGATTTTCATTATATACTTTCCAAGCATTGTGACCATGCTGTGACATCAACTCAAGTCTTTCAATGTGAACTGCCTGATGTTCCAGTTGAGCCACTGAATTGTTAATTCCAGCCATTCAGTGAGATCATGTTCTGCTGCCCAGAGGAGGGAGCTTTTGAAGTTCATGTCTCTTCATGCTTAGCATTTCCATTGATTATGGGGCAGCCAATCTTTCAAATTCGTTTCTCATGATGTCTCAACGGCTTGAGTAATCTGGAGCAGGCAGGTAGCTCAGATAGTTCTTGGTTGACTGACATGTTTTCTCCTCTACCAAAGCAGCAGCTGCCTCCCACACTGCCAGGTGCTTCATAGCCCTGATCAAAGTATAGCAGGGCATCTACCACAGCCTCCCCAGCCACAAGCCATCCTGCTGCCTCAGCCTCTCTTAGCACATGCCTCCAGGTCAAGTCCTTGGAGCCTGCCTCTCACTCCTGCCTTGGACCTTCTTAATGGCTACCCAGAGTCTAGTCTGGCCAAATGACAGGAACACTCTTCCAATGAGTAAGCAACAAAGCAAAATGCTAAATTCAGAATATATAGAGAAACCAGAAGTTTTCACAACTCAAGTGTTTTGGTGCCTAATTACAAAAAGAAAAGGTATGAACCTTCACCACAAGCAAAACAATCCCCTAAGCAAGTTTCCCTGGATGGACTCCACATGAGAGCTATTAATGGTGAGGAAGATCTTCCACTCATTACTGTTACAGGGGGAAGTAAAAAACAAATGTCTTACCAAGAACTCCACAAAGCTATTGGTGAACTAGGAAGGATCTACTAGCATTCTTGCAAGAGTTGGGTGTCCAACAAAGAGTTAAACTTAAGACAAATACCCAGTGTTTTATTCCCTGTTCCTGATTCACATTCCCCTTCTGTTTTCCCAGTGACGGTAATCACAGGGTTTACAGCTTATCCAGAACACCTAAACCTCATTACCTAAGTCTCTGCCCCTGTTTACATCTCCCATTCCCCATATTTCAGTGCTCCCTTCCCCTTATTTTCTTTTTACCTTATTTGGTCATAGCACCCTAGAGCTGTGAACATAAGCAGATGTATTGGACTGCAAAACCAGTTTCAACCAGTTTTGACTGGGCCAGTTGCAGTGGATGTTCCTTGTAGACCTGAAAGTTTGGTTAAAAGAGGCAAACAGGCCAAGTGGTAAATTCATATTTTTTTTTTATTCCCTTACCTACATGGAGCTAGATTTTAATTGACTCACTGATAAAAGAATGATAAGCCTTAGAGCAATCCCAACTCAGGATATCTGTGTTGTGCGGATTTATGATCTCCATGTGTGTTTAACTATAACATGAGAGGAATTTTCTCAATTGAATAGGTTGTAAAATACAAGAGCTGACAAAGTATCAGTTTGAAAATGCAACCCAGGATGGGTTTCCTTTACCATTAACATGACCTAACATCTTAACATTTCATGGATGTATATTATAAGACAAAATCCCATCCAAAATAGTGCCTTGGGTTAAGGTGCCTCATCCTTAATGAGCATAAACAGGAATGATCTTAGCTTCTTCTGGCCTGGTAGTTGTTGATACAGAAAGAGGCATCCTCTGGGTTACTTGGAGAACAAAGAAGGGAATGTCTAGTAGGCTGTGGTGATTTTTCTGGTTGATTAGTTCAGGCTTTGACCCCTTGACAAAAAGGCTTCCAAGGTAAAAACTGTATTTGAAGAAGGTTAGGTGAAAATCTGAACCCTAGCTATACTTGGTGAGAAATAGCAGTCACTTGACTCCAGCAGAGTTTTTATCCACTAGGGAATGGGCGAAAGTGTTGAGGGGAAGGCTTGTAAATTTCTGTCCATCTTTTCACTACCTGTGCAGATTCTACTAGTGACAAGTGTCTCTGGACTTTAGCCAGCTGTACCAATTGTACTGAGGGACCACTTTCTACTTGGCACCTATGACTGCATTTCTCACCCTACTCTTCTAGAATGCTCCTCTTTTTAAGCTTTACTTCTAAGTTAAGTCACAATGCCACAGCTCCTTCTGGTTTTCAATATTAATTTTTTTTTTTTAAAGACCCCTCTCTTGACTAGGAATTTAATGTGGAACCATTCTGATCTTTGAGGTATCTATACTCGGAGCCTCTTACAAACGTGCCCCCAAAGGCTATCCTTTCCTTTGTGGGATTGTTGAACCAAGTGACAAATTTTGGGGAAAAGGTGAAATGAAATGCCACCGCAAGGCAAGACCCCAAAACTATTGCCCTGATCACACATCCCCACCTGGATGCTTACTGTGGTGGGGGTGCCCCCCTCCCACCTTAACCCTTTCTTCTCTGTTACCTCTGACCCAGCCCAGCCTTTCACTGTCTTACCTGCTGTTCTCCCCAGGCTGTTAGCCACTCCTTGATCCCATCCAAATCTTTCCACAATCTTTTTCACTGTGTTTATTTAAAAAAAAAAAAGTCTCATCTATCAAAAGTGCATATTCTTAAATTCTTGCCCACTCCCAATCAGTGTTTGAATAAACCTTGTCTCTGAAAGAAGGCCTTGAGAAGTTGAATTCTTTTGGGGCTGTGGCCCATGCCTTTTGCCTTGTATTTTGGGGTTCCCCACATCCTAGACCACAACAGAGAAGGTGGTACCTACCACCACTGTACTCTACACCTTGTTCTTTGACTTCCAGTTCTTGTAATACTTTGCAGAAATATTCTGGAGAAATATAGTCAACAGGATTCATTTGAAGGCTCTTGAGTGAGTTTATTGATACAGACTCTGGGAGCCTCCTTGAGCAGCTCCCCTTGAAATCTTCCCACTTAATCTGGCCTTTCTTACTCAAATCTAATCTTCCCATTTGTTCAGGCAGTCTCAGGAAGCCCCTCAAGATCTGTATTCATTCCCGTACTGCCCCTATCAAAATCTCTGGATTGCCCTACCTGCTTCCCACCCAAACCCCACCCCCCCGTCCATCGTCTTGATATCTCCAACTGTTTCCAGATTATGACCCTCCTTGGATTCCCTCCTTGGACTTCTCAGGCCCCTCCCTAGACCCCTCCTCCCATCACCCTGGACTGCCAGACCACTCCCCCCTCCCCAGTTCCCTTCTCTAATCTTTTCTGTATTTAGTAGTTCCACCTCACCTCCATGAAGGCTCTTAGATTCAATCCACCTCAGACTCTGTCTAGCTGGTATTCTGTCTGGTCCACTTGTGAACACACGAGTTATAAATGCTTAGGCTCCTTAAGAGTCAATCCAGTTTGGTGAATCTTTAATAAACTTTGCCTTCTTTGACTTTAAGAAGGCTTGAGTTAAATTCATTCAAGCACGACCCAGACTGTTGGTATTTTGGGGGTTTTCAATCATACCTAAACCTTGTCATTTATGGTTCCCTGACTGGGAAAAGCTGCTAATCTCAAGTTCTGCTAAAACTGAAAGGTATGTAAGCCTCCCCCTCTCCCTATCCCCTTCTTGCTCTCCAAGCACCTTGGAAGTAGATTTTCGGACCTGGCTTCAGGTCCCAGTATCAGGCAAAGTCTCAACTTTCTGGGCACAAGGGAGTTAGAGACTCAGGTTGTCAGTCCAGTGGTTGTGTTTGAGGCAGTGGACCCCAGGGTATACCCCCCAAAAGTGGGTGCCCAATTCTCTGGATTTCCTGGGTGCAAGAAAATAAAGGAAAACTCAGTTATTTTTGTCCTTGTGTGGGTTGATTCCCCCACCCAAGGCTTTTACTGACCAGACCATAACGATTGTGCTCTCTCCAACAGGTTTGAATGGTTGGTAGTTCAGTTTAAGGATTTTGGAACTGTTCTGGCACCACCCTATCCTGTCAGGTTCAGTATACCTTCCTAAGACAATATAAGTGGAAGGCCCAATTGGAAAATCCAGGGCACTTAGAATATCTTATGTCCATAGTTCATGAGCTATTCTTGGGTCATCTTTGAAATAACTTAAGAGAATAAGCAGTTCTACAACACTGGAGAAAGGCAAATGTCCAAATTAAAACAAACAAAACAAAAAAAGCCCTAAGAAATCCTGAAATATTATAAAACTTAGGTCAAGTTCCTTAATACTCTAGAATTCAAGGTCCAGTCACAAATCAATGTGATCACACTTTCATAATAGAAAGTACCCCTGTTCTGATGCTATACCTCATCAAATGAGATAAAGGTGAAGATGAAGTTTCTCTGAGTCATTGCTTAGATTGACAGCCTGGGAGGCGACTATGCTACCTGTAACAGGTCTTTTTCAAAGAAATGTGTTGAAAAAAACTAAAACTCAAGTCCCTTTTTGTTGTGGCATGGGGCTGGTAGATTGTTCAGGTTTCATAGGCATACAACAGTAATGTTATTTTTAATGACATAAGCAAAGGTGAAGTCTCTGCATCTGCGCTCGGACAGCTCCTCGCCCCCCCATCCCCATTTTTCCATATCAGAATTTCTGCTTTGTCCTTAGAATTTGACTGTTGAGACCTTTCCATTCCTCCTGGTCTGAGGAATGCAGGTAAAATCTTAGTCTGTTGGATCCTACCTATTTAGCCTTCAAAGGATTCTTATAATCTGGGATGTAAGGTTTAAACCATCTACTCCCCTCTCCTTCCCTCTCTTCTGTCACTTATTTCAGCAAGCTGTGCTTCTCTTTTTGTGATGTAACTTTTTTCCTACCTTTTCATTTTTGAGTTTCAATATAGTCTGGCTGCAGATGATCTTTGTTCTAAGACTAGCATTCATGGTTAAATAATGCCAAACTACAGTGTTCTGTGACATGGTAGCTTACTTGGTAGGGGACACTGCCACGTCCATTTAAGAATACCCATGGATCCACATGCAAAAAAGTGCTATATTCTTGGGTAACTTTTGTCCCACTTACTTCTGTTGCAGCTTTTAATATGCTGTCTCTTGTAACTGCTGGTGTTCTCTTACTCCCTATACCCCTCCCCTCCCTCACCCTGGTCTTAGAATAAAGTCAGGCATAAAAGGGGGGGGGCAGGTTTGGGACAATCCTCAGTATTATCAGTCAGGCTATTTGAAAACTGCGCCCTTTCTTAAAATTGCTTACATGATCCTCTAGTTTAAAAAAACAAACAACACTCCTTTTTTTTTTTTTTTTTTTTTTTTTTTTTTTTTTTTTTGTTAATGCAGACTAAAATGGCATCATTGTTTTCAGGGTCAAGGTGGTGGAATGTGTCTAACTTTGGCTGATCCAGACCCATAGGAGCTTGGAATATTCTGCCACCAGTCAGGCACAAATAGTTCATATGAACATTTGGACTGGAGAGAAGGGGGTTAGCTCATGGTTAGCTCGTGAGAGGGTCAAGCCCTCACTTTTACCTGACCAGAGACAGTTCACTTGAGAAACTGAGCTTGTGCCTTAACATTGAACTACTGCAATTCTGCTTTGCTCATGAAGCACAGCACCTTCCTTGTGGGCATGTTATGCTAGGTGGTTCTGTGCTGGTATCTCCTAGTTCTCACAATCAATGCTAAAATTCTTAAGAGAAACTTTGAGAGTCTCTTCTTCTGTTCTGTGTGAGAGCTTGCTTGGTGTGAAGTCTCCATAAAATAATCTTAGGCAAACATTTGGCATTAGAATAATCAGAGTTGTGCTTTCTGCAGCAGATTTTTAAGGTTGGCAGTTCAGCTCGAAAAAAGGGTCTTGGTGTCCAATGCCTTATCTTGCCAGGTGATCTTCAAAATCTTTATTAGCTAATTCAAAAGGAAGTAATTCAGTTTCCTAATACAGTACCAGTAGATTGTCCAGATTTCATAGGCATACGATGTCAGCACAACAGCTAATGTAGACCATCAGTTTGGTAATTACTCTAATACCTCTTCTCCCTACAGTTTCTGTTGGAGTCTTCCAAATACTGACTTAGCTCTGGCAACGTGTGCATCAACCTCTCATCTGTGTATATAATCCTAGCAAGTATGCTGCTAATGTAAGTGAACTTAAACACAGCATTCAAACTTTCTCTATTTGTTGTAACCAGTGGTTCTCTACATGGATGTTGCAGTGCTGGCTGGTGGAGAACCTGTTTTCTTGATGTTGTCCAACCAAAATTAACATGATCAGCATAGAATCCACACTCTGCATCCCAACCTCAGAGCTAGCATTGAGTGTGATCATCTGCAAAAACAAAACAAAACCCTTGTCTTCCACTTCTAGTCTTTGCTTTTTTTAAGTTCAATAATCATCAGTACAGTAGCTGACCTTGATGCCATTTTTCTCCTTGAAAAGGCATCTGATAATGCTGAAAGCATCATTCCAAAGATATCATGGGAGTAGCAAGCACCTAGCCCTGCTGTCACTCTATTGGTGACTGGGAAAGTGCAACCGCATCATCCATTTTTCAGAACCTGTGTAAACGTACCATTGTGAAACTTGGCATACAATGTGCTATACTTCTCTGGACAACCAAACTTCCTTGATCATTTCCCATAAGCCCTTATAACTGACCTTAAGGCCTTGGTGTCAGATTGGTGATCATTATCTTACAGAACTCTGTTCTGTTCTTAGGCATTTCTCCTGAAGTTGTTGTGCAAACACCATAGTACAGCATTCCTCTGACCTTTCTGAAACCACACTGGCATCAGTAGCAAGTCAGTTTATTGAGATGTAAAGTGTGGTAGTTTTTTGGTACAAATTATGAAAAGGTCAAATAATGAATATATTCATGCACTGAAAGACAGTAGGACTTGTGCACCCAGAGTTCCCCTGGTGTGGGGAAAGTCAGGTGTGACTTAGCTCCCCTTGTCACTAAAGATGTACTTGTCAAAGATTCTGCCATGCCAGAATCAGGGGGCCACCATTTTGCACAGGTTGGTTTTGATCACCCAGTTGTTTGATGTTCTTTACCTGTTAATTCAGGTAGTGGGTTTCAATGAAATCATATAAATGGGGGTCATTCTTGTCAGTTGCCAATTTGTGCAATTCCAGTAATGACTGACATTTCCCCCCAAGTACAGAGCACACTCCATTGCATACAGCCCACTCTCCCATTAATCTGCCAGGTTTCTTGTTGTCTTGCATCAAGAACGGGGCCACCATGTTGATTTTGGAGTTTCATCAGCAACTCAGCATATGGTCCCTCTCCTTGTGGGACTGATAGAGGAAATACTTGGCAAAGTTCTTCAATGCCACATCTTGGTCAAAGTAGTAAGATATGGACAGGTAGATGTAGGAGGGGTAGAGCTCCAGGTTATCTTCTGGTAGATAGTGGCCTCTGAGTCACAGCAGTAGGTCTGTTATACCTGAGAGAGGGAGACAAGGTAGTCATGGCAGACTCCAACAAACTGGGAAGAAGAGGTATTAGGCTACTTACCAAACTGGCAGTCTATAGAGCCTGTTGTCCCTACTCCCTGGAGAAGACTACCAGGGGCAACTACTGTTTCAGTGGTAGAATAGAAGTTATGGTTAGTGGAGGTTAAGGTGGAGAAAGGTGGCTAAAGGTGGCTTCAGCTAGGAATTGAGCAGTGGGTTCCATTCAAGCACTGTTGAAGCAGGAAACCACAGTGACTCCCCTTCTCAGTTTCTGACCCGCATTCATTGAAAATATGAATTTCTGGAGATTTCACACTGGTTTCCTACTTATTTTTCAGCTTCCTCCCTTCTCATTCAAGGAATCTATATAGAGATCTTCTGAGCTATCTCCACAATAACTGTAATGCCATCTTGACTTAGTTTGACTTGGCCCTGACTGATGAAGTCAGTTCTGGTTCTCATATAATCTGTGTTTGGCTATGGAAACTGCCTCAAGATATAATGTGTATTGCTAAAGAGGATTGGGACTAGTCACACTAGATAACTGTAAGCCTCTGGATTAATAGCAATGAAGTTGTCATGAGAACTGAAGGAGTGCTGTGTGGCTGATTTTGTAAAAATTTGCTGTGGTGGTGTCAGTCAAGACCCCAGTCTTTCTGAAGTTCTAACGTTACTCTTTCCATTGGATCTCATAATTCTAGAACAGTATACATCAATGGTCAATTCCCTTAACCTTAGCCTAATGTAGAAAAACCCACTTTCTGAAAAGAAATGTAACATCCTTGAAATGGCAAACAGTTCCCCAATGCCACATCACTTCTACTTTAGCTTTGACTTAGCACTTGAATCTAACTCACCAACACTGGGTAGAACTTCTAAGGAGGCAGTTAGCTGAGACAGGTCTCTTGCATTGGCCAACAACTGAGATTAACGTACCGTAGACAAGAAAGGGGCTGAAGTAAGAATAGGTTGGACTCAACTTTCTCAAGTTTTTTTGTCACAGGTATGAAGGTAAATGGTCCTTTCAATTCCTGTAGGGCAGCAACTAATTCATGATGAACCATGGATTAACATCAGGGAGGATCTTGGTTTCTAACTCAAATAAGGTTAGTGCCAGGATAAACTTCAGATGATCTTTTTCTCAATAGGTAAATGTCATTGTACCACTTTAAGTATATGACCAGGGATGGATTGTCAATGTTGCATGAGAATTAGCTATTGATCCTATATTTTACATTTTATACTCTAAGTAATTTTGTTCTGTATCCCCACATAACAAACCTCAGCCTCTCTTCTACCTCTAAGTGAAAGGAGTTCAGAGTTCAAAAGCTCAATCTCTCTACAAGTTAGATGTCAAAGGTTTAAGCTTTCCACCAGTCACTCCTAAACAAGGAGAAACTCCAACCTCTAAGGTTATAGAAGCTCAATATTCTCATAAAGCACTCCAAGGGAACTATTATCCAAGCTCTACCACCTGCAAATCCAGGGCATTTATGTGTTATCCTTAAGAGCTGACATTGTCCCATCTTAGAGTCTCATTCTTGCAATTTAAAGGTGGTCTTATCTAAGGCATGGACACCTGTGAGCTGGTTACTCTTGCTTTCTTGGTTCACTATCACCAGCCTCGGGATATAGTTGAGTTTCAAATTCTTAAGGCATTCTTCTAAAACTGAAAGAAGTGGGGCTTTTTTTCCCCCTGACATGTACCAGCCAATTATGACTTTTATTCTCTGTTCTATACTTATAAAAACTAGTTGTATCTTCAATTCTGGGTCTTGGCTATTCCAGACAGTCAAGAAGCTTGTTTTTATTGGCTGGTTGTGTCCCTGTTTAATAAACCATAACCTTGTTAGGAGAAATGTGCTAGTTTACCTATTCATTAAATTTGAATGATAGTTGCAAGAATAGGAAAATAATATGAATCAGCTTACATCTGTTGAAGCATGTTGCCAATATCTTATCCTTAGTTTTAAGAAATATTAAAATATTCTTCCTATGTCCAAAAGTTTCAATTATAAAATATTTTTTAACCTTTTTAGGTGAAAGTACAGTATTCTGAAAGGGTAGTCAGTGGTTACAATCATGTCTACCATGTAAGCTTGAAATAGATTCTTGCCTGAGTGCTTCTTTCATGCTACGAATTTTTATCGTATGTTATGTTAAAATACCATTATGTTTTTGGATGATGTTTCCATAGATGGTATAGTAGTGGCATAAAACCTGTGGGAATGTCTAGTTTGGCTCTCTGTGCCCATGACAGCACTTACTGCCTGAACCATAGAGTGCAACGTAATCTGATACATCATATGAAAGAAGTACTTTCCTTTATGTAAAAAAAAAAAAAAAAAAATTAAGCAAATAGTGGTAATTGAAAACACTTTTCCTAGTCAGGCTTGTTGTGACAGGTCTCTGCTTAGAAAGTTGGTAAATGGCTTCTTTTCCCTCAGGAACCAACGAGCAGTCATTCATCCTCAGTTCTAAAATCCCATTGGTCACTCTGGTCACATGTCTTACTAATTAATTAGGAAGTAGCTATACAAACACATATCCATCACTTAGGTGGGGGAAAAAAAAACTGTAGTGTGGTTACAGTCCCATCCCACTGAGTTACTGAAATTTAGCAAGATCCTGTCACTTGATAGTGGTGTCTTAATTTGGTTTTCACTCTCTTCCTGAGAATAGGAAACTTGATCCACATCTGCTGATATGAATTTTTAGTTAATGAACCAGGTGACTATTGTCACTTCACAACCAATTAGGCTGCAAATTGGCTTCATCCCTTCGGTAGCAGAGGTTAAAATAGTCTGATACTTTCCCTCTGAGGAAGACTGAGTCCATTGTTGACTGCTTTATGGACTGTCATATTTAGAAGGCAGAGAGCATTTTCAGGAACATTCTGTTTTTTCAGGTAGAATTAAGATAGACTGAGGCACAGAGATCCAAGCACATTCAATTCATTGATAAAAGCACAAATTTATCAATAATTTAAGATCTCAGCTTCCTCAGCAAAGAATAAGATTCCCTTTCCCCCCACCCAAATGAGCACGATATAGCTCTCTTTTACAGTTTTGATGAGTAAAGAAAATAAGAAGCCTAGCATCAGATGGAAGAAAATATGATTGGATGGAAACTGGGAATGAGAGTTAGCAACAACCCCCTCCTTTCCTCCTGTGACTAAGAAAACATTCATTGTCTGAGTCCAGCTCCATCTGCAAGAATATAGATAGCAAACCAGACGTTCTTGAAGAAATAGCCTGGTGGTCTAAGGATGCTAGACCACACTCCTTGGTGTCCACCTGCCTTCTTCAAAGGTAGCACATTTCCTTGATACAAAAATAGACCAGTGATTAACAGGAGAACTGGATTTCTAAACTTAACTCATTTATAGGACAGCTGAATATCTGAACTAAGTTCAGAGAAATTCATGACTTTGGCAGTTACAGGACAAAATCAGTCATCTGTAAGTAGGATCAATAAAAAAGATATGGAATCTGATTCCAAAAGACAGGACAAGTGTGAAATGTCACATTTTTGTAAGAGTGAGAAATTTGGTTAGCTGCAGATCAGCCCTCCTAAAAAGGGGGGGGGGGGGTGCTCTCCTAAGCATCTTCTAAGTTGGAGCCACTGTATCTCCTTTTCCTAGAAGGAATTTTGAGGTCAGCATGTGAATAGCTTGAGAATCTTGTTTAGAAACTCTACTGTATAGATCTATGCTGGACCTACATTATTTGCAATTTGAAGAGATGCATTGGAATTGGTTTTTTAGTGAATATCTCATGTCAAAAAAGCACCAAATAAATATAAACTAACAAAAATAAAATATCCTTGAAAAAGTGGGGAAGATCTATAATCATTGGTAAAGTTCATGGCTTTAAGATTAAGATGATAGCAACACAAAAACGAACAAATTTGACAAAAATTGAAAAGCTTTTGAACACACACACAAAAAAGAATAGAAGTTAGAGAAAGAAGGAAAACACTTAACTGGGAAATGGTTGAAAGTTTCCTCGATGTAGGAATCCAATTAAAGTGCACAAGGATGAGTCTTCATTAGACAAAGGATCAAAGGGTACTAACAGTCAGTCTTCCCCAAAATAAGTCAAACTATTAACCATATAGGAAGCAACTGCACCAATAAGCTAGTAAGAGAAAAGCACACTAAAACAATATTGAGGTTAAACCACATTCCCAAAAGAATCACAATTGTTTAAGTTGATGTGACAAAACAGACGTAGGTAAGGCATTGTTGGTGAGTGGTACACAATATTAAGGCTTAGCGATATCTTGCTGCTAATCAACCTTGCCCATCAATTCCCTTGACTCTAAGACATCTAGTAAGCAAAATACTTTTTTTTATTTTGTTTAGTTTTCCTTTACCACCTCAAACTATGCTGGGGTTTTTTTAAATTTAATTTCTGAAAACTGACAGTTTATTTGGCAAAAAATAAAAATCACTAACAATACACAGTATATCCAGGAAACCAAAATTCTTAATTGGTCAGTTGCAAAACTTTTGTGTCAATCTACTCTGGGTCTCTCACTTGTTTGAGTAGGGTAGGTGGCCTGCTTTACCATGAGTCCTCTGGAATTGTGAATGATCATTCTGTTATTGAAAGTTCAGAAGACTTCACAAAGTTCTGGTTTTGTGTAAGGTCAGATATAGGTCTGCCTGGTTTCTCTGAAATATCCCCTTCATAGACTCTTACGGACCCATGATATTTGTCCTATTCTTAGACCATTAGATAGGTACCACCCCCTACACTGTAAATTGAGGTGATTGGACTAAACAGGGCACTTTATCATCACATCTTCTAGACTCCAAAGGCCATGGCCAGATTTTGAAGAAATGAGAATTTAGGTGGGCAAAAAGTGACATTTTTGTTTTCATTGTGTACATACTCTGACTGAAAAGAGTATTTTCCAATGAAGGCTCACAGCCTTCAACAGCCCAAAGCATCCAAAGGAGATGAAGACCCAACAAGGGAAGAACCCTGGCCACAGGCTTCTCCCAGGTTCCTTCCTAGTACTGAAAGATACATGGCAACTTCTGCATTGGAACCCCTGGGCTAGGCCCCTGTGGGTGTGGCAGCATCTCTTCTTGGGTTTCCCTAGGTCTTTAGCTTTAAAATTTGATGGAAAGTGTCCCCAGACATCACCTATTCAGCCCCTTTGTCTCAGACAAGGAAACTGAGGCCCCCACTGGAGCAAAAACATGGATGTCCAAGGTCATAACAAGTGGTTTTGAGTCAGAGGCCCTCAAACTCCCAAGCAGATCATGCTTCCACTTCAAATGTGGTCAGAGTCCCCTGTCTTTCCCTGCCTCCCCAGGGTTTACTTATGTTTACTACATCTGAGAAGTGGGGCTGACAAAAGGAGGGGTTCATTTTAAATTATCACAATCTGGAGGCCTTGGGGGACTTATAGAGTGACCCCTTTCCGCTGACCTTTGCCCCTTCCTCTGGCTCACATGATGGCCCTGCCCTTCCTGCCTCCCCAACTTGGGGACAAGTGATGGTTGTGGGGCAAGGGATTCCCCTTACTCCACCCCTTCCCAGCTGGGGAAGGACTTGTTTTTCCTAAGTCTATCTTCATTTTTGAAGATATTTGAGTAGTTTTATATGCCGTCTGCAGTCTTGCCTTGGGGTCTGCACTGTCGGGAAAAGGGGGTGTGGGTGCAAAGCTAGGAGTTGTATCATCTATTCCGTTGATGGGTGTCCTCTTCTGGCTGCTTTCCTGCGCCAAGGTCATTAGGGCCTCTGCCAGGGCCGCTCCCCTGCTTCCCTTTTCAGATGCTCTGTACGGAGCTGCACCAAGGAGGGTCCTCCCAGGGCTCTTGAGTCTCTGTATCTTCCGCTCCTACGGACTTTCCTCCTCCTCTTGTCTGCGTAAATGTGGAGATGGAATGTAGATGCTTGGAAACTGAGCAAGTCTGGAAAAGATGAACTTGTATCCCAACGTAGGTCCAGACGACTCTTTGGGTTTTGGGGTTTGTCTTCATCGGGAGCAGGACCTCACTGCGTGCCCCCTGCGCACGGGAGGTAGCCGGTCCCAAGGGGTTGGGTGTGTGCCGCAGCCACACTCCAGCTCTGACAGCTCAGGCCCCCGAGCTGCCCCTTTCCTGTTGTTCTGTGCCTGCCTCTTGTCTTCCTTTCCTCCACCAGCTCCTGTCACGGGACCGGGGTTTTTGGTCACATCTCCTCGGAAGATCAGTGCCGGCATGCGTTCTCACTTTCGATGCCAAGTTTTCTTCAGAAGGACGTTCCTGGTCCAGCAGACTGTTCCTTCTGCGCTCAGCCCATCTTCGCCTGGCTCTCCTTTTTCTATTGGTCCCAACTGTCCCCACTGAGGAACTTGCCCCACCCCAGAAACTGATTGAAGTGATCCAGAGCCACAGGACCATAGTTCTTCATGGTCGTAGCTCTAGGGGTGGAACCTAGAGAAGGGCTGAGGGGATGACGCTACATTTCCTGAGGTTTGGGACTCAGACGCTTGGACCCCCAGTGAAGACTCGGGAGTTCGGTGACGCATACATGCCACTTCTCTCTGTCCCTGTTTAACCAGAAAGCAGTCTGTCTCCCAGAAACTCCTGGAAGACCTCTGCCCCAAGGCCTTAGGAGATTGTGGTTTTCTTGTCTCCTATTCCTCCTGGGTGAAAATTGAATAGAGCCCTGTGTCTGTTCTGGGGACTTCTCCCAAGGTGGGTCAGAGGTCTCTCTTCTCCCCGGGGCTTGAAACTCTCTGGGTCAACAGGACTTTGCTGTGGCTCTCCATCTCTATCTACTCTTTCATCTTGGAGGACCACTCTGATTCTTTATTTATTTATTTATTTTTTTTGAGAATCATTTCAGTAATATGAATGTGGAAACAGAATGTATAGATGCCTGGAAAACAGACTGAGCTGTGAGCAAGTCTGGAGAAGATGGAACTTCTATCAAATGAGTGCTGTTTTGAGGAAGATAACTTGTTGAATGCCTTTTGATCTTATACCTAGCTCTTAGGTTAAAAAAAAAAAAGCACCCTCGGGGGTAGTATCTTAAAACTCTAGTAGGAAATTAGAAATTTACTACGTTATTCCTCCCTAGTCATATTTTAAGAAGGCTAACAACATTGATCCCAGACTCGGGAAGGTGTCAAAGTCTAGCAGCATACAGATAAAAGGCATGATTATAGAGTATTGGTCAGGAAGTGAAATAGTAAAACTTTAAGAACCTTCAGACTTCGGGACAGTCAAGGCTAGGATCAGAACTGGAGAACTGAGACAGTAAGGCAGATCCAGATAAGTCCCAGATGTAGTGTGAGTCTCTTGATATAGGGAAGACCTCTTGAAGCAAAGCAGAGGTTAAATTTGTGACTTTACTAGATTTCTCTACAAATCTCCTCACCAAGAGATTCAGGCCTCCCTCAGAACAAAGTCAGCAGTAACTGAAAAAGAAATGGCCTCTAGATCTATGGATAATGTCTGAGTCACTAATTATACTGGCTGTGAAGCATAGGCCCATCTTCAGGTACTAAATCTTTTTTTGCTTTACTCTATAACTAGGAGTAACAAAATTCAAGTTGCTAGGGATCAGAGGCCATGTGGAAGTAATATAGCTTTATAGGGCCTGGGTCTCATGAATTTGCACCAGTGCAAGCCTCCTTGTTGGGATGGGCTTGGCTCTTCCCCCCCACCCTGCCCCCACTAGTGTTCTGTACCAGTACTGTCCTAGAGGAAAAATCTGTAAAGCTCATCAGAAGGGGCCTCAGTATGTCTCATTTTTCTCTGACTAGTTTGTATCCCCTCCTTAATCTTACACAAAACAGCAACATTCAAAGATTATAAAAATGCTAATTAGTGAGTTGGAGTAAAGTTAGCACTTGTTTGGCTCTTTAAGGTTTACAAAGTGCTTTACAGATATTTCATTTTGTCCTCAAAAAGTCTTAGAATATGTAAAGCAATTTGCCTAAGGTCATATGCTAGTGTCTGAGGCCAAATTTGAAATCTAGTTTTCCTGACTCCAGGTCTAGTGCCTCCATTCACCGTACCAACTAGCTATTTTAAGGAAATCATTTGGGAATGTTTGAAGTGGCCCCTCAAAGCTATACTTCTAATTTTCTAGCAGAGAATCTGCCATGATTGCAGCAGTATTTGAAGGTTGAGAAAATGCCTCTTGCTGTGTCTGGGTTATACTTTGGAATACAGTTTACTATCTTAGTTGATAGTCCAGTGTCAAATTCATCCTTACTTTACATAGTCATGACTGAGCAAAAACTCAGTCTTCCTTCTCCCACATCTTGAGACTTAACATGGCAGTCCTTATGATAGGTCATGTGTGGGGAGTTTCAAAGCAGCTGGGTGATGATTCAAAGGACCAGTTGCCAAGTGGATATGTTGCTGTTTTGTCAGCTTGAAATGTGTAGTGGCTTTTTTGTTTTTGCACCTTGACAGCAAACGTTGGCATTTAATAGAGATAAGATGTGAGTGATAAAGGCAATCAATTCATGGCACAGAGTGCTGGACAGATCTTAGACTTAGCCTCTCCAAGCTAAACATTGTCTTCAGCAAAAGCAGTAGCCCCCCAAGTCAAGAGGACTACCAGAAGACAGTATCAATATTGAGTACTTCTCCATAGGTAATCAATTTATTGTTAACTTGAAGGAAAAGCTGAGCTTTGACACATGGCTGGCAACAATGGAGCAGAAAAGTGGGGAGAGGGCAGCTTTCAGAGATTTGGTGTACAGCATTGCATTTACTCTTCTGGGCCAGAACACTCAGACATCAAGATTCTATTGATGAAAATAATATGGAAATTCCAAAGGTGCTTAAACAGAAAACAAGAATTCCACAGGGTTTATTGGACAGGATAATTCATCCATCTTTAAGAAAGCAATGTTGAACTACATTGAAAGTAAAATACAAACAAATCTTAGAAAGACTTAGGATTCTTGGCTCAGAAGACAGATGAAATTCAGTTCTACACAGACTGTGTAAAAATCCAAAATATTTTTACGATGCCCCGAAGGCTTATTTATGGGCTAGCAATGGCTTTTTGGGTGTGACCATGGTGCTTGAGTGATAAATAAAAAAATAAAATAAAAAGTAATTGAGTGAGGATAGCAAAGTATGTACAAAGGGGGGAAAATACATTTATAGGATAATTTAAAATGGTTGAATATCTCTCACAGATTCATGAGAGCTCCACTCCAAAGTGGGAATCTACAGAATTCTTCATTTTCCAATTACTAAAAGAGGCAAGAGACTCTTGTGCTTTGGGGCACTCTGCCTTTCAGCCTTGCCAGTGAAAAACTAGGAAGCCCAATCCCCCTGGACTGATGAGCCTCATTGTTGTAGCTATATTCTGAAGCTTCCGTTTTATCAACTGAGCTTAGCTCTTCTTTGTTGCTCTTTAGGATTTTGCTTCACCATCACTAGGGACTCTTCCCTTCGTTGAAGCAGTAACAGTGGGGAAAGTACTTATTCTTCCCCGAGACCAATCAACTTTGTCAACTGTTAAACAGTTCAATGGGCTCTTCTGGCCCTGAAAAAGGGCCTCTGAGGCAGCTTTTGTAAGTCTTTCCTCACTGTCCCCTCCCAAATGCGCAAAAGATCTTTTGTAACTATGTACTCTTCAGTCATAGCCTTGAAAGTAAAACTTAGAGGCATCTTTGAAGACTGATTTTTTTTTTCTTAAAATTTACCTTAAAAGCATCTTGGGTCACTCTGGTCCTTTAGGGGGGAGTGTCTGGTGCCAAGGAAACAAGATTAAATGCTCTAGTATTCTGATCTCTCTACCTACTGTTCATACGGTTTACAAAACCATTCTTGTAGCCTAGATGTATTCAAAAAAGTATACTAATGACCTGTCTTGAGAGCCTTCTATACTTGAAGCTCTCCTACCAGTTCCTGCTGTGTAGAGCTCTAGCTTTGTTTGCTACTAAGGTCTCTTATCCCAATGTCAGCGATGCTTCTGAGACTTGGCTACTTCTGTTGTTCTGAGCCTTCCACTTACCCTGCCCATCTCTGTGTAGAGCTTCCGTTGAATTTTTGGCTACCTTTTGTGTAGACCTTGACTGAATGTAGAAGCTGATAGTTAATTCTTTTTTTATTTTTTTTTCCTAAATCTGGTGTTGTATCACACATACGTACTTTTTTTTTTTTTAAGAACTTTAGTGGGGATGTCTAGAAAATGGATGCTTAGGTCTTAATTCCACTCTGATCTCATTCACCTATCCTGTGTCTACCAAGGAAGCTGAGAAATCATTTCTTTCATATATTAATAACTAGTTATCAAGGTTTCCCCTTTTCTACTTCCTCATTCAGAAATCAACTACTGTAGAAAATTCTTGCTCAAAACTTTACCTACCTATGAAAGCTAAGATATCTAATCAAAGACAGTAAAAAAATATTCTAACTTTAAGTAAATGGGTATATTCTTGTTCATTGTGTTTGCTCAGACAGGTTTTAGAAAATGTGGATTTTCTCACATTTGGCAGATAGTGATATGGAAGTTGATAAGTCTTTGGCCGAGATTTTGGTGCTCAGTCTCATGTACCCAAGACCCCCATTAGAATGTTGCCCACTTTTCATCATAGTATTTGTTCTCCTGTTACTTGTTAACCAAAGTTGATTTTTCACCCTCAGGAGTACCCCTTTCCAAAAGATTTTATGAATATCAGGTTTGACAGACTTGTTCTCTTTGCTACTTGGGGACAATGAACCTGTTTTTGTTGACTTTTCTAGACATAGTCAATAAAACTTATTTTAACTTACCCAGAAATTCTCTTGGAAATATTCAGTCATCACAAAGCCAAACTCAGCAATCTCTTGGTCAGTGAACTCTTTGTCCTGAGCAGGTTAGACAGCCTGCTGGGATCTCAGCATACATGAGGATTGAAGCTAAACTCTCTACAGCCAAAGAGAGGGACTGGCTAGATTTAGTCAAGTTTGAAGGTTTAGAAATGTTATATTCCACAAGAGACCAAAATAAACCCTAATCCATCTAGACTCAGTTGGCCAGAAACCATTGCAGTGATTAAAGATGAAGTTGATCAGAGTGTGCCTAAGAAAGCAGCTTGACATATGGTCAAGAGAGTTACTATTACATATTCAGTCAAGGTCAGTGTGGGAATTATTTATAGGGCTAGGCATATTATTAGAGTTTATTCATTTTATTGTTTCAGTTGGGGAGAGGGCAGTAGGAGAGATAACAACTTATAAATATACGATATATATGTATATTTAAAGAAATTTTTAATTGTCTCCTTAGATTCTGCATTAGTCTATACTTCAGGGTAGCAAAGGGGAAAATTAACATGAATCGCATTTGACCTTACCAGGAAAGCTAAGAAAAATCTGTAATTGCTCATCTAAATAACAAAATTGGCCTAAAAGGTCTAAGTATGCTGAATCCAACTTTTTTTAGATTTAGAATTCATTGACTCTGTTAAGGATGGGCATCCATAGGGTGCTGAAATTCTTCTTTCCTATGGCTTGGAAGAATAAAAGCTACTGAGTTGGACTTCTGGCAAAGGTGGCATAGTTTCAAAGAGGCTGAGCATCAGGAATGTGGTTATGATACGATGTCAATTCAAGACTTTCATTGAAATGGGTTTGTTCTGGTTATTAAGACAATGTCCTGTATTTACCAGTCTGGTAAGACTGAGTCTATTAAGGCTGAAAGAATGATATCCTGGAAGATAGTTCTTTGGCATTTATACTGATTGGTCTTGTCTTTCCTGATAGTGAAGCAATCTCTAGTTTAAGCCTCCTCATCTTATTACAGAGGCTTTCAGTAACTCTGAAAAGTATTGAAGGAAATCACTAGGCTCAGGAATTTGTATTGTTGGAATGCTCTTAAATTCTTCTAGAGTGGCTTTTCTAGGCCTTATTTCTCCTAGTGGAGAAATTACATTATTCTGGTTAGTTTTAATGTTAGCTTATTCTTTTCTGTGTCTTAGATATAATTTGAATATGATTCACTTAGTGGCATCTCAGTGTCAAATTGGAACTTATGTATTATGTGGGAGTTTGAACAGGTAGATCTGTATAAGAGTAGCCTACAAAAAAAAAAATACAGATGGGAAGTTTGGTTCCAAAGCAGCTGGTGAATCACTCCAAAAGGTCATTTGCAGCTAGAGATATGCTACTTCTCAGTCTTGTCAACTGAAACTTTGACCGAGAGCAGCTTCATCTTTGTCTTTATTTCTGGTCTGCCCATATATTTAGTCTATTAAACTTTAAATAGCAAACTGGTTAATTGGGAGAGAAAAACAAAATAAGTAGTAGTGGGAAAATTCCATTTGTAGAATTCAGAATATTACTATCTCCCACTAACTTGTAAGAACTCTAGCCTCAAGGTAAGAGTCTTACATGGCTGTGCCTCTTCAAGATCCTCCTATATTAAACCAGGACAGGAAAAGACCACTGATATATATCTGCATGACTTCCCTGACTGACTCCTCCCAAATAGACAAGATACTTTCTTATCCCATGTTTCTTAGTCATAGTCTTGAAAATATTGCCCAGAAACATCCTTGGAGACTGTCTTTTAATTAGCCATGAATTAGTGCCTTGGGTCTATCTAATCTTTGGGGAACATCCAGTGTCAAAGGAATTAGATTTCTTTCTTTTTTTTTTTTTTTTTTTCTGAATCAGAAATGGAAAGAAGGGAAGATGGTAATCCTTCCCAGGCTCTGGGAAAAGAAATTAGGGCCAAGGATTAGGGACCAAGACTTAGGAGTTTCAGAGTCATAAAGGGAAATATAGTTAGATTTCATTTCCAGAGAAACAGAGACAGACAAGGTCAGAAACAGAGCTGAGGTCTCACAAGTCACAGACCGAATGTCATTAAGATGACTTCATAGATAAAGGCATAGAGACATTCAGATTAATTGTTGAAATTGAGGTATTCTTTCCTGGATGTAGAATAGTACTTCTCTGCATTGCTTACTTGTTTCCTCTACAGAGGTTAAAGGGACAAAAAAATTCTATATGTGAAGTTAATAGTAATATATGAGCATCAGAATTTGGAAGAATAATAAGGCTTTTGTTATTCATTGACTAACTTCATAATCACTGAAGGACATGACTTTTCCAGGCATGGTACTCTGAATTAAGTTATTCAGAGTAAAAAGTAGAAAGGGTGTATGGAGTGGAGGAGACTCATTGAGAAATAGAAGAAAGGGTGGATTAAGGGTAGAAGTCTGAGTTGAATTGGATAGCAGATCTTTGTCAGGATATGGTAGTCACCAACAATAACTGCTTGATTCTTTAGAACTAAAGGCTGTTTTTCCTGATGGGATCTGTGACTCCTTGTTAATCCTTGCAACAAAAAAAACATTCTTTCTCCTGACCACCCTCTGCCTTTTCTCCAGGAAAAGCTTTTTTCCTTTATTGCTTTGCCCTGTTTCTTCCGACTGGTTTCCAAGATCCTGATACTGGAGTGTTGCACTGTCTCTTGACTTACCTTCCTACTTGAAATGGCTAGAAATAGGTAAGGTTATCACTATTTTGAATGTCATGAGAGTTAGAGAAATGGCTGGAGGTCTGGTATGTTTCAGATACACTGAAAATGGGAAACCAAATCTCTAGTACTGTGAATGTGGTAAGATGTATTTAAATAAGCAGGGTCCAATAGAAGCATCAATTCTTTCCGTTTTTGAGCATGTAGGAAAGGTAGCTAGTGCAATGGAAGCCCCTGTTATAGAATGTTGCAGACTTGCCTCTGAGATTCTCCTTTAGTGTAAGAGTAAGGCCATAGCTGCTTCCCATTCGGCAGTCCCTTAGCTGTGACAATTGAGGTTGTTCACTGTATACCTTGAGTACCTTCAATCTTCCTGACTATCCTGTAGCACTGCACTAAAATAGCCTTCCTTGTCCCCAGTGTGTCAGGTCTGCTTGACTGGAGTGGGGTGGAGTTTGAGTGTAGCCTGAAACTGTTAAGCTGGTTGGATTCCTTTGTCCTGGGATGATTCCACAGGCAAAGATTCTTTTGCACTGCTTTCCTTTCTCTTGAACTAATTTTCATTTAGATCTTAACCTTGTCCCCCTTTCCTTCCTCTGCCTCCATCCTAAATAGGTAAGAAAGTCTATTATTCTACTAGTTGTTTCTGTTCTTGCTCTAACTTCAGTCTTATCCTGGTTTGATATTAATCTGTCTCCTTAACTGTGCCCCACTTGTCCTCCTAACGAGCTAGGATTTATAGTACTTCTCAGCTTTCCCAGCTGCTGCTAGCCATATCTTGGCTATCCTTCAAATAGTAGAAATGGAAGCAGACAGTCCCTATGACTGGCTAAGCTTTCCTTCATATTCTCTCTAGACTTCCTTTATCCCAGTTGTTAGAATTGAGATCACTGATTGAATATAAGTCCCAAAATATGTTCAGTTTGTCTTGGAAATAACCTAAACTTCCATTTAGTCTTCTCCTGGTTTATTTTTGTCCTTAAAATGTCTGGGTCTAGTTCTAGGCAACTGTGACAGATTCCAGGCCACTTTGGAAAAAAACATGGAAGTAGGATCACTTGAATTTAGTATCCACTGTGTACTATGTCTTACTCTTTATAGTCATAAGTTGACTAAATGGGGATGAGATTGAATTAAAGAAGGTGGCTTCCAAAGGCAGATTGAGAAGACACTGGTGCAGAAAGCAATCAGACAGCAGATTCAAGAATTCTGGAAGAAGAAAGCTTCTTCCCCACCTCAACCCCCAAAAAGTTTTCAGCAAAGAACTCTATGAGAGTGCTCTAAATGGCAAGTCCCTGAATGAGAATATTCCAGGGGCAACTGAACTATGATTTGGGTCTAGAGAAGTCTCTGAGGCCAGGTATGGAACATACTCATTGTGGGAGGGGGCTGATCACCCAAATTAGAAGAATCGGGTGCTAAATCTTAGAATCCTGCCAAGTCTGTTACCAGTATATTAGATTTATCCGGGCTGACCTCATTAAGGTGATGCATAGTTTCAGTGTCTTCCTGGTTATGGAAATAGGTGAATCTGGTATTTTGTTGTTTTTTTGTTTGGTTTTTTTTTTTCTCCCCCCAAAAGATGTTTTTACTGGTGCCTGGTCATCTTCAATCCAGTTAAAACTAGACGCAGACTGCAACCAGAGAGCAGTGAAGAACCAATCTGATCATTCTGTGATTAAAGTGGTCTCAGCTTCTAACCTGGTCACAGAGGTGGCCTCCCTTTGACCTTCCTCTTAAGATGCTAATAAGTCAAGCACGGTTACCTGGCCCCTTCTCTAGCTGAGTTGCTAACTAACCTTTTGCTCTTCATACCAACTTGATACTCCTCCAGCATCTCCATTATTCTCTATACTTGTTCACTCAGGTGAGACCTTCCTTGAGGTAGCTAGATAACTGTGAAGGTGATATTCACAAGGTCAGTGGGATTTAAGTAGGTGACTGGCAAGCTAGTGCCTCAACACAAATAGACCCTTAGGACAAAGGGAAGATGGGGTGGAAGAAAGGGAACCCAATAGGGCACAGGTAGAAATATCTGATATATCACTGCCAACATCCCCACCATTCTCCTAGTCAGAAATAGACAAGCCTTTAGATCTTCTGCAGTCCCTACCTTTCTTTGCTAAAGCATAGGAGTGAGCAACACTTCCACAAGGAGAGAGTAAAAATTCTTCCATACAGAAGAGCAGCAGCATTCAGAGCCTTTCTGGGAGTCTCCTACAGCTAAGATGGGTGTTTAGATATTGTACTTCACTCTCTACCTATATCTACTCTACCCCTTACTGTACTAGAAGATTAAATGCCAATTGAGGTGGTAAGACTGGGTTTCTATTGAAGTTAACTGTTTCAAGAGGGCATTTGGACTCAAACCTAGTCTAATCCTGTGTGCAAATAGCTGAAAGATCGGTGTTTTCCCAACAGTCTGAGGGGATTTTATGTCCTTAACACATAACAAGGGCATAATGACCTCTCTTTCTACTTAGGGGCCTCTCTCAGTTTTGTACTTACACCTCAGGGATTGGCATCAGTCCTGGGGGAGTGTGACTCTAAAAGAGAAGGGTCAGTCTCTTATGGATCTTCACACCCCCTCTCTAAAGGTCCAGGAAAAGTTGGAGTTTCTATGTTTGAACTCTCCTCCCTATGATCTGCCCCAAAAGTGAGAGTGAATAGAAAATTACTCAGATCACAATGTTGATCAGAATAGAGAAATAGCTGTTTCTTCTCTATAAGGAGGTTAATATACACAATATCTATAAGTGAGCGTTGACAAAACATCTTAAGCAATAGCAGGAAGTGTGTTACACTTTCCTCAACATTGAGGTGTTCTGCAATTTTCAGGAGTGTTGAGTTGGGCACCTTAGATTTTACTTGAGGCTTACTCTGTCCAAATAAGCCCCTTCAGGTCTGACTCCCGACAAGTAGGGGATTGGGGGCTGAGAGTCAAAACCAACAAATCTGAACTCATGGATGAATGAATCATTTACCTTTTGGCAAAGAGCTCTTTCCCATCACTCCAAACAGCTCTAGGCCCACCTGATGGATCATTTATCTGACTTTACTTGAATCATCTGAACAGTTTTCCTTTATAAAGTTGGTTGTATTCTTGGTTCACATCATTCTTTTGAGGTCTTCTCTATCCTAGAGTGACTTCCCCCATGGAATCGAGAAACCATGGATTTATGTTATCTGATCCCTAACTAGGGTTCTTCACCTTCTTGTGTCTTAGGTTCCTTTGGCAGTCTGAAATGTGTATAAAGAAAATGATTCAATTTAAATACTTTATTTGTGGCACAGTGCATAGAGTCCTGGACTTGGAGTCAGAAAGAGACCTCTTTGAAAGTTCCCTGTAACACTTAGTATGTGACCACGAACAAGTCATTCAACTTTTAGCTTCCGTTTACTGCTCTGTATAATGAGAATCATAGCACCTTCCCCAGAGGTGTTGTGAGATCACACGAGAATATAGCAAACTCTTTGCAAAAAGAGTGCTTTTCAGGATGTGCCCATCTTCCCTCAGGTCTCTCTTCTGAGGACACTAGATAGATATTCTTTCTGATTAGATCTAGGTCTAGGATATTATTCTTCCCTGGTCTCCTTTCCATATTTTGAAGGATGAAATCAAACTTAAACCAATAAGTTAGTCGTTTTGACAGAATTCAATTGTTTTGCTTGTTAGAAGTTCCCCTTATTCCATACATATTCCTCCCCCATGTTCGAGTTATAGAATAAAGGATACAGAAGTTCATTGCAATAGGGAATTTGGTTTTCTTTGTTATCCATAGTTATGCATGTGATCCCATGAGTTTTTTTAACCATATTTTTTGAATTGTCTACTTTGATGTCATTGGTATTGTTTTCTGCCCTGTGTTCAATGTGACTACCCAAAGGAATGTAAATTTTGATGACTGAAATGTGGAAAGATGTCTTGGGGGCGGGGGTATAAACTAGATTTCTTAAAGACCATGTCTTAATTCACTCTGCCTTTCATTGATTGGCCAACAATAGGTCCTGGTTGAAGCCCCCATAGTAGAGGTCATTGTTTGAGTCCTGATGGCTCAGAGTGAATGTAAATAGCAATTGTTTGTTTTGGCTAGAAAACCCTAAGGTCTTCCCTACCAGACTGATTTTTTTTTTAAACTAGGCAATAGAGGCCATTCTTTGCCTCATTTTTACCTAGCCTTAATCACTGGATAGTATTGCCTCAATCAAACAGAAACCTGGGAAAGATTAGCTTAAAAAGGCCAAGATCTCCCAATGAATCCAGACAGTCTCCAGTCATTCTGATCAATATTGTGCCACTGGACTCAGCCCTAGAGGAGAAAGTGATGCTGGTGACTTTACACAGTGCCTCCTCACTTAAATTCACTTCACTTGCATGTCATGGCATCACTTTCTTGATGTTACGGTTTGGTTCGTGGAGAACAAAGGACAATCTGTGAGTAGTATAAGCCCCACCCCACTTGGAGACCCACTTGGCCAGTTCCAGTTGGGCAATAAAGCTCCTTTCCTTTCCTTCCCTTTCTCTTTTTTCCCCCCTTTCTCCCTCAGTCCACATAGGGTATCATACCCTTACCATTCCTTTGGTATCCTGCCCAAAGGAATGTAAATTAGGATAACTGAAACAATGAAAAATAGCTTAGAGTTTATGGGCTAGCTTTCTTCCTTAAGGACCATGCCTTGAACCCAAGGTTTTTCTCTGTACTGCAAGAATAATACCTATGTGTCCCTAAGGTCATCAGTTTCTTGTCCAGGTTTTCGTAATCCTTTGCAATGGTTTGCAGATACCTTGTGACTACCAGCAGTCACAATATGAATAAACCAGAAGCAGTTGTGTTAAGCGGCCTGGAACTCTTGGATTATCAGGGTCATTTTGCCCTCAGGAGAAATCTCTTTGAGATGCCCTGTCCTTGCATGATTTACGTGATGGACCATCCCTGCACAATTACTGACCTTCACAATTATCTTGAGCAAGAACAACAACATCCAAGCACGTAAGCATAGCAAGACAGTATTTACAAACTTCTTGCTTGAATGGAAGTAGAATGCCTATATATACTCTGAGCTAGCTGAGAATAAACAGAGTGCATATCATCTTTGCTCCCGCCTTCATTCATTCATGCCCGGAAGAAAGATCTCATGCAGGCATGAGATCTTTGGGAACTTAACATAGTTGTAATCAGGCTTGACTTGGAATGATAGTCTCTTCTGATAGCACCTGATAAAGTCAACCTTTGGGACTTGTTCAGTCTTTAAGACTGCATGATGCAGTAAGATGTGGATATTTTGGAGTTGCTGAAAGTCTTGTCAAGAATAGTGCATGCCACTCAGAAAGTGTAAAGCAATTCTTGGCCTTTGACTTGGGAAGCAAAAAAAAAAAGTTAATTGCACTTATTTTCCTATAAGTTGAAAAAGGGTATGAAAGCTGGAAGTTGAGAGGTTTGATGGAGGTCTTAGGTGGAAGAAATACTAAATTTGCTATATCATAATCCTAGGTGCCAACAGTAGAAGTGGCAAAGAGACTGATACATGATTAAAAGTCCTTAACTATTAGAACCAAAAAGTAACATGGGGAGGGGGATGGGGGTAGGATTCTGAGGGAGGGTGAATATTGTGGAGGAAGTAGATTGAATGGCTCTGGATAAAGGGACATGAATGAACACAGACAAGAATTCCCTCTGATTCCTATTGATCAAATTTTTCATTCAGTTCTGGTCTTTTCCTCACAAATACATCAATGTCTTCTATTCATTATTCAAATACCTCTAGTCATTAAATATCCATTTTTTTCCTATACAGAATTACACTAAATCTTGCAAGTTAGATTATTCTTGTTTGTAACCATAGCTTCTTTGTTCTGGTAAGAATCATGTTCCATGGTCTCTGATCTTTTATGTGGAAGTTGCTAAATCTTGTGTTATCCTGATGATAGCTCTACAGCATTTAAATTGTTTCTTCCTAGTTGCTTAGTGTTGTAGTTTTTTTTTTTAGATCATAACTGTCAGGTAGTCCAATAATTCTTTTGTCTCTTTTCTTGATCTTTTTCAGGTCAATTGTTTTTCTGAGATGTTTCATTCTTTTTTTATTTCATTTGGTTTTTAATATTTCTTGGTGTCTTATGAAGTCATTAGCTTCCCCTTGTCTAATTCTAATTTTTGAGGGGTTATTTTTTCAGTAAGTTTTTAAAATAGTTTTTCCATTGATTGACTATTTTTAAAGTCCCTTTTTAGAGTCCCAGAACTCTTTTTTGGCTTTGTGATCATTATACTTTCTCTGAAGCTGAAGTAACTTGACTGTTGTCCTCTTCTGAGTCTGAACCCAGATCTTCTCTCTATCATCATAGTAGCTATCTAGGTCCTGATTCTCTTTTGCTTACTCATTTCTTTTTTAAAGCAGTCTATCTCTTGACTGTTGACTTTATTAGGTTTTGTCTCTAGTCCCAACGTGGAGGTGTGAGATAGGGTCTCAAACTTTAGGTTTTTTGCTATTGTCATTTTGAAAGCTCTGAGGCCTAAATTCAGTTATTCTTCTGTAGCCCTGAGCCATGACCTCGGCCAACACTGTCACAGCACATGTTCTTACTCCCTGAAGGACCCTCCCATGGCTGCAAACTTCAGCTCACCCTCCTTACCCTGGAACCAAAACCAGGGATTCAACTCTCCTTCAAATGACCATGGCCCCCACTCTTCTTTGACTACACTCGCCAGTATGTGGTCAGGACTCCTCACCCACCTACAGCCTTTGATCTCATCTGGTCAGCACACTTTGACCATTCATCCAGTACCAAATGAAGGTCTTAATCTTCTCCTGATCAGTCCTCTGCCAGCACTGGGCACAGGAGGTGGGGGTGAAAGTTCCTGAATCTGAAACTGCCACTTATGCTGCTTTGCCCAGGGCTGTATCTTCCTTGAGTTATCTGCATTTCAATCAGGCCTGAGCCACCACCCAAGGAGGGAGGTCAGGTCTTCCCTAACATCCTCCCAAGTTATCTTGGGCTGGACAACTACTTTTACTACCCTGACTTATAATTATTTCTGCTGCTCAGAATTCACTTTGAGGCATTATTTTAAATTATTTGTGGGAGAATTTGGGAAAGCCAGGTAACTTATTCTGCCATCTTCTTAGAATCCAGTTCCTTCTTACGAAGGTAGTTTTGGGAAATCAAGAGGGTTGGGGATACTTCACTAATCTACATCCAAAGTAGAACATTCCCTACTGCAGCTTATATCTTACTAAATATCTTTTTCCCCAACATTTAGAGCTATATCTACAGACAGTTTTTACCCTATTTCACCACTCATCCTCTAGGCCTTTTGAATACCTGTGAGCAGAAATAGTACTTCTTTATTTTTCCTCTAATTGAGGAGATATATTTGTGTTTTGGGGGCTATATCAGCAAGCACTTTGACACGCACAGGAGGGCCTGCTGTACAGGTTTTTAGATCTGTTTTTTCTAAAAGGAAAGCAACTTTTGAGGAGTCAATCACTTTAATCAAGCACACATCATTCCCTTAGTTCAGGGGGAGAAAAGTCAGCACCCTGAACTTGAGAGAAAATACAGAGAATCAAAATACAGAGAAACTATCTAACAGACAGACAGACATAGCTACTGGAAAGAGAAGCACCAACATCTGGGTTTTCAAAGCTTGCGGGGCTTCTTACTGGCTGCCCAGAGTCTCCTCTGGCCAAACACTTCCCTTAATGGGTAAGACTCAACAATGAGTGGGGAAGATCTTTAACTCCCTAATTATTACAGGAGTCAGGACTTCAGCGGTTTCACTCTTCACAAACCATACCATTAAATGTTTTTAGAGCTTTCTTAATGTGAATCCCCAATACAAAACCCACCATTCTCATCTAATCCTCCTTTCAGTCTTACGCTTGCTGTAGATTATTGACCACTTGCCTTTCTGCCCAGAATCTCCTTTCTCCCTAATCTTTGCTGCCTTTAACCAGCTCTTCTACATATGTAAAGCAGTCAGTTGGGCAAACTGGTATGTCCAGGACTCTCTGAACTTTGAACCTGTATCCAAATTAAAATAAAGCTACCAAAGCTGTATCAGGGATACTATTTTGTTGGAGTTTTTGCTGTTTTACTCATTCAGCATCTTTCTCATCTACAATTTCAGGGGGCAGCTTGGGACTGGACATATAACAGTATTTCAGGCTATAAGAGGAATACAGTGCATGGGCCAGACTATCTGTGGCTTGGTGTACAAAGTTGGCAGCTAAAGTTGAATTCCAAAAGTGATATTCAATTCAGGTCTCTGGTTCAGGTTGAAAAGGGGCAAAGTTTAAGACTTAGGTAGATATATTTTTGAGTACAATACCTGTTTTATACTAAGCACTGTGGTTGACAAAGAATAAATTTGGTCATTATCCAGGTGATTTTGCTATCTTTTGGTTAAGTAGGTTAAGAATAATCCCACCAAATTTTTGAACCCAAGAAGCTGTATAGAGCAAAGAAGAAAATCTATATCAAATTGTATTTTAGGTGTTTCAGGATACATAAAGAAAAGCTTAGATTAAAGTTTTACCTGGAAGCAACATTACAAGATTTGGAATAAAACATATGGACTTACATGACCTCAGAACATGGGACCCTTGAGTAGATAGCCCTTATTCCGTCACACCAGAAAATGTGCTGAAAATTCAAAGTAGGTGCATAGTGTTTCACAGGTTTGAGGCAGAGCTCTCCAGGGATAGGAGCAGAAAGCTGATTTCCCTAGAAAGCCCTTGTATTACTAACATGAGCTTTCCTGCATCCTTTCTGTGTCTTCTGGAAATATATCCTTAGGACAATTTCTCTTTCTTCCATTTCTGCTACTGAGCACTCAATTTCTCCCAAATAGATAATTTAATAGATCTTGCCTTATATTTTCCTTCAGTTGGCAAACTTATAGGAAGTACACAAACTGTTTTCCTCCTGTAAAGAAATGCCACAAACTAGTGGCGAATGGCATATGTTTTGCATATCTTCACATATGTAATTGATATGATAATGTTTGCCTCTTCAAGGAAAGGGAAAAGAATTTGGAGCTCAAATTTTTAAAAATGAAAAAAAAATTTTACATATAATTGGGAAGTATTTAATGAAATAAACATGCATTTCTAAAATATTTACTACTCTCTAAGGGCATTACAAGAAATGCAGTCTTGAGCACCAGGTGTTAGCCAGGGTTTACCACTCCCCACCCAGCTCTCGTCCTCTGCCTCAGCACTGGCACTGTGCTCTGTTCACCACAGAAGATTCCCTTTTGCAGCTGCAGTTCACTACTAAACATTTGAAGGAGTTGACCAAGAAGGCTGAGGAGGACTCTAAGGCTGAGCAAGTCAAAGAGCAAGAAGGCTCTTAGGCACTTGTGCCTATGCTGAGAATGCAAGTTCACAAAAAGAACAAGGCCCTGAACTGCTTTTGGATGTCTTTCTGTGTGGATGCAGTGGCTTCCAAGGTCCAGACTGCCATGACCATGAAGCACAGGGGGGACAGAAGGACTCGATGAGCTCAGCCTATCACACTGACCACTCCTCAGGAACACATAGATAACCTTATTACTGCTGAGAAATGACCTGGAGGTCATGGACACTTCCTTAAAAAGGGGCCTCTGCTGTGGGAAAGAGCTTTGTTAGGAGCCAGGAGGACGAATTATCTCAGAGGTTGGCAATCTTGAGCCATTGAACTGTACCTCAGTCGCACTGATCATGCACCGGGAAGGAGTGGGGAGAGAGGCTTGGTCCTCCATCCCCCCTACCCTTCCACAGCCTTTGTGTGAATATCTTCTTTCAGTTTAAGTGTTTGTGGTTTACATTTCAACTGTACCAAAAATTGGTAATTTTTTATTTTTTAAATTAATTTATTTGTTTTCAGTTTTCTACAATCACTTCCATAAGTCTTAGATTTTCCTCCCCCTCCTTCCCCTAGACAGTGTGCAATCTTATATGGATTCTACATATTCTTATTAAATATGTTTTCACCTTAGTCATGTTGCATAGAAGAATTAAAATGAATGAAACCATGAGAAAAAACAAAACTTAACACAAGAGAAAATATTTTGCTTCATTCTGTGATCCAGTTCCATAGTTCTTTCTCTGGATGCGGAAGGCACTTTGCCTCAAGAATCCATTGGGAATGTTTTAGGTCCTTGCATTGCTGTGAAGTGCTGAGTCTACTAGAAAAATTCCTCACACACTGTGATTGTTACTGTGTACAGAGTTCTCCTGGTTCTGCTCCTTTCACTCAGCATCAGTTCATATAAGTCCTTCTAGCCTTCTGAAGTCTTCCTGTTCATCATTTCTTATAGCACAATGGTATTCCATTACGTTTCATATACTGCAACTTGTTCAGCCATTTCCCAATTGATGGGCATCCCCTCAATTTGCAGCTCTTGGCCAACACAGAGCTGCTATAAATATTTTTGTACATGTGAGACCCTTTCTCATATTTATGATCTCTTTAGGATACAGTCCCAGAAGCAATATTGCTGGGTCAAAGGGTATGCCCATTTTTGTAACCCTTTGAGCATAGTTTCAAATTGTTCTCCAGAATGGTTGGATCAGCTCACAGTTCTACCAATAACGAATTGGTGTTCCAACTCTCCCACATCTTCTCCAACATTTATTATCTTCCTGTTCTGTTGTGTTAGCCAATCTGATAGGTGGGATGGTACCTCAGCTGTTTTGATTTGCATCTCTCTCTAATCAATAGTGATTTTTTAGAGCATTTTTTCATATTACTATAGATAGCTTTAATTTCTTCCTCTGAAAAGTGCCTGTTCATATCCTTTGACTATTTATCAGTTGGAGAAAAAATTGGTTATTATTAAATTGGTTATATTTTATATTATAAAAAAAAAATACCACTGTTGAGGTACTAGGTTAAGGGGTCACAAGAAATAGAATATCAGAGCCTATTTTCTAATTAAGAACATAGATTAAGGTAAGACGACAACCCAAGATAGCCAGATATGGAGGCTACCCAATTTGTTTTCAGATGTAGTTATCTCTTCATATGTTTATGTTTATGAATTCTGATAGTAAAACTCATCTTCAAGCAGGCACTTGTAGCAGTAAGCACTCTGGCATACACAGGAGGACCAGCTTACTACACAGCTACTTTTCTAAAAGGAAATCAACTTTTGAAGGATCAACAATCCTCTTTAACCACATTCACCAACAGAGAAAATGCAAGTAGAGGAACAAAGACCAACAGACAGGACCTCCAGCTATGTCTAACCATAAGCAATACATACATCACAGATTAAGACAGATACAACTGTCTGACTGCTGCATACATAATACATAGTTACCAAAAAGAAGCACCAACTTCTGGGTTTTCAAAGCTAGAGGGCTTCTTAATGGCTACCCATCATCTTATCTGGCCAAATACTTTGAGTAAACCCCAAAGCAAAACCTCACCTCAGAGTGTATATATACACTTTTCAGAGCTGGAGGGCATGGCCCTTGTGATTTAGTGCCTCATTAGAAATTAACAAGAGGTATCTGAGTCTTATTAATGGTTGGCAAAGATCTTTAACATTATACCACTTCTTCTCTCAATTACATTAATATGGTAAATAAGCAAAGCTGCTGGTCCTAAATAAGCATTTATGGGGAGCCAGTGCCCTAACCTGCTGATACCCTCCTGACTCTTGGGATAATCATGAGCTCCAGCTTTAAGAGAAAATTAACTAAAATAAGGATTATACAGCTTAAGGTACTTGATAGTGGGAGTTCAGGATATAAATCCCTCTCAACATAGATTTTTTTCCCCCCCACAGGTGCTCATTGAGCAGTTTTCACACCATTGACCTTGGTTACTAAGTTATACTAGATAAAACTTGACATGGTGTGCCATCCTGATGGCACAAAAAGAATAAAGATGGTTTGTGATGGCAGATATCAGAAAAGTTATGTCTTGTTGAATTTAAGAAGACTTCCACTCCTAGAAAAGTAGTACATCTGAGAACTTTTCTGTGAAATTTCCAAGAATCAGGGCCAAAAAAAATGTTTATTTGCTCCCCTCCTTAATGCAGTGGAGAGGCTGCCTACAGAAATACTGATCATGTGAGCCTGGCACTACCTCTGGATCCCTCATCATATTATGGAATGAAATTGACTTCCTTCTCTTAGGAGAATATTGACTCCAATTTTTCTTCTGCTGGAAGGACCATTATGCCTATTTAGGTCAAAGCATTCAATTGTTTTCATTTTCTTTCTCTGTATCTCATTTCCCAGCTGCTTTAATGTAGGCTAGTGTTTCCTGCTACTTCTCATATTCTACTTTGGGTTTTTACCTTGAATGCCTTCATCCATTTTTCAAAGAATACTTCATTCTGCATGATTCTATATAATTCTTCTCTGTGTCCAATGAGACACAAACCCCTGCTTTATGTATACATAGTTCTTCAAGAGCTATAATTTTCAGTTCCCTAAGGATTATCTTTTCCGCCATCAAGTAACTTATTTTTGTTTTGTTTTCCAAGCCGCTTGGTCCTCCAAACCAAGGGCATCTGTCAGCCACAGTTGCTTCTCAGTCATGGTACTAGAAGTTGTCATATGTATTACCCTGAGACATTCTATTTTTCCCCTTTCCCTATAAAAACTTTTTTTCTACCCCCACCCTTTTATAACAGCTACTGAAAAATGAAGCGAAACCATCTTAAGTAATGATCTGTGGTCTTTTGCCACTTATGGCTCAAGACAGCTAGGGTCCTTTGGAAGAAGCTTTGTTTAAAGAATGCTGATCAATGTTCTACTTTAGTATCTGATTTAGTGTGGCTCTTTGATCCTCTTTCAGGTATCATGATATACACCACAGTCAATCTATAGCTTCTTCAGAGTCTCATATGAGCACACACCTCTTGGATCTCATCACTCTGCATTTCTCCCCTTTAGATTCCAAAGCCTGAAAATGAAGGATTATTTCACTTTTCTAGACTATCTCTAAGCTAGGTGAGGACTCTCGCTCTAAGACATTAAAAGTCTGTGGTAGTTTTCTTTAATTGTACTTCCCTTCTTCTATGTAAGCAATGTCTATATGTTCCTGAATATTTTTTTCTAATCTTAGAACCCATCTTTAAGCATCCCACTTGTTTTTTCACAGTGATAGCAATAGGATAAAAGAAGAAAACCAATGGTATCAATGCTGGACTTGTGGAAGGCAAATAAAACTGGTTATTACCAGTCAGTTTAGCATATTGGTGTAGGACACACCATTACCCTGTCAAAACAGTGGTGCCTAGTAGCAACCCTGAGTAGGCTACAGTCCAAAAAGCATTGTTTGTGGAAAACCATCTCCTTTTTTTTTTTTTTTTTTTTATAAACTGAAAGTGTTTTTATAAATCAGGTAACTAAAGAGCAACCATTTAAGTCTCAAATACAGAGAGTTATTCTTCAAATTCTATTATTTCCTCAGCTAAGAGGGGAGATCAGCATATGCTTAAAGCTTAATCATCAGCCCTGCAGAGCCTCAAACAATGACACTCATTGTAAGTTTTTGCAAAGATGCTTCTAATCCTTGTATTTTTCGATAGATCCCCTCAAAAGCTGCTGTAACAAATTGCATTGTATTGGGGGTATCTTGAAATTGGTAGTCATCACTCTCCATCAAGACTGCATATTTTGACATACATGCCTTCCTCTGCCTTCCTCTTTGGAAGAGGAAGATTTTTCAGTCTCAATTCTAAAACCATGGCATGGTACCTTCAGTTGTGCCTTGGCTGAATTTTTTAGGCTAGTTATTTATCATACCACGCTACGAGGGGCATTGTATAATCTTTTCTCCTTTCTTCCCTGTTCCCAAGAAATCTTGTTCTAGAAGGATGAATGAATAATTGGGTATTGGATGCACTTTCTTTGTCTCAGGTCCACTTTCCATAAGTTTCTATTTTATCCTCTTCAGGTCATTCCTCAGTTCTAAAAAAAAAAAAAAAAAAAAAAATGTACATGAGCAACAGTCTCTCAAATAACAAAATGGCAGAAAAAAAATTTTTTTTTTAACTTTTAATACCTAGTGATCAATTGCAATGAAGTTTTGGGCATGTGGCTAGAGATGAAGTTTTCCAGAGTTCATAAACATGAAGCAGTAGTTGGGAACAACTTCTTTTTCATCACTGACATGGTTTAGCTACCAGAGCTGCTTCCTCCTAGCATGTTTCTTAGCCATGACCTTGGAACTGGAAATTGAACATAACCTGACTGCCCTCTAAAGTAGAACTTTTGGTGCTATCCTATTGTCTTTTCTGGAATGTCTATTGATAATCTCTGAGATTTCTAACGTTCTTGACTAGTTTTTACTTTAATGCCTCACAGAGTTGGAGTCCATCATAAGGAACTCTGTACAATGCAAGTAGAGAGAGCTTCAAGAAATCTTTAGTGTCCTGAGAAGAAAATCTTATATTTATTTCTCATTATGGTTAGAGGAAGCACTTGTTCTGTGAAAGACTGCTGCTGTTCTTCCTTCCTTCTCAAAGAGCTCTGGTGACATCAGGGAGGTGAAGTCTTGACGAGCAAGTGAATTGGATTTAAGTGAGGTAGAGCTGTGCAAAGTTGTTAGTCATATGACTGGAGATTGACCCCAGATGCAGTGGGGAAGACAGACCTTGACCTTTCAAAGCTAAGATCTTTCCCAGGTCTAATTTTGTCTGAGAACAACATCCATTCAGTGATTTAAGACTAGGTAATAATTAAGGCAAAAGTTTGACCTAGTTTGCTTGTTCAAAACAAAAATCAATCTAGGTGGGGAAAATCCCCTCAGGGTTTCTGGTCAGGACAGAAACAATTGCTATTTACACACACTTTTGAGCCATCAAACCCAAAGGATGACCAAATGAGGTCTGGGGACCTATTAATTGGTCAATCAATGAGAGCTAGAGTGATTGAGTTTAAGGCATAGTCAAGCAACTATATTTGAATCTCAATGGGCTTTATCAAACCCTGGTTTTCTAGAGCTCTAAATCAAGAACTTACTTTTATCCCATATAGTTTCTGTATAAAGCATTATCAAGTGCTATGAACATATAAATGGTGGTTGTTTTCCTTCATTCAGGTTCAAAGTTACATCATTATGATAAAATCAAGTTTCAATTTGTCTGACTGTGGCTGATCCGACAGTATGAACGTCAAATGCTTTGCCACAGATTGGGCACAGATAGTTCCTGTGAACATCTGGGGTGGATATTCTAAATACGCACATCCTACTTTTCCTTTGAACTATTTCAATTCTGCTTTACTCATAGAGCACAGCACCTTTCCTGATGTGGGCACACCATATTTGAGTGGTCCAGTACCAGTGTCTCCCACACCAAACAATCAATTTCAAAGTTCTTGAGAGAAACCTTGAGTGTCCTTGTATCACCTCTTCTGACCACCGTGTGATCGCCTGCCCCATGTGAGTTTTCCACAAAATAGTTGTTTTGGCAAGTGTGCATTTTACATTTGAACAATATGGCCCACCAGCCCATCGGAGTTTTGCTCTCTGAAGCATAGTTTGAATGCTTGACAGTTCAGCTCAAGCAAAAACTTCAGTTTCCTGGTGCCTTATCCTGCCAGGTGATCCTCAATCTTCCTAAGATAGTTCAAATGGAAGTGATTCAGTTTCCTGGCATGGTGCTGGTAGACTGTAAATGTTTCACAGGCATATACAGCATTGAAGTCAGCACAATGGCTCTGTAGACCTTAAGTTTGGTAATCAATCTGATACCTCTTCTCTCTCAGACTTTCCTTTAGAGCCTCCCTAAAACTGAGCTAGCTGTAGCAATGCATAGGTCAATCTCATTATCAATGTGTACATCCCTGGAAAATATACTACCAAAGTAAGTAAACTTATGCACAGTATTCAAAAAAATCAAGGCAGTCTGTACCCTCAGGGAGCTTTATATCCCTCCCTTTTCTTATTCTTTCCCTCTGGGGCAGCCCAGGATAGAAGTACAGAGATCAGAGGCAAATTTGCAAAGAAACAGAACATTCAGTTAAAAATGGGTTTCCAGGAATGAAACATAAGTATTAACATTCATATGCTATTTACTCTGAGTAACTTCTATGGTCCCTGTGCCAATCCATCTACCTTTTACCAGAATTTTTTTCCTCAAACATCCATAAATTTTCATTTAAATATTCTCTACCAGTGACAGAAGAAGAGATGTACTTGCCTAGAGTTTGGCCTAACATTTATATCTATGAAACTTACTTTCACCTTTTCTAGACTGATTAGGATTGGTGAAGTAGGAAATCAAAGGGCGGGCTGGGTGGCCTGTCAATTGTGTTTCCCCAACCTTAGGAAAACACATTTTGATAGAAACCTGGATGCTGGCAAGAATGTTACCTTGCCTGGTGAGGGGTAGTACTGCTACTGACTTCTCAATGGACAATTCCTCCAGATGTGGAGGAGCCCTAGAACCCAACAAGGGCCTTAGAGTGGATGCACCCAACAATTTTTTCTCGTCCATTGTGAGTTTGGAGACTTTCTAAATGCATCCAATCTTCCTTTATACCTGAAGGTGATTTTTTTAAACGGTCAATTTCAGAACCTGATTTGGAAGGAACCTTAGAGGAAATTTTATTTAACCCACAGGTGAAATGCTCTCTACAACATGTAACAAGAATTTCCCTTTTCTTTGTTTGAAGATCCTCCAATGAAGGGAAGCAACTATCTCTTGAAGATCTAATCAGAAAAAACCTCAGGAATTTAATATTCTTATCTTGTCAAATGCTGAGTTGCCTCTTGCAAAATCACATAAAAGGGAAAGTCCACAAAATTTTCAGAATATCCAATTTTTCAAGTCATTATACAATGTATAAACATAGATCAGAATCAGGTGAAAGTGAGCAGTTATGTCCCTTAATGTATCAAGCAGATAGAAAGTCAAGTCATGAGACGGATTTGTGATAATGGCCCCAGCCTGGCCAAACCTAAACACTTTCAGGTAGCTATTGTCTACCTTGGTAAAACTGTACAACGCTGATGCATCAGTAAATCCTGACATATGATGGTTTTCTCATTCAAACTTAGCTTGTTTTAGAGGAATAATCAGACAGTTTTTTGACTCTCGGGTCATTTTCAGGATTCAAGTATCACATTGTACCTTGTTATTAACTTATTCTTTAGAAATTATTAGACCTCCTGCTTGGTAAGTAGCAAAAAGATACGTGTTTGACACACCCAATGAGCTCCAAATCTTTTCCATGCTAGCCCTATTTAAAAAGGTCTTCTCTTTTGTATAGGCATCGTATTAGCCAACTCAAGTCAAATTGAGCATAAATACACAAAGTATTAGATACTGGAAGCCTTTTTTCATTTCAGATGTTCCGGTTAAGGTGACTAGTGAGACCAGGAGTCTGAATAAAATATTAGAGGTAGAGGCTTGAGTACGACTTAGTTGACTTCCAACTGAAGTTATTCTCTATTGAAGAAGTTGGAAAAGAATGTTTCCCATGAACTATCAACACTAAAATGAACTTAATGCTTCTCTGTTAGAAGCAAATGGAATAAGTTCCCAGGAATAAAACCTTTAATGACCATTGTGTGTTGAATAAAGTGACTAAGGCTTTTTTACTCATATACCTAAATAAGTGTAAAAAAAAAAAATTCTAAAGAATCAGACGATTAGCTTTAAGGAAGGGGTGTCTAAGGACTCTGTACCTAAGGCCATTATTACATAGCAGGGGTGAGAAAAACATAAATCAAGGTAATCTGCTGCTGACTAGAGGACAGAGTTGTTATGGTCTAGAGCAGGCTGCAAGTTACTTATTTGTTTATATTGGATTCCAATTCTAGTTTTATTCTCTTTAGATATAGAAGGAAGGAATCCATGTTTCTGGGGGTAGAACACTTAGGCTATTTGCTTATACTTAGAAACTTGTTGAAAGGGATTTTATAGACTTCATTTCTATAGTACTGAGGTCAGATCTAGCGTTGGCATCCCATTATTCTATTAAAGTACAAATTAATATAGCATAGGTAGGCATAAGCCCTGGAAGAAAGAAGAGGCATAAGTAATAGTAGAGTTCCTGTCTAAGCTTTGGAGATAGAGGGAAGGAAGGAAACAAACATTAATTGCCTACTGTATGTCAGGAACAGGTCAGGCTAAGCACTTTCCAAATAGTATTTCATTTGATACAATAATTCTGTACTACAGGTGCTATCATTCTGATTTTATTCAAAGAAACTGAGGCATACAGCTAGTAAGTGTCTGAGCTTAAATTTGAATTGTGTTCCCTACTGTGCCACCTAGCTGTGAACAAATGGGTAAGGAATTGAGTTCAGACCTAGAGAATAGGAAAAGAAGTTAAGTATGTAAAGCACGGATATTACTTTGTAGGTATACTGAGACCTGTCAATTACAAGGTCAGTCAGCCTCTCTCTGGGCTGTTGGTCAATTCCCTTCTTCCCCTGAAGTGATGCTGGACTCTTTGGGTTTGGATGATACAACAAACAAGGCATCGCAATATACCTTCACTGTGATCAGACACTGTCATTGCTATTTCCATTTTTTTAAATGAGGGCTAGCAGCTTGCAGGTGTGATGATGATTACCAAAGGATACAGTCACATACGTAATTGTGGTTACAATGTTCTTAAATACTCAAAACGTATTTCTAATCTCATAGGTTTGAGGGTTCCCTTCGATGATGCAAGTTGCAATTCGTTTTTGCTTGCTCATATTCCTCTTGCCATAATATAAGGATATACTGGAAGCCTTTTTTCATTTCTCCTAGTATTAAGAGGGTAATAGCGTGGCACCCAAGCTTCCACCTCTCATCCCTCACTTCACACGCTTTCCTCTCATCTCTGTCACAACTTTGACCAGACTTAATCACATGGATAGCAAGAGTTGTCAGTCTATTCCAAGCCCAGAATTAATTGACCTGCATTTCAGGACTGCCATGTACTCTCATTTCTACTAACATATTTTATACAATCATATCTTCAGAAATTAGAATTACTAAAATGATGGTGATGATGACAAACTGTAAGAATATGCATTGTTCATGTACCGCAACTTCAGTTTCCTGAGACGTCTTCACATATGATTTACCAAATAAAGGTGTCTTCTTTCATTTAAAAAAAATGGTATTAAGGCAGCTAAAGGTAACTAAAATTTTCCACTAAATTTATTTTATAAGTATTTATCTTTTCTTTCCACTTGTCCTAACAGTCATAACATATGGACTCATCAGAAAAAATAAATTCCCATGTTAACTATAGACAAAATGTCTCATTTTGCATTTTAAAGCCATCTCCCCTGTAGTAAGAGTTAAATAGTGTTTCATATTCAGTCCTAAAGTCTTTCAAAAGTTTCTTTCATAATGTTGTCATTATATAAATTTTTCTCCTGTTTTCTTCTCACTTCAGTTCATAAAGGTCCTAGTTTCTTCTGAAATTATTTTATCGTTTCTTGTAGAACAGTAATATTCCAGTACTTTCACGCACCATGACTTGTTGCCTTTCCCAAATAAGTGATCATCCTCTTAATTTCCAGTTTTGGCTACTAGAAAAAGAGCTGCTATAAAACATTTTCATACAAGTTGACCCTTTTTCCTCTTTGCCTCAGTTATACCATTTACTAGTCCTATTCTCCAAAGATATGCAATGTATAGTAACTTTGTGGACAGGTCCTAAGTGCGTTCTAGAATGACTGAACTAATTCACAGCTCTGCTAAGAGTGCTGTAGTTGATCCATTTTCACACAGTCCTTCAAACATTGCCATTTTCCTCTTTGCCAATCTGCTTTAATTTGTATTTGTCTTATTAGTTATGATTTAGTAGAGCATTTTTATATTACTATAAATGACTTGGAGTTCTTACTCTGAACATAGACTTTTCATACCCTGATTTGTACCAATTTGAATCAGTTTCATCACATCTTGTATGTGAAACTTTTATAAGAAAAACCTACTTTGAAGGTTTTTCTTAGGTACCTGTGTGGAAGAAATGATTTTTCTTAGTAATCAGTATCTTGGAGACCCAGAGCTTCCCAGCCCCCTTCTGTCAAAGTTCAGTTACATTACTGATAATGAGATTGCATCGAGTCTTATCCTGTCCAAACCCGAACCCAAGCCTAAATTGACTTAAGCAGAGGTAAGACAATTTAATCATTGTTTTCTGCTCCAACTTACCTCAAGATACATTCTTCTGTCTATATATAGCCCAAATCTGAGAATAGTCTGATAGAAGAGGTGTATTATTCCTCTGTCTTGAAAGTAAAATGATGGTGGGGTGATATCAGCTCCTGTTAAAGTATGTAAACTGGGCACCCCAATCTCTAAATTGAGTCAGTTTTGGACTGTAACTCCCATATAATACATGCCACCAGCTTGTGAGACAAATTAAAACTATGGGCACAACCTAATTTCATTTTTTTTCCTAAGAACAAACTCTGTGGAGGTTGACATCTGCTCCCCTTCTAATTTTAACTGCATTTGTTTTATGTGTACAAATATTTTAACAATAAAAACTGTCCATACTATCTCTTGTGATCTTCTGTCACATGTGTAGGCATGAACTTTTTCCCCATCACAGATCTGGATAGTAATTTTTTCCTTATCCTTTAGTTTGCATACAATGTCATTAATGTATCTGGAGTTCATGATGTATAAACTAACTTCTGTCAAACTGCTTTCCAGTTTTTCTAGAAGTTTTTTTCTTATAACAAGTCCTTGATCCTAGTAACTAGTATCTTTAGATTTATAAGGCACAATGCTACTCTGTCTTGTTAATCTGTTCCAATGATCTTCCCTCTCTTCCCCTCCAAAAACTAAGAAAGTTCCTCTTGTTATGTTTATCTCAAAGGCTTGTCTCTATCTGGGGAAGACAACTGAGCAATTGGTGAGCTTTATCAAAACTCAAGAGGAAGGGACCATTTTCTCTATTTAGTGGACTCAATCTGTGAAACTTGATAAAACTCCATGTCCAGTCGCTCTTGGCTTTCAATTTCCATTGTTAACAGTTAGCTTTGGGGGGGGGGGGGGAACCAAAACCAATTGTTGGGACTTGAACTTAAGTTTGAAGGAGGGGACTTTAAAGGGTCTGTATGTTTACATATGTAACAACCTGTCTATAGGTTGATCTCTGGATTGTATATGAAACTGTGGAAATTGTTAATCAGTACGTTATAGTTCTACTGGTACAAGGTAGTCCTGTTTAATACAAGGGAAATTCTACAGATTGTCAACTTGTTTTGGTAACAGGGAAAGAGTTTCCCTCACTAGGGCTCAATCATGAGCTCTATTGCCAGAGATAGTGTGGACTGGGGGAAAATATGGTCGGTCCTAGGTCTTGGGGTCAAAAAGGGAAATAGAATTAAAGCCATTTGGAAATAATACCTTCAAGAAGTAGTTAGCAAATATCCAAAATTTGCTTTAAGACCTAATTAACTCTAAAAATGTCTAATTTCTATGATCTATCGCAAAAGAGCCTCAATATTCCAGATATTAGCTAAGTATTTGCTGATGATGGGAAAGTGGCCTGGACTAGGGACATGGCCTAATATCCAGCAAGTTAAAAGCAGAGAAGATTCTAGATCACCATGAAAATGAACAGATTTCAAACCACAAAGGACCTTAAAGGTCATCTTAAATTCCATTTTGATGAGGAATTGGACCTTGGAATTTTTTTTTTTTAAATGACTTAACCTAGCTCATACATGTGGTCCAAATCATTATTACTCTGAGGGAAACACTTAGTTCTTTCCATTCTAGTAGTGTCTGGAGCCTACAGAAGGTCATAGGTTCCAAAGGCTTCTAACTTTTTCAGTGAGTTGCTAGACTTAGTATAGAACTACATAAGGTCCTTTCTTTCTTTAGTACAGACTGAACAATTTGGCAATAGTAGAGGTCAAAATTAAAATAAGTTAAACTTCTTTAAGATGCAGGTATTTAGTGGCTTGTATCACTAATGCAACATGAGCAGCTGCTGTGAATACACACGCTCACACACACGATAATATAAGCACTCTTCACTCAAAACTAAATTAGCATAACATTCTACACACAAGGACAAGATAAAAGCAGTATTATAGAAAATATAGAAAGATAAAACTTAAAAGCAATAGAAATATTTACATATATCACCAGACCAGGAGAGCCCTAACATCTGAGTTGACTTTCACAGCCCAGGAGAGCCCCTTGATAACAACTATTCAAAACCCTATTCAGGAAATCAAAAAAGGCCTCAGGCGAAACTCCTTTCCATGAGTGAGCCCGAAGGCAAAATATCAATTTCCTAAAATATGTACAGTTTCTCAGAGCCAGAGGGCACCAAAACCTACATGACTCAGCACCTGATTGGCTCTACTTCAGGGCTCTAAATGACTCAGTTGTGAGCTGGGCCAGAGTTCAACTGAGTAAGACAATCCATGATTGATAAGGCAAAAAAACCTGTGTTCTAAAGGACATAGGACTGATTCCATGCTTTCCTAGAAGGGTCGCCAACACTTCAAGGAAGGGGAATCAGCTGCATATGCTGCAATGTGGCTTCTGTTCCAAGGAATAAAAGGGAGCATATGTAGTCATGTAGGCTTATAAATGTAGAGGGAAGATCTTTATACCATTATTAATCCTTCATTCAGGACTGAAAGGACTTTAGAGGCAACTCATAAGTTATACAAATCAAATTTTGTAAAATATACAGCAGTTGCAAAAGAAGTAGGATTTGAAAAATTGTAAATCAATACAGGATTAAACAATGCAGAAAAATATTTCTGTGCAGAGAGACTTAAAGATAAAATCATCAGTTTCAGTAGTTACTACATGTAGTTACTACATGAGGATACGTCTATTAATTTATTGGCAACAATATGGGTGTTAACATCTTTTTATTTCCTCAGAGGAAACAAGGATATCTCTTAGGAGTTATAAAGATATAAGTAAGAAGATAAAGTAAAGAACTGGATACCCCAAGAAAGACTAATATTATCCACTGGTTGAGGGGGAAAGGTTATCACCCTGAAAGTAGGGGGAAAATCAATTCCTTTCAAGCAAACTGAAACATAGAGAAATTAGAAACAAGGTATAGTTATATCATAAATTGATGAGTGATCCAATAGAAAGGACTCCAACTGTCTTGTGATCATGCTACCCACTTTCCCATTGCTATTAGTAATACAATCAGATAAAATATGAGTGTTATCTTTTCCACGTACTATAATTTCCACAGCCTTTAGAGCATCATCTGGCTTTGACTTTACCCATACTTTAGCTCCCAATCTTATTTTTTCAGTGAGTGTATCAGTAGCACCAAATTCTTCAGTTTAACTGAGTTTTTTCAGAAGGGGGGCCACTTTCTACAAGACATATATGGAATAATAACTATTTGAACTTTTCTAGCATTTTTACAAAAAGTAGTCTGTTGCTCCAGCTAATACATGTATTCCTCAAGCTGCTAATCCTGATTTGGGTAATATCCATTCAAAATTATTTTTAGGGATTCTCTCATACATATCCCAGTAGGGATTTTTCTTGTTTCTTCTCTACCCAACCAAAACTCCTCCAATGTAAATCATATCCAGCTGAACCAGGTGTTCCTGGATATGGTTCTGGGACATCTTGTCCTACAGTTCAACACTCAATATTTGGAACCTTATGTGATTGCTATTGCCTAATTTGTAGACTTGGGGTTATTCTAGTTAGTTATACTTTCTCCCAATGGTCTATTAATCAAATTACATAAAGTATTGGACATATCATCTTTACAGTGTTGATGAGAGAATTACTAGAACTTCCTAACTGTTCATTCAGTAACCTATTCATTCTTTCAATTAACCCAGATGTTTTGGAATAATATGGAATATGATATCTCCATTTTATTTTATTATACAATATCTCTTTACTTCATTACTTCTAAAATGTTACCCATTATTTTGGATTTTCATTGGGATTCCATAATATAAACTTATGATATCTAGAGCTCTACAGGTGTTTTCCTGGGTCACATTCTTAAAGGGAAAAGCCACTAGTACACTGCAATATACACAAGTATATATAAGTTTATACACATAAGAATATACACAAGTATATGTAAATTTGCATCCTCTTTCTTGTGGTAGAGGCCCAACATATAATCTATCTACCAAATTTGGGCTGGGATCTTCCCCCTTGCTATCTCTCCAGTTACTGTCTGAGGAATGGTTGATTCCTTTTCCAGTTGACGTATAACATTCCTCTGCTACCCATTTTAGTAATGAATGTGAGATAGTAATACCTCAATCTTGTGCCCACCTTTAATATATCCAGGACCCCTAAATTGCCAGTCATTTGATGGACCCATTTTTCTGGTACCAGATCATCAGTTGGTTTCAGAATAGGTACAATATGTTGGCTAACAATATTTGCTAGTTGATCAACATGTGCATCGTATTCACTTTCTGATGTGGGTGAGAGTCACATGAGCGTCTATGTGGAAAAACTGACAAGTTAGTAACCACAGATATATCCCATATATCTTCCCATAATTCTTTGTCCCAGACTTGTTTTCCATGAATGTCCCAATTTTGGTTTTTTCACATGGGCATCCATGTAATTAACCCATAAGCTACAACCCACAAATCAGTAAATATATTGAACTCCAGATGGGGAGAGAGTTTCCTAGAACAAAATCCTAAGTGTACATTTCAGCCTTGCTGTTTTTGCCACAAACTCTAGTTTTGCATATTCATCCTGTGCAGTCACTTGTAATTCCACTTAGGCTACTTTGCATAAGCCATAAATCTAAGGCCAACTATATGGAAGCCTTAGATTCTTCAAAAGCTTTACTGTCTGCTCAGCTCCCCAATCAAATTTATATTTCTTCCTGGTGACTTTATATAAAGGTTTTAAAATCTGTCCTAAATGAGATATATAATGTCTCTGATACCCAAATAGTCTCAAACTTTTGGGCCTCTATTAGTAGGGACAAGAAAACCCTGAACCTTTAGTTGGGCTTCTGGGAGAATCTCTCAGCACTTTATTCCATTGTATGCCTGAGAATTTCACTGTTTGAGCTGGTCTTTGACTCTTTGCAGGGTTAATTTCCCACACTTTACTTTTAATATGTTCAATTAAAAGCATCAAACTCCTTCTCTCTGCATTTTCTACATTTTTTCCTTGTAACATATCTATATACTGAGTAAGTTTTTTGTTTTGTTTTTTCTTTTTTTGTCAGGCAGTTTTAATTCATCCAAATGCTCAGCCACAACTCTATGACAAACAGGAGGGCTATGCAGATATCTTTGTGGCAAATGGGTGAAAGTATACTATCTATCCTGCCAAGTGAAATCAAAATGGTCCCATTGTTAACTATTGGGATAGTGTAAAGAAAGCATTGGCTAAATCAATAACTGCATATCAAGTCCCATCATCTTCTGAATCCTTTCTGTTAAGGTAATGGTGTCTGGAACCGTCAGTATTACAAGGAGGAGAAGGGGGCAGTCACTTTATCCAATTGTCTAGTCCATCATTCTTCACATCCCATCCAATTTTCATATTGACCAGAGAGGATTATTCCATTGAGTAGCTGTAGGGACCTACACTCCTGCCTCAACACATTCCTTGATATAGTATTTGTAATTTCATCTTGCCTACCAGGTATGCAACACTGCTTCAAAATAATTACTTTAGAAGATTTAGGAAAAGTCACTGGGTTCATTTTTATTTTACCTGCTTAGGACTACATTAATTTCTATCTTCCTTACTGCCAGTTGGTATCTTGCCTTAGGTAAATTTTTAAAGTCATACCTCTTAATATAACTATTCCAATTATGTGTTCACAAACAGGTACAATTATTATCGTATATTCCTTCCTGAGTAGTATATTAGCAACCACACTAGCACACAGGCTGGGCTTTGCTAGTGCAGGTTCTTTGATCTGTTTCTCTAAAGGAAAAACAGGTTCAAAGGGGGGGGGTCAACATTCTTACTTTAATTAAACAGATAAGTAGAAGTAAGTATCCAAGAAAGAATTCAATAGACAGGGCTCCAACTGTCTAAAAAGAATAATACAACCCACCTACATATACTACCAGATAGGGAAAGCACAAGCATCTGAGTAGTTGGGGGCTTTTAACAGATGGCTAAACCAGCATTTGGTCCAGGGAATCAAAGGTTCCTCACATGAGTGAGGCCCCAAAGCAAAATGCCAGCCTCCCCATGCGTAAATAGTTTTCAACTAATAGACTCAGAGCCAGAAAGCAATCCAACCCACATGATTTAGCACAGCAGTGAATTATCTAGGTTATCCTTCAGATGTTTATAATTTGTTCTGAACCTAGGAAACTGAACTCTAGGAAAAACAAATCCCACCTTGCCCACACTTACAGGTAGTTGCCTAATTTTCATCATTAATTTAACTTGTCTTGCTAGTATTTCAGCCCCTCCTTATCCTGTTTATAGTAATAGGGGTTCAATTTTTTTTAATTCATTATGATTTCCATATATGAGAGGCTGCTGCCCCAGTATCAATGCCCTAGCTAAGGGAGTTGATCCATTTTTCCAGCATATAGGAATCTGTGATCCTATGGATCTGTAATCCCATTTGTTATACTTCTTTAATCTGAGCTGGGGCTTGACCAATTTCCTATTCTCTTTTTAGGTGTAATGAATTTAGGTATAATGGTTCAGGAGGGAATTGTAGGGACAGTTTTTACTTCCCTCTCCTGTCTAGTATTAAGTCCCTTTCCCCAGTATATATGGTGTAATTCATTAGCTGAAACACAATCAATTTTTCCCTTATCTATTTCTGCTTTCAATAAGGTAGTAAACAATTTTCTCCTTGACAATCTATTCTGATGTTGAATCTACTGACTATTTCTCTTTCTCTTCAGGAGATTTATATTTCCCCCATTCTTCCAGGTCACCTAACTTTGAGATTTTCTCTGACTTCTGAAAGAGAATGGCATGTTTCCTCAATCTGTAAAGTCAGAATTGTGTTTATAAAGGGATAGGAACAGTTTTTACTATTGTATTCCTATGGGGGACCTTTAAGTTCTGTGATAAGCATCTGTACCTCCTATCATCATTGCAGTTTTTATCACTTCTTTTAACTTCCTAATACAATCTTTAAGCAAATACCAAGGTCTTTCTCCACTCAGTCACATAGTCAGTGGGATATTATTTCATCCCTCAGCAGTCAAAGCTAACAAAGCAGTCCCATTATCTCCTCCTTGAGTATGGTGATCCTTAAAAGCTTGCACAAAGGAATTCTAATACATGTGAATTTCATACAATCTATGTTATCTACCCATACTTCTCCAGCCCCTTCTCACTGAACCTCACCATCCAAGATACTAGTGTTTCCCCGGTTTTTTGAGTGAATCAGTTTAATACCATCTATAAAAATGGGAAAAATCCTCACTTCCTTAAATATTCTGTGACCCCTCTGATCTTCCTGCTTCCTCTACATTTTTGGACAGGCATTCACATCCTCATTATATTTAAAAAGTTTCCTTGTCCAAATTGCTTCATCTTCCATATCATCCCATATATCTCCACTCCATTTATCTGGGTCCCAATCAGGTCCCGCTGATGCAAGGGTTGAATATACTTTTTTTTGTTGTTGTTAACTTTTCCCTTTTCCGATATCTATGTTGGGCTACTCTCACAGTTGCCTATTCTGCTACCATCTGATAATTTCTAGCTTGAATCCCCTAAAAGTTCTGAGACTGTAACACAGAAAGCTTCCCATGCAGATCAGTTTAACCCCCTTTTCCATCTGAACCTTTTCTTCTAGCAATTTGTTCCTATTTTTACACATAATACTGTCAACAGTGCCCAACATCTTCTACATACACCTGCCATTTCTCTCCCCTTTTCCAATGGTATTTCTTGTAAACATTGTACTAGGTTCATGGGTTCTCCCTTTTCATAATGTCAGTTTCCAATTTTCATGAACTCCTGTTATTCTTAGCCTATTCTTTTGCCAGAGAGAGGAATAAGGGAAATTCTACCACCCTGGGATACTTATCTTTCACTAGCATCTTGCTGTTTTCAGGTAGAAATGTTGTATTTTGTGATCCTGTTTGTGATGCCAATCGTATCGTTAAGAGATATGAGCAGCTGCTGTGTGTGTATGTATATACATGTGCATATATATACATATATACACACACACTCTAAAATCAAATCATATAGTATAATAAGCACTCCTCTCAAAACTAAATGAGCATAACATTTATTTTGCATGCAAGGACAATATAAAGCAGTATTCATAGAACTATAGGAAGATAAAACTTAGCAGAGTAATAGAAATATTTACATATATCACCAGACCAGGAGAGCACCAACATCTGAGTTCACTTTCACAGCCCAGGAAAGCCCCTTAATAACAGCTACCCAGAGTCCCATCCAGGAAATCAAAAAGGCCTCAGGTGAAGTGTCCTTTCCATGAGTTGAGCTCAAAGCAAAATACCAATTTCCCAAAAATATATATGGTTTCTTAGAGCCAGAGGGCATGAAAACCTATATGACTCAGCACTTGACTGACTCTACTCCAGGACTCTGACTCAGCACAGGATGTGTTACAGCTGTGAATTGAGCCAAAGTTCAAAGGAGTTAAGACATCAGTGATTGATGAGGCAAAATAACTGACTCTAAAGGACACAGAATTGATTCCATACATACCTAGAAAGGTGGCCAACACTTCAAGGAAAGAGAATCAGCAATATATTCTTTTACATTTGTTCCCAGGAACGTGCCCCTCTTCCAAGGAGAAAAGGGATCATATGTAGTCACGTAGACCTATAAATGTATAGGGAAGATCTTAATACCTTATTAATTCTTCACTTGCTTTCCAAGTAAATGTATAATTAATGATTAAACAGTTTTGCTAATAAGCCATATTTTTAAAAATGGAAACTTCAATGAATATCAATTAATCATGTTAAGAGTTTTACTTTTCATGAAATTGCTCCTCTCAGACTAGACAGGCTGATGATGGTTGATTGCTATAGGAGAGAGTATGCAGTGACAACTCATCCAACAAGTTTATAAGACAGGCAAAATAGTGAAAGGTGGGTTAAGTGGAGCATGGGCAAAGCACTCTTAACATCTTTACTTTCTTTTACATCCTTTATGTTTATTGAGGGTCACCTGAAATCCTTTAGGAGCCACAAGTAGCCAGCAGGCCATATGTCATGCAGGACTGCTCTAGTGCAAAATCAGATCAGAAGCAGTATGATCGGTTGTTCATACTTAGTCTCTGTAGCTTTATTTTTGTTTTTTTTTCTTTTTAGAAGCTAAGCATTGTCATGTTTTTCATGGCACTTGAATCTTGTTTCATCCCCTGGCTCTATCTTTGTTCAAATCATGTAATTGATGATCGCCAAAATAAGTGAAATCTCTCTTCTGTTGCTACTCTAGATCTCTAGGTTTTCTAGTTTTCTTCTGCTCAGATTCTAGAGCTGTGTAATTGATAAATCAGCACCAAGCGGTCTGTACTCTTATCTTTGCCATCCCTCTCCATCACATGGTTTAGGAATAGCTTTATATTTGAGTTTCCATCACAGGAGGAGAGAGAATGACTACAAAGAAGTTACCAAATGTCATTTCTTCAAACTTAACGCATCCTTCCTTTGTCCCCAGAAATCTATGTTCTGTGTTGATCAATATTAAAGCCCTAGGGAACGTGAACAGAAACCTGATTATTCCCCATCCATGTTCCCAGCTTTCTTTTCCTTGTATATTGAGGAATTTTTGCTGACCTGTACAGGAACTTACCTGGAGAGATGGAGGGAAAAACATTCTGGTGTCCCTTTCTTCTCAAGGGAGTATAGTAGATGAAGTACTAGAGTTGGAGTCAAAGACACAGCTTCAAATCATGCCCCAAATATTTACTAGCTTTCAGACTCTGGACCTGCCTGTGCCTAAATTCCCTCAACAAATGAGAGAATTGAACTTGATGGCCTTTAAAATCTTAGGACTTTGAAAGGATCCTAGATCCTAGATTGAGGACTCTAACTTTCCAGCCCTAGTTTCTATTACCAAAAACAAAAAAAAACAAAAAAATAAACCATTGCCTTGTGACTATGTCAACCTAGAATTTATTACCCTGGTATCTAGCAACATTCTATTGAGGTGGGACTGAAAGGTATGAAAAGTCTCTCTTGTCCTTCCCTTCATATTGTCTACCTTAAGTCTTAATTTCCTGAAAGATTCCTCCATCTTGCCATTCTCTCCCAAGTTAGTACAGTGTTCAAAACCAACAACATTATGAACCCCATAGTCTCATTGATTGGTTTTGGTCTATCAAATTCCACATTGGAAGAAATTCCATTCCACTGGGACATTAGATTGGCATTGAAGGGGAAAAAATGTCCAGTCTGAATCTATTAACTCTTGCTCTGTATTCTGTGACTGAGGTCATTGGTACCTAGCCATTCAGGATTGCAAAGTAGAATTATTATTTTAGTTACCTAGACTCTATATGGATAGATTCCTTTCTATAAACCACGAATCTATTTCCCTTTATTTGTCCCTCTGGGATCAAGAGATCAATAGGTCCAAGCTCTGAACCATCAAATCAGAAAGGGACCCAAACAAACACCATTGCCTTAGAACATACCCTGTTACTCCACTTTGTTTCAACCTGTAAATTTCACCTACATATGTAATATTTTAACATTTAAATCATAAACTACTTGAAAACAGGGACTATTCTTTTCATACTTTTTTCCTCACAAAATCTAACACATAGTAGGAGTTTAATGTATAGCCTGTTGTGGAACTCCTGGATTTGGAGTTAGAGGACTGGGATTCAAATCTTGGTCCTGCCTACTTACGATAATCTTTAGAAAAGTTATTATGACCTCTCTGAAACTGTACTTTCCCCAAGTGAAATGGGCATTGAATTTCAAATGAAATAGACATTAGACTAATTGATTACTAAGGTCCTCTCCAACTTTACAATCATCTATTTAGTAGTTTTCTCCCCATACATCCATGTTTTCCCACCCAACAAGCCATAAACTTCTTGAGGGCAGGGATTGCTTCATTTTTGTCTTTGTATGTCCACCACCTGATCTACTTTGTCATTAGTTACCTAGTAGTTCATTTAAAAAGTTTTTCTAATGACTTGGTTAGGAAAAAAGATTATCTTCTCAAACTCTATGACTGAGAGACTGGACTGGTAACAACTTCTTTGGACCCCACATTGGGGAATTTTGGGCACAATTACACAAAGTTTTCACTCCCACAGTCCCCTACAAGTAAAATAAAATCCTTAAGTCATCCAGGAAAAGTTACAAAAACTTCTAGTGCCTAGTTAGTCCCTTTGGGATGAGATTCTTTTCTTGTCTAGTTTCTTCTGGAGAGAGAATACCAAAAAGATATCACACGTGTGAACCTCAGTGGATTTGGGGCTGGAGAACCATCCCATGGCCTACAAGAGCTTTTGATATTGGAGATTGTTGACTGAGGAGGATTTACCTTCTGACCTGACTTCTACGTGGAAAAAAAATTTTCTGGGATAATAGCTATTGCCACCAGTTCTTCATTGAGGACTTTGCAATGTGGAATCCCTAAAGCTTCATAGTAGTATATGGGGCATTGATGTTTTTCCTCTTATGAACCAACCTTCACCCTTTTAATCTTCAAGTGAGCAACAAAAGGCAGGTTTTATGAATTACCTCTGAGCCTCATCTGTAAAAGAAGAGGGTTGAATTAAGTGACTTTTGAAGTCTCTTTTGCCCCAAGTAGATGATCTCTAAGGTCCATTCTGAACCTTAAATCTAGTTCCTATGCTAAGTAATGCAAAGCACAGATTCCTGGGGAATTCTACTGGGGAAATTTCCAAACTGACGTAAACTTAATCTATATAATTCCTTGGGTATGGTTGCTCAACTATATGTGAATTCATTCCATTTTATTTTTTATCTGACCCATATCCCTCCATATTTTAGAAAAGATGAGAAATTTTATCAAATGATTTGTTAAAATCTCTAAATCTACTATCTCCTCATGATTTAGTAGTCAGTGAACATTTTAAAGGAAGCAAAGTTAGTTTTGAATAACATGTTTTTGATGAAGCCATACAGTCTTTGATCTTAACTCTTTTTCTTGATAGTTTACGAACCATGGCTTTAATAAACATATTTCTGAATTTTTCTAGGAATGAAAATAAGATCATTGTTTTATAGCTTAGTCTCCAGTCTCATAAAAAGATGTTCCAAGTGTTTTTCATTCTTTAGGAGCTACAGTGTAGATGCTGTAGACTTCACAATGGCTCAGTTTTTTGTTTTTGGTTTTGTGGGGCTTTTTTGGTTTTTTTGTTTATTTTTTTACCATTCTCAGATGTGTTTATTTGGGTCGTGTGACTTGAACTCAAAGGCTTCTAGATACTTTTCTAAATTTATGTTGTAGGGGGGTAACAACTCCCTAATTGTATTTTTTTTTCTTTTTCTGTCCTATCTCTTTCTCTTCAGTATGGGTGACTTCTTCCTCTTCAAGCTCCTGGAGTAAAACAGCAAATAGGATCTTCCAAGAAGCCCCTTTTCCCTCCTCGGTCACCATTCCTCACTCCAACCTTTAGAGGACTGGAGTTCTTTAAGTTAAGAGAACTGTTCCCTTTCCCCTACTTTTGGTTTTTTTGGTTTTTTTCTTTGTTTGTGTTTTTTGTTTTGTTTTTTGCTGTGATAGAGAGATTATGATGAAGGAAAAAGGTCAAAAGCCAACCCATTTGAACTTATTAGATCCAAATAGCTGTGGCTGTGCTTAGCTCATTAGCAGGTCAGCTAATAAATTCAAAGTCAATGCCATAACCTTTGTATTTTTCCATAATGCTATGGTGGAAATGATTGTCCTATCTCATCAGTGATACATGTTCAGTCTTTGATAAGTCCCTGATGTTACTTCTTTTTCCTGATGGAACTAGGCTTGAGAAAGTGGTCTGGTCTTCCAGATCTCAATATAGCACAGGGAAATAGCAATACTTTGAGACAACAGAATTCTATACAATTGTACAACTACATAAAAGTTAAAATTAAGGTACACTGGGGCACAAAGTTCTGAGCACAATTTTTTTTTAGCATAAATTTACCAAGAAATAGGATCTCAGTTTCCCCAGCAAAGCAAAGACTCTGAATGAGGCGGATGATTCTTTTATAGTTTGAGAGTACAGAACAAAGAACAGGACTTTGTAGAGGGGAGAGAAGTTGTATTTGGTTAAAAGAGCTCAACATCATAAATGGGTGACATCAGTATGGTTAGCTACACAGCTGAGGAATGAACAATGTTATTGGTTAGAAGCTGACAATGAGGGACTAGCTCCAACCCTCTCCTTCTCTCCTATGACTAAGAAATGTTCGTTGATTGGACTCAATGTTAAAGATAATGAACTAAACTTCTTGGAATTATAAACCAGACATCCTAGAAGAATAGCTTGGGTATAGTGTAAGTATAGTAGACATGATTCCCTGGTGTCTACCCACACCCCTCTAGGATGATCTATTGCCTGGAAAAAATAGAACAGTGATTAGCAGGAGAACTGAATTTCTAAACTTAGTTCAGAAATTCAACTGGCCTGTAATAAATTTAAAGACAAAGAATCATGACTTAAGAAGTAACAGGACAAAAATCAATTAATTGTAAATAGGATTAATTTTAAAGACACAATTAATCTAATCATTTCAATTCCAAACTCAAGCTTACTACTTTTCCTACATTTCTACAGAGCTTTCCCAAGGAGAGTGAAAGTGAGGTTAATCTAAAATCAGATAGGAAATATGCAGTATTTTGTCCCCAGCAGTCTTTACTGGATTACATCCAGCCATGGTATCTGTTCCTGGATGTGAGTTATAGCCATGGTTGCAAAGACAAGGTGAGGGAGCAATAGACCTCTTCCACATGGTAGAAGCAAGAAGTTTTAACATCTTACCAGTGACCAGCTTACAAAACATGCCTTGCAAAATAGCTACAGATGCTGTTTCTAAACTCCATTGGTGTGAACAAAATCTTACAGCAACTTTCTCTTAATCACCATCATAACTAAATAAGCCAGTAATGCTTATTAGTCCTTTAGCCAGAAGCTTGGAATTTGTGATTGTGGAGTATTTCTAAAATTTGACTTTTTAGCCATTCTGATTTGATCACCTTCCAGAATTTCTTTGTGGGGTGGCCTCTAATTTATCCTTTCTGGACAATTAAGTTACTCTCCAGTGTTTTTTGGGTTTTTTTGTTTGTCTTTGTTTTTGTTTTGTTTTGTTTTTAGTTCTTCCACAGGGTTGGGATCTATCAAAATATTTGGGTTTAGATTACAGAGCCCTAGGTTTGAGATAGCAGAGAAAAGCTAGGAAGTTGCCTGAGCTCTGCCTAGTTTCCCTCAGAAACATTAAATCAAGCCTATAAATAGATTTTGAAGTGATAATCTACAAAAACATGGAGTGAAACAATTTTCCAGCTTAAGATAATGTTAGAAGGACTTCAGGAAAGGTCTGTCTCGTTGGGTAAAAGGGGAATGGAGCCCAGCACAAATGGTGTCCAGGCAAGCTTAGGGGAGGAGGCTCTTGACCACAGCACAGATCAGAACCCAGGGCCCCCATCAGTTATGACTCAGTAAGCCATCTGTGAAGGTCTCCAGTCCCAGTACAGAAGGCAAACTGCCAGCCTTAGCACAATGGGCAAGTCACCAGCACCTGAGACCCTTGGTGCTGAAAGCCAGTGAGTGGGACCCTGGACCCCAACACAAGACGCTTGGGACAGTGTACCCCCCTGTGCCCCAGGAGGAGAGTTCAACTTTAAAAGTCACAAAATAGGGTAAAAATGAGCAAAAAACAGAAAAGAACCCTGACTATAGAAAGCTACTATGGTGACAGGGAAGATCAAAACACAGACACAGGAAAAGGACAGTGTCAAAATGCCTACATGTGAAGCCTCAGAGAGGAATATGAATTGGTCTCCAGTCCAAAAAGCTTTCTTGGAAGACATCACCAGGGATTTTAAAAATCAAATAAAGATGGAAGGAAAATTGGGAAAAGAGATGGAAGTTAAACAAGAGAGAGTTAACAGCTTGGATAAAGGACAAAAAATGACTGAAAAAAACAATTCCTTAAAGAGTACAACTGGCCAAATGTGAAGGGAAAAAAAAAACACTGAATAAAACAACTCCTTAAAAGTAGAATTTGCCATGGAAGAGGAGTTACAAAATCTAATGGAGAAAAATAATTCCTTAAAAATTGTAATTGGGCAACTCAAAGCTAATGACTCTAAGACATCAGCCTCAGTCAAACAAAATTTCAGAATTTCTAATTTGGTATTTAATTGGGGATTTTTAATTTGTGCTTTTTTAATTGCATACCCAATTCATCTGTCAAAATCAAAAGAATGGAAAAAAATAGAAGAAAATGTAAAATACCTCACTGGATAAACACAACTGAGTTGGAAAAATAGATCCAGGAGAGAATTTAAAATTACTGGACTACCTCAAGGCCATGATTTTAATAAAAAAAGAGCCTGGAACAGCATCTTTCAAGAAATTGCCAAGGAAAAACTTCCCTGATATTCTACAACCAGAGGGTAAAATAGTAATCAAAAGAATCCACCAATCACCTCTTGAAAGAGATCCCAAAATGAAAACGCCAATGAATATTGTAGTCATATTCCAGAATTATCAGGTCAAAGAGAAAATACTGTAAGCAGCCAGAAAGAAACAATTCAAATATTGTGGAATCATAGTCAGGATTACACAGGACCTTTCAGTTTCTACTCTGAAAAAATTGGAGGGCTTGAAATATGATATTCTGTAAGGCAAAGGAGCTTGGATTACAACCAAGGATCCAACTACCTTATGAAATAGAGCAAAATCTTTTAGGACAAAAACAAGAAAGAAAAAAATGTTATTCAATTAGCTTAAACAATTTATATCCCTACATGGAAAGATGATATTTGTGACTCTTGAGAACTGTATCTCTATATTAGAGCAGTTAGAAGTATACGTAGGAAGTATGGGTATAAGTTGACTTTGATGTGATGAAATATAAAAAAATAAGGGGGTGAAAAAAAGGGGATTGTATTGGGAGAAGACAAAAGGAGGAGGCAAAATGGTAAATTGCGTCACGTGAAGAGGGATTAACAATTTCATCAAAGGAATGACAATAATGAGACAATATACCAAAATTTATGGGATATGCAGCAAAAGCAGTTCTTGGGGAAATTTTATATTTCTAAATACTTTCATAAAATTAGAAGATCAATGAAGTGGGTTTGCAAGTAAAACAGCACAAATTAAAAATCCTCAACTTAAATACCAATTTACAAATTCTGAAAAGCATAAGTGATTAATGAAATAGGAATTAAGAAAATTATTGAATTAATGATTAAAACAAAGAGCTGGTTTTATTAAAAAAAAAATAGACAAACTTGGTTAATTTGACTAGGAAAAAAGAAAACCTAATGACCAGCATCAAAAATGAAATGGTGAATTCACTACAGATGAGAAGGGAATCAAAGCAATTATTAGGAGCTATTTTGCTCAACTATATTGCCAATAAATCTGACAATCTAAGTGAAATGGTGTAGCACCAATGCAATATTCACAGTGCCCACAGTAGCCATGAATATCAGGGCACAATTCAGAATCGTGAAATCCCATAGACTCTTCACACGAAAGGCAGAATCAAAATATTTGAGACCCAAGTCTATCACAGCAACAAAATCTACACACGATAACCTTGCAGAGGACAAACACCATCCACAAGCCTTCCCCCTGCTAGGCTTCCCACAAACCAGGTTCATAACACTCATCACAAGCAGGCTCTCTTAAACAAAATCACAAACAATCACAAAATTGCTCATGGTACCCAGGAGCCTGGACTGCTCTCAAGACTAACTTCCTCTCTCAGTTCTGCTCTAGCTCTGCCTCTTCCTCCCATTCAGGAAACTCCTCCCACCACAGGCTCTATGTGACTTAATGGGCCTATTAATGAATAGGAAAGATTTTCCAATTCAAATTACCATTACAAATGGGTGAATATTTACAAAAACCTAAATTGCCTAGATTAACAGAAGAGGAAATAAAACACTCAAACCCATTTTAGAGAGAGAAATTGAATAAGTTTATCAATGTAAATCTATCTGGTCCTGGAGATTTTTTCTTAGGGATCAAGTGAATTCTACAAAACATTTATAGAACAATTAATTCCAATACTATATAAACTATTTGGAAAAACAGGCAGAATCTTACCACATTCCTTTTATTACATAAATATTGTGCTGGTACCTAAACCTGGAAAAGCCAAAACAGAGGGAAAATAATTATAGACTATTTTCACTAGTATTCATGCAAAATTTTTAAATACAATATTAGCAAATAGATTGCAGCAATTTATCATGGGGATAATATACTATGACCAGATAGGATTTATACTAAGAATGTAAGATTCAATATTTAGGAAAGTTGTCAATGTAATTGATCATATCAGTAACAAAACTTAATAAATCATGATAATGCCAATGGATGTAGAAAAAGGTTTTTGACAAAATACAATACCCATTCCTATTAAAAACACTAGAGAGCATAGGAATAAATGGAGTTTTCCTTAAAATAAGCAATATCTACTTAAAAATCATCAGTAAACATTGTATGTAATTGGGGATAAGCTAGAAGCTTTCCCAGTAACATCAGGAGTGAAACAAAGATATGCCACCATCACCACTATTATTCAGTATTGTACTAGAAATGTTAACGTTAGCAATAAGAGAAGAAAAAGAAATTGAAGGCATTAGAAAAGGCAATGAGGATATAAAACTATCATTCTTTGCTAGAGTTATTTCAAATAGTTTTTTAGGTGATTCTCTAAGTTACATGATCATCCTATATCTCCTACAAAGTTACAGGATATGAAATAATCTTTAATAAATCATTAGGATTTCTATATTACTAATGAGGCCCAGTCACAAATATTAGAGAAATTCCGTTTAAAATAACTGTAGACAGTATAAAACATTTAGGAATCTACCTACCAAGACAGACTCAGGAACTATATGAACAAAATTACAAAAGCTTCATGCAAAAAGTCAGATCTAAACAATTGGAAAAGTATTGATTGCTCATAGGTAGGCCAAGCTAATATAAAAAAAAAATGGCAGTTTTACCTAAATTAATTTCCTTGTCCTCAAAACTATTTGTTACCGCTTAAGAAATAGTGTGGAGGATCAGTGGAATAGATTAGGTACACAAGACACAGTGTCAATGAAGTATAGTACTCCATTGTTTGATAAATCCAAAGACTCCAGTTACTGGGATAAGAACTCACTGACAAACTGCTGGGAAAACTGGAAAATACCATGGCAGATATTAGGCATAGACCAACATTTCACACCATATGCTAAGATAAGGTCAAGTGAGTACGTGATTTAGACAAATTTTGATACCATAGGCAAATTAGGAGAGCAAGGAATAGTTTATCTGTCAGATCTATGGATAAGGGAAGAACTTATGACCAAACAAAAGAAATAAAGGACTTTATGAAATGCATTTAATTACATTTAAAAGATTTTGCACAAACAAAACCAATGCAACAAAGATTAGAAGAAAAGTAGAAAACTGGGAAATAATTTTTATGGTAAATGTTTCCAACAAAGGAACCTTACTTAGGTTTGAAGTAGACATTCTGATGTCTAATGAGAGATACCAGTCTCAAGCTCTTGGTATCTTAGGTATGAGACTGTGCATTCCTACTGGATTTTGGTCACTTGTTCCCTTGTTCCTCCAGACTGTGCCTTCAAGGGTGGGTCACAACCAAGCCTGTGAGGATTGCCTTCCCACCTATCAGCCAACTCTTGCCCAAGTGACAGCTGTCAGGACAGAGAATATTCAAGGGTAGAATGAATCCCCCAAAATGTTAACTCAGTCATTGTTTCAGTGACCTTTCAAGTTCCTCTAGTCATAAAAAATAGAGCTGAAGTCAGATCCTTCCTAATCTCTTCAGCCTTCGTGTTCCATCGCTGCTCCAAGTGAACCAACCATCGTTAGATGTTGTGCAGTCATACTCTACAACACAGAGCATGTGAGATTGGCCCTGAATGCAGAATTGAACAAGGCAAATTCTTGAACTCAGAGTGACTTGTCTTTGTCAGGAGCAGTGGGAGCAAGGAGACCCTTTCCAGAAAGCTGTCCCAACTTGAAACAGACTTTAGATCCTGTATGTTGTCGTTCTTCCCTTACTAGAATGTCAAGGAACTACATCCAGGTCACTGAGGGGTACTGGACATCCAACAGAGCTGATTGATTGATGTTCATACTTGATACCCTTGGAGACCTGCCATATAACAATCAGAGATCATCTATCCTGAGCAAGGTTAAGTGTGGGTGCTCATATTATTCTATTGGTCCCTACATTGGGGAAGGGAAGGGTGATTCTATTGATTGACTTGTGAAATGAGGCATTCCAGAGGGTCCTGTTCTGGCTATTCACCCAAAGCATCCGTCTTGCTCAGTGTGTTCTTTATGGCATTCTGAAATATTATTTAGTGTCCCTGTTGGCCAAAGAAAAGACAGAGGGAAAGAAATATCTTCAGAACTGGTTTTGATTTTCATTATCATTGCTTTATTCAGTAAGTTCTGGGGTCTGGTGAAAGGAGTCCTAGGCTCATAAATTGTGGGGCAACTCAAAATCTTGTTTGTTGGCAGATAAACCTCCATCCTGAACTCCTAGTATAAGACCTCCCTTCTCTACTTTTTGTTTTGCCTTTTAATCTCCATTCTGAACTCCTGGGTCAAGACTTTTCTGCTTGAATATTCCTTGCCCAGGTTCTGTCTGATCCCCGCCCCCCTGACTCAGCACATTTCTTGGAGCTTTTTCTACGAGGGTCCTAGAACTGATCCTATAGTTGATTGCAGCAGAAAAAGGGATGGTTTCAACATGTATTTCCTTGTTTCTCCCATCTAAATTTTATCAGGGATCAGTCCCCTCAATGTGTTTACTGCCTTAGTGTCATGAATGAAATCCTTTAATCTTTTTCTTCCTCTGTTTGCCTTATTAATCAGGGTGAAACCCAAAGATTTCTTTTAACAATCTGGTGAGCCAACTAGGAGAAAGGGGCTCTTTGGGTGAATATCACAAAGAGAGTGAGAGAGGAAGCATTTACTCACCTCACAGTAGGCACAGACCTTTGTCTGATAAAACTTGACCAGTCAATCATGAAGTGGCTAGAAAATTAAACTCTGGATAAGGAGAAATGGGTCCTGAACCCAAAAATTGGTGTTCTTTCTCACTTGTACCTGAAGAAAACACTTGAGGAAGTTGGTGAGTGCTTGTCATTGTCCAATATTAAATCGCCAATGAACACAATGGCAAAGGGGACAATGTGTATCAATACTAGATCAGCACAGAGTAAACTTTCTGCCTACTTCCCTTTAGGCAAATTATTGAAAGCTTGGGAGAAAAAGAAAAGTGGACATTTCTGACTGTACCAAGCAAAGTTCAAGTGATAGAACTCCACTCAGATTGGATTCAGTACGTAGATAAATGTGGGAAACAAATTTGGCCAGATAAATATGGAATTTTTTATTGTCAGCTACGCATACTAAAAATCAGATGTGAAAATCTAGAGACTAACCAATTGGACTACCGATACTGCTGAATGGAACTTTCAAGCTGAAATTGCCCCTCCTTACCATATCCATTACTGCCAGTTCATAACTAGACAACTCTCATGTAATCCAGATATCTTGCTTTTAAACCAGGGGAAATTGTATTATGGCAGCAAACCTCCCTACCCTTTCAGCAGGGACCCAGTCATGGTCATTAAGAAAATTAAGACCATTATAAGGAGCATAATACCCCACATGGGATGATATTGAGGGAGCTATTAGGTGCCTTTCTCACAAAGGATGAGAAAGACAAAGGTCTTATCCTGTGCTGTGAAGTTGGAGGATGAATATAATAAATGTCCCAGGATGGTTACCCAGTTGGAACTATAATAATGAGAAGGGACCTAGGATATGGTTAATAATGCAAAATGATCCTCTAAGATGCTCTGGAGTTAGCAGCACAAGAACCAATAGACTGTAAAAAGTTCCATGAAACTTTTCAGATAAATTTGGATAAATATCCTGATGCCTTTTCTATCCATTTGTGCTGCTGCCCAGAAGTTTGTTCAGTTAGATCCAGAAAATGAACATGATCTAAAAGCCCTTGCATCAGCTTATGTTAATCAATTGGCAGCAGATATTCACAACTACTTTTTTAATTTCTGCCCTGGCTGGAGTAGGTTAGCACACTCAGGAGAAATGCATAGTATGAGTTTAAGAGGAAGGAGGATCTTACAGGAAAAAAAGCAAGACTAAGGAAACAAATGTTGGCAGATTATCCTCCTGACAAGATATATTTGTTATATTCTATAATTTAATTTTCACTTCTGGACAGTCTCTTGGAATACTTTGGAGGGAGAGCAAACTAAAGAGGAAGAGTCATGCAGAAATGAGCTTTCTGCCTCAATGAAATAAGGCGTAACTTTGGGCATCACAGAGCAGCAGACTTCTTCTCCAGGTTCGTTGCCTCTCAGTGATACTGCCTTGCCAGGTCAGTTGCCTGTTCCCCTTCCTGCAGTTGATTAAAAAAATAGTCTTGGAAGGACCAACAACATCATTTAAATTAAGGGGAGTGCGTTTTCTTTTCCCTTTACCAAGGGACAAGTCTTAATGGACCATTTCAAGGCAAATAGAAACCTCACATCGAGAGTCATAGCAGCCCTGGAAGCTCAGTTGGAACTCTCCAGTAGTCAGTTCACAGCTACTTCTGAAATGGAAGGAAGAAAGCCAAGTGGTTTGCACACTTGCTGGATGGAAAGCTAAGAACCAGCACTCTTTCATTGGCGCACCTGGAAAGCTCTGCAGACAGTCAGCGGGCCTGACATAACACTGAATCTGTGATTGCCTGTGAATCCTGCCCTGGCTTGCCTAGCGAACTCACCCAAAACCAGAACCACATTTTGTCAGATGGAAGTGACCCAGAGAAGGGCTGGACTCAGAGATCTGGTGTAGGCATGGAATTTTTCCTAGAGATATAGATGGAATGTTTTCTAGAGAAGGAGAAAGAAGCTTGAATCTCATATGTTGTTTGGTCAGATAAAGTGATGTGGAACCAATATCCTTTGTAAAAACTGAAAAAAAACCTAAACTAAAAAAGGGGGGATGTTAATGTGAAGCTGTTCATGGAAAACTAAGGTAGAGTTAGGCCCACAATGTTGTTAGTGTGCAGGCTTCAGACAATGGTTCAATTAAGAAAGGCTTTCAATAGATGCTTATTGAAGGTGCATGAGTACTTGACAATGGGAGAGAAAGTTTTAGAATACTTTTAAAGGAACTATTCCTGGAAAATTCCCATTTCTATCTTCAAAAAGATCAGCTCTGAGCTTTTGTAGGTCTTGAAGAAATAAGGAACATTCACTCTCTTGCTTTCACCCATCTCTCCAAGGTTATTCTCAGCATATGTCATGATTAGGGTTTCAGCTATTTCCCCATAGACAATATGGGAGCAAATAGTCTCTGCAATAAGACCAAAAAGTTTTTGCCTTTTGAAAAGTGCACCAAAGATGGTCAATAGTTTTGTTTTGTTTTCATTGAGCAGTTTTATAAAGTGCTAGCAGTATATAATTCCAACAGTGGTCAGTTTCTTTAATAGGATAAGCAGTCTTAGAAACTCAAACAAATGTTTTCAGGAAGCCACACACATATTCCTACGTTGCCTTTGAGTCAAAATTTCAACTCCTATAGGTCCCTGAGATGTCTTCCAAGGATGCAAGGCTCTTGGTAATAATTTGTTCCAGTGCCTTTCTCTAGTTTGGCTGTTTTCATAAAACTTCTATGACTGATGGGAGACTTTAATATAATTCTATTCTGTTCAGCAAACATTTCATAGATCAAGTTATAAAGGACCTAAGAAGTTGGCCTCAGTTTCCTCACCTGTAAAATGGAATGGTGGTGATACTGAACTAGGCAAGTAGGTTAAGTGACTTGCCCATGGCCACATAGGCAGTAAAAGTAGTAGCAGTGTCTACAGCACACAGGTAGTAGCAAGATAGAAAATTGCAATCCTTGCCCTCAAATCATTTATCAACATAAGAGGATAACACAGGTAAACAATGGAATACAATGTAGACCTGTATAGGAACCTAGGAGAGCTCTGAAATTCTGAAAGTCATGGATAGCACTGGAGGGCTACAGGGACCACAGATCCTTTTTTTTTTTTTTTTTTTTTTTTTTAAGGACAGCTCACCCTCCCCTTCTTGTTTCAGACCTTTAAGAGCTTTAACGTTCAAATACATTAGGTTTAGTTAATGTCCTGTTTTTATTTCATTGCATCTGCCTTGTCTCATGGGTTTGATTCATATTTCTGGAATGTCATTTTCACTTGTAATTTTTTTTTTTTTTGCATTTGCTCTTGCAACTTCTGTTTCTTTTTCCAATTGTAGCATTATTGCCACTCCAATGTAAGAAAATCTCATTCTAGACATAGGGGTAACCCTAGTGTATGAAAAACAAACTATGCTTCTACTCAGCCTGTCTGTAGCTCCTAAGCCTCCACTTGTACCCTGGCTATTACACATTAGCCTAAGTGATACTTTTATCTCTTCTTTAAAAAATTTCCCTAATTATATGTTAAACAGTGTTTAACATTTTCTGTTAAGTTCTGAGTTCCAAATTCTACTCCTCCCTGCTCCCTGAGATAAGCAATTATACATGGGCAATCATGAAAAACTTTCCATATTATTCATTTTGTACAAGAAGACTTGGACAAAAATGAAATAGTTTCCTTCAGTCTGTATTCAGGCAACATCAATTCTTTCTCTGGAAGTGAATAGCATTATTTCATCATGAGTCCTCTGGGATTATCTTAGATTATTATATTGCTAAGAATAGCTAGGTCATTCACAATTCTTTATTATACGATGTTGCTGTTACTGCATACAATGTTCTAGTTTTGCTCACTTCAGTTTGCGTTAGTTTCACATAAGCCTTTTCAGATTTTTCTGAAATCATCCTGCTTGTCATTTCTTATAGACCATACTTTCATTCAATTACAATAATATACCACAACTTGTTCAGTCATTCCTCAATTGATGGGCATCAATCACCTCAATATCCAGTTCATAGCCACCACGAAAGAGGTGCTATGAGTACTTTTTGCACAAATAGATCCTTTTCCTTTCTTTTAAATCTCTTTGGCATACAGACCTAGCAGTGGTATTGCTGTATCAAAGGGTATACTTGCCCTTTGGGCGTAGTTCCAAATTGCAACACCATGGTCTCTTAATCAGAGCAAACCAAATGTAAAGCAGGAATAATTAAAACAGTGTTTAGCATTTGGAGCTAGGATATGCGCTCCGACCAAGGAAGAGAGTGTCCATGGTTAAAACATGGCACAAACTTACAGAATCCTAGCCAGGAGCAGCTATATGGGTAGGGAGAAACATATCTGTGAGGGCAACTTGACCACTCTTAACTGTGGACCTTCATACTCTTTATCCTCAGGCACAATTTATACTACAGTTCGCTGATGGAAAGAACCACTCCTTTCCAAGGTCCATTAATCTCCTGGTCAAAAATGATTTCTTTTTTAAATGGTTATCATACTTCTGATTTATTGCAGCAGTGGTAAGATTCTTTAGCAAAAAGGAAACTCTTAGCCTGAGACCTGTGGACGTTTTTCCTCATCTACTTGGAAGATTGGGGTGGGAGGCAGAACGTCTTTTGGTAAGAGTAAATCTCTTATGGCTGGCATCTGCAGAGTTTTATCAAATACTTTTCTCTTGCCTAGGCCTTAGGAGGAGATTCCATCTCCCATACCATGGACAGAAGTGAAGGGAAAAAAACAAAAGGAAAGTTGGACTTTCTCCTGCCACCAGCAATGCTTCTTTCTTCCAAGCAGTTCTCCCAAGAACCAAGTACCAAATCAGCAGACTCATCTAATCCTAAACAATGTCATTTCTCCAAAGCAGTCTCATGATACAAAATTTTGAAATCCACACTCATCAGCCCACCCACCACAAGGCAATACATAATTATCTCAGTTTCTCAGACTTCAGATTTAGTGATAGCAAAACTAGATGCCAGGAAATGAAACACTTTTGGTCATAGTATCTCGAATATGTGCTTTTCTTTCGAGGGCCCACTCAGAAATAACCATCCTTGGAATAAATCATCCCAATTCCAAAGGGAGTAGCACCTTACATGTAAATAACTAACTTCAAGTTAAATTTGAAGTCTTTCATATTTTCCTTCCTCAATCCCACATTGCTTTAGCACTTGACTAACTGGATCCTTCATACATCTTTATTGAAATGATGCTGGTACCCTAGCCAAGTTCCCTGGAATTCCTAGTTCTTCATTCATTATAGGTTCAATATTGTAGACACCAAAGTTAGTATTACTCCTTTAGAGGGAAAATTTTGGAATTAAACATAAAAGGACTGTGTATATGTAGCAACAGGAAATTAATCCCCACATATGGGTGAGCTACCAGGGATAACTATCAGTGGGGAATCTGGGCTAGGTATGTAGTCAACCCCTTCTACTCTAAGCATTTCCATCCCTTCAGTGACAAGTCAGAATGAGAGAAAACAGCTCCTTGGGCCTTTTGAAAATCACTGTTAGCTTGCCTTAAGCAAGTTACTTGACATCTGACTTGATTTCTTAATTTATAAAATTAAGGGATAGATTACTTGACCTCTAAGGTCCCTTCCAGTTTGAAATCTGACCCTTTCTAAATGTCTTATCAAAAGATATTATTGGATCCTAAACTCTGAAATAACTGAAAACTCTTCCATGACAATTCTTCACAAACTGGTCTCCTTTTTTGGTCAACGTTGCTGTGACTGAGTTAACAATTGTGTGCACATGCTCTCATGCAAATGCACACGCTCACACGTACACACTCACATGCTTGCTTACTTGCTCACTCACACTCTTCATCCTTAAAAGATAACTGATTTGTGTTCCTAGCTATAGTCTAATCAATTTAAATGGAGGCTTTCCTAGTGAGAAATTCTAAGCCTAAAAAGTGATTTGGAGGCAGAATTTGGCCTAGTTCTGGTTTGGAATCTTTTGAGGAAATTAGAGGTAAAATGTACCACTGGTGCCACTGTGTGCAGCTTAACTACTTTGAGGAGTGGCAGCAACAGAGGTACAGTGGTGAAGGAGACAGTCAACAAGCATTTGTCATGTGCCTAATGTGTGCCTGGCACTGTGGTACCTACTGGAGCTATGAAGACAAAAACGAAACAGCCTCCACACTCGGAGCTTAACTCCTATTGAGAGACAGCTAGGTGCGGTGGACGGAGTACTAGGCCTAAAATCAGGAAGACTTGAGTGCAAATATAGCCTCAGACACTTACTGGCTGTGTGGTCTTGGACAAATTATTTAACCTGTCTTTGCCTTAGTTTACTCAACTGTAAAAATGGTTATTAGTAATAGCACCTACTTTCCTGGCTTGTTGTGAGGATCGGTATTAGTAAAATGCTTAGAGTATCTAGCACAGAATAGTAGGTATTTAATATAAATGTTTATTCCCTTCTCCCTACTGAAGAGACTTGAACATTTAAGAATATAAGAATGTAAATGGTCATGGGGAGAAGCTAGTAGTTGAATTAATTAGGAGAAGCTTCAGGTTAGAAGGTGAGGCTTGAGTTGAATGCTGAGGAAACAGATTCTAAAAGGCGGGGGTGGGGGGGAAGAAAAGCATTCCAGGCATGGTGGAACAGCTTGAGTGAAGATATTAAGATTTGTAAAGGAGATATGTAACAATTCAGATGGAAGAGTTCAAAGCTTTTTTGAATGATTTCTTGATACTCACCTTTCCAAATGACTGAAGTACAGTAAATTCCTAAATATCAACATAGGGATACAAAGAAATATGGGGAGAGAAGTATTTATGCTAGAAATATGGAGCTTAAGCAAGAGGTCAAGGAAAATGCAGTGGATGATATGGGAGGATATGGATTGACAATCAATCAGAAGGACTTAAATAGCAAAGCTCCTCTAGGGGAGATTAAAGGAGTGTCAAGCTGTTCTGTGATAGCACCCCTACTTCTCAAGGTCACCACATGGTCCACTGGGTCTCTCATATGTTTGTCATATATGTGTGTGTGACAAATATATCTATTTGTTTCTTGTAGTATAATTCTTTAGCATTATTCAGTGGGAATGAAGCTTTTTCTAAGCTTTAGTGCTACTGACATTGACAGACCTAAATTCCATAAGTCTCCTTCAGAAATCAAAATTCATTAAATTTCTCGTGTGATTCAATTAGTCTCTAGATATTGTTCCCTCTTCTTTTCTCCCCCACTCCCAAATTCGTTAGAAATGTTTCTATGTAGTCGTGTAGAACTTTATACCAGAGCTACTCACATTTCTTAGGCTGAAAATTACATGTAGAAATTTAAATCTTTGAGGATTCTACCTAGCTTTTCTTTAAAACCATTGCCATTCCCCCACCCCACCCCCAAGATTTAGGAGGTAAGATTTCAGACCATTTACTCCTCTATTTTAAGTCACTATTACATTATGGTCACTTTGACTTAAGGTTCTAATTGTTTCCTCTTTAGTAATTCTTTTTTAGTCAAATCTAAGTTTCTCTCATAACTTCCTGTATCTTATGAAGAATATACTTACCTTCAGGGGAAACCAAGGATGCATTAGCTGCTCTGTTATTGCTAGAGTTTCATCAGGCACCTGGGGAATTGAAGGCCCTCAACATTACTAGATCATACTGCTATGTGGCATTCATTGGGTGTTTCCCAAACTCCTCTCTTTCATCCTTCTGTTCAAATGGTCTCTAGTTTAAATTAAAGATGATCGCTTTTGTATTTCTCTTTTTCTTCATCTTCATGTATTCCCCATCTTGCTGCCTTAACTCTCTTGCCTGCATTTCTTCATGTGAATATATCTATTTAATGTGGAAGGCTACTCTGCCTTATTTGTCTTACTATGTTGAGTTCAGTTTGAATGTGGCATAACCTTCCAGATCCATGTTCAGTCCCTTCCCACCCAGTTTTAATAATGTGAGGGAGGGGGGGAAGGGAGGGTGGGGGGAGAATGAGAGAATTTTTTTACATATAGGTTATGTGTAAGGCAGACCTAAGTCCATTGGTTTCATTGCTATTTCCTTTCTTGGATGGTCTCTCACCACCACCACTCCATATCCAATCTACTGACAAGGCTTGTTGTTTTTACCTTCGTAACCTATGACAATAATAAAATAATATTTAATGTCTATGTATAGTGCCTACACTGATCAAGCTGTTAACTTCATTTTCTTTAGTTCAGTAGATAATCATAAGCAGTCTTTCTGCCTCTCATTCACTTCAATTTAGAGCCCTCTTCATTAGATTTTTAAGACTCTAAATAAATGTTTTAACCAAGGTCTCAGTAAGTATCTACATTTTTTGCCAAGACTCAGTCGTTGTTTTCTTTCAAATTCTAGGTTTGAAATCTAATCCATTCTTAGAATCTCCAAGTTTGAGAGTTGGAATGGATCTCAGTAAATGGAGTCTCGTTCATGAATGAAAGAAATCCCTACTATAAGACTTCCTTAGATATTCATTTCCAAAATTGATCCCTCTTTCATGTCTTTAACTTTAATTCAAAGCTATAATGGAAATCCCACCTCTATACTTAAGGGTATCTAGGTTCTTCCTAATCTCTAGCAAATGCTTTCTACGTATTAATACAAATGTTTTGTTATTAATATTCCTTTTAAACTCTTGAAATCATGGTGGGTAGTGGTGATCAGGTGTGACAAGTCTTGGGAGGGCCCCAATGTATGTATGTCTTGTGAAAGATAATCAACCTTGTCTTTTTAACATCCAGTCCCCAAAATGTCTGTCTCCTGAAGCCTTAGAAAGAGTAATCAACTACTACTGTCTTTCTGTTCCAACCCTAATTTGGTAACCTCTCTACTAATATCACCTGTGGATCCGTATCATTCCTTTAAAAAAAAATTATGTCAAGTTCTTGATTTGGGTCAAGGATTCCCTTCTGCCCATTCCAATCCTGGTCTTTCTTACTTTCTCAGTCTTCTTAAAAGACCTGACTCAAAGACTACTTTCTGCAGGGGGCCTTTCCCAGAATTCCACAGTTGCAAATGCCTTCCCTTTTCAGATTACCTTCTATCTACTATGTATATATCTTATAGAGCATGTTATCTCCCTGTTTAGAGTTAATGAACAAATAAAGTATCTATTGAACATTTATTACATGCAAAGTAGTACTATGTGAAGTACTGGAAATGCAAATAGGAAACTAAGCAGTTCATCCTGTGAAGGAATGCCCATTCGAATGGGAAATAACATATGTGGAGGGTTCCAGCTACAAGTCAAATAATCCTTAGGATACAGCAGAAAATCCTGCTAATGTATCTTCTTTCATGTTATTTCTGCAGATAAAAACTGATCACTTTCTAATGTCAAACTATTTTGTGGAATCAGTGCCAAGGACTATGGTGGCAAGAACCTTGTTTTGTGAATCCCTTGAGAGCAGGGAACACATTTTTGTTATATCCTTAGCAGTTACCACACTGCTTGCAATATAGTTAGCCTTTAATAGATGCTTCTTGCATGACTTTTTAGTAATAATAATTATTTTTTTAAAAGATTGTCTAATATTTCTACTTTCATGTATTTGAGATTTTTTTATGCCCTATCACAAGGACATTTTATAAAGGATCCCATACACAGTTGAGAAATATATACAATTCTTCCTTTCTATTCTCTCTATCATAACTTTTTCCTAAACTTCTACTCATGTTCCTAATTATCACATTAATCTTTTTGTTAGATTTGTCTAAGCCTATAAGGAGTTCACTAAAGTCCCCAATCATCGTACTTCTGTTTACTTCTCCCTTTATGCTCTTAGCTTTTCCGTTAAGTATGTAGACATAAATATATGCACATATATAAATATTGATGTTTCATTTTCTATGGTGGCTTTAAGATTAATGTAGTTTTTATTTCTTTCAAACATGTCTCTTTACTATCACTTTATCTGAGATTGTGATAACACCTCTCTTTAAAAAACAAATTCACCTGAGACATAATAAATTCTAATCTAACCCTTCATTTTAACTATGTATAAATTACTTTCAAATGTATTCCTTATAAACAACAGATTGTTGGATTCAGTTTTCTAATCCATTCTGTTACCTACTTCCATCTCTGAGTGATTCATCCCATTCATCACGATAATTATGGTAATTCAACATTTCCCTTCACATCCTTGTTCTTTTCATCAGCCATTGTCATCTCTTCACTTCTGAATGAAATATTCCTTTGAGAAAACGGGAAACAGTTAAGCCAAGCATACAGTGAACTCAGAATATTCAATATTCTTTTCATTCACATAGTCATCGCCTTAATTCGGACCCTTGTCACCTCTTGCCTGGACTATTACAAGAGTCTCTTGTTTGGACTCTCTGTCTCAAGATGCTCCCTACTCCAAGCTTTCATTCAACTGAAAAGATGATATTTTTTTTTTCTAAAATGTAGATCTGACCATTTCACTACCACCACCCCCAAATCAATGAACTCCACTGACTTCCTATTACTTCCAGTATCGAATATAAAATCTCAAACCTCTCTGAAATTCAGTCTTTCACAATCTGGCCCCTTCTTACTATCCCAATTTTCTTTCTCTTTAATCCCTTTCCTTCCACAATCCAGCTATGCTGACTTATCTGCTGTTTCTTTGAGCTGGCTTTCTCCTCACCTCTGCCCCGTAGCTTCTCTGGCTTCCTTCAGGACTTGGTTCAAAGTCTATTTTCTAAAGGAGGCCTTTACCAATTCCATCTGCTAGTACCTTATCCTCTGACTGACTTTCTTCTTTTCTTTATACATTGTATGGATCTAGTCATTCACCTACTTTTTCTCCCCCAATAAAATGTATACTATTTGGAAAGAGGAGGGGAATACCTTTTATCCTTTTTTAAAATTTTTCCACAAATTTTACCTGCAATCATCACCTCCAGTTCAAATGATTCATCAGCATCAACCTCTCCCAGTTCCAAGGATTACAGGCATATACCTCCAAAAAAAACTCTCCTTTTCTACTGATCCCTTTTATGCTACCTAGAAACATGCCCAAATCTACCACAACCTTCAAAATATCCATATTTGATCTCATGACTCTTCAAGTTACCATCCTATGTAATTTCTTTTTATTTTTCCCAGTCAAGCTCCTAGGGAGAAAAAAAGCTATATTTCCTTTTCTCTTCTATAAATCCTTTGAAATCTGGTTTCTGATTCATCACTCAACTGAAACTGCTTTCTGTTCTTCTGTTAAATAAGTCCCAGATGAACTAGCCACAGAAGCCTTTCCCTGCAATGCAGGCTCTGCCTCTTACTTCAGGTTAAACTGAGTAGATTACCAAGGGAGCAAATCGACACCAACAACCAACACTTGGGACTAGTGACATCCATGTTCCTATTTGTCTAGATGCTTTCACTCAGCCTTTCCCAAAAGGCCAAGGTACAAGGGTTGGACCTGACCTGGTCTTAACAGGCTGCAAACTGGACCAAGCCAGGACAGCAGTGGTCAGCCTTGGCCTGTCATCTTCATGTGTTTTAATTGTGCTTCTGTTCAATGGTTCCTCAAGGACCAGCCACAAGTAATATGCGCTGCAGTCTTCTCTTTATCAATAAAAGATACTGACCTAAATGGTTACATATGAGGCAGTTTTCAAATCTAGAGCCTGGCCTTGACTGAATCTTGTCTAAGAAGATGAATGACTCCTTCTCATTGATATGATGATGATGGCGGCAGTGGTGATGATGACAGCAGCAAACATTTATATAGGCTTCCATTATCTGCCCCCCAAGATAGTTTTAAATGCTTTTACAAATATCTGATACCCTGGAAGGGGAAGATATTATTATCCACATTATACCAATGAGGAAACTAAAGTAGCAAAGGTCAAAGGACTTGTCTGTGATCATACAGTTTAAGTGTCTGAGGCTGTATTTGAACTTGGGTATCGCTGACTCCAAGACCATACCTCTATCCACTGTGCTACCTAGCTGCCCCAATATTTCCCTTTTCTTTCATAGTTCGAAAATATTGTGACCCTCTCAGAGGTGTACTTAGATGGCCAGTGCTTGCCACAACCTCTAGTATTCAGACCCTCACAATCTTTCTCATGTCTTGATATAGATCCTTTCTTTTTTACTAACCCCTTAGTGTATGACCAAGTCTGTCACAAAATGACTTTTTTTCACAAAGATATATAGGTCCTGTTCATGCTGATATGGTTTGATTCCACATATAATTGATTCTTGGCACAAGGCTTTACAGACCTCTCTGTTCCTTCATCCATAGGTCACCAGGCCCCATTGCCCCATGGTAGAAGAAACCAACTTTCTGAGGGATATAACACTGGGCCGGTTCCTATAATTGGGAGGCTAACTCCATTTACATGTTACATCTGGGACTGACTCAGATATACATAGGTTGAACTAGATAATTACTGAAGTTCTTTTCACCTCTCCATTTCTATGATTCCTTTCCTTTAACTTGCTCTTGTATCTCATCAAAATTAAGTATAATGTCCTAAAGTATAAGATATAGTCAACTCTAGCATGTTTCATTGGCATGGTTCTAGATCTACTCTTATCTTTCTTGGTTATATGATCAGAAGTGGCCAGGTTTCCGAATGCAAAGCACTGAGGGCAAAGGCTAAACTCAGCCTGTTGAAGATGATTTTTAAGATCCCAAAAGAATCATGGGACTGAGCATTGCCAAAGTCAGACTTGCAGCTCTGTGAAAGGAGGCTGATATCAGAGTACAGGCTAATCTGAAGAATGTGAGTATATAGACAGTACTTAGCCTGGTACTGGAAGAACAGAAAACCAAAGTAAAACCTATGTAGAAATGCTTTGGATTTGACCAAATATTAAGAAATAAGTGCGGTTTGAGTTCATCTGCAGAGAACAGATATTAAGCAATAAGTATTAAATGCTTTCTATGGGCCAGAAAGCATAGTCTTTGGCCTCAAGAAACTTAGACTCCAATGCAGAAGAAATATAGATTAAATTGGTATATGCAGGATAGAAAGTTAAATGGAAGGTGTTTACTGTTGGATACATCAGGAAAGCCTCCTGACTTGAAGTGAATCTTAAAAGAAAGCTAAGGATTCTAGGAGCTCATTTTAGAAATAGAAGAAAGTCAGTGCAAATAAATGGAGATGAGAGTTCAATACGCTGGATTTCTTGCTGTTTATCAGAGCACAGGAAGAAGATTAATATTGTAAGAAGACTAGAAAAGGGAGAAAGGGGCCAGACTGCAAGGAACTTTAAATGCTAAACCCAAAGGAGTTTGAATCACCCGTTAAAACACTTCAGAGTCAGGGTGAGAGCCTACAGAAGAAGGGGAGATATGATGGCACCCTTCTTCAAGGCCAAATGATCCATGTCTGGGATGATAGGATACACTCCTTTGTTTCCCCTGAAGTGATCTTGGGTTCTATAAGCCTGAATGGTAATAGTTAGGGCAGCCCGGTTCTGGATTAACTGAGTTAAGTTTCTAGACTTAACTTCAGTAACCCATTTTTCAGTTTGTCTTCAGAAAGCAAAGATGAGATAGAATGAAGAGGAGTTTCTAAATCCACTATATGCCTAAGCAACAGCCACTGTTCTTGCCTCCTCCATGCCTTTGACCAGAAAGGAGATATCTCTATCCTATCAGCCTCTAGAAGTTCTATCTGCAATCTGAAAGAGTGGGGAAGTTTGGTCTCCCTGTATTTGCCCCAGAGCCCCAAGTTTTCTGTTTTAATCACCAGGCACTGTGAATCTGAGGGAGTAAGGGCACAGCGATTATACTAGTACTAGAGTGCTACCTTCAAATCAGGACATTAACCAGAGAAGGAAGGCTAGGTTCAGCAAACAAAGTGATTACCCAAATGAATTAATCCATGTGGTAGTAGCCGTGACCCTGTCATCATGATGTCAAAGTAGAAGCTTTCTGCAATATTATTTTTCCCATCTGAATTATAAAATTTAAATTCATCAGATTTTTTACAAGTATTAGGCAATTTTACTTCGGGTCCCTGTTTTCGTGTCCAGCACACAAATGATTCCCTCTTTAACTCCCTGGGAGAGTCACTAGCCACTATCCCTTCTTCCTCAAACTCTTCCAGGATAATCTCTCAATGGAACCTGTAGACCTACTTCATCAGCATTTGTCAAGTACCTACTATGTGTCAAGCCCTATGCTAGGTGCTATGAATAGAAATACAAAAAAGATAAGAATTTCTACTTGTGAGGAGCTTATGCTCCAATCAAGAAGGCAACAAGTACCTATGTAAGAATATATATAATGAGAAAAAGGCAATGAATACATGAGAAAGCAGCAATTGTTGAAATCAGTGAAGATCTGGGGTAGAAGTTGCTGCATTTTCACAGAAAATATTCTAGGAGATGCAAGTGAAGATGGAGGATTATTCCAGGCATAGAGAACAATAAGTGCAAAGTTCTTCAAATGAAAGAAACTCCTAGTCCAGCTACTTCCCTGTAAAAGAACAACATCTGTTTTAGCTCTACATATCCTTTATTCATATTCCCCTATCTGATTATGGGTCCAGGACTGTCTTCTCTCTCTTTGCTTCCTTTTTCCCTATTCTGCTTTTATTACAAAGCCTTTTTGATTTGGGTAAGTAAGGCTTTGTCTCTGATGACGTTAATGACAGGCATTTATTTTCCTTATGATGTGGTGACCTCCTAGAAAGAAGATGAGTTTTTGGAGGTTCCCAAAGCCCCATTTCACAGCCCTCTGAAGAGCTGCCTTCCAGAATGTTTGAATGAGGCTACAGATAGAAAGAGTAGAGCTGAAGTTAAAATTTGCACTTGCTTCTCATTCACTTTCTCCACCTTGGTCTTGGAGAGGCCATGATTAGTTTTCTCTTTCTTGTGCCCTCCTGACTGCTTTGTTTCATTTCCCTGTAAAAGTAGCTGTTTTGGTCGTCCTCCCCACAGTCCTTTCTCCTAGGTTCAATTTAAAGAACCTTTACTGAAAGGACTTCAGTGACAGCTGGGATCCATTCTTTATACTGCTCAGTAGGATTGGGCTCTATCAGAAGAGGCCTGATGTACAAGTAGAGAGATGCAAGAAATGTTTATCTACCACACTGCTATCCTGACTTTTAGCATGGGGCCTAGCTTCCCAACTTGATGTAAAGCTACCACCACATCTAATTGTCCTCTTTTGTGGTGCTAGCTTCCCTTCTAAATCTTTACCTACTCTTGCCTTTCCCACCTGTCCTATTGGCTCTTGCCCAACTGAGATATTTATGCAGAGAAACAGTTTGGTGTTAGGCTCTGCCAATTCATGTATTCCTAAAGCCCCCAGACAGAGTCCCAACAAAATGGGAGTGGGCAATACATTGCCTTCATGGGCCCCAACACACTATTGGCACTATTATGGCACTATGATCCATAAGGTTCCCCCACCCCAACTATAGGATACCACAAGAGATCCACAATGACTACACAATTCAAGAGAGACATATTTCTGGATTCCTAATGTCCCATTCTGCCTGGTACAAACAAATCACCTGCAGAGTCCTTTTCAGAAGATTTAGTCATATCTGATTCCTGCCAACCTGCACTTAAGTGGTACAGTAGATGGAGCAGAAGATTTGAAGTCAGGAAGTACTTGAGTTTGAATCCTGAGTCATGCCAGGCAAGTCAGTTGACCTGTTTATTAAGAGCCTGCTACAAACCAGACACTGTTCTTAAGTGCTACAGATAAAAAGAAAGGCAAAAAGCAGCTCCTGTCCTAGAGAAGCTTACAAACTGATGAGAGGCGGGGCAGGGGAAGCAATCAGCAGAGGGAAAGGCGGTTGAAATAAACGGAATGGGCAAAGGCTTCCTGGAAAAGATGGAATTTTAGTTAGAATTTGAAGGAAGGCAGGCGGGTCGGTAAGCAGCATTGAGGAGGAAGAGCTTTCCAGGCATGGAGGAGGACAGTTATAAAAAAAAAAAAAATGTCCAGAGCTGAGAGATGGAGTGTCTTTGTGGAACAGGAAGGAGGCCAATGTTTCGGGATTGAAGAGTATGATGGGAAGTAAGATTATAAAAAGACTAAAAAGGTGGAAAGGGGGCAGCTAGGTTATGCAGGACTTTGAACATCAGAGGATCAGGGAACAAAGGTGTGACTGTGTGTAACTGGGGTAGGGTGGAATAGGGCGTGAGAAATCAGTTGGCTGAGGAACTGAAGAGTTTGGGGTGTTTGAAGGAGAATCAATATATACGTTGATGTCCTTTAGAAGAAAAATCATGAGCCAAGTACTGCCCTTCCTTGAAGTAAGGTCTGTAGACAACAGCTGCAAGCATTTTGAATGGGTGACAGATGTGGATTGCATGAACCTCAAAGGAGGAGAAATTGACCGAGTGATGGAGGGTAGAGGGAGAAAGTGAAAGTAGCCATAAGGATCCCCACCTCTACCAGTGAGCTGAAAGGAATGAATGAAGGTACATCCAGTACCAGAAACAGTATAAAAATCAAATTGCTTAAAGCAATATATTACCACTATTATCACCGTTATCAAGCTTCAGAGAGAATATTGAAGTCCAATAAGTTTCATGGATTAGGAAAAAAAAATGCTGTAGACATTATGGTCAGGAATTAGGCATTTAGCTTGGAATATGGCCAAACTGAGACTTCTTTACTCTACATCTTTCTCTTAAAATACTTTATGTAACTTGGAGATTTTTAGTAGTTCCCAGGGGCTGAATAAATGTTTGATTTATTTGTGCCCATTGATGGGGAACAGGGAAGGAAATGAAATTCTCTCCCATCTATCACTTGCAAGAGTCAGATTAACGTGTGAAAGGTCAGGTTGGAAGTTTGGGATGAAAAGGATATATCTCTACAGGAATGATTTGAAATTTGCTAAGGACTGGGACAAGGCCTGTATTTTCATTGTTTTGATAGAAGGAGGTGTTCCCCACGTTAACCAGATTATCATCATGTCTGTAACTTGAGTGTATCAATAGCATGGTTTGAACTCATCTCTTTTGGTTTCAAGCTGGCTATCTTACACCAGGACACTCTCAGTATCCATGACAGGGAGGTGTAATACTAATCTGTACAACTAGGATATCTGACTTGAGCCGGAGGCATGATGGAAAAGGTCAGATGAGTATAAACTGGTGGGAAATAGAGATTGTTGGCCTGGGTGCCCTTCTCCAAAATGGAGGTTCAGGAAGAGGGAAGTACCCTACCCTTTAATTAGGACAGACCCACCCTATTGAGCAATGATGTTTCTGAGGTATGCATTCCAAAGCAAAAGTGATAAAGAGGTTCTTTAGGCATGATGGGGAAGTCCAGAGAAGTACAATCTGTTGGGAAAGAAGGAGATGGCTGGCCTCAACACCATCATTAAATGGAGGTTTGGGGTTATTGGGTCATTCAGTCATGTCTGACTTCATGACCCCATGGACATAGTCTATGGGGTTTTCTTGGCAAATATTCTGGAGCGGTTGACCATTTCCCTCTCCAATATGTCCCAATTTTACAGATGAGGAACTGAGACAAATAAGGATTAAGTGACTTGTCCAGGGTCACATAGCTATTAAGTGTCTGAGCTGGGGTTCAAACTCAGATCTCTCCAATCTTCTTGACTCCAGAATTTCATATTTTAGGAACTTCTCTTTGCTCCTGGGTTGACTTTCCCCTACAGAACAATCTTAGGCTATGGGATCTACCTATTTATTCTCTGAGCCACCTGAAATCTGCACTATCCAAAACATGGTATTTATATCAAAATTAAAGAAAGGAAGGAACATTGGGCACAATCAGACAAGACTATTGACTTCACACATCTGGGTGCCCTCTTATTGTCCTTTCTCTTTCAGAATTTCCAAGGAAAACTTTATTGTCCCTGATAACTTGGAAAGTAGGCATATTCTTACTTTCCTTGATTGGCAGATTTCAAGAAAGGAGAAATCAGTTTAAGCTTCTTTATATTGGGCCATTGGCATCATCTTTCTGGTGATGGTGCGTCACTGTTGCAGAGGCACATAAAACTAGTTGTGGTTAAATTGAGATAACCTCATCACCACTGTAAGAGGTTAACCATTATAATTGTCTTAATCATCAATGTGTGTTACCTTAAAGTTCTGTCCAATATACAGGGAGAAAGACTCCAGAGTTTCTTAAAACTGGTCTGTTAAGAAGCAATTTGAGGCACTTTTAGGATCTAATCCTCCAAAACAACTTCTGCAAGGAGAGAAGTCACACCAGTCTGGGAAATTTGCCTATCTTTGAGTGAACAAACATTTATAAAGCATCTACAATATGTCAGGCTCTCTGCTAAGTGCTGGGCATAACAAGAAAGGCAAAAAACCTTCTGTGCTGTCAGGGCTCTCATAAGGGAGATGAATGGAGCAGTTGTGGGGAACTTAGAGGACACAGCCTGTGGATTGGAGCCAGCTTGGAATGGGTTTCAGTTCCATACACTTGAATATTGGTGTCTTCCACCACATCCAGAAAAGAGCGGATTTCCAAGGTGGCCAGGCTGAAAATCGAAGCCCCTGTTCAAGTACTGATCACAGAAGAATAGCCTTTAAAAAAGTAGGTAAAGGAGATAATGGAATCACCGAAACTTGGTAAGTCCCAGTTGTTGGTAGTGTAGAATCCATCCCTTTCTCCTCCATAATCTTTATTTTTGGTAAAGTCTTGATGACTTTGGAAGCTTTCCTAATTTTTGAGCTTAGATACTCAGGGCTTAGGGAACTCATGCTGCTTTGAGAAACTTCAGCTACCTCTTTCCTCCCCAGGCAGACTTTGTCCTCCATCTGACCAACCAAAGGTGAGAATTTAGCTAAAATGTGAAGGCAGTCAGGAAATGGAGAGGAAGAGAACTGCAGGAATGATGGGCTGATATGAAGTATCTTATGTGAAGAATAGCAGAGAGGCCATTGTTGCCAGATACTGCCTGGGTCCAGATGCTTCTATCTTCTTCTTGACAGAAACACAACAGAAACAGCTTCAAGGGAATGGAAGAAATGGAAGAAGGGTTCCTGCAGAGCTTGTAAGGTTGTAAGTAAAACCTTATCAGGCAGAACCTATTTCTGAGCTGGCTACTTCTATTCCATATACCTTCTTTTCAGAAAGATAGTCAAATGAGGTATAGCCATACAAAGAGATGCTAGTCAGAGAACCCAGAGAGAATGCACTTGCATCAATTTCTGCAGAATCGTCTGCTGATGATGACTCTGATAATCCCTATTTAGTTAGAAGAGAAAGGGAGTTCAGGTTTAGTGAGTTAAACCACACAGCCAAGTGAGCAAAAGGCTGGAATGAGGAATTTGAATGGTTCAGTCTTTGGCCTGGTGTCTCAAGCATTTTCCATGAGGCTTTCCTCCCCAGACTCTTTCAAGGAAGCAAAAGCTCTGTGATGTGGAACTACTTTTCTCAGGTTAAAAGATACCCTAAGACTGCCAGAGAAATTGTTAGGTGCCTGAATTTTTGTGTATAGAATGAGTCAAATCTGGCTCTTGGATTCTTTTTTGCTAATCTTAGGGGAAACTGTAATCAATACGTAGCCTTGTCAGGCTTCCCTGACGCACCTAACTTTCTCCTAACTTTCTATGGAGACTAGCTTGTTAACCTGCCCTTTCCTCTCAAATGATGATGTTTTGAAGCCTGACATGAAAGCTTCCTTTTATTTCCAAAGGAGCCCCCAACCCTCCCAAATGTGTGTGTGGGGAAAAAACACTCTTCTTCCCCTAGAGCATTAATAAACAAAAAACACTTATGGATTAGAGTTATTGACCTTGGGTTTCTGTGAGTTTTGAGGAGATAAGTTATGATGGTCTATTAAAAAAATCTTCCTATCAACTAGAGGAGTAGGGATACTTGTTAAATGTGGCTGGACTCTGAGACACAAGTCCAAGGTCAAATGTGTGCTCCCCTTATCAGAAGATTTTTAATATTAATAATTTGATTAGGAAAAACATTCCCCCACCCTAAGTTTCTGGCTTGAGATTTTGTAAATATTCAGATATTATCTGGTGCATGGGCTTACTGATGGAGTATATAACCCAAATGTCAAAATTATAGTAATCTATAATCCCCTATTTGCATATAAATGGAGAGTCTAGGTGGACAATGACAATACAGTGTGATAGTGGTTCCTTTTGGGTAGTGAGTGATTTACATGACCTTAACTGCTTTCAACAAGCTTTGCATTTTCAGGGTACTTCAGTATTTAGGGTACTCAAATAGCGCACCCTACTGGTAGGTACCATTAGACTGAAAGCTTCTGAGACCTTGAGTTAAGAATCCCTTAAGTGGTCATCTCGTCTTTGCTTGAAGGCTTGCAGGGAGATAGTTTGTCAACTCCTGGAGTCAGTATACTGCTCTTTCGAATTATTCTAATTGTGTGACTTTTTCCTTATATCAAGCTCCATTCTTTCTCCTTGAATCTACGTAGTGTTACTCTCTATGATCAAGAACAAAGCTAACCATTCTATCATGTGATAGTCATACAAATTATTTCTATGTTGTAAATCTTTTACTTAGACTAAAATACACCTTCAGTAACTTTACGCAGTTGTCAAATGCCATAATCTCAACACCTTCTACCATATTTGTTGCTTTTCTCTGGTTACTCTTTCATCTTAACACATTCCCTAAAATGTGGAGATTAGAAATGAATACAATGTTTCAATTATCGTCTGACTAGAGTAGCATGTATGTAGCAGGATCTCCATAACACAAGATGTGATATGCTTTTTAATTTGACCCAGAATCTTATCTGATTTCTTTACTTAGCATATCACACTGACTCAATGAATTTTAAATCAACTAGAGCCTTTAGATCTTTCATAGAGATCCAACCTATACTTCATTGATTTTTTTAACCCAAGTATAAGACTTTACATTTATGCCTACTGAGTTTTGATGTTAAATGAAACCCAATAGTCTAGCCTGACATTTTGTGCCAGTCTTAATTACCCCTCTCATAACTGAGTAATCTGAAGACATAAGAATTCCATGTCTTTCCAGATCATTGAAAAAATGTTTAAACCTTGTCAAATTTAATATTTATTTTTTTTTATCCCTTCTGCCTCTTGCCCCAGTGGGGGGGAAAAAAAGAAACAAGATCCTCATAAAAAAATATATGCATAGTTGAGCAAAACATTCCCCTATTGACTACATATAATTTTTTCTTATTCTACACCTTTAGCCCATCACCTAGGCCAGGAGGGGCATAGCATTCTTCATTGGGACCCCCAGAATTTACTGATTATTGCACTGATCAGAGTTATGATTTTCAAAACTGTTTTTACAATGTTATAGTATAAACCATATTCTGGGTCTGTTCACTTCCTTCTGGTGAGTACGTAGAAATCTCCCCAGGTTTCTCTGAAACAATCTTTCATCATTTCTGACATTACATTCATATGCCATGATATGTTCAGTAATTCCCTTAATTGATAGAAGCTCCCTTTATTTCCAGTTCTTTTCATGGGAACCCAATTAAAAGGGTAGGAACACAGATACACAGTACACAAGTACCTGTGCGCGTGCGCACACACACACACCGTTTTCCTTTTTCATTGATTTCTTTAGGGTATCAGTCTGATAGTGGTATTACTGAGTCTAAAGGTATGCCATTTATTGACTATGGGGACACGGTTCCAAATTAGTTTCCAGAATAACTGAACCATTTTTATTGAAGAGAAAAATGTTAAGTGGCACAAGGTCATTTATAAGTCAGAGGGTTATGTCACTTGAGGACTTGCAAATTGCCATCAAACTTTTAATGACTGTTCTTTGGCTCTTCTGGGCAACTGGTTCCATCTCATTATCTCTAGTTCACATTATTCCATCTTTTGTGCAGGCACAAACTTTAAATCCACTAGATTTAAACATGCACACACACATTCACAAATGATAGACTTGGTCAAGTACTTTGCTGACATTTAAGTAAATGAGATCATATAGTTTTCCCTTGCTCCAACAATCCGATGACTTTGGCAAAGGATATGACTTGTTCACAAAGCAATACTGACCCTTTGTCCAAAAAATGATGAATGCTTAAAATGGGAAGTAATGATCAAATTTAAAAATCATGATTCATAGAAAAATAAGCTTGATTGGTTCATAGCAAAATTTTAGTTTTATTCCTTGTGTCTGTGGAGAGGTACTGCAGTACTCTAGAAAAGGGGCAAATGTCTCTTTTCCAAATCTTTCAAAAATCACTCATTAGTGGTTCAGTAATTCTGTCTTCCAGTATTTGGTACCCTAAAAGGAGATCACCTGGGCCAGGTGACTAAAATAGTTTACTGTGAGTATCAACTCCCTGCAGGGCCATTTTTTTGTTCTAAATTTTCCAGTTGAAAAATTGGTTTCCTTGGCAGAGAAAATAGAAGCAAAATGAAACTTGTGCAGGTCTGCTTTTTTTATCCACTATTTAGCTTATATTTATCAGATGCAATGGTAGGTGGAGGGGAAAACTAAGTATTGTTTTGTGTCAAACAAGTGGAAGCCGAAAAATATCAGAATTACTCTTAGTTGGTGGTAAAGTTCAGCAGCTACCTTACAGAGTCAAATACTCTCAGTTCACGTAGCACTTGTGAGTAGGGCCAGGCTGCAGGGAAGATATTTTTTTTTTGGACCATTTGTTGACATTCTGAGAAGTTCTTCCAATATGAACATGGAGAGTCTAATACATAATTCTCACTGTTCTGTTCCAAGAACTGACTGGGAAAATTTGGTTGGGTTTCTTGCTCTAGAACCTGAAATATATCTATCCTAGGGAGAAATATTAGTGGTCAAAGTATCTAGCTCTGTTTCTTCTGATCAAATCGTGTCTTTTTCACATGTCCCTGAGAGAGAACTACTCACCAGTCTCCAGAGGATATGCATCATGAAACTCAAAAAGTATATTTCATATTCATCATAAAACATTCAGGGAAAGAAAAAAATATTTTTCTCTAACATCAAATGTTCAGGTCAACAATGGTAAAAGAGATAAAAATACCTCCTCAAATCCCCATAGAACGGATGCCTATGGAAGGGTGCAGGTATTTTTAACTATTGAATCATTTTTGTAGGATTTGTTCAACCTTGTGCCACTGTTTTTCATAATTTAGATTGGAAAGACTTCTATACTTTCAATGGAAAAGCCCTGAAGAAAGATTAAGACCTTAGAATAACAGGAGTGAAATTTGTATAAAAGGCTACAGAAAGACTTTTGGAGCTGAACTGATGTCAAAAGATGGAGATGTGATTTCTTCTCCCTCATCCTCTAGGATAGCCTATAATACCAATTGTAGATTAGGTTTCATTGCTGTCTTCATTGTATTGGCTAGTTATGGCCATGTACCAACTGGGTGTTAATTATAGCAAATAATGAATCTGGTGAAATGGTCACATTATTCACTTTCACACTATTTGAAATCATAATTGTAAATTAAAATATGGTCATTGATTCCTGCCCAAAGGAAATATGTAATGAAAAAATTTTTATTTTCTAATTAAAATAATAGGAAAGGATAGCTATAATGCTGATTCAAACTTACTATGAAGTGATGGCTAAAGAGCAAAATTTTGTAATTAAAAATGAAAAATATTGCACCCATTATATAAAGATAAACCTATACTGGCATGATAAAATGTCGTTTAAAACTTTTAGCAGAATAGGCTAGATGGCCTTTTCTTTCCTGAATTCTTCATACTTATGCTGATAAGTATAGAGAATTTTATCTATATCTCAGGGTATTTGCTAGACTAGCACTGAACTTGGAACCAGAAAGACTCATTTTCATGAGTTTAAGTCCAGCCTCAGACACTTACTAGCTATGAGACCCTGGGTAAGTCATTTTAACCCTATTTGACTCAGTTCTCATCGTTAAAGGGAGCTGGAAAAGGAAAATAGCAAAACCACTCAAGTATCTTTGTCCCAAAAACCTCAAATGGGATGATAAAGCATCAAACAGAACTGAAACAATACAACAGTCTCACATGATGAATCAAATGTAGCTAGATGATCTAAGGCATTATTTCAAATCAGTAATGCTTTTAATGTGATATGGATAATTGTCAACAGTTGGGTTAAAATTTAAAAACCAGTCTTCAAAAATAGCTATAGTCACCTGTGCAAATAAGTACTGGTTTTCACTTAAAACCCTGTTGTGCATTATATCTCAGGAAAAGTTAATCTATCTTAAAACATTTTAAATCAAGATTGGGTGTTTTTATTTTGAAATGCCAGTTCTCTAGAAGGCATTCTTTGTCAGAATGAGCCAACTGTATCCACGTTAAAAATGTTGGTATATCCAGGTTCTTCATTTTCTTTGGAACATAAGGTTACTTAGCCGCTGTGTCCTTGCATTGGCCATCTTGGTAATTTTTTTTTTTTTTTTTTTTATCCAATTTATTTATTTATTTATTTAGCTTTTTACATTCATTTTCACAAATTTTTGGGTTCCAAATTTTCTCCCCTTTTCTCCCCTCCCCCCACCCCAATACCCCAAGCAATCTAATTTTCGCTATCTCCAATCTGTCCTCTCTTCTGTCATCCCTCCCTTCCCTTGTCTCTATCTTCTCTTTTCTCCTGTAGGGCCAGATGATTTTCTATTCCTCATTAACTGTATGTCTTCTTTCCTAGTTGCAACAACAATACTAAACAATTGTTCCTAAAACTTTGAGTTCCAAATTCTCCCCATCCCTCCCTCCCCACCTATTCCCTTTGGTACGGCAGGCAATTCATTATAGGCCATATCTGTGTAGCTTTGCAAATGACCTTCCTGATAGTCATGTTGTGTAAGACTAACTGAATTGCCATCCCTCTTAACCTGCCCCTCATTGTTTCTCTTCTGTCCTTTGATCCTGTCCCTCCCCAAGTGTTGACTTTCAATTACTCCCTCCTCCCTTTGCCCTCCCTTCCATCATCCCCCCCCCAATATCTCCTTCTCCCCCGCTTTCTTATACTGTAAGATAGGTTTTCATACCAAAATGAGTGTGCATTACACTCCTTCGTTTAGTCAAATGTGATGAGGGTAAACTTTTGTTTGTTTGTTTGTTTGTTTTCCCTCAGCTCTCCTCTTTTTCCCTCCACTAAAAACATCTCCTACTTGCCTCTTATATGACATATAGTTACCCCCTTCCATTTCCCCCTCTTTCCTCTCACTACATTTCTGTCTCACCATTTACCTTAATTTCTTTTAAGGTATGGTCCCATCCTATTCAGTTCAATCTGTGCTCTCTGTCTCTGCATGTGAATGTATGTGTGTATGTGTGTGCATGCACGTACATGTGTATGTGTGGTCCCACCAACCACCCAGATACTGAAAAGTTTTAAGAGTTAGAAATATTGTCCTTCCCTGTATGAATGCAAACAGTTCATTTCTGGTAAGTCCCTTAATACTTCTCCTTGCTGTTTACTTTTGCATGCTTCCTCTCATTCTTGTGTTTGAAAGTCAAATTTTCTTTTCAGCTCTGGTCTTTTCATTAAGAATGATTGAAAGTCCTCTGTTTCATTGAAAGACCATATTTTCCCTTGAAGTATTATACTCAGTTTAGCTGGGTAGGTGATTCTTGGTTTCAGTCCTAGTTCCTTTGCCTTCTGGAATATCCTATTCCATGCCCTTCGATCCCTTAATGTAGAAGCTGCTAGATCTTGGGTTATCCTGATTGTATTTCCACAGTACTGGAATTGTTTCTTTCTGGCTGCTTGCAAGATTTTTTCCTTGAGCTGGGAGTTCTGGAATTTGGCCACAATGTTCCTAGGAGTTTCTCTTTTTGGATCTCTTTCAGGTGGTGATCGATGGATTCTTTCAATACTTATTTTGCCCTCTGGTCCTAGAATGTCAGGGCAGTTTTCCTTGATAATTTCATGCAAGACGATGTCTAGGCTCTTTTTTTGATCATGGCTTTCAGGTAGTCCCATAATTTTTAAGTTGTCTCTCCTTGATCTATTTTCCAGGTCAGTTGTTTTTCCCATGAGATATTTCACATTGTCTTCCATTTTATCGTTCTTTTGGTTTTGTTTGGTGATTTCTTGGTTTCTCAAAGTCATTAGACTCCATCTGTTCCATTCTAATTTTGAGAGAACTATTAAATTCCGTGAGCTTTTGAGCCTCTTTTTCCATTTGGCTCATTCTGCTTTTGAATGCATTCTTCTCCTCATTGGCTTTTTGAACCTCTTTTGCCAATTGAGTGAGCCTATTTTTCAAGGTGTTAATTTCCTCAGCATTTTTTTGGGTCTCCTTTACCAAGATATTGACCTTTTTTTCATACTCTTCTTGCATCTTTGTCATTTCTCTTCCCAGTCTTTCCTCCACCTGTCTAACTTGCTTTTCAAAATCCTTTTTAAGCTCTTCCAAGGCCTGAGCCCACCCAACACCCCCCTGGGGTGTCTGGGGTACTGAGGCCCCGCCCTCCACATCTTTCCCTGATGGGAAAAATACGTTCTCGTCCTCGCCATCAGATCCGAAGGTCGGGATCATTTGCATTTGTTGGAAAAAACTCTCTAAAGTCTTATTTTTCTTCCCCTTTCTAGGCATTTTCCCAGCCAGTTACTTGACTTCTGAGATTCCTTTCCACCCCCGCCTGGATCCGCCCAGCTAGTGCTTGGCCTCTGAGATTCAAATGCGCTTTCCCGCGGCAAGCTTTAGTTCTGGCTCAGGGGTGGGGGCAGGGCCGTCTCCTAAGCTTGGGCCCTCAGGGGCTTTCCGCAGAGACTTTCAGGAACGGAGCGGGTGGGGGCGGGGTGGGGGGCCCCGCCTGCTGTGCTCAGCTCCCTTGGGGGTTTTATTCAGAGGCGTTCAGCAGTAGAGCCAGGGTGGAGGCAGGGCCGTCTCCCCTGCTCGGCTCCCTCAGGTTGGAAAGACCTTCAGTATTGAAGATCCTACCTGCTGCTGGGGGATTCCTGAGTCCCGGGCCGTTGCCGCCTCAGCCGCCCGCCCACACCTCTGCCTCCGCTGCTTCCTGCCCCCGTCTCTGCTGCTGCAGCTTCCTCCCGAGGGGGCCCGAGTCACGGAGACGCCCCGCTTCCCCTCTCCTTCAGCCCGGCTTTCTTTTTCACTGACCTGTAGCTTCTGTGAGCGGAGGGACTTTCCCGGCTGCCGGAGCTTTCCTCTCTGAAGTCTGCTCGGGTCAGCTTCTCTGGGTCGTGGCCAGGGGTGGGGGTTGGGTCCGCTTTCCGGGGTGCGATGGACCCCGGGGACGGCTTTCCAGGCTTCAGTGGAACGGAAATCTCTTCCCCTATGTTTATGCACCCCCTGCAGAGATTCAGAATTTATGGGGATCTCCTTTTACCTCAATTCCATGGGTTGTGGGCTCGGAGCTCGTAAATGTGCGTCCTTCTACTCCGCCATCTTGGCTCCACACCCCATCTTGGTAATTTTAACATCTTCAATTGAATTCAATTTTTATCGAGATTGGACAAACTAAAGCTTCCTATAAAAATGTTATTCATCAACCACTTCATTTTTTTTTTTTCATTTAGTGTCCTAAATAAATTCAACACATTTGTCTGGCTGGCTACTTAACTAGAAGGAATTTTTTTAATTGTAATTTCCAATCCATACAGTCAAAAGAAGTTCCATTTTTATGATTTGTCACTTCTATTCCAAACAAAAAATTCTCCCTCTTATCCATTTTGTCATGAGCTCTTTAAAAATAATTTTTAAAAAACCATGTAATTTTTGGTAACATGGCACACAATAACATATCGTATCTACGTAACAATAGACAAGTGCATACTGATGCTATAGTGGCATATTAAAACTTTTGACTAGCTTGAATGCATCACCTTTGTTGAATATTGCAAAATCTGATTTACTAGAGACTGCTAACATCTGATCACATTTTAACGCAAGCCAAAATTCAGACTTGCATTAATCATGACCTAGCTCTACGTTGAATATTCCAAAAGAGTTGACTGAGGCTGAAGTTCCACCTCCACCATCCCCAGAGCTTGGTCAAAGATAGAGAGGGGGTGGGGCCAATAAAATCCTACTTACTGCCTCTAGTGAAAACTAACATCCAGCCTCAAAACCCACGGTGATAAAGAAGGAGCAAAAGAGTATACGTCCATGGTTGCAAAGTCAGGCAAACTCTGAATAGTCACTTCTTCCTAGTTATTCTGGCTTCATATGAGGAGACTTGTGAAAAACCACATTTTTAGAAGGAATTCAAGGAAGAAGAAGCCGGATGACTTGGTAATGTTTCAAGGTCTCTCTAAGAAATGTTTCCCCAAGGTATGCTACTTTTTGAAAATAACCGCCCCCTAAACTATTTGTTTTGTTTTCCTGAAGCTATGGCTCAGAAGTTTCATCTGAAGAAACTGTTTTGGTTCCCCCCTTTTTATTTCCTTTTATTTTTATTTTGGAAATGTGTGTTGATAGACTGAACCAACTTCATTAAAGCATCTGATTTATTCTAACTACTTGTAATGGGAACTAGAATATTCTAGTTTGGTTTTCACCAATCCTTATTCTTGAACAAGTATAAGCAATCCTGTTCTACCTCAATTTTCCTTTTCCTTCATCCTAGAGTCTGACAGTACTTTAGGGCAAGCAATATCTCACTTAGTATGCTATTGAGCCCTGATAGCAGAGGTTATCTTACCTTCCTTAAAATTTCTGTGTTGCTACTTACCTTTTTAAAAAAAAATATGCTTGTTGAGTTCCTTGTGGAATCCATATTGGTTTTCATATAAAAATCCCCCTTTTCCTTCAGAGGAAATCAGGGCATTTTGTCTCTAAACCCTTCCAAATTGTTTCTCAGAGATTGAAAGACACTGACTTCACTCTATTTTCTACTATCCTGCCAATAATTTTAGTGTAGAAATTATGGAAAGTCACATGAAAAACAGCAAGAAAACCTCCAAGATGTCCATTTCCCACCTCCATACCTTTGCAATGACTATCACCCAAGACTGTACTGCATCCTGATCTTCATGTCTTAAAATCTTTAGCTTCCTTCAAAGCTCAGTTCAAATTCACATCCTACATGATGCCTTTCCTCATTTTTTTCCCCACTCCAAATTACTAATGACTCCATCCTCCAAATTGTCCTGTATTTATTTAGAACATAAATAGGCCTACATTGCCTCCTTCAATAGAAAGTACAGTCATTAAAGACTGATGCTGTGCTTGGTTTTTATATCTCTGGTATCCACCACAATGCCTGGCAGATAGAGTAGGATCTTAATAAATCCTTGTTGATTTTTAACCATAATTCTTGATGGCTGCTAGATTCCTTCTTCAAGTAACAGTTGTTCAACCCTTGGATCGCCAGAAGCAGGTAGTATCATCAAGGTCTAGAAGAATTCGAAAGATCTAGCATACATCGCATATGTGCTCTGCAAAGACAATAGACCTCCCTGTGGTTTGTATAAAATGGACCATAAGGCTGCCTCTGTACCTACCGGCAGAGAGTCACCAGACACCACTAGTCATGTCTTCCTAACTCTCATTAAATGAACTTTCCTGTTTCTTAATACGTTGTCATAATCTGTTCAGCTTTTTTTAACCTGTAAAAATTCTATCAACCTGTTATGTATATAGTTAAACAGACTCTATTTAAATCATAGATAGTATTATTTTTTGCAAGATTTCTCACTTTCAGCCCTCCCTGATGTTATTTTTACTACTTCTTGCCATGTTCTCCTGATTTTCATGAGAATATCCCTGATATTACTACTTTTCTCTCTCTAAAATAGGGAGTCTTTAAATGTGATGCTGCTGCAAATAAACTTCATTAGCTTTAAATATGCTACCTACAAAATTGTCAATGAATCAGTAAGGAAGAGCTCTCAGCATGTCATTTGAAAGCCTCCACTATCCCTCAGTGTTTTTTGCTTTTAAAGCCTCTGACCTTAGAGTATTACCAAATCCTATCCCTGATCTCTAGACAGCTTCTTTCTTAGGTTTTGAATGGTTTGCCTGACTCTGACCAGCATTCACTTCCTTGCCTGCCAGGTACTTGAAGGTATTTGATTTAACCATTTTCTGACAAGGACCCTAGTGTTTCTACTTCATCCAATAGCCCCTCTGGGTTGGGGAAAAAACCCCAGAATAGCAGGTTCCCTTGTTTTTTGGGGTTTATAATGATCCTCACCATAATTTTCAATTCTCTTCCTATGGACCAGCTTCTCTTGTGACTCTTATCTCGTAGTATTCATCCAGATGGTAGTTGCATGTAAATAACCCCTTTTTGGGTCTTTGGCCTTTGAGATCCAATCAACCCAACTATGCAGTCAACCAGGTTGCTTCTTTCCATTTTGTACTTCATAATATGTGACATTATAGAATAGGATTTGCTTAAGGCCTTTACCAATGCCTATAACATTTCTCTGATCTGCCAAGCCATCAAATAGTAAATCAATGGAAAAATTAGATAAACTTAATACAGCATGTGATGTTAATCACAAAATCCAAGCTGGTACAAATCATTCTGTTAATGATTCATTTCAGAATTTTCTAGAAATTGTTATCAGGTTCATTGGCCTAGCATCAATCTTGTTTGTATATCTTTCCCTTTTCTCAAAACTTATTCAAAGTTTGCTCATCTTCAATTTCATAGAACCACTCCTGTCTGAAAAATTGATAAGATCACAAAGGGTCCTTGTTGTATAATCACATCTGCATATGCTTTGGTAACTAGGTATATATCATCAGACCAGGAGAATTTAAATTAAGAGTTTTTACCCTCTAACGTCTATGAACTTAAATCTTTTGATAACTATTTTCAAATATGATAGTTTTTCCCTGTAATCTTAGATATCTTTACAATACCTTTAAAAACCCTCTTTAGAGAAGAGGTCCATAGCCTTCACCAGACTGCCAAAGGGGGCCATAACAAACAAAGATGAAGAATGTTTGATTTTTAATATAACTTCTACCCAAGATGAAAATCCTTACAAATGTGTAATGACTGTTGTAAAGCTTTATTGTGATGAAGGTTTCTCTTCTGACAGCTTTGAACAATACTCATTCCCCCTCTAACTTTCCCGTAGCAGAAGCAACATTGCTTCTTTACTCAGAGGATCTAGATTAAAATCTCACTTCTGCTTTAATGACTGTGATCTTGGGCAAGTCACTAAAACTTCCTTGGCCTCAGTTTCCTCATCAACAAACAAGGGATTAGATTTAATTACTTCTCAATACTCAAAAATGATCTCATGAACTTTCATTATTATCAAGTCATAATTGAAAGCCCAAAGCAAGATACTTGACTAGCAGTGATATGTTTCTGAGATGGTGGTCAAGAATGATGTAAAGTAATAGAATTTGGAACCAATAATATTTCTTAGATTTTGCAAACATAATTACAACAATTGCAGTTGGCAACCAGACACATTTATTTTCCTTAGATATACCCATCAAACGTAGCTCTTTGAACAAAACCGTCTTTGGGATTTAGCTAGCAAGACATGCCACTGGCCATTGCCTGGAAGGTCCAAAGAGCACTGGTTGACAGATAATGATTCTTCCTGTTCTTTCCTCTGTCTTCTCTTGGAGAACATTCTAGACTACTTGTTGCTTGAACTTTTGTCATTTTGCTGTTCCCAAGGTATTCAGGTTCACATAAGCTGTAATTTTCCTCCCTCCAAAGTCACTGCATCTCCTCCACATAGGAAACCTTTGAGGCTCTGGAAGAGGAAAAAAAATCAGTTTGAGTCAGACCATATTAAACATTTTAAGCCCACTTCAAGTACAATCTGGTTGTCAAGACATCACTGAGAGTTTCTTTAGCCATCAGATCTTCATCTGGGAAAATATCTCTTCCTTTTCACTAAGAGAATTGGAAGCAACAGTTTCCTCCTTCTTACGAAAAGTCATATAAAGTCTTTTTGGGGTCACTCTTAGAAAGTTAAAGGGCAAAACGATCAAACTTGCAAATACTGTCCTTACTCATCTCTGACACTCCCTCTTCTTCCTGTGGGGGGTATACCTTTCCTTGTACTTCCTGTTTTTTCTTAATATTTAGGCTCCTTCAAAAAAAAAATGATACTATAAAAGTACTTTAAAATAGCTCTTCTACAACCAAGAATCCCAAGGAGGTTGAATCATAATTCCATTAAAGATCTACCCATCCCTCTAGAAAAACCTTTCCTTTTTTAGGACAGATGAGGCACTATCATCTTACATCAGAGAATACTTTCCACTTGACTCTACCTAGCATTCTTCTCCACATCTGAAGTCAAAAATAACAGTAAGTTGGCCTGCCTAGCAAGTGGTCCAATCACTCTAGAACTGACAAGTTAGCTGCTTTTCCTTGGAGAGTTCCAGTTTCCCTTGTTTTTTCTATCTTTGGTAGTGATGATTGTTCTTGTCTGTTGTCATTCCTCACCTGGTCCAATTTTTTTTTATTATGGATCTGTGGTGTGTGTGTGTGTGCACGCATATACATATATATAGCTTATAACCATATCTTTAAACAGAAGAGCTGTACCTGGTTGAGTATTTTTCAATATTGTTCCCCAGAAATAGCTAGGCTAGTTGGACTCTGGGCTTATCCTTTTTAATTTTGGACAGAGATGGCTTTTCCCCTTTGCTCCCTGGATGGGAAGTGGAAGACAGTGGGAAGAGCTGAGAATCAGTAATTGACACAATTGGATTCCATAAGTCATGTCAATTGGTAACTACCTTTTATCTCTTCACTCCTTTGCTAGGCCTTCGAACTCCTGGCTTTGGGCTGCAACTATAAACTAGTTAATGCCTCCCTAAGTCTGAGAGATACTGTAGATGTTCAGAAGACATCCTTTTATGTATTTTTACTCTCTTTAAATGTAGCAGGCAGCATGGGGCAGTGGATAGAGAACTGGCTTCATATTCTAGAAGGTCTGGAATAAAGGCCCAGATCTAAAAGAAATTGAATGTTATGGGCAAGTCACTTAAACTCTGTTCCCAGTTACTCTGGATGATATAAGTTACAGAACAGCTACCAATTTGTATTGGTAGGAGTTGCCTATATCAATGAAATAATAGGGTTTTTTTAAAATCTAATTAGCAAAGATTCAATAAGATGCTATATTTGGCATATGCTTGTTAAATTATGTTGCAAACTACATTATGCCAAGGTTGTATGAATATGACTTCAAGAAATATAGCTCTTTCGGAAAAAGCTAGAATTTGTGTTAAATGTGGACTTATGTACCAACTGAACTGACAAATCCAAACTTACCACATCCCTGAGACTAAATGAATGACCACGACCGAGGGAAGAGAAGGACAGAATCAGGGGGTTGAACACCCACTATCAGGAACTAAGTATTTCTTAGAGTTTCCCTCTATCACTCTCAGATTGGAGTGGAGCACAGAAGCTCCAAGGTGAGCCAAAGGACTTCCTAGTGCCTAATTCTTTCAGTGAACGTGATCAGAGTAGTGACTATAGCAGTGTCCTCTGGTGTTTGCAGCCTTTAGCTACCTTCCTTATCCTCATTAGTATGAATCCCCTACACTTGGGTTATAATAGAGAATAAAGACTGATCATGAAATATTTCTTACATTTTCTAGCCTGATGCAGTCTGAGAAAAGGTTGAAACCAAATACATCCTGGATTTTACATGAACCATCATGGTCGTCATAAAGCATCATGGTCAAGAATCCAGACGCTGACCACTCTTAGCCCCCAACCTAACTTTAGAAGTCCTTTACTCGTGCTTAAGTGTATATTCAATAGATGTTTTGGTCTTTCACTAGTCATGTTGAATTCATGAAAATGGAGGAAGGTGAAACAATTTCTCTGTTCCAAGGAAGATCTAAAGAATTAGTACAAAAGGTCAAGTCGGAAGCTTAAAGACCAGTCATAGGGATTCCTGACTCAGTTATTTTGATGAGTTTATATAAGTCAGGTGAGAACCAGTGCCAGGGATCATTGGTTAGATTAAGAGTCAAGACAAACTAAAACCATGGAGTATAAGATATATGAAAAGGACACCAAACTTTCTCTGGGGTGCTGACTTTATCTCTGAAGTTTCCCATACTTTGATTTAATTCTTATGCTTGAAGAGACTGAATGAATAAAGCACTCCAGGTGTAAAACCTGCAATGATCATGAAAATGTGGACAGATGGTCCATGTGCCTCAGGATCCCAATTATATAGGTGTCTTGAGCAAAATTGTCTTTTTAGTGTGGCTCAACTAGCCAGCCGTGCTATTGGCTAGTCTCTAGAAAATCTTAGGAAAGCTGGCCCATAGATGAGATTTATATGTTGTACTTACATCTCCTTCTTTACTTGTCAGTTGGATTCAACTGAGGGTCAGATTGAAAGAAGCAAAAAGTCAGAGCATGTTAAAAATAAGGCCAACTTTTGGACAAAATGAACTTCAAAACCATCCATGTCTTTCTTGGGAATAATTCTTCATCCTATTGATGCACGTGTACAATTAGGAACCATGTTTTTTTATTTGCATTCTTTTTTCTTACACAGCATGCCAAAAGCCTTTCTTGGTCAGCCTTAGCCCTTTTGCCAAGCTTCAAATCTTTTACACTTTACCCTCCCTAATGCTATCCTTCTTTGTCCCTACCACATTCTCCTCTTATTACCATGTGCTATGCTCATCTTCACAGCTTTTTTTTCTTTATCTGAAATAAAATCCTGAAAATATTTTTGAAACAAGGTGTCAGCTCTAAAAATAAATGACCAAAGAGCTCGTAGAGGTCATAGGCAAAAAATGCTTTATCCTGTTGGAGGAGGGAAACTAGACACACATACCAGATTGGCTTTGATACCAAGGAGACCCACTACAGCGAAGCCAATCTTTGATATATAGAACAGTGGCTGGTCAAAGAAAAACACAGTGAAGCAGTAGCCATGGCAATGAGAAGGTATAACAGCAAATGCAGTGAGTTTGATTCATAGCAGGGCTTCTTGATCAACACATACTTTCTACAGGTGCTTGTCTGAGTTCAGGGACCACCTGCAGCTGGTTTAAAACAATTCTGTTGATTTTGTTGCAGCGCAGAGTTCATTCAGAGGGTGAGCACAAAGGATTGTTGTTATGCCAAGCTCAGCACACAGCTTGCTTGCTGGGCTTTAACTCTGGAAAATAGGGTATTTCCTAATAGTAAAAAGACAAGGGGTGGTCTTGGCATGGAGATGCAGACAAAGGTAATATTACACAAAATTTCCTTATAGTCACAGAAGATCCTGATGAGAAAGGCTCATTCAAGAGCCCTCCCACACTTTCTGAGTTGTCACTGGAGTTTCTAGTCATGAGATATACCACGTATCTTGTCTCTGTTCTGAAAGTGGATTCTCTGACTACAGATTTCCCCTATTTGTGAGCCCTTTTGAAGGACAGACCTTTAGTTTCTCTGTTGATGAAACAGCTCCTCTGATAGTCAAAAAAAAAAAGATGTCCAGAGTAGCATGTTCTTTTGTTTCCTTCAAAATGTGACTAATGTTGTCCATCACAATTTTCTCTTATAGCCCAGTTTCTCCTTTTGCATTCTACTTGAGGAGTCTGCCCGGTTATTGTTAATTAATGCTGGTACCCAGATGGTGGCCTCTATTGAAATTATTCCACACTCACCTCTCTGTGCTCTAATGGAGCTCACATCTTTTTCCATGTAAAGATGTTATGATAAGCAATAGAAATGTATTTTAGTGAAATATTTTTCAGTTCATTAGACTCTCATAGGCTTTTCCCCTTGTGTTTTTAGGGTACTACTGTGAAGGATAAAATTTAGTAGTCAAAGTAGAAGTGGGGTCGATCCCCTGAAGTTTAAATTTCAGGAGACTGACTCAGCTTCTGTAATATATTACTTTCTAATATAAGTAAATCTCTAGTCTCTTCCATTGCTGACCATCATATTTCCAAGTATTACAAGATGTTGCCTTAAACTACATGGGCATATTTTAATAAATTCTTTTAAGATATAGAAGAGGAACTTGGGTCTCTTTCCTAGCTCAGAGGTATTCCTCACTGGGAAAGTGTGGGCTTTGTGCCCTTCAGGGACCTCATTATTATTATTATTCAGGGACCACCATTACTTTCTTCCAACGATAAATACAGGAGAGATTTTTCTTTGGCTTCTTTGGGGTATATGGCACATCCCTGAATAAACTGTACTGAAAATGTGATCTCAAAACCTCTCTTTCATCCCCCAGTGCAGTTGATGATAGGTGTCTCTAAACTGGAGAGAAGTCTTATAAGTATGAACAAAAGATAAAGTTTGCAATGAAACTAAGGAAGAATGATGAACCTTAGTTATGTTGGAGCATCCTCAGGAAAAGTTGGGGGGGAGTTTTCCCAATACCTATGATTGGCATTGTCAAGTTATCATTGAACTCTTTTGATAAAGATGGTTTGATGTGGCATTTGAAGGCAGCTAAAAGGAGACTTATCCCTAAATTGGAAGCTATATAGAAATACTTGAGTCTTGGAACACTTGTAGAATTTGTCCATCATAACTACTAATTATCTTTCATAACCTGTGCTAGAGGGAATTGAGTATTCTTTCTTGGAAAACCTTGATGAAAATTCAGATCTTGACATATATCTTTAGAAAAGGAGTGTGAAACCTTTGTAAATGTAGTGACTGTGAGAAAGGTTTTAGAATGTTACTGATCAGGATCTTTCCTTATGGGAATTTTAGGCTATATTAGTTTATTCAACTTGTCTATGAAATTCACAGAAACCCCTATACACAAGGTCAGAGATGAGAGTAAAGAATCATAGTAGCTGGCACCAGTCTTCTCCTATATTAGTCATTATGTGTTACTGAGGTTGTAAAGCCATACTTTTCTTAGATGTTATAAGAAGAGTGGTTAAGATGAAACCACATTCATTTACTTTGATCCTGTATCTCTGAGAACCTCCATCTGACTTGATGTTCTTCACTTGTTCTTAAGTATTCAATAAATGTCTTTGCTTCTGGTGAATCAGTGACAGGGGAGATAAGAATAAATTCTTCATTCCAGGCCCCAAGAAATGAATTAAGGAATTATGAAAGAATATAGCAGAGACTTCTAAGGGTTAGAGATACAACTCAAGTTCTTTGCTTATCTAACCAAGATGAAGATCAGAACCAGAGCTTAGGAAAATCACTGGTTAGATCAGATGTCAATCAAAGATGTAATTTTTTTTTTTTACCTTTGGAGATTTGCTCCTAGAAGAGGCATCATATCAGGAAGCTTTGCTCCTAATGTCCTATTGGCTGACTTCCCTTATGACAGTGCAATCTAGAGAGGAAGAATCTAGTCTTCTGAAGCTCAAGTTGTCATAGAATTCTTCTCTAGGGAAGTCTAGGCTTCTTTCTCTAGGGATGTGATACATGTAGCACCATCGCCACATTCCTAGGGAAAAAGATGATCTAGGAGGGGTCTTCTGGGAGGCAAGATGGCACAGTAAGCAGTAAATCATGGTAGCTCTCCCATATTGATCTCCAACTAACCAAACAGCAATGAAACAACATCCCAGAACAAATCCCGGAACAGCGACTCCTGCAAAAAAGGTGGGGTGGAGCAGTTGTTTAGCCCAGGAGACTTGGAGGATCAGCAGGAAAGGCCCATCTCAGGCCAAAAGGGAGCACATTCCAGGACAGGAAGCATTCCAGCAAAGCCCCAGCTCAGAAAACCAGTGGGAGATGCTGAGCCCAGTGAAGTGGAGCATGCATGTACTTTAGTATATCTAGGGGGGAACCAACAGACTGTAACTCCAAGAAACATGATGGGGTTTGGCACAGCACTGGGTAGGCAGGCTTCCTGCGTGGTCAGACCTCCAAGGGCTTTCAGTATTGCCCTGGGCAGGAGTCCTATGGCAACTGGGTCTCCACATGCTTTGTCAGGGCTCCGTGCAGGCATCCTCCAGTGGCAGGACTTCCACATGCTTAACAAAGCCCAGAGCAAACAGGAATTCTCCAGTGGCCAGACCTCCATGTGCTAGGTCTACAACCAAGAATCACCCAGCAAAATGAAATATAATACATTAAGGGAAAAATGTTCATTCAATGAAACAGAAAGATTTCAAGCCTTCATAAGAAGACCAGAAATAAACCAAAAATTTGATCTCCAATATCTCAAGACCCAAAGAAAGCATATATAGGTAAAAAGCAAAAAGAAAACAGAAGGGATTCAATGGAGCTAAACTCTTTACATCCCTAGGTTGGAAGATATTTGTAACCCTCAAAAATTGTATCACTAACAATACAGATAGAAGGAAAAAAACATAGGGTATGGATATAATGTGTATTTGAGGGAATGACATTTAAAAAATAAGGGATGAGAGAAGAGTAAAATAGGTACAGAAGGGAAGGAGAAGTAGAATGGGGTAAATTATCTCATATGAAGAGGTAAGAAAGAACTATTACAGTGGAGGGGAAATGGGAGGGGCAGTAATGGGCATTGATTGAACCTTGCTCTCATCAGTATTGGTTCAAAGAGGAAACAATATACACAATGAGATGAATACAGAAATCTATTTTACCCAACAGGAAAGTAGAAAGGGAGGAGATTAAATAAAGGGGCTCACAGAAGGGGGAGGGCAGATCAAGAGAAGTGATAGAAGCAAAATATTAGTGTTCTGGGAAAGAGTGAAAGAGAAGACAAATGGAGGAAAAATAGGATGGAGGGATATACACAAGTAATCAAAATGGTGGATGTGAATGGGATGAACTCTCCTATAAAATGGAAGCAGATAGAGTGGATCAAAAATGAGTATTCTGCAATATATTGCTCACCAGAAGCACACTTGAAGCAGAGAAGACCCACAGTAAAGGAAAACCTGGAAAGGCTTCTACAAACCAATGCAAAGTGAAATGAACAGAATCAGGAAAACACTGGATGCAGTATGAGCAACATCATGGGATGATCAGCTATGAATGACTCAGCTTATCTCAACAACACAATGATCCAAGGTAAATACAAAGGACTCGCAAGGAAAATGCTTTACCCATATCCAGATTGGTTTGTTGGATGTTGTCCTTCATTCTTGAAGAGGACCAAAATGACATCACTACGCTAGAGTCAAGTTTCAGTGTTTCTGACTGTGATTGATCGGAATGCTCTACCACAGGTCAGGCACAAATGTCCATGTGAACATTTGGGTTAGCTTCTCTAAACTTGCTCATCTTGTTGTTTCCTTTGTACTGTTTCAATTCTACTTTGCTTACAGAGCACAGCACCTTCTCTGATGTAGGCATACCATGCTGAAGGGTCTTGTGCCAGTGTCTCCCATGTCACACAATCACTTCCAAACTTCTTGAGAGACCTTGAAAGCGTCTTCATATTGCTTTTTCTGATCACTCTAAGAATGTTTGCCTTGTGTGAGTTCTCCATAAAACAGTCTTTTTGGCAAGCATACATTTTGGATTCAAACAACATGGCCAGCCCATCGGAGCTGGGTACACTGAAGCAGAGTTTGAATGCTTGGCATTTTAATTCAAGAAAAGACTTCAGTATCTAGTATCTTATCCTGCCAAGCAATCTTCAGAATCTAAGACAATTCAAATCCTGGCATTGCCAAAACTAGCTTAGCATTTGGGGGACTCTGAAGGAAAATGTGGGGGAGAAAAGGGTATTGGATTTACTATCAAACTGAAGGTCTACAGAGGCATTGTTGTATGCCTGTGAAGCCTGGACGGTCTACAAGTTCCACGCTGAATCACTTCCATTGGAATTGTCTTAGGAAGATTCTGAAGATCACCTGGTGCAGGATAAGATATCTAAATAAAGAACTGAATTCTGAATGAAGATAAAAGCATATTGTTTTCACTTTATTCTTTTTTTTTTTTACTTTTGTTCTGTTTCTTCCACAACTGTCCTGAATGTGGAATGTTTTACTTGACAGAATACATAAAAACTATGAGACTGCCTGACCATTTTCAGAAGAGGGAAGAGAGGGAGAAAAATATGGAACTCAAAATCTTGTAAAAATGAATGCTAAAAATTTTCTTGATTTATGATTGTGGGATAAAATGCTATTACAAGTTTTTAAAAAAAGGATGATTTAAGTTTCTCTTTGCACACCACTGTGATGATTTATAGAGATATGTTTGAAGACAGCTAAACCACCTTTCCTCAAACTTCTTGTCTTTCTTTCTACAAAATCCAACTTGGGTTGTCCTTTGGTCCTTTTCATGTGTTAAGGTTCTTCTTTTTATTGGATTAGTAATGAAAAGGAAGAAAACAAGATTTATTAATCCCAGACCGCAAGGACAGGAAATCCCACTGAGAAAAGGGCCAAAAGTGAAGAATAAGAATGTTTAGCTCAATTTCTTTGCTTAACTAAAGAGATCAAAGTCAGCACAAGAGCTTGGGGGTTCACTGGTTAGACAGGAATCAAGCCAAAATAAAATAGAAGGTACAGGTCAGGAGATGCAAAGGAGCTTGTTGTTCTCCAATTGTAGTGTAAGTCTAAAAGAATAAAACCCTAGATGTGTGATTGGTTTTATAAATACAGACTGACTTATTCATGCACTTTATCATCACCACTCTTGAGCATGATTTTTAGTGGAGTTCAGATAGCTAAACATAATGCTGCTCAGTACCCAGAAGTCTCTAAGAATACTGGACAGAAGGTGACAGGGCTTTTTGCCCTTCCTTGTAACTACCCCAAGACATTATGGATGAACTACTTGCCAGCTTTAGTTATTACCATTGAGAGAAATGATTTATTAATAACCAATGATTTGGGAAGACCCAATTCCCTCTCTATTTTTTAAAGTCCTGAGTTTAAAAGCTCAGTCTCTTGCAAGACATTGTTGACAGTGAAATTGGACTCACTTTCTTGTTCAGATTCCACACAGGTAGAGTAGCAATTGTGTTCTGCTCACGCTCAGGTAGGGCATAAATCCTTTGAATAGATCACCCAAGACTGGGGTTGGGGGGTGGGGGTCCTTCCTTCTCAAAGAGGTCATGACATCAGGGAAGTGATGCCATGACATATCAGTGAATTGGATTGAAGTGAGAGAGAGGGAGGGTTATGGAAAGTCAAGAGGTTTATTTTCTCCTCCAGAACCATCTACTTCCAGTGGCTAGATAGGAGATGGCCCAGGATGCACTGGAGGATATTTTGACAGGTTTCACTTTGACTGAAGCAATAACCATTCAGCGAGTAAGAAATGAGGCAGAGAATGACCTCTTTACTTAGTTTTAAAAAAAAATCTGATTGCCAAAGACTGGGGTTAACTTAAGAATTAAAAGACTTAATCATTGTGTAATATTCATTCTCTCATTAATTGTTAACCAATCAGAGTTGATTCCCACCCTAGGGAATACTTCCTATTCAAAGTGTATGTAAATTGTGGGCCTGCTGCTATAATGGTCTTTGGTCTAAGAAAGAGATGGCAAAATGACCATCTTTTTATGAAAATGCTGTCATTATTAACAAAATTATTGAATTGCCCCAAAATGATGTTTCTCAAACCTTTCTAAATGTTGTAAAGGTTTGTTCTTCATCTTCTCTGGCCTTCTGTGCTGTTTCTCCAGTGCCAGGACTCATACAAATGGTACCTTTATTCCATTGTGGTTACTGAGTAAATTGCGTTTTAACTACCTTCACTCTCTCTACCTGCCTGAATTAAATAGAGTTTATTTAAAGTCAAGTCTCACCTATGCGGGGATTAACTCAATGAGTGCTGACTCTCTAAATGAATTCACATTAATCCATCCAGATATTTCTTTGCTTAGGAAAATATTTCCACAACTTCTTCAGCTTGAAGCAGGTCCACAAATCAGCTGTTAGTATCAAATGCTAAAAATCGGTTTTACAGGGGGTGGAGCCAAGATGGTGGAATAGAAAGACACATATATTCTAGTGCTTCCCCCACAGTCCACAAAATGTCTGTTAAAAAATGACTCTCAACAAATTCTAGAGCAACAGAAGCCACAGAGCAACAGAGTGAAAGAGATTTCCAGCCAAGGGTAACCTGGAATGCCCACAGAAAAGGTCGATCTCACAGGATGCTGAGTAGAGCAGTCTAGCACTGGCCATGCTGCACTGGGTGGAACAGGACCTGAACAGACTTCTGGGGCAGAATTCCCACCAGGGAGGAGGGTCCCAGATCCCTCAACCCACAAGCAAAAAAGAAAACTCCAAAGGTCAGTGTGGGAGGGTTTTCCCAGTTAGGTGAGAGGGAATGGGGTTGCCCCAGGCAGTGGGAGGCAGGCAGCTACAGTGGCTGAGGAAGCAGCCAGGGTCCACTGTCTATGCACCTCAGCTTAAAGCCTCTGGCAAATTTGAGCAGCTGATCTGAACTTCAGCCCTCAGTGGTGGCCCTGCCCCCCACCCAAAGCCTGTGGGGGAATTGAGTAGCTGATTGGAATCTTCACTTTGTACTGGGGAGAAGAGAAGCACTAGAACCCTCCTCTTGACAAAGGATTCAGAAGTCAAGTAACTGGCTGGAAAAAAATACCCAAAAAGGGGGGGGGGGAAAGACCATAGAAGTTTACTTTCTTGGTGAACAGGTCTCTCCTTCCATCCTTTTGGATGAGGAAGAACAAGGAGTACTATCAGAGGAAGTCAAGGCCTCTGCCTCCAGTACCCCCAAAATGAATATGAAATGGGCTTAGGCCATAGAAGAGCTTGAAAAACATGTCAGCAGCCTGCTAAAGGAGAACCAAAAGGATTCTGAGGAAAATAACACCTTTAAAAGAGGCTGACTCAACTGGAAAAAGAGGTCCAAAAAGCCAATGGGGGGAGAATGAGGCTTTAAAAAGCAGAATTGGCCAAATGAAAAACAAGATTCAAAAGCTCAGTGAATGAAATAGTTCTTTAACATCCCTGAACTCAATTCTCTCTTTTAATGATAATGAGATAAACCAAGCAGTTAGAAAAAAAATAGAAAACAAAACCAAAAATTTGAAAAAATAGAAATAATGTGAAACATCTCATAGGAAAAACCACTGACCTGAAAAATAGATCCAGGAGAGATAATTTAAAAATTGAGACTACCTGAAAGCCATGATCAAAAAAAGAGCCTAAACATTATCTTCCATGAAATTGTCAAGGAAAACTGTCCTGATATTCTAGAACCAGAGGGCAAAATAAATATTGAAAGAACCCAAAGATCACCTCCTGAAAGAGACTGGAACACAGAAACTCCTAGGAATATTGTAGCCAATTCCAGAGTTCCCTGGTCATGGGGAAAATACTGCAAGCAGATAGAAAGAAACAAAGTATTGTGGAAATACAATCAGGATAACATAGGATCTGGAAGTTTCTACATTAAGGGGACTGAGCAGCTGATCTGATTCTGAGCCCTGAGCCAGGGTCCTGGGATGAGGAGGAGCACTAGGATCCTCCTCTTGACTAAGGATTCAGAAGTCAAATAACTGACTGGGAAAATGCCCAAAAAAGAGGGGGAAAAATAAGATGATAGAAGGTTACTTTCTTGGTGAAGAGATATTTCTTTCCATCCTTTTGGATGAACAATGCTTGCTGTCAAAAGAAGTCAAGGCTTCTGCATCCAGTACCTCCAAAATGAATATGCAATGGGCTCAGGCCATGGAAGAGCTTGAAAAGTTAGTCAACAGTTTGCTTAAAGCTGAAGAAAATAACATCTTTTAAAATAGGCTAACTCAACTTGAAAAAGAGGTCCAAAAAGCCAATGAGGAGAAGAAGGCTTTAAAAAACAGAATCAGCCAAATGGAAAAGGAGGTCCAAAAGCTCACTGAAGAAAATAGTTCTTTACAAATGAGAGTGGAGCTGAGGGAAGCTAATGATGATATGATTAACCAAGAAATTACAAAACAAAAAGAATGAAAAAATAGACAATGCGAACTATCTCATCAGAAAAACAACTGACCTGGAAAATAGATCCAGGAGAGACAATTTAAACTTTGTGGGACTACCTGAAAGCCATGGTCAAAAAAAGAGCTTAGGCATTATATTTCATGAAATTAAAAAGGAAAACTACCCTGATATTCTAAAACCAGAGAGCAAAATAAATATTGAAAGAATCCACCAATCACCTCCTGAAAGAGACCCAAAGAGAGAAACTCCTAGAAACATTGTGACCAAATTTCAGAGTTCTCAGGTCAAGGAGAAAATATTGCAAGCAGCTAGAAAAAAACAATTTGAATATTGTGAAAATACAGTCAGGATAACACAGGATCTGGCAGCTTCTGCATTAAGAGATCAAAGGGCTTGGAATAAATAGGATATTCCAGAAGACAAAGAAACTGGGATTAAAACCAAGAATCACCTACCCAGCAAAACTGAGTGTAATGCTTCAGGGGGAAAACTGGTCATTCAACATTATAGAGGACTTTCAAGTATTCTTGATGAGAAGACCAGAACTGAAGAGAAAATTTACCTTTCAAACACACGAATCAAGAGAAGCATGAAAAGGTAAACAGGAAAGAGAAATCATAAAGGACTTTCTAAAACTAAAGATAATATTTGTAACTCTTGAGACTTTTCTCAAGACACACACACACAGCACAGGTTGAGTTGAATGAGAAGAGATGATATCCATAAAAAAATTAAAATAAAAATTAAGGGGTGAGGAAAGAAAATACTAGGAGGAGAAAGGGAGAAATGGAATGGGGCAGGCTATAACTCATAAAAGAGATACGAAAAATCCTGTTCAATGAAGGAGCAAAGGGAGAAGATGAGAGGGGAAAAGTGAAGCTTATTCTCTTCACATATGGCTTAACAAGGGAATAATATGCTCGCTAATGAAAACTATATTACACTACAGCAAGGTAGGGGATAAGGGAGGGAAAATGGGAGAAGGGAGTAACTAGAAGTGTAAACCCTTTTGGGAAGGGACAAGGTCAAATGAGAGAATAAAATAAAGGGGGGAGGACAGGGTAGGAGAGAGGGTAATATAGTTAGTACCACACAACATGATTATTATGGAAATCTTCTATATTGAATTGCTTGCCTTCTCAGTGGGGATGGGGAAATTCAAAGTTGAGGATTATTATTGCTTATAACTGGGAAATAAAAAACACAGGTAATGGGGTATAGAAATTTCTCTTTCCCCACAAGAAAAGAGAGAAGATGGGGATAAGGAAAGGGTGGGGTATGATAGAAAGGAAGGTACATTGAGGGAAGGGGTAATCAGAATGCAAGGTATTATGGGGAAAGGGGCAAGGGGAAAGATGGGAAGAAAAAATGAAACTCAAATCTGTGGAAATGAATGTCGGAACCTAAAAATAAATAAATAAATTGGTTTTATATGTAATTGACAGGGGTGAGGAATAAGAAATTCAATTAAAAACAAAAGAAAACAAAAAAAAATAATGTTATTCAAGAACTTCCCATGCTTTTTGAGATATCTTTCCTTATTTTTAAAACCTTGGTCAAGTTTTTCCCAGTCTAGGTTCTCAGCCAGGCATTCCTTTCCTTTCCTCTCAGAAACTCTAAGATGATATGTGTCTACTTTCTAAAGAGATTTCTATTTTCATAACAAATAATTCATCTTTGGTTTAAAAAAAATCCAGAGTACTAAGTTCCCTTGTTGCTTGTACCTTACCTGGGGACATCTGGTTTTTGTTCCTTATAATGTACAATTCTCATAAGGTCCAGTCTCTACTTGGCTCTCTGTTAGAGGTCTCTTGACTTATCCTTGATCCATTTTATCCCCACTTTTGGGAGTAGGTACTCAAGTCAGCACAATTCTACCGAAATAGTCTATCCTTTGAACCTCAAGGATGCCAGGTAAAACAATAGAATAACCCTTTTCCAGATGGGTATTATAAAATTCAAAAAAGTTGGATTTCTGCAAGGCATTTACCCATATCTATTGGATTAATCTAATGTGACAGACCAGTAAACTATAAAGAAAGAAAGGGAGTCAAATGAATCATTCATTCACATTTTTTTTTTTTGAGACAATCAGGGTGAAATGACTTGTCCAGAGTCAAACAGCTATTAAGTATCTGAGACTAAATTTGAACTCAGATCCTCCTGACTCCAGAGCTGGTGCTCTATCCACAGTGCCACCTAGCTGCCCCAGTTTATAAAAACCATTTTTTCACTTTTTGTCAAGTACATCCTTTCAATGATAAGCTTAAGAGCTCTATGTAACTTCTTACAAATTTCTAAAATGAGTTGCATTTTGACCATCTCCTGATCTATACTTTATTTCTCAAAGAATTTTTAGGCAGTGGCTTTGAAACCAAATCTAAAAATGTTTTCAGCAGATCCTGGGGTGTTCATAAAATTCAGATAATTTGTCCTTACTGAAGGTGGCATGATATTCTTACTACCTTCTTAACTAGCATTCCAAACTATTTATAGTTTTGTGCTAATCTTTCTGTTCTGAAAACAATTATCCTCAGATAAGAAAGCAGAGATGAAAATGAGCTTCTCAAAGACTCTGGCACATCAAGCTCTATGCATAGGTGTGGCTCACTTAAGGATAACCACTTTCATTTGGAACAAGGGGATGGATTTCACACTCGATTCATGACTGATCATTTGCTGAGTTTACCATCATTGGTTAAAGAGAGCAGTCTCGAACCACAATATGAATGCTGTGAAGAAGCTGCTGCTTAGTTATGATATGCTTATCCTCCCCTTGAACAGGTATAATCTTTCAAGCTGTCAAACCAGGAACTCAAATTCTTCCCAATATTGAAGGTCCCTTGGAATACCAGTGGTTCTTGGATTTTGTTGATTTTCTATGACAAAGTATGGACCCAGGACAGAAGTCTGAGTCAAAATTGGGTTTAGCCTTCTTCAATTCATTCTGCCTTTTTTTTTTCTTTTTGGATCTTGAGCCATAAGTCGAGAGACTGACTACTAGTCATAGAGAAATCTATAGATTGACTTGTGGAGATAAAATCTCACCATGCATCATCTTGAACGTACTGATAAGGATCTAGGATAAGGATTTATCAAAGGATAAATCATTTTGAGATAATGTAATCTATTTTTCCAAGTTAGAGAGAAGGGAATTATATCTGTGCTCAATACCAAGGAGATTCCAGAGTAATCTACACTGGGAGATGCTGATTTTGGCCTTCCTGCCCTAGAATTTGGTATACCTGATCACTGTTGTTGTATCCCTGTAATAAAGACATGATCTATTTTCTTTGATGTCAGACTTGTGGTGTCTGGACCATGCTTGGAGAAATTCTAAGTAGGCTAAGTTGAAGAATAACGTTTTAACAATAGGAATAATAGAAAATTCTTACCTCATCTTTTCTGGAGCTTCTTGGAGAGCTAAAGGCTGTTAGGAATCTCTGAAGGAAAACTCACATGTTTCTTCTCCAGGAATACCCTGGAAAGGAAAAGCTTCCCATCCCTACAATTCATATGCATGCCAGTCACCAATGGATACCTTCATGATATGATACTACCTGGAGATCCCAATAGATTACAAAATGCAAAATTTCCCTTCAGTGATACATATAGGGTCAATCCAGTGGGAGCGTTCAGATGACTGGCTCATCTTGATTTGTCCAAGTTGCTGCTGATTGTTATAACTTACTCTGGAGGTACTTGAGTATCCCCTATTCATGAATCCAGAGAAAAGATATGAGCAGTGGAATGGGACTTCTTTTGAGGGGGGATGGAAGGGGAAAATGGGTTGAATCATTTATTTATCTTTTGCATACAGAAATTTGAGAGGACAGAAATGAAGTGAAGACAACATCATAGAATTTCCTTTCAGATCTCATTGGGACAAGCTGCTTTTAGGACATATAGGAGACAGGGTAAAATTCTATAACTTTAAAGTTAGATCTCTTGATGGTAGATCCAGCCATTTTAACTGGACTCATAACATTTTATTAAAGTATTTTTCTCTAATATTCCCAAGCTAAGCAATTTTAAGGTTACATTTGAAAGTAACACTGTGAATTTTTTTTTGTTTTTTGTTTTTTTAAGAGCACAAAGAAGGGTAGATACGCAGTGAAGCAGCAATACAAGCAGTGTTGGGCTGTAGGGGTTGTGAATTGATTCAAAAAGAGAACAGGTAAATTTTACATAGTCAAAAGCAGAGGCAGGGTTCACAGCCCTTGCCATCAACATAGGGCTTCATGTGTGAGATGCAGTAGTCTTCTCCTTTGTTAGATTCTGGTATAATTCTTCCTTGGTTACATAGGTTTTCCCTCCGAACTGAGGGCACGGAAAGTACTCTCAATCAATCTCCTTGCTGGACTTGACATTTTGTATTCATGTAGTAATACAAGGCAATCCCTGTTTTGCTCCACAGTCTTGAGGATACCTTTAAACTCAGAATCTGGTTCTCCTTCCACCATAGGCAGGTCAGAGAACAAAAACAAGATTTAAACTCTTGGTTATTGAGTTGACCAGATTTGTCCTTGTCAAAATGTTTAAACATCATACTGTCCTGCTGTACTCTTGTTATCCAGTGATAAGTCAAGACTGAAAACCCCATCATGAAATCATCTGCATTGTTTTGGTGGATTTTCCAAAACACAGATTTCTATGCTCTGAGTTCCTGTGAGGAAGAAGAAGCCTTGGAACTGAGCAAGACTTTGACTACCCAAAGATTGTCTCATCTACATTCCTTTATTACTCATCATATGCAGTAAAATGACTTAAGATGTAACTGTTGTCAAATCTAAATCCTATATACTTTGTATATTATTTTGAAATGAATATTCTCATCTCAGAGTATTAGTTTGAACTTGGTTTTATTAGTATTTTTTAAAAGCCACTGAGAAGAACCACAGAATTTGAGAGCTGGAAATTACCTCACTGATTAATGGGTCCAACACTAACCAAAAGGAATCCACCAGTATAATATACCAGAAATGCAGTGGTTGAGTTTCTGTTTGAATATCTCCAAAGAAGAGGAATGTGTCACTTCCAATGCAATCCATTCCACTTTTTAAAAGATTTTATTCCTGGTAAGAGTACTCACCCTTTTCCCCTTCCCATGAGTGATCCAAGATGACTCTCATCCATGGACTACTTTGTCCTACAACACCATGTCTGAGCTTTTGAATGTTCATGTTCTCCGAATTAATTTTCTCTGTTAGGGGTTTTGACAGCTGGAGTTTTAGGCAGAACAGTAGGCAATCCCCTTGCATTTAACCCTTCATCCTGTCTGTCCTAATTTCAGGGGTTTCTCTTTTCAAAGTTGTCCATTGTGTTATCTGATCCTCCCTGATCCACATCCAATGAGTAGGAACATCCAGATTTCCTAATTTGAATCATCAAGCTCAATCAGATTCTTTGAGATGAAGTGTCTCTCATCAGTTACAAACTTCTGAGTTGTTTCCTAAAGAGCAGGGGAATAAGGGCCCTGTGCTATTAGCTAACTCCCCAAATGATAAGTAATGGTTTTGATTTATTATATTTGTAAATCCTGACCATCCTCTGAGGCTACGTAAATAGACTGACAAGTTTTCTAATCTTTCTACCACTTGGTATGTTAAGTCTTTCCAATATCCCCATCTCATCTTCAATATACTCCTGTGATTTGTCAAGTTTCATCAAGGTGTGAGAAATTATTATTTCTCCCTGGTATTAATAACTAATTATTTTATTGGGACTATGATTATTCCCTTTTCTATTTCCTCATCCAGAAATCAACATTTGTGGGAAATCTCTCTTAGATTTACTCAGGCCAAGATCAAATCAGACAGTAAGAGAAATTATAAGTTTAGGCTAATGAGTGCATTCCTGCTTATTGTGTTTACTCAAGTCTGGGGGAAAATGTGAAATCCTCTCTTGTCAGACAATTGATATGGATGTTGATAAATCTGTCTGACCAAAATTTGGGTGATCCAAGTCACGTATTCCAAGATCCTCGTTGCGATATAGCCCACCATCTCATTGTAAGATTCATTTTTTCACTAATTGTTAACCAGAGTTGATTGCTACCCTGAAGAACTACCTGCTCTTCCAAGGACACGTAAAACAGCAAGTCTACTACCATTAGGAGTCTTAGGTCTAAGACAGCCACATGACCATCTTTGTATTAATAAACATGCTGACCTTATTAATAAAGTGATTAAATTACCCAGAGATTATGTCCTAGAACTTTAAAAATAAATCACACTTAACCAAACAAAAGGACTTTAGAGGAAAAGAGACAGATCTGCCTTTGGGTGTCCTAGGAAACTGTCTCCTATGTGAGTACTCTCTAGTGAAACTCTGTCACCTAGAAAGAGGACCTTTCCTGAGAAATTGTAAGGTGAGATTTTGACTCTCTCTCCTCAATAAAAACTTCTGAGTCTAACCTTTGATTTTCTCTGCATAAGCATATATGGGTCTATATGTCTGTTCTAAGTGTTTGAACTACAGTTTTCTGAATTTTTCACTCATGAGCAAGGGGGTCATCTCAAACAGGTGACAGGGACAGATGTTGCACACGAATGAAACTGCCAAAGAGGGCTTTGAAAAGAAGTCCTATATGAGCTTAAAGTGATTTTTTTGGAGCACCAGCAGAGATTATTATTTGCTGTCTGGAAGGCTTGGATTCACTTTGGAATCGAAAGCCTGTTGTAATTAAGCAAAGTGTCTTGCAGGTAGAGTTCTGTTGATAGCCCTAGATTTCTGGTAGGAGGTATAGTGTTCTGCCAAAGAGAGCTTTGGGGGTTTCTGTTTAAGAGGGCTTTGATACTGAAACTGAGATGATTGTAGGAGTACTCTGTTTTGTCTTTAGGTTATGGCCTGGTTTTGCTAGTTGGGGAAAAGTCAGGTAAAACTTCCCCAGGTTATAATGTTTAAGAGGAGTAATTTTAAATTTAAAGAGTTCTATTATGAGTTTTGGAGGTAGAATCAGGGGAGGGGGGTTTTCTCTTTGAGCACTTCCTTAAAGTAAAAAGTCCAGTTTTTACCAGGGGGCTTGAGCCTTGGAGGGCTAATGAGAGAAAACTTACCTGTGATTTTTTTTTTAAAGGAAAAGTGAAGTGAAATTCAAATTCATCTAAAGTGAAATTACAAGGCCACAAAATGGATTTGTGTGTGTGTGTGTGTGTGTGTGTGTGTGTGTGTGAAGAGAGGAACCCAAAGAAAAAGCCAATGCCAATGTGAGGCAGGTAAGTAATGACCTTGAATAAAACAATTTCTAGATCTAAAGCCTCTGCTGGTGAGAGGGCTTTCAAATATACGTTGCCTTCATTAGTTAAGGGGAAAGATCCTTTGCTTTCACAGCCCTGAATTGTGATCAAGTTCGGGGATTTAAACAGTGAATTAACATTTAGAATTTGGTTTAAGGGAGATTTAGAAAAATCTGTGGAGATGAGGGAAAACCAACCAGACTCAATCCCCAGCCCTCACCCCTGGCCACTTAAAAGCTTGACTCCTTTGTAAGTATGTTTCACAGATAATAACGGAGCGGAGGCCCTGGAGGTTTCCGTCTCCAGCCTTCTAGCAGGTTCACTCTTAATCTGGTCAGACAAGCAGATAGCTTTGGAGGGGTCAATAATCAGCTTTATAGTAGTCTAGTCTTCTCAAACGGCTGCTGGGAGAACTAACTCCTACAGCATTCCCTAATCACCTGCTAGCGACAAACGACTCACTAAAAAGCTATCAAGTAAAATTTATTAAAATGAAGTTCAGAGGAATTGAACGCCTTGGCCAAGGTGAGCTCCACACTTCTTCAGAAAGGCAGGCTGAGAGAGGGAGATATGGAAGTGAAGCTCTTTTTATCAAGTTCATGCAGAATAGATCCTCCCATCCAGATAATAGATTGGTCCACTCTCTTTCGGGTCCCAATCTTCCCTCAAACTTCTCAGGCCTGCACATCAGTGATTCTACTAGACCATCAGTCAACTTTCTCTTTAGGAAGTTCTTACCTTGTAGCAATGAAATTTCCTTTGTTTCCTACGCATCCTTCTTTTGCAGGGTCCAGTGAGAAGGGGAGCAATTGTCCTATGTCTTGATGGGGTCAATGCAGACAGGCACACTATTGCATTCCCCTTAAATCCCCTCAAGACTCAATGGGGGCTGGTTCAGGCACACACAGATTCCCCTATGGGTTCCCTGTGGTTTTCCCCATGGATTTATCCCCCTTACTGACCAATGTCCACTTGCTATTATAGGGCAACAGACAAAGAAGGCATCTTGCCAACATTAAACTCATAGGTTAATTTTAACAATATCATCATTCTGTACAAATGTAGTAAATGTCAATTATATCTCTTCCATATCTTATGACACAGTCTCAGTAGAATTGTCTGTCACTATGATTCTGAAAACTACTATCTAGGATCCTTTAGACTATTCTAGGAATTATTATCTAACACCTGGAAACTCGAAATTCCCATGACCATGGAACATGAGAAACTAACTCTTAAGAAGGATAACAAAATCCTTCTTACATACAAAGTAGTACTTAGAATATTTTTAAAAATCAAAAAAAAGTCTCTCCTCTGCCTTTCTGACTGTGGCTAAAGTTGGATAGGTAGGCAAGAGGACAACAGATGAGAGAAATATTAGAAATAGTGGGATAAGATATAGTGTGTCATTGGTAAGAGAAATGTGATAATTGGAATAATTAAAACTATCACTTTTAAAATCAATTACAGTGGATTAACTGGACATCGTCTATAATGTGAAATGTTTGAAATAAATAGACCTTGTGTAACATAAAACTAATTTAAATTCAAAATTGAGATTCTATATGATACTAATTGGAAAATAGATCCAAGTATAATCAAATTCTGTTCTCATTTTAAATGAAATTTATTATTAATACTATCATTATCCTATGTGGATCAGGAAGTTGGTTCGTAAGCCAAGATATCCAAATTATGTAATTTTTTAATGAGTTAAAGGTGCCTAACATTAATTTCACAATTCATTGTTCTAGAAATATTATTAGAAAAGTTTACTGCTCTTTAATTCTTTTGAGTTATGGATTTAATTGCTTAGTTGAGAATTATTTAACTCCCTCTGAAAACTTGAAGGCTTTTCTGCTTGGGAAAACTTGCCAAACCTAGCTAGCAAAACCCTTTGAGAAAAGGAATCAGTCATTTGCTATCTTATGGTAAGAATTTCTAAAAACAATAACATAATATTTTAGCCCAGGACACTTAAAGTTAGTCTAATGATAATAGATGTGAATTCAAATTGTTTGTAGAACTTTATATGTATTTCCTAGTATATGCAACTGGAAATTCTGGAGTGGGGAGGGGATTGGAAACGGAATACTCATATCTGATAAGTACCCAGAGCTGGAAATTTTTGCCACATATTTTAAAAAATCAAAATATATGAATTTATGGATAATCTTTTTCTTTTGGAGTGCAAAGAATACTCCAGTGTCTTGGGATTTAAAATGTTATGAGTGATTAAAAAAATGGATTTCATTTAAGCCAAAATCTTTCTTGAAGGAAATAAGAATGGGGTCCTATTGTATTCTCCTATCACAATAATTATGGTACATCAGAATCTAATATAAAAGATACTTGCTATTTGATATTAATAAATTTAATGATTAGAGATAGAACAAAGATGGAGGAGTAAAAGCAGGGACTTGCTTGAGCTCTCCCCTAAAGCCCTCCAAATACTTGTAAAAAATTACTCTAAACAAATTCTAGAGCTGCAAAACACACAAAATGACAGTGAAACTTGTCCCCAGCCCAAGAGAAGCCTGGAAGGTCAACAGGAAGGGTCTATTACATCAGACTGGGAGCACAGTTCAGTCCAGCATGGACTACACCAGCATAGACCAGGCCAGAGCAGGTCTCAGGAGACTGAATCACTGGCAGCTGTGACAGTTTCCAGACTTCTCGACCCAGAAACACCAAAGACAGCATAGAAGGTAAGTGGGGAAAACCATCAGACCTGGGTGAGAGAGGGTCCCTGTCTCAGCCTGAGGGCAGAAGAGGAGGTAGTGTGACCATGGCAGCTGCAGCAGTGACTGCTTTCTGAACTCCAGGCCCACCGATGGTGAGGGGATCAAACAGCTGATTAGAGGGCAGTTGCAGGGATTCTCTTTGCTTTGTGCTAAGGGTAGGATTCCCTTGCTTTGCCTATGCTTGGATCTGGGTCACAGTGAGGAGAGGAGTGCTAGTGTGATGGAGCTTGTGATACAGTGAAGAGGGGATTCTCACAGTTGCAAGGCATCAAAGAGTGCTTGTGGTCACTCAGACTGGAGAACAGGCCAGGAAAGGAGTAAAACCCTCTCCTTTGATTATTTTTCCTTGGAAGAACTAAAGATTTGTTGGCTCCTAGAAGTATCTCTGAAAACTATTGCACAAAACCCCTAAAGTTTGGAGCAATACACTGCCCCTCCCCCACTGGAAGCAGAATCCTATGTTGACAAAGAATTAGAAAGTCAAGTATTTGGCTGGAGAAAGGAGCAGACTAAAAAAAAAAAAAGCCTGACTATAATATCTTACTTTGGCAAAGAAGATCAAAATGTACAACCAGAAGAAAACAAAGTCAAAGCTTCCATATCTAAATCCTCCAAGAAAAATTTGAATTGGTTACAGGCCATGGAAGAATTCAAAAAGGATTTTGAAATCAAGTAAGAGAAGTAGGGGAAAAATTGGGAAGAGAAATGAAAGTGATGGAAGAAAATCATGTAAAATGAGTCAGCTTGCTAAAGGAGACCCAAAGAAATACTGAAGAAAATAACACCTTAAAAAATAGACTAACCCAAATGACTAACCCAATAGACTAACCAAAAGAGGTCCAGAAAGTCAATAAGGAGAAGAATGCCTTGAAAAGCAGAAATGGCCAAATGTAAAGGGGGTCCAAAAGCTCACTGAAGAAAATAATTTCCTAAAAATGAGAATGGAAAGAAGGGAAGCTACAATATTATGAGAAATCAAGAAATTATAAAACAGAACCAAAAAAATGAAAAGATAAAAGACTGTGAAAATATCTCCTTGGAAAAACCACCGACCTGGAAAATAGATCCAGGAGAGAGATAATTTTAAAATTATGGGATTACTTGAAAGGCATGATCAAAAAAAAAAAAGTTTAGACATTATTTTTCAAGAAATTATCAAGGAAAACTGCCCTAATATTCTAGAACCAGATGGTAAAATAGAATTGAAAGAATCCACTGATTGCCTCTTGAAAGAAATCCCCAAAGGAAAACTCATAGGAATCACTCTCAAAGATTTATTTTGCTTTATGGGGTGAATGCAAAATACATACATACATATGTGTGTGTATGTAAATTTGGAGGGTTTAAGTGAACTATTACATATTCACTATCTATGTGGATTCAGTTCCTAACGTATCTCACTCTTTCAGAATGATATGACAAAGGTAAAGAAACTTGTGGAAAAAAAAAAGATGTGAATTGATTAAGTTGTGAGATCAAAGTCAGGAACCTCTTGTTTATATTTTAAATAATAGGATTTCAGTACAGTCAGTTATGTTAGTGAAGAGTAGTAACTTATGAACTACCTTGTGTTGCCTTAACAGGAAATCTGATTTTGCTCACATTTGTTATTTAATTTGGGATTAGAACCTGTGTGTAGAGCAAGCCCTAAAATATATGCAAACTACTTAAGTCATTTTAATGTTGTTGTCATTGTGTAAAGGAATTCTGAGAGCAGTAGTTTGTTTATGTACATTTGAACATGACTAATAACTGAATATGTTTTACAATAAACAACTTTCAGTCTCTGTATACAGTTTGGGGTCATTATACTTATATATCTCATCCCAAGTCCTTTTTATTTGTTATTAAGCATCTTAAAGCCAAATCATTTGTGAATTCTCAACCTAGGGAAGAAAAAAGCATCCACTTTTACCATATCACGGTGAGTTGTGATTTTTCTGTGATGGATCTCTTACTGTTACCAATATAAGATTGTAGTCAGTATTTGTTATCTAGGATATGCGATCCTTGAGAACTGAATCCACTTGAAGCTTTGATTACTGGAACTCCTTGTTTAAGACCTTATGGGACTATAATTGATATTACTCCAAGTTTGACTCCAGGTGCGATCATAAAGGAATGCTACTGAGCCAATGAATTGAAAATGCCAGCAACCCTATAGGGTTTACATTCCTTAATGGCAGGTGGAGTTCTCACAGGAAAGGTTGGGAGAACAACTCTTGGCAGAGGCTAAGGGTAGGATTCACCTCACTCAATTTCCCCAACATTTGAATGAAAAATATTCCACCTGACTGGTTTTAAGCCTAGCTCAATGCAATTAACTATCTATATAATTTTTGCCTGGCATTGACGTTAATTTAGGGAAGTATAATTCCCTTACTATGTAGCAATGCCCCTGATTCTTCTTTTATGGCAAATTTCTATAATCATGTTAGGTGATCAGTATAAACATAACCAAGTAAATTTTTTTAAGTTAATACTGAATTACTATTATTATAGTGAAATATAGGTATAAGATCTGAACTATTTGGTATAGAATTTGTTTAACCTTGTCATCTGCTTGTTGTTAATTATATGTTCAGATATAAGATAAGATCCTTTAATTTCTCTTAATAGTATATGGTGACAATTAAGCAAATGAAGCAAACATTTATGAAAATGGATATAATTCTGTTATTTAGTGAGATTAATATCACAACTGTCTAAGTTATGTGTTAATGAAAAGAATAGCAGCACAAGTAGTTATTTCAAAAGAATGGTTTGTAGTCTACCTTGTAAATGACTTAAAGAGATCTACTTTTAGTAGGAATTATTCATTTAAACTATTCATTCAGTTTCAACTTTAAGTGAAGTTGAAGAAGATGTTTTATTAAAAGCAACTCATATAATAGGTATTCTTAAATTATGCATTTATACATTCCATCTTAACATCTTTGTTACAATTGAAGTTGATCTGGAAACTTTGAAATTAATTCATTTTTGCATTAGAGTCCATCTTCTTGCAAAAAATATTTTGTTATTAATTCCTTGGCAGAATCTCATCCTCCTAATGGGGGAATGAACAATTCCAAGTGTAAAAATTCTAATTTTCAGTTTGTATCTGAGTTTCTTAAGTATATCAGCATGACAGTTGGCTAACAAATAATTGTAAATTCTCTGGTCTAAACGGTTCTAAATTTGATTCTCTAATAATAGAGATACAAATGTTGAGCTAACTTTCATTATTTGACCTGGTTATTGAAAAGGAAAATTAGAATTCTATAAAGACAAATTCTGTAGTTTGTAGTTGTTGCTGCTGTGCTTTTTGGCAAGAGAAGATGATCTCTACAAATGATTTGAGTGAGAAGACCACACCCAGATCAGAGGGTGGCAGCAGATGGTGTCTCAATAGCTATTTCAGATGAGACTTCTAAGCCTTAAATGGATAATTTTCTTTTATTGTTTATTTTTTATTTTAGTATCTTTTATCCATGAGGTCTACTTACTAAAGGGGGACTAGCTCCTTTGATTTTGTTAATGTGATCATTTTCTTCCCCTTACCCATCATAAGCTCCATAGTTAACAACCTTTCATGAGGTGTTTGTAATATCAGTTAGTGACTCATTGAGGAGACTTTGTCTTTCAATAGAATTATAAGGGGGAGTGTAATAAATAATTACTTCTCTCTGGTATTAATAACTAATCATTGTATTAAGCCCAAGGTTTTCCCCTTTTCTACTTCCTCAACCAGAAATCAAGCAGTAAGGGAAATCATCTCTCTTAACGATTTACACAGTCCAAGATCTACTCAAAGATAGTAAAGGAAACTATAAATTTAGGCTAATGTCAAGGTGCATTCTACTCGTTATGTTTACTCAGTTCTGGGAAAATGTGGATACTCCTTTTGCCAGACAAGTGATATGGAAATTAAGTCCCTTTAGCCCAGATTTGGGGGATCCAAGTCATATTCACCAATAAGCTTCATTGTAATGTAGTCCATCCTCTTGTTGTAATATTCATTTTCTCACTAATTTTTGCCCCCCTCAGGTAATTGCCCTTCAGAAACACCTGTTCTTCCAAAAGCATATAAATTGTAAACCCCCTGCCATTAGGGATCTTAGATATAAGAGACTTCATATGACCAGCCTTTTATGAATAAACATCCTGGTCCTATTTAAAAGTGATCAAATTACCCAGAAATTATGTTTCTTGGAACATTTTTTTAAAAATGCCACAATGGGCAAACAGTACTACTGACAAACTTTTGAATATCATGGTGTTGTTTCCTCTTGGGGTTTCTCTCTCCCCAACCCCATTAGCAGAGGCTATCACTAGTCATTAGGTCTTATGAAGCTGATGTCTCAGTTGAGAGATGGACCAAGTGTGAGACCTTTTATTTTTCTATCTTCTGATAATCCAATTATTATAGTCACATTTTACTCCTACTAGTTCACCACCGGAATAGGGGGAAATAACCTGTAACAGTTTTTTGGTAGGATTGTATTCATGTTCTAGAAATGTTTCATGTTGCTTCCATTCAGTGGTATAAAATTAAAATGGTCAGGCTCTGAGCTTCCCAAAAAATGGTGAGATAATTCTGAACTTTATCATTTCTGCCAAATGAATCTCCTTTGTAGTTTGTGCTCAATTGTTTCCCACTCCCTCATGGATTTCATGCTCTCCAGAAATTTATCATTTCACAAGATGAAATCAACCATGAAATTTGCACCCTTCCTTCATTGTGCTTGGAGAGGATGGGGAGAGTAGACATTGGAGAGCTCCTTCCAGATTATCCACCATTTAAAGAAGATGCCTAGGGTATTCACTTTCACCATTTACCACCCTGCTACTTTCCTGGTCTTCATGATCTTCAGAAACTCATCATTCTGCAAGATGAAATTAGCTCTGAAATTTCCATATTCTCAAATCATTCCTAACTCTGGCTATAGGATTTCATGCCCTCAAGTCAGAATGACTGCCCCCATTAGTCTGTGATCTCCTTTAGGGCAAGGACTAGCCAGTCTTGACTGCATGAAGTGAAGGAACATTTTACTATCCTTGGATGAAGTTAGCTAGTCTGCAAAAGCTTGCCTATTACTTGAATTTTTGAAGTACACATTAAGAGATGGTAACTCTTTCCTTTCAGCACATCAAGAGCAAGTCTTTCACCTCTGTAATACGACTAACATCTTTCAACAGTTTCAAAACACAAGAATTAGGGCTATTCTTCCTTCTTCTACAACAGGGGTTGGTTCATCCTAAAAGGGGACAATATAGTCTCAGCCTTTATTTTCCTGATTGTCCAAGGATATTAAAAAGTTCACCCACTCCATGCAGTCAAGGCCCCTCTGACTTGGTATATTTCTGAAGACCACACTAGTGGTCTAACCAGATGTATCTTCATGTAGAGAAAAGAATATCCAGAGAAAATGTTTCACTATCCTTTTTGGCATATCCTTATCATGTTAGGGCAAAGTAGATCTTTTAATTGTTCGGTGGCTTGGAGAGTACCTGATTTCATCCCAACATCAAGCCTGAACTCAATACTGGCATTACAGCTACTTCTAGCAATCTTTCAGAAGCTACTGAACTAGAATGGCAGGAAATGTCTATTCTATTTTGGTACCAGGATTCTCTGATCTTGATTCCAAAGATGCCATGATGAAATGTCTTTGGGTAACATCAATTACTTCCTGGTACCATATATGAAATCTGTTATAGTGTATAAAGTCAAGTAGAATACCAAAGCTCTATCTCCTATCATTTTTCTGAATTCACTCTTTGTAATAAAGCTTCAGTCCCCCAAAATTCATGGCCTCATTTGGAATATTTCATCTCTCTTAGTTCTTCATCAAGCATCTCCTCCCAATACCAGTCATCTGAGAAAAGGAAGACGATGAAATGCAGCAAAATTCATATCTGCTGATAGCATTGTCACTAATAGAAATGGCTGTAAGGTTGTTGGTGGAGTCTTTGAGGTACATATTAACTTCTGTCCCTCTCTGTCATTGCCTTTCAAAACCCAGTCTGCTAGACATCATCTACTTAAATAATTGTTCATTAGACTCTCAAGTATATGCAGTATGTATATGCCTAACTCAACCACAATTCTAACCAAATATAACTGCTCACTAATTATGTATTTCTGGTGGCTTTCACATCAGGTAATTCCTTTCTCTTTCTGACTTGATTAATTCTATCTTCTGTTTTCCTTATTATACTTTTTAGTAACATTTTGACCTTTGAGTCCAGGTGAGTATGGGTAAATTCCTGCCTTACTTTCATAACCCATGTAGGATGATTTCTGGGAGTAGCTTCTTTCTGTCACAGACCCTTCTTTGTCAAGTCTTACCTAAAATATTTTCACTCTTTCCAATTCCTAACATTTAATCCAATTTCCCTCTTTCCAGTCAGTTGAGTACCTGTCCTTTCCTGTCATCTAGCAACCAGAGCTTTCTTAGGAAGTTGGTAAAGGGGGAGGCGGGGGAGAGCCAAGATAGGGGAATAACAGCACAAACTTTCCAGAACACTGCCGACAAGCCAGTCAAATACCTGTAAAAAAATTACTTTAAACACATTCTGGAGCTACAGAACCCACAGAATGAGAGAGTGAAGCAGATCTCCAGCCTAAGACAGCCTGGAAGGTTGCCTGGAGGTGTGTCTATCACCCCATGCAGAGGGCAGAGTGCAGTCATGGGCTATGCTGGCATAGACAGGACCTGAGCAAGCCTTGGGGAGACTGACTCTCTCACATCTGTGGCAGTTTTCAGACTTCAGGTACCCAAAATGCCAAGGACAAATTGGAAGGTCAGTGGAAAAAGCCTGTGGGACCAATGTGGGAGAGTGGAGTGGTACAGTATCACCCCCAGGGCAGCAGAGGGAGAAGGGGGCAAAAAAATCCACAGCAGCTACAGCACCAGCCAGTGGCAGCTTGCAAGTTCTGTTTCTGGAGTTCTAAGCACACAGATTGTGGGGCAGGGGGGATGGAACAGCTATCAGTACACCCCCTAACCCTAGTGGAAGCAGAGATTTACCTTGACAAAGAGCTCAAAAGTCAAGTAAATGACTGGGAAATGAGCAAAAACTGAAAAAAATAATCAGACTATAGAATCTTACTTTGATGACAAGGAAGACCAAAACGTGCAAACAGAAGACAACAAAGTCAAAGTTCCTCCATCCAAAACCTCCAAGAAAAATATGAATTGGTCTCAGGCCATGATTGAGTGCAAAAAGGATTTTGAAAATCAAGTAAGAGAGAGGAAAAATTGGGAAGAGAAATGAGTGACGTAAGAAAATTATGAAAAATGAGTCAACTGTTTGCTAAAGGAGACCCAAAAAAATGCTGAAGAAAATGACACTGTAAAAACTAGACTAACTCCAGTGTGTCACACATAGACCAGGACAGGTTTCAGGCCACCATTGGCAGCAGTTCTGAGATTGCTCAACCCACAAATACCACAGTCAGCTTCAAAGGTCAGTGGGGAGGGCTCCTTCACCCAAGACAGGAGTGAGGTCTGTACCTCTGACAGCAGTCACTGCAGCAGCAGCTGCCATTTTTGGAGCCCTCTGCCTAGAACCCCTGGGGGAATTGAGCAGTGATCCAAATCTCACCCTGAATGGCATGAATCACCCCTTGGAAATCTCTGCCTAAAGTCCCTTAGGGAATTGAGCCACTGATCTGATTCTCACCCCTGAGATCCACCCAAGGGTGAAGAAATTTTTAGCCCTGAACTCCACCCAAGGGTGAGGAGGAGCACTGGCAGTAGAGGTGGAGACAGTTGTGGTGAGGGAATTCCAACTGCAAATTCTGGGAAGAAAAGTTTTTGATTGCTCCCAGACCAGTGTGCAGAGCAGGAGAGGAGTAAACTCCTCTCCCTTGACTGTGCCCCTTGAGGGAACTGAGAACTTACAGGTACCCAGAGTATACCCTCCTTTTGACAAAGGACTCAAAAGTCAAGTAACTGACTGGAAAATGCCTGAAAAAGGGAGAAAAAAATAAGACTATGGAAGGTTACTTTCTTGGTAAAAAAGGTATTATCTACCATCCTTTCGAATGAGGAAGAACAAAGCATAATATTGGTGGAAGTCAAGAATTTCACATCCAAAACCTCCAAAATAAATATAAAATGGTCTTAGGCCATGGAAGAGCTCATAAAGGATTTTGAAAATAAAGTAAGAAAGGTGGAGGAAAAATTAGGAAGAGAAACAAGAGTGATGTAAGAAAATCATGAAAAGTGAGCCAACAGCTTGCTAAAGGAGACCCAAAAAATGCTGAAGAAAAGAACACTTTTAAAAAGACTAAATCAATTGGCAAAAGAGGTCCAAAAAGCCAATGAGGAGAAGAATACTTTAAACAGCAGAATTAGCAAAATGGAAAAGGAGACTCAAAAGTTCACTGATGAAAATAGTTCTTTAAAAATTAGAATGGAGCAGATGGAAGCTAATTACTTTATGAGAAACCAAGAAATTACAAAACCAAACCAAAAGAATGAAAAAATAGCAGATAATGTGAACTATCTCACTGGAAAAACAACTGACCTGGAAAATAAATCCAGGAAGAGACACTTTAAAAATTATGACACTACCTGAAAGCCAAGATCAAAGAAAAAGAACCTACACATCATCTTTCATGAAATTATCAAGGAAAGCTACCCTGATATTCTAGAACCAGAGGGCAAAATAAATATTGAAAGAATCCAATCCAAAGATCACCTCCTGAAAGAGATATGAAAAGAGAAACTCCTGGGTATATTGCAGACAAATTCCATATTTCCCAGGTCAAGAAGAAAATATTGCAAGCATCCAAAAAGAAAAAATTCGAGTATTGTGGAAATACAATCAGGATAACACAGGATCTAGCAAATTCTACAGTAAGGGATTGCAGAGCTTGGAATATGATATTCTAGAAGTCAAAGGAACTAGGGTTAAACTGAGAATCACCTACCCAGAAAATCTGAGTATAATACTTCAGGGGAAAAAGTGGTCATTCAATGAAAACTGAGGACTTTCAAGCATTCTTGCTGAAAGGACCAGAACTGAATAGAAAATTTGACTTTCAAATACAAGAATCATTATTAGCATGCAAAGGTAAACAGGAAAGAGAAATCATAAAGGACTTTCTAAAGTTGAACTGTTTGTGTTCCTATGTGGAAAGATAATATTTTTAGCTCTTGAGATTTTTCTCAATATTTGGGTAGGTGGAGAGAGTACATGCACACGCACACGCATGCACGTGCACCCACACACGTACACACACGTTGAATAAAAAGAGATGATACCTAAAATAAATAAAATTGAGAGGTGAGAGATGAATATATTGGAAGAAGAAAAGGAGAAATGGAATGGGGCAAATTATTACTCATAAAGGAAGTAAGAAAAAACTTTTTTCAGTGGAGAAGAAAACGGGAGGAGGTAAGATGGAAGAAAGGAAGCTTACTCTCTTTACATTTAGGTTAAGGAGGGAATGACATGCTCATGCAGTTTGGTATGAAAGTATATCTTGCACTACAGAAGGGTAGGGGAGAAGGGGACAAGTAGTGTGAGGAGAATGATAGAAGGGAGGGTAAATGGGAGCAATCAGAAGTAAATACTTTTGGGGAGGGGAGACAAGGTCAAAAGAAAGAATGGGCAGGATAGGATGGAAGGAAATACAGTTAGTCTTACACACCATGAATACTATGGAAGTCCTTTGCAAAAGTGCACATATACACCCTATATTGAATTGGTTGCCTTCTCAGTGGGAATGGATGGGGGGAGTAAGGAAGGGAGAAAAGGGGGAATTCAAAGAATTAGGAATGAATGTTGAGAATCATTTTTGCATACAACTGGGAAATAAGAAATACAAGAAATGGGGTATAGAAATCTATCTTGCCCTACAAGAAAAGAGAGAAGAGGGGCATAAGGAAACAGAGGGGTGTGATAGAAGGGAGGGCATGTTGAGGGATGGGTTAATCAGCAAGGTGTGTTATAGGGTGTGGGAGGGGAGAGATGGGGAGAAAATTTGGAACTCAAAAGTTTGTTGAAATGAATATTGAAAACTATAAACAGTTAAGAGAAACAGACTAACCTAAATGGGAAAAGAGATCCAAAAGGCCAATGAAGACAAGAATTCCCTAAAAAGCAGAACTGTCCAGATAGAAAGGGGAGGTCCAAAAGCTCATTGAACAAAATAATTCTTTAAAGATTAGAACGGAGATGGAACTTAATGATGATGAAAAATCAAGAAATCATAAAACAAAAGGAATGAAAAAAATAGTAGACAATGTGAAGTATCTCATTGGAAAAACAACTGACCTGGAAAATAGATCCAGGAGAGACAATTTAAAAATTATGAGACTACTGGAAATCTATGATAAAAAAAAAAGCCTAGATGTGAACTTTCAAGAAATTATTAAGGAAAATTGTCCTGCTATTCTAGAACCAGAGGATAAAATAAAAATTGAAAGAAGCCACCAATTGCCTCCTGAAAGAGATCCCAAAAGGAAAACTCCTAAGAATAGTGTAGCCAAATTGCAGAGCTCCCAGGTCAAGAAGAAAATATTGCAAGCAGCCAGAAAGAATTCAAGTATTGTGGAAATGCAATCAGGATAATACAAGATCTAGGAGCTTCTACATTAAGGAATTGCAGGGCTTGGGATATGATTTTCCAGAAGTCAAAGGAACTAGGATTAAAACCAAGAATCACCTACCCATCAAAACTGAGTATAATACTTCAGGGGAAAAACATGATTATTCAGTGAAATACAGGACTTTCAAGCATTTTTGATGAAAAGACCAGAGCTGAATAGAAAATCTGATTTGCAAACACATGAATCAAGAGAAGCATGAAAAGGTAAACGGGAAAGAGTAATCACAAAGGACTTACTAAAGTTGAACTCTTTGCATTCCTACATGAAAAGATATTATTTATAACTCTTGAGACTTTTCTCAGAGTAGTTGAAGGGATTACATACATATAGACAGAGGGCACAGAGTGAGTCGAATAGGAAGGCATGATATCTAAAAACATAAAATTAAGGGATGTGAGAGGAATATATTTGGATGAGAAAGGGAAAAATAGAATGGGGCAAATTATCTCTCTCATATTCTTACTTACTCTCATATTTAGCTTAAGGAGAGAATAAACATGCATATTCAATTTGCTATGAAAATCTGACAGAAAAGTAGGGAAGAAGGGGGTAAGTGGAGTTTGGAGTGATGATAGAAGGGAGGGCAAATGAGAGGAGGGCATACTTGGAAGTAAATATTTTTGAGGAGGGATAGGGTCAAAAGAATAGAATAAATGGGGGGCAAGATAGGATGGAGGGAAATATAGTTAGTCTTTCACAACATAACTTTTATGGAAGTTTTTTGCATAACTACACGCATATAACATATATTGTACTGCTTGCTTTCTCAGTGGGGATGGGTGGGGAGGGAGGAAGGGAGAGACAGAACTCAAAGTTTTAAAAATGAATGTTAAAAATTGTTTTACATGCAACTGGGAAATAAAATATACTTGCAAAGAAATCTATCTTGCCCTGCAAGAAAATAGAGGGGATGGCAATAAGAGAAGGGAGGGGTGTGATAGAAGAGAGGGAAGTTTGGGGGAAGGGGTAATCCAAATGCAAGCTGTCTTCTAGTGGGTGGAAGGGAGAGAGGGGTAGAAAATTTGGAACTCAAAATCTTTTGTAAATAAACGTTGAAAACTAAAAATAAATTACAATTTTAAAAGAAGGAAGTTGGTAATGAAGGGAATAGTAAATGCAGAAGTACTGCTAGACTATTCCAGATAAATGGCATATACAGTCTCAGAGACTTTCTCCCCATAATACTGAAAGACATTAAAGACATTTAAAGGTTAGAGAAGCAATTTGGCAATGTGGAAGACCTTGAAATCTCAGCACTCTGATGTACTGTGTTATCCTTGTTATGAATTATGTGCAAAGTCAAATACTGGTCCCCTTAGGCTATCAATTATTCTCTTCCACTTCTCCACATGCCTGCCACTTCTGTAACATTTTGATGACATGGGCTATCCTGGGAGTCAAATGGTTCCTCACCACACACATTCCTCTCAAAAGTCTCATAACAATCATTACATTGACTCATATCCAACCTTTTCTACATCTCCATGTTTCATCTGTTCCCTAGTCTGTGGGACCAATGTAGGAGAGTGGAGTGGTCCAGCAACAAAGGGGAAGGGGGCAAAGGAATCCATAGCAATAGCAGCAGTAGCAGAGGCAGTGGCAGCCACCATTTCTGGAGCTCTAGGCCCACAAATTGTGGGAGAATCGAGTGGCTGACAGTACACCCCCACTGCCCTGACAAAGAGCTCAAAAGTCAAGGAAAAGGCTGGGGAAATGAGCAAAAACTGAAAAAAGAATCAGACTATAAAATCTTACACTAGTGGCAAGGAAGACCAAAGCATTCAAACAGAATACAACAAAGTCAAAGCTTCTCTATCCAAAACCTCCAAGAAAAATATGAATTGCTTTTAGGCCATGGAAGAGCTCAAAAAGGATTTTGAAAATCAAGTAAGAGAAGTAGAGCAAACTTGGGAAGAGAAAAGGAATATCATGAAAAATGAGTCATTTGCTTGCTAAAGGGGACCCCAGAAATGCTGAGGAAAAGTCTATTAAAAAATAGACTAACCCAAATGGCAAAAGAGATCCAAAAAGCCAGTGAGGGAGAATGCCCTAAAAAGCAGAATTGGTCAGGTGAAAAAGGAGATCCAAAAGATCACTGATGAAAATAATTCCTTAAAGATTAGAATGCAGCAGATGGAAGCTAATGACTTTATAAAAAATCAAAACATTATAAAACACAACCAATGAAAAATAGCAGACAATGTGAAATAGCTCATTGGAAAAACAACTGACCTGGAAAAGAGATCCAGGAGAGACAATATAAAAATTATGACACTACCTGAAAGCCATGATCAAAAAAGAGTCTAGACATCATCTTTCATGAAATTATCAAGGAAAACTGCCTTGATATTCTAGAACCAGAGGGTAAAATAAATATTGAAAGAATCCACCAATTGCCTACTGAAAGAAATCCCAAAAGGAAAACCCCTAGGAATAATTTTAGCCAAATTCCAGAGTTTCCAGGTCAAGGAGAAAATATTGCAAGCAGCCAAAAAGAAACAATTTTAGTATTGTGGAAATACAATCAGTATAACACAAGATCCAGCAGCTTCTACATTAAAGGATCAAAGGGCTTGGAATATGATATTTCAGAAGTCAAAGGAGCTAGGATTAAAACCAACAATCACCTACACAGCAAAACAGTATAATACTTGAGGGGAAAAATGGCTATTCAATGAAATAGAGGACCTTAGAGCATTCTTCATGGAAAGGACAGAACTGAATCGAAAATTTGACTCTCAAACACAAGAATCAAGAGAAGCATGAAAAGGTAAACAGGAAAGAAAAATCATAAGGGGCTTACTATAGTTGAACTGTTTACACTCCTACATGGAAAGATAATATTTGTAACTCTTGAGACTTTTCTCAGTATTTGGGCAGTTGGAGGGATTATGTACAGACAGAGGGCACAGGGTGAGCTGAATAGGAAGGGATGATATCTAAGAAAATAAAATTAACGGGTGAAAGGAATACATTGGGAGGAGAAAGGGAGAAATGGAATGGGGCAAATTTTCTCTCATAAAAGAGGCAGGAAAAAGCTTTTTCAATGGAAGGGAAGAGAGGGGAGGTGAGAGGGGGAAAAAGTGAAGGGTACTCTCATCAAAAATCTTAAAAAGGGATACACTACAGGAAAGTAGGGGAGAAAGAGAGAAAGTGGGGAGTGGGGATATAGAAATGAGGGCAAATGGGAGAAGGGAGTGATTAGAAGTAAACACTTTCGGGAAGGGACAAGGTCAAAAGAGAGAATAGAATAAATGGGGGGCAGGATAGGTTGGAGGGAATCATAGTCTTTCACAACATGACTTTTATGGAGGTCTTTTGCATAACTACGCAAGTATAACCTACATTGAATTGCTTGCCTTCTCAATGGGGATTGGTGGAGAGGGAAGAAGGGAGAGAAGTTAGAACTCAAAATTGTAAAAACAAATGTTAAAAATTGTTTTTACATGCAACTAGGAAATAAGAAATACAGATAATGGAGTATAGAAATCTATCTTGCCCTACAAGATAATGGAGCAGATGGAGATAGGGGAAGGGGAGGGATGTGATAGGGATGTGATCTTACAAGAGAAGAGGGAAGATTGAAATAAGGGGTAGTCATAATGTATGCTGGGGGGAGGGGAGAGATGGGGAGAAAATTTGGAACTCAAATATTGTGGAGATGAATGCTGAAACTAAAAATAATTTTTAAGATAGTGTAAAGAGGTCCTGAGATTAAAAAAAAATAAGGGACTAATAATTTGGCATTGAAATTTAAGAAAAAAGAATTTTGGACTACCAGAAAACCATGATTTTTTTTTAAAAAGTGCCTAGACATATTCGAAGAAAGTTATAAAGGAAAACTTCCCCAATATCATAGAACAGGAATGCAAAATAGAAACTGAAAGAACCTGCCAACCACATCCTCAAAGAGATCCCAAAATGAAAATCCCAGAAATATTACAGCCAAATTCAAAAGCTTTCAGGTCAGGGAGGAAATATTCAAGCAACCAGAAACAAGTCAAATATCATGGAGTCATAGTCAGGAGTACGCACAACGAGGGCTTGGAATATTACATTTCAGAAGGCAAAGGAACCAGGATTAACTCGCCAAGTAAAACTGAATATAATCCTTCAGGGGGAAAAATGAGTATTAAAACAGATGATTTTCAAACATTACTGATAAAAAGATCAGAGCTGAATAGAAAAGTTGGCATTCAAATACAAGACTCAGGAAAAGAATAAAAAGATAAACATGAAAGAAAAATCATTAGGGACTTAATAAGGTTTAAACTGTTTACAATCCTATGTATTCCTCATTGCCCTCTGTATAAACTTCTTAGGAGTTACATGTGAGTTGATTATATTGGGATGGTCATGCCCCCCAAAAAATGGAAAGGTGAGAAAGGAATGCACTGGGAGAAGGGGAAAAGGAGAAGAACAGGGAAATTTATCTCACACAAAAGTGGCACCTAAGAAGGAGTTTTTACATGGAAGGGGAAAATAAGGTGGGGAGAATGGAGAGTGCAACAGCAATTTTTGTCAAGTGGCAAGTTCTTATTGCAAAAGCTTGAATCTTTGGTTTGGATTATGATTTCTAATCCCATCTGCTCTCTACTTCTGTTTTATGGATGAATTCAACTCCAGTTATGATTACTAACTATATATTTCCCTTCATTCCATTTTTTTTGCTGTTTAGCCTTCATTTTTTTTACCCTGTCCCTCCTCAAAAGTCTTCTTGCATTTAAACATGAATTCCCCTTGATCCACCCTTCCTCTTGCAACCTTTTCCTTTTCTCTTACCCCCTTTCCCTACTACTTCCTTTTTGAATCATATTTCTGTACCAAACCGAATGTGTCTATTCTTCCCATTTTGAACCAATTCTGATGAGTGAGCTTCAAATAAAAAACAAAATTGAAGGCAATCTGTTGAGTTGATAAATAACTGTTTAAGAATAACAATATACATACCATTTGGTAATTTGATTAAATCGAAAAATGTGAAATGGAAATTCATAATAGATGAAATGGTAATAAAGGAGCTTGTTAGAAAATGAACAAAATTTGGGGAAAAAAGATAATTATTAAAAAATCAAACACCCAGATGATAGGTGAAGACACAAATAATTTTAACAACCCAATTTCAAAAATGGAAAATTGAACAAATTCTAAATGGCTATGGGGTGGGGTTAGGGGCCAGAAATTACTGAAATCTAAGGGACTTACAAGTGAACTCTATGAAACTTCTGTGAGACAAATGTGGTCTTAATGAAACCAGAGCAGAAGAGAGAGAAAACTGATATATTAAGTTTGATAACATTTCATTCACTATCTCCTATTTCTATTGGTATATGTTCATAAAGTTACTCACTGTGACTATTTTATCTTATACCACTAATACAGGAATATTTAAATATTAATATAGCAATGACATAACATAATTTAAATTGCATGATTATATTAGTAGATGTAGCGGCTAAGCAAAAGTCCATTAATCTTATATTTTAGTATTTTTTTTTAACATGAACACTATATATACTTTTTTCAATATGAAATAGTATTTCTCTTAAAAATGAGTTTTATTTGTAATGAGAAAATACTAGAAGCTTTTCCACTAAGTATAAGTAAAGCAAGGGTGTCTCAGCTGTAAGAAAAGAAGGTTAATTAATTTTCTCATTCTCTGTGCTTATCTTTCATTTCCTATTTGTAGATAAGGATTTAGAATATTCTGAAGATCTAAAGAAAATTAATTGAAACAATTATCAATTTTAATAAAGTAGAAAAATGTCCCAAAAAATGAGCCTTTCTGTATATTACTAACAAAACTCAGGTAGCAAATATCTTTTAAAATCATACCAAATAGTTACTATATATGTGTGTACATGTATATATACATATATACACACACATAGATATGTTCTGGAAGTCTAGCAAAACTAAACCATGTTAATCAAGTCTGATAGTAAATGGCATACTTCATACATGCTCTCTTTACCTATACAAAGAAAGAAATGCGATAATTTTTCTCATCAGGATGATGTTTGTCTCAGAAGAGATAATTCTACAGCATTCAGATTTTTGTGTTCTTTCCATTTACATATGTTGATATTGTGTATATTATTTTTCCTGATTCTTTACCTGTTCGTATGTCTTCTTTTACTTCTGAATTTCTCATTCTCATCATTCCTTATAGCAAACTAATAGCCCCTCACATTGTTTTGGGAGTATTTGTTTGTTTTGTCTGATCGGTTGGTTAGTTTTATTGTTATTCTTATTGTTTGCCATTCCCCATTTCATGAATATCAACTTTATTTCTAGTTTTTCCTACTAAAAAAAGCACAAAAAGTGCTACTGTAAATGTTTTGATGGATATGGGACCTCCCTTTTTATCCATGACCTTCTTAAAGTATTTGCCTAGCAATGGAATCACTGGGTAATAGAAGGTGGATGTTATAGTCGTTTCTTAGCATAATTTCAAATCAACATCACTGAAGTAAAGTAAACTGAATGAAAACAAATCCTGAGGGCTACATATTGACTTAGAACACTACAAATAAACATTATCCATATTCTATATTCATTTCAGAAGTTTCGTGGGCTGCTTGTGGCCCATGGGGTAAGAGTGTGATGCCTCTTCTTTGTAGACCTAGTCCACCAACAATATAATAATATGATGTAGTAATGGGCACAGGGTCTGGCACAGGGTGCTCAATAAATGGTTGTTTATGATCTTTGTTTCTAGTTTCTCCTACATATAGCTGCTTTGTGCATAATTGTTTGTATGTTACCTCACTTAGTAGACTGAGTGTTTTGAGAGCAAGAACTGTTTTTTTTTTTTCCCTTTCTTTGTATCCCCAGAGCTAAACAGGGTACTTGAAACATAGCCAGAACTTAATAAATGCTTATTGACTGACTGAGGGGTTGTGGACAAGCAAGCATGACAACCAGTCAAGTCAACATCAGGTGTTCGTATCTTTTGTCATCTTATTTTCTGGTGAAGTGAAACCTCAGCTATTGCATTCTTCTTATTAGTGATTTGTAGCAATCCTTCATGTAACCTGCTAACAGTTTACAACTCTTCTTTTGACAGTTCTTCATTCATAGCCTTTGTTTATCCATTGAAAATGTCTCTTGGAAATATATACACGCGCACATACATACACACATCTATCTATCATATATACACATATATGCACACTTATGTGTGTATATATACAGACATGCATATATATACATATATTTTATATGTGTGTGTGTGTACGAACATGATATCTATTTCCCTCTATATCATGGATATCATTCTGTAATCAGATATTTAATACAAAGATTGGGTGTTTATTGTAAGTTCAGGATCTCTCTCTCTCTCTCTGTTTTTCTCTTTCCACATATACATACCTAAACACATACTAGTGTGTTTAGATGTATATAAAAATATGTGTGTATGCACATATATACATATATATGTAGACAAGTATTTTCCATATTAGAATAAAGCTACTACCCTTACATATATGATAATATAAGATAATAGATAAACGGTCAGATAATACTAATCTGAGTTTTAAAAAAGGTATCATAACTTTTCTTTTCTTTTTACCTTGATTTCCAGATAAAACCCTTATCCTCCTTACCTAGAGAACCATCCCTTGTAACAAATAAGAAAGGAGTTCAATAAAACCAGCCAACATATCAACCAAATCTGACAGTAGGTATTGGCAGAATAAACAGCTTTCAAAAGAAGAAATGCAAGCTAGTCACCATAAAGAATGCTCTAAATCACTAATACAAGAAATTCAAATAAAGCAATTGTGATGTTCCTCTTGACAGTTCTAAAATTGGCAAATATAGAAAATGGTAAATGTCAAAGACACTACAAGAAGGCAGGCACTCAAATGCACTCTTGGATCTGTAAACTACCCCAACTGTTCTAGGAAACAATTTAGAATTTTGCCAGATGGGAACTGTGCATATTCCTCAACTTCCTTTGAGGTATGTTCCTAATTGTAATATCACAGAATTGAATACATAGGCTACAGATATACAAAAATATTTATAGCAGCACTTTTTGTGGTAGTTAAAAACTGGAAACAACAATGGATGCCCATCAATTGTATAGTGTTTGAATGAGCTATAGTATATTAATGTAGTAAAATACTACTGTGCAGTAAAATGCAAACTCTGAATATGAAAAATGCAGAGAAACTTGGGAAAAGATGCCTAGCAAAGTTAGCAGAATTAGAACAATGTATACAGTGACCTCAATAATGTCAAGAAAATCTTTGAGAGATTTTAGGATTCTGACCAATGAAATTATTAATGATGACTTCAGAAGACTCATAAACAAGCTTTGTGCTTCTAAGTAAAGACATAGTAGATTAGAGGTATGGCATGAGGCATCCATTTTCAAAAATGAGCGATGGATTAATTTTTTTCTTGACTACAATTTTCTTATAACAGAGGATTATGTGGAGAGCAAGAAGTCATGAGTCCATGACAGAGACATTTTAAAAGGCCATCAATAAAGCTCTTAACCTTTTTTTGTTGTGTTTCTCCATATTGCTCAATTACCATAATAATGAACACCAATTTTAATGACACTTTAACATACAGTATTTAATTTAAATTGAATTTTCTGGTATGTTTGGAAACATACTATCCTGCTATCCAATTAGAGCCTAAAAACTTCTACAGGGATCCCTATAACACTAGAGCATCCAAAATGGAGATCCTAGAAAAAAAAAAAGATCCTAGGAAAGCTTTTCTGCAGTGTACATCGGCTTTGCATGGCCAAAGGGCATATGTAGTGCAAAGTGCTTTGTGTTCAGAACCAAGGCTACAGTGAAGTTGTACAATATAAGCACTCCCAAAACTCCTCAGATTCATTACAGGTTTGATTTTTAACTAATTTGGGGTTGGTACGTGTTCAGAAAACTTTTACTGTTGTTGAATTTTTTCAAGACCCCATATGGGATTGTGACTCAGAGTTTAAGAAGTGCTGCAGATGATGGGATTTGAGCTGAGTTTTAAAGAAAGTCAGGCAAGCCAATAGATTGAGGCAAGGCAGAAGATTGTTGTAGGCATGGGAAATAATAAGTGAAAAGCCTCAAAATTAGGAAAATGGAATGTCGTGTATGAGTTGTAGCAAAAAGGAAGCTCTTAATGGATGGTACAGTATGTGGAGTGGAGTAAAATGAAAGAAGGGTGGAAACATAGAAAGTAGCATATTTGTGAAGAGCTTTAAATGGCAAACAGGACTTTTTATTTGATTCTACATGTAATAGGGAGCTGCTGGGACTCATTGATTGAGGCAGGGGTTCCATGTGTGTGACATAGACCTGTTATTTTAGGAAGATCACTCTGACAACTATGTGAAGAATGGACTGGAATGAAGAAAGACTTAAGGTAAAGAGACCAAAGAGAAACTATCGTAATAATCTGTATGTGACAATGAGGACCAGCACCATGGTGGTGGCTCTGAGTAGAGAATAGGGACCATTCTCTGTGATGTCATAAAGGGAGAAACTGAAAGACTAAGAAATAGATTCAATATGTGGAGTGGGAGTGAGAGAGAGAAGTCAAGAAGGAAGCTGAGATTGTGAGTCTGGGTGACTAATAGGTTGGCAGTACCCTCAACAGTAACCTTCAATGGTTCCTATTATCTCTAAGCTTAAATACAATCTCTACTGCTTGGAATTTAAAGTCCTTTCAGTAACGTCTGATTCTTCATGACCTTGTTTGGGGTTTTCTTGGCAAAGATACTTGAGTGATTTGCCATTTCCTTCTCCAGCTCATTTTACAGAAGAGGAAACTTGGACAAACAGGATTAAGTGACTTGCCCATGGTCATACAGGTAGTAAGTGTCTGAGGACAGACTTGAACTCGGGAAGATGAGTCTTCCTGATTCCCAACCCAGCCCTCTTTCTATCGCATCATCTAGCTGCCCTATTACATAATATTCCTTTCCAAATAACATACAGTGCAGCCAAATTGTTTCTTATGCATGACACTCTATCTCTTGATTCCACGTCTTTATATTGGCTGACTCCCATGCCTGGAATGTACTGCTTCCTCGGTCTCTTGGAATCATTAGTTTCCTTCAAGGCTCAGTTCTTGGGCCAAATCATGTGAAGCCTTTTCTAAACCCTACTCTGACACCTCTAGGTACCAGTATCTTACTTACCATGACTAGACTCTAAGTTCATCATGGAGAAGGATTTTTTTTTCACTTCTGTCTTTCTGTTTTCAAGACCTAGAATTATACCTGGAATGCAGTAAGCCCTTAATAAATGTTTGTAGATTTATTGATGAAGTAAAGCTTTGTAACAACTACTTAGGGGAGTAGGCTAGATAATCAAAAAAAGAATAAAAGATTTCCTATTGAGCAATGTGAGATGAGTTAAGATTATATAACATGGGAACTAACGGTAATGAAGGAAACATGAAAAATCCTAGAGTAAAGCCAGATCCCTTCAAAATCAACTCAAGGTCAACAAGAAAACACACTAAATAAAATAAACGACCCATAAGCAAAATAGATAAGTGAACATAATTTATGGTAAAAAGACTTCATCTTCCTCCCTAATTTCTTGAAAGATAAAGAAAAAAATCCTACAATTGCCTCATTTTGCCATTGCCTTGTTCTGACCCAAAGTAGAAATAGAGGGATAATTGCCACACTACCACCTGTATCACCACCATTCCTTGACTACTAAGTCATTACAACAACTTCTGAAAATACAAAGCCAAGAGAAGGTAAGAAAGAAATTGCAAGGCAGAGGTCTGCCCCAGGTACTTCTCATAGAAATACTGAAGAAATGAATATAAAAACTTTAATATGATGAGGAAATAAGGAAAGCAACTCTGGAACAATTATAACTAACACACCTGAAAAGAAATCATGAGGATTCTATCTTGTGCCTTATTCAATCTGATGATGGCAAAATGCAAGAGACTGATTAAGACTGAATCATATTAAAGCTTTCCAAGTTCATAATCATGAGGACTTAATGCTGCATACAGAAAGACCTGATACTTGGGAAATATTATACTATAGCCTGCAGAATTAGTGAATCTTAGTGTTATCTCACCCTAGCCAGGTGATATATTCAGTATTGAATTAGATTTTAAACATACTTTAGGAAGAACACTGATAAGCTGGAGTGAGACCAGAAGAAGAAAACCATGAAGATGAAATGTTTTTGATACTTACCACACAGAAAATTATTGAAGGAATTGGGACAGGTGACTCAGGAACTTTGAAGAGCATGATAGCTATCTTCAAGTACTTGAAGGACTGTCATTGGGAAGTGGGTTTAGATTTCTTTTACTTGTCTTTAAGGCAGCACTAGGAACAATGGATAAAAAATGAAGAGCCCAATTTAGATTTGATATAAGGAAAAATTTCCTAATTACTAAAGCTATCCAAAAGTGAAAGTGTGGTCACTATGGGAACTGGATGGGATAACTTTCATTGGAGATCAAGCAGAATCTGAATGACCACTTGCGGGTAAGATCCTAGAAAGGATTCTTGGTTAGGTGAAAAATGCTCTAAATAGCTTCTGAGGTCCCTTCCACCTCTTTAAATTCTGTGATTCTGAAACTATTTGCCATGAACCCATTTATACACATTCTGATCCCAAGGTTTAGGTCTGTCAATGCCCTCATGGTCACTCTCTTCCCAAGTGAAGACTATGGGAAACTCAGAAATTCTGCTATTCTAGAATGCTGATTACTGCCCCATCCCCTCCCTGAGCTATCCATATTGATCAAAACCCTCTTCTATCTAATACAGAGACCCACTCAGTCTCTAAGCTCCTTCATTCTTAAGGAAAATGATCACTAGAGGAGTGGTCTGCATGTTTCTAAATAGTGCCTCTCATTCTCTCTCATGACTAATTCATTTTCTCTGGCTGGATCCTTTCTTACTCACAAATTTGCCCTTGTTCTTAATTCTTTCAGGCTTCTTTCATTTCAGAGGACTGATAGCTGCTAAAGAGCAGCCCCAGCCCTACGCTTTATCCTCCCTTGGAGAATTAACACTGTTGTTTTGGGCTTCAATATTCCTTCATCATTTGGACTTTGGCTCTTCTTTGACTGGAATAAACTTGGTGAAACTATCTGAGTCTCTGGAAAGTAACAACATGCAATTATGTAATAATCTGAACTGGATTCTGTCTTAATTCTTAGTATAGTTGGGGTTTTTGGTTTTCTTTTGTTTTTCACATTAAAATCTTTTTTCGATACTCTCTTTGCTAATTTTGGAACATACTGAAATTCAATAGACAAGAATTGGTTCTTCAACATAGCAACAGTCTTTAGTGAATTTCAAATTTCATTAACCTTTTGCGCATCTCTTCAGAAGACATTAGATAAATTTAATTATCAGATTCTTTAAAATAAGATGTCTCAATTGAGAGAAAACTATAAATGTTCTCAAAGTTTTATGACCTCATTTCACCCCTTTGAAATAAATGTGGACATCATGTAGTCTTTTAATTTTCAACCTTGGTTCCAGTGCATCAGCTTTCTCCGAACCAAATGACAATTCTCTCTTCAATTGCTGCTAACAACTCTAACAAAAATGGCATTTTTTCTGGTGGTGTATTGCTGGTAATGCTATTGTATCAAATAGTGGATATTTATTTGAGGAAAAGACCATTTTTACTATATTTGGAATAAATAAGAACTGCAATCTCTAGCTTTCTCTCCATTTCCTAAAGCTGACTTTTTGGAGTTCAACTTCCTACTCACAAAAATTATACTTTTGCTTTTCTTATATAAATCTGTGTGTGTTCATCCTTCATTGACAAAAAAGATCATGCCATCAGAGAAAGAATGACATGGCTTGCACATGACTTTGTTTTGAGTGAGGGAGGGCTGTGCAGGTCACCAGCCTCACTTCTCCAGAACCATCTGAATCCAGTGACCAGATATTCATCAGGATGACTGGAGATGACCCAGGATGAGGCAACTGGGGTTACACCTTGTCCAAGATCACACAGCTAGTGAGTGTCAAGTGTCTGAGGTGAGATTTGAACTCAGGTCTTCCTGACTCCTGCACTGGTGCTCTAACCACTGCACCACCTAGCTGCCCCTTATACAAATCACTACATCAGTCAAAGACTCTTCTGCTAATCTTTCATTTATAATGAGATGGTAGCAATCTTCCAGCTAGGAAACTGACTCTTTCCTCCCTGGTAACACCGTTTGGAATGATCTGTTCTGCTGTTCCATCTAACATTGTTCTTGTTCAGTTGTTTGTCATGTCTGACTCTTCATGACTCCTGGGGCTTTCTTGGCAAAGATACTGGAGTGGTTTGCCATTATTTTCTCCAGCTTATTTTACAGATGAGGAACTAAGGCAAAGAGGGTTAAGTGACTAACCCAGGATTATACAGCTAGTGAGGGAATTAAGGGGATTAGAAGAACTCTAGTGGTAGAGGAAATTGAGTGAGCCACACTGACTTCATCTTGTGACTCAATTCGGGATCCTCCCTCGTTCACTTATTATTTAATTCATTCAACTATGGGTCTAATCCAATTTCTGTCTTATGATAAACCTTTATTCAATTGTAGGAATTGTGAGAGAAATTTGTTTTATTGTTTGAATCTAGTATTTTGTGGCTGGGAAGTTCTATCATGTCAACCTGCTGCTAAGAGTCCTTTAACTAAGGACATGGGTTATGCTGACCAGAAACCCAGTCAAATCCAAAAATTAATGAAAGGGGTTTTCTCACAATTGTACATCTCAAGCAACCCCATATGTCTTATATGAAACCTGGCCCAATACTGAACAATCAGTTATTGTTTCCATGTTCCTTTAATTCAATATAGTCACTTTGGGGGGGAGTAAGACACCTCTTTTTCTAATTTCATGGAATTGTACCTATTTCCTCTCCCTCTCCCAGCTTGGAAAATCTTTAATCTTTTCTCTAATTAGAAATAAGATTACCTATTTTTGTATGCTAGTTGTTTTTTAATTGGTCATATTTGATTAGTTTTATTGTATAAAATTTTCTGCCCTCATATTCAGGGTCAGCTTCAAAAGTTTAGGAGTCTTGATCCTGGTTTGTTGAGCAATTGGTATGCATTGCTTAATAAATTGATATCCTTGGAAATTCAAACCTTTATGTCCTCAGGAATTTCATCTTTCACCTACCACAGTTTTTGGTAAGTCAGCCAGGTTAAGTCAGAAAACTCCATAGAGTACTCTGATTAATCTTTCATTGAGGGATTTTTTCACAAAAGACAACCTTTGAAGGCCAGACTCCTGCTCTCAATCCCATTTCTTCCAAGTTAAGGTTTAAGTTTGCCCCCAGGAGAAAGGGGAAGTTTAGAATTTAGTTTAAATTAAAGATTAGGTTTTCCCACAAAGGTGGAGAAGAATTATAGGCTCCCATAGTAGTAAAATACTGAAGTATTCCCCCTTTGAAAAGTGCATTTTGCCATGAGACCCCAGGGTAAAAGTGTGCTGGTAAATTGGCACTCCCTTAAGAAAATTCTTATTATCCTGGAAACAGGCTAGCTTCCCATACAGAAACAGAGGTTACTAAGATAGAGTTCTCAAATTATGATAAAATATATAGAAATCAAAATGGTCCCAAAATTGGTCCAAAAAAGAAACTTTTAATTACTAAGAATTTTGGAAAATTGTGCACACTTTTTTCTGTCTCATTGTTTTGTCCATGTCTTTTAAAATGCAGGAAAATGTGTCTTGTGTTTAGCGCTGAATGTAGATTCTGTTACCTTTAAAGATTTCTAAAGGAAAAATGAAGTGAGCCAGAAAAATTGCTAAAAAGCTGTAGCCAAAGAGTTTAGTATGCAAGAGAAAATTAATGAAGTTTCATACTTGAAGCAGTTGTCCAAGTAAACAGTACTACCTCTCAATTTAGGTTTTCAGCAGAAGATTAGGTTAAGAGGGAAAAAAGATATTATCTTTATCATTTCAGCCTTGACTACATTGTAATTACTGGGATAAAGTCAGATAATCAAAGATAGGAAAACATTTTCCTGATTTATAGAATTGCTAAAAATATCTTAGTAGGTTTTAGAGGTTATAGATTAAGGAGATTAATCATTTCAAGATTGTAGGGGAGAACTCTTGGGACTTTGGGTAATTGAAGAAAGCTTCTCTTTTTCTTGTATGATAAGGCATTTGGCAGAAACTTAACATGTGCTGAAATTTCTTAGTGTATTTTGAGATACCACTCTGTAGAATTTGCTTTAAGGAAAATAAGAACTAAATTCTGTAAGTTTCAAGGATAACAGAACTCTTTTTCCTCTAAAGGTTAATAGAGCTATTGTTTCAGTGTAACGAAAGAAGCTTGTGTTGTGCTTGTCCGTTTTCGAAGAGGACCATAACATGGAGAAATGATGATATGACTTTGTTTTGAGTGAGGGAGGGTTGTGCAATGGCCCTAGCCTCACTTGCTTCTCTTTAAGCCATCTGGATCCAGTGACCAGATATTCCTCAGGATGACTAGAGATGGCCCAGGATGCAGTTAGAGATCTTTGACCTTAAGTCTATTACGGTACCCACTTAGGGTTAGGTAAGGCCCATACAGTGAATAGGCCTGTTTAAGAAGTAGTCAGGAGTGACCCCTTTAATGTAGAAGAAAAATAATTAAATCAAACTGGAAGGGAAGGGAAACAGTTACAATTGATAATCACTCTTCAGCCAGGACGGATCCAGGAAACAACCCTTAAGTAGAGTGTAGACAGGGACCCAGTCTGTGGGCTTCAGAGTGCAATAGGTTTAAGGTTTAAGGTCAGGAAGGGAAAAGACAGGAGAGGGGAGGGCAGGACAGGTGTGGGGAGGACAGGAGAGCAAAGCAAAGCTGGCCAGTAAGCCCCAGCTAGTTTAAAAGTAATCCCAAAGTGATGGGAAAAAAATGTTTAAATTTACCTGGTACTTAACCCTTCCTTGATCATGAAAAGCAAAAAGATTATTTAAATCAAGGAGCATCTTAAGAATGAGTACAAATTAATTAAGGAATGAAAAAGGGTGATTTAAACCAAAAGGAATCCATGAGGAGAGATCCCCTTTATCCCCCCATCTCAGCTCAGAAATTGCCCTTCTGTCACCTATTCCAGCTCAGAGACTCCCTCAACTGAGAAAACCTCCCTCTTCTAACTCCATTAACACCTCTCATCTCAGATCAGGTCCCCAAATAAAGGTTCTGGAAAACACTTGTTTTTTAAATGCTGGGAAAATGCAGGGAAATCTGAATAACTGTATGATCTTAAGCAAGTTATCTTATCTCTGTTTGCCTTGGTTTCCTGATCTGTAAAGAAGAAAATAATAGTAATACCAACCTCCTAGGATTGTTGTAAGGATCAAAATGATACAATAATTATGAAGTGTTTAACACAGTGACTAGCATATGGTAAGCACTATATAAATGCTGACTATTATTATTTCTTTAATTGGGTATAATTACTTTTAGATTTTATTAATATAAAATGACAAAGGTAATAAGATTAATAATTTTCTATGTAAAATAATTAGGAAATGCATTCAGCCAAATTGCTATCATCTGACTTTTGTCTCATGTTTTAAGTATTTAAGTATATACATCATCATTGTACTTCTAAATTTTTCCTATACTGTGAAATTTGGAGAAATATTGTATCAAATGCTGTCAAAATGCTAACTTCATCTGGATTCTGTTAGATTATGAGTGAGCTTTTTAAGGAATGTGATTATAAAAATAGACATCTGAAAATTGCTCAATATTTAATGGGGTATATTTTATTTTAAAACACATAATAATAAGTTAATATAGTAAAGAATCAGCTATTTGGAAATGTTGGTCTATCACCTATAAAAATGTATAGAGTGGTTTTAAAAATGTAATTTTAATACATTAGTATGAATCAACCACCCATTATTTGCCATATGTCTGAAATCCGAGAATACAGTTAGTTTTAATTTGTAAATAAAAGATAAATGTAACTATTAGTTACATGAGGAAATTAATAATATTTAAACAACAAGTTGTAATTAATGAAATTTTGTTATTAATGGAAAAATTTCTTATGACTAATTTTGTTATGAGTTTTGATTAGCAGTTGGTCATCTGAATTGTCATGAAGCCACCAATAGGAGAAAATGGCATGTGCTGTAGTCTGAGAACTACTACAAGTGGATGTCTGTTCCTGGGAAAAGTTGAGGGAATGACCTAGGTATGACCTAAGATTGGATCATGTTGACTTGCTTTCCCCAATGTTCTATTTCTTCTTCAAACAGAAAATTTTCTCATCTGGTTAATCCTGAGCCTGGTTTTTGATACCATGTGACTACATGATTGGCTAGCAGATATGACATGCATAAAATCAAAGAGATGAGGAAGTTTTTCTCCTCTTACAGCATAGGTCAGGTTAGTCCGTGCACATAAGTCTTGACATTGATATACCCTCCTTTTCCTTTCATAGCAAATTTCTGTAATTAGGGTGGGTGACTAGTAGAAGGCTTATAAGTACAATACTAAATCTATTAATAGATCAGTACTGGAACATCTCTGAGATATTATAATAGACTGAAAGAATGAAAAATCTTATAGTTTTAATGTGTATTTGTGGTCAAATTATAATATAGAGATGATTTCCTCCTAAAGGAGGAATTAGATAATGTAATAAGACAAGAATCTAATGCAAGAGTTTTTTAATTAAGTGAAATAGTAAATGATGAGAAAGCAAAAAGGTTAGATTGTTTCCTCTAAGAACTATAAACTTATGTATATAATTGGCTTCCAAATGTATCTAGCATGGAAATTCAGACTGTATTTTTTGGTAAAAAGTTCTCAAAATTGGATTAAGGATTTTACATTGATAATTCTAAAAAAAAATAAAATTATTTTCCCATTTTAAGTATATGTCTTACAATTTTAAAAGACAGGATTTAAGTTCTAAGTTAGACTTTCATTTTTTAAGCTTCCTATAACAGGTACAGAGTAAGTAAATAAACAGCAAATGGTATATAAAAACTAAAATTCCCTAAAGTTTCAGGTTTAGAAAACTAAATTTAAGGGATTATCCTAAATTGTATTAAGTCTTGTTACTGGCAGATTTTGGAAGAATTATCTACAAAGGAATTTTTACAAGTGATTTAGAACCCCTTCAGAGCTTCCCTGAGAATGAGACCTATTCCAGAATGTCCAAAAGAAGATATTTCCAAGGACCAGATGACTACATGGGTCATCTGGGAGTCATAATAAAATATACAGATTAACTGGACATTGAGAGGTGTTACTAGGATACAAGGAGACTTAATGCTAGTTAATATTGATGATCATTATTATATTGCTTTGCTCTTTTGTTTCATGGGGGTTTTTTAATATTTAAGTTTTATTGCTTACCTTGGTGACATGAAAATCTCCCTTCTCAAAATTAGTCCATTTCGAACCTTCTAAATAGTTTGATCTATAACCTGACTTATGTAATTCTGAATATGAATATATGAAAAACTTTATAGATTTGGATTATAGATAAGTAATCCGTAGGGAGAATGAGTTGCCACTCCTCCATGAAGCAAAAGGAGGAATTGAAGAAATTGGAACAGCAAGTGATAATGGGAATTGAGTGAACCACACTGCCTCAATTCTAGAGTTAGCTCAGTTCCCTTTTTATTCAGTTATGGGTCAGGTCCAATTTCTGTCTTATGAGAAAACTTTGTTCAATTGTAGGAATTATGAAAGGACTTTGTTTGAACCTAACTCTGTGTGACTTAGGAAGCTGAACCACCTGTACTGCTTTTTTAGAAACCCTTGACTAAGAACTTACGTTATGCTGACCATAAAGCCAGTCAAATCCAAAGATTGATGAAAGGAGTTTTCTCACAATTGTACATCTCAAGCAAGCCCATATGTCTTATCTGAAAGCTGGCCCAATACTAAGCAATCAATTATTGTTTTCATGTTCCTTTAATTGAATACAGTAACTTGAGGGAGTGAGACACCTCTTTTTTCTGATTTCAGGAAATTGTACCTGCTTACTCTTCCCCTCCCAACTTGAAAAATCCCTAAGCTTTCTTCCAATTAGAAATCAGATTACCTAACTTTATATCCTACTTAATTGTTTTCTTTTAATTAATTGATCTTACTTGATCTGAAAATCTGTCTTCTCCTGTATTCAGGGTCTACTTTCAAAGCTGAAGGGTCCTGATCCTGGTTTGCTGATCCTTGTATACATTGATTAATAAACTGATATGCTGGGAAGCTTGAACTTTCATTTCCTGAATCACTTCATCTTTATCTTGCCCCCAGGGCCAGATTTGAAATCATAGGAACATGAGTGTTCCTCACTTTAGCCCCCACACTTTATCCTACCACCTATCTGCCCCTATACCATCTATTATCAGAAAGTTAATATGCTCCTTCTCTGGCATCTGTGTAATTCAAAGTGGTCTCTTAAGTTTTGCGGATATTATAGAAATAGTATTGTTTGAAGTTTCAATACATTAATATAAACTAGTTATTTCCAATTACCTATCCAAATTTTCAATGTTCTTTTCTTGGCCATGACTGACTTCTATGCTTCCAGTCTTTGGATGCATACTATATGCCAACATGTTTTATCTGTTCTCATTGCATCTACCTTAAATTGAATCACTTCTCTGTCAGTCTTTGGGATACTTTTGACAGGCATATGCCAATTCATTGCAAAATATGAAAGGCCATTTGAATTCACAAACCTGAAGTAACCTGGAAAAGATGCATGCAGAAAATATAAAGGAAATGTAAAGTTGATTAATTTACATGTTACTTCCTTATATCTCTATGATATTATTATACCTAGCATATATATAGCACTTTTTAAGTGCTACATAAAGATTTATGAAAAAATTTGGAATATGATATTCTAGAAGTCAAAGAAACTAGGATTAAAACCAAGAATCACCTACCCAGAAAAACTGAATATAATACTTTGGGGGAAAAAATGATCATTCAATGGTATATAGGACTTTCAAGCATTCTTGATGAAAAGACCAGAACTGAATAGAAAACTTGACATTCAAACATAAGAATCAAGAAAAGCATGAAAAGGTAAACAGGAAACAATAATCATAAAGGACTTTCTAAAGTTGAACTATTTACATTCCTACATGGATAGATGATGTATATATATTAATATAATAATATATATAATATATGTTTGTAACCTTTGAGACTTTTCTCAGTATTTAGGTAGTTGGAGGGATTACACACACATACATACATGTACATATATGTACATATATATTGACAATAGAGCAGAGGGTGAGTGGAATAAGAAGGGATGATATCTAAAAAAGTAATATTAAAGGGTGAGAGAGAAATATATTGAGAGGAGAAAGGGAGAAATGGAATGGGGCAAATTGTCACTCATAAAAGAGGCAAAAAGAAAAGCTTTTGCAATGGAAGAGAAAAGGGAGGAGGTGAGAGGGAAAAAGTGAAGCTTACTCTCTTCACATTTAGCTTAAGGAGGGAATAACATGCTCACTCAATTTAGTATGAAAATCTATCTTACACTACAGGAAAGTAGGAGAGAAGGGGATAAGCAAGGTGAGGGGGATGATAGAAGGGAGGGCAAATGGGAGAAGGGAGTAATTAGAAACAAACATTTTGGGAGGGACAAGGGCAAAAGAGAGAATAGAATAAATGGGGGGGCAGGATAGAATGGAGGGAAATAGTCTTTTAGAGAGCAAAACTACACATATGTAGACTACATGGAATTGCTTGCCTTCTCAATGGGGATGGGTGGGAAGGGAGGAAGGAAGAGAAGTTAGAATTGAAAGTATTAGGAACGAATGCTGAGAATTGTTTTTGCATACATCTAGGAAATGAGAAATACAGGTAATGAGGTATAGAAATTTATCTTGCCTTTCAAGAAAAGAGAGAAGATGGGGATAAGGGAGGGGTGTGATAGAAGGGAGGGCATATTGAGGGAAGGGGTAACCAGAATGCAAGGCATTATGGGGTGGGGGGTAAGGGAGAGATGAAAAAATTTGGAACTCAAAATTTTGTGGAAATGAATGTTGAAAACTAAAAATAAATAGAAGAAAACTCCAAAAAAGAAAGAAAATGCTATGCTTATGGGGGAAAAAAATTATGAAGCAAAAGGTATGTGGAGAAAAATAAAAATATATTTCTTAAGTCAGGTGGTATTCCCTTAACTAAAGTTCTCTAACACTATGCGTTGCCAAGCACTAATGCCGTAAATGGTACATCATTAGTATTTCTTTTTGCTTCAATACCTAATAGTAGGTACAATGAAGCAACAATTTATTATTCATTAAAAATCCAAATAATCAAAATTGTCACAGGAAAATGTTTGTTTTGTAAAAGGAAAAACTTACACTAGGATATCCAATAAATCCCAGTGGGAAAACTTCCCCAGTACCCTGGCCACCAAACTCTAGCTACATTAATATTCACTCTCCTCTGGTGACCTTGGAACTGACCTGTGTTTATAATAGAGAAGATATGGGTATCAAGTCTGCCCTAGACTGAGCTCAGAGTACTAGAACTGAATGTTTTCTATGATTCTGCTAAAGGGTGGTTAGAGCTGCCTACACAGAAAGTTAAATCTTTCAATTGCCCAATATGGTTTTACCCATAAAGATTTGAGTACTATCTGACCCCTAGTGGCCATCTTTCCAAAACCTCTCATTCTGGGTTCTACCCTCGGTACACTTTGAAGCCCAGTGCTCCAAAACTGCACGACAAAAATATCAGTCCCCACACTCACAGCCTAACTGTGCAAGTACCCCCTTGTGCTTGTCCTTTACACTAAGCTCCCTGTCCAGAGATGCTAATTTCTCTTTGCAATTCTCCTGAATCATCAAAGGTAAAGCAATTGCTGGTCTCTAGTAAGACATTGGAATGTGTAAAGCAGTCTATTCATTCTTCCCAGAACATAATTCTCCATAAGCTTTAAAATGAAATTGTAGCAATTTCTACAAATGTCTTCCTATCCTCACCAATACTTTCCACTGGTGGAGGTGGGGGAGGAAAACACCAGATCCATGGCTTTTCTTCGATTATTGTCACAAACAGCGCCCCCCCCCCAAATTCTGGCATTGTTTGGACTAGCCCCTCTACTCCTAGCTGCCCTCCCCACCCTACCTCCAGGTGGCGACAGTGAGCTCAGGAATTTGCTACCCAGATATACACAATCCAATTGGATTTTTCTTTTCATGACTCCCAGGCATTCATTTTCAAATCTTGTTTACCTCATAAATTTTAAGAAGACTATACGCAAATGAATTTGTAATCTTTTCTGTTCAGAAGTTTCCTGCAGCAATGCAGATCCCAACCCCTCCATACCTGCTCATCCTGTGTGACTATATGAAAGGAGTGATTGACACTTGCTTATTGATTGATATGTATTTTCCTCAAACCTCTCCTACTCAGAAACCTCAGAAAAGGAAATTATGAAAGTAAATAAAACTTGAATCTATAAGAAAAAAACACAGAAACCACAGACAAGTTTAGAAAATCATTATGTGTAACAATGGAGAACTTGAAAACTTAGAGGTGCCATCCAGTGTCTGCCCTTCTTCTTCAACTTCTTACTTGGAAAAGGCATATTGAGTACAAGTTATCATGCATATTTTTGCTTTAGGATTCAACTGTGGAGGTTTCTACCTGGTTATCCCTTTAAACCACAAGAGGCATCATATAGTGATTCTGCTCAGTAATGAAAAGGAACTGGCAAACAATGACAGAAAAGGATGAGGGGAAGATATAGAAGTGGAAAAGCTAGCTATAGGGAACAAGAGTTTTCCATGCCTGAGCAAAAAGATACTAAAAATCCTAGTTTCCCCCACTAGAATTTAACTCTGGGCAAGGAGAGGTCCACATATCTCCCCAGAACAAAGGGATCTATGTCTCAAAAGAGAGAATAACCAGAGTGATGGAGGAAAATGGAGATAAGTGTCTGGGAATATGAGAGAATCTGGAAGATGAAAAGGCCAAAGGAGAATAAAAAATGAATCTAATAATAGATAATCCAATGAGAAAGCTCATAAAGAGAAAGAAAAATTAGTAAAATCTTAGTCCACAATGTTATAAAAGGTTATGCTATTAAGACAAATCAGCCAAAATTATACAATTAGAGACTTCTGCAGACTCCCTGGAGAATATGGAATAAGAAACTCTAGATTTGTTTAAAATATAGTAGAAATTAAATCTTGTTTTAAAATATAGTAGAAATTAATATAGTTTGTAAATCAGAGCTCTCAATGTATTTGTAACATAAAAAATGATATGAAAAATTTGGCAGAAGAGAAGAAAAAGATAACTTTACAAAAACAGATAAAGAGATTGCCTTTGAAAAAGGTATGTGCAGAGGTAATTGATTTAAGGATTATGGATCTCCAAGAAGAACACAACAAATTAAGATGTATAAACTGAATGTCATACTATAGAAAATAAATACAAGAAACCAACTAGAAATTTAGAGTATGGATTGCACATTAATTGACTGAATCCACAGATCTGTCAAGGAAAAGCTCCACATTGGAAACTACAAATAATGCAGTGGTTAAATATCACAATGTCAATAACCAACAAACTAGTTTCAAGCAACTAGGAGAAAACCCTTCAAATATGAATGTAAGTCTACTTAAACAACCCAGGATTATGTTGCAGTCATGAGAAATCAAAGAAGAGAATGTAAAGGATTTATAAAATCATTGTCCTTGAAGTGTGTGTGTTTTTTAATGAGGATGGGAATATACTATCATTTGATGGTTAAATATATTATTTGTAGGCTATATCTCAACTCCTGTGCCCGACAATTTGCAGTCAGAGGAAACACTATGGTGTCAAATGGAGTCAAATACATAACCAGAAAGCACACAGATCAAAGATAATAGCCATTGCAACAGATCTAAGCTGTTGTCTAAACTGTCTAATGTATTCTTTCTGGTCTGAAATCCTTCCCAAGAATGATTCCTAACATCTAGGGACCTAAAGAGTGACATGAGTAGACATGACTTAGGAAACCAAGGAGGAAAGATGATTCAAGCAGGTATAGGGAAATGAGAAGTATTTTAATAACCATGATAATAGCATAAACAATAGATATCACTTTCCATATATAGAAGAACCAACAAAAAGACCTGCTCCAGAATTTCTTCCAATCAAAAAAATAGGGGGGGGGAGCTATTTAAAGTGAAATCAAAAACAACCTTATTATAAAGTGGCCAGATTTCCATATCAGTCTTCACAAACAGTGAAAGGAACATTGAAAAGTCTGAAGAATTTTCCTTATGATATTTGGACTCTACTATCAACTACTAAAATCTGAGATTGGATTCCAGTGAAGAAAAAATCCATAGATTCTAGTGAGGCTGCAAATACAATTTTAAGAGATAATTTGAGGGGAAAAACTAAAAGTGGATGGATAAACTCAAAGACGATCAGGAGATGATGACAGATATCTGCTCCCTGAGAATTTAGTACCAAGAAGACTAAAGGACAAAAAATGCTAAGGATGCTTTTAAAAGCCAAGTGTAGGGGAGGATTTTAAAGATGATTTGGAGAAATTAAGAAAAGGGGAAGAATTTTTCCACTATTTGAGGAGCTAATATAGGTCAGTACAGAGAGTTTACATGAAAATTAAATATCTAGATTATTTGAAAACAAAGAGTCAAAATTAAGGCATTCAAGGGATGGCAGATTTTTTAAAGGAAAGGAGAGAAAACTTGTCTTTCGTTCTATGCCATTTGCCCTTACTAATTTGCTAGATACAATGAAGTTCAAGTAGCTTTATTACACAGAATTGGACTTGACCCATCTAGCAATTTCCTTAGGAATCTGGATGAATGACTCTGAGCTCTTAGAAGAATAATTTTTTCCAAAGCTAATATGGGTCCTTCATGCCATCAGAGAGACCCTAGCATAGGATGGACACTAGTATGAGTGTTCCAACAGCCTAGTCAATAGCCTCTCCCCTTAAGAGCTACAGCAGCAAGAATTATCAGTGTCTCAGACAATCATGCCAGAATGAGGATTTGGATTATACAGTACCAACTCAAGTGCCTGGCACATACTAGATCCCTGGTAAATTTTTTTAAGTTGACTTGCCCAGATTTCCAGGACCGAGAAACTTGCCCAGCCTGCCAGCCTAAAGAGAAGTAATTTCTTGGGTCCCACCAATGCATCACCCTATTCTGAGATCTCTTCCTTATTGGAGAAAACTGACTGTTTGATGGGGTATATACTAAAGTTCTCTAGCAACATCACTTTTAAGAATCCAGGGTGATCTTCATGGCATAAAGATAACCACATGAAAACAGAGTCCAGTGGTTTTTCCTAAGCTAGAAAGGTTTCAAGGATGGTGCCATAAGGCACCTGGTGGGCAGATACTCAGTCTTAGGGTGCAATAAGCAGCACATGAGATAGTTTATATAAAGCACTTCACACACACGCTCACACACATCAATTATTCCTATTACTTGAAGACTTGCCATTAGAACCTATTAAGACTTTATACTAAAGTATGGAAGATATATGGTCTAATTCTGTAGACCATAGATCATGAGATTTAGAGCTGAAAAGGAACATAATTTACCACTCTGAACCTGATTTTCCTCATTTGTAAAATAAGAAGATAGAAGGTTATTTTCTCAGAGCCTCAAAGAAGAAAAATTACTTATATCAGTAACTTACTACTTGTGGGGCCGTGAACAGGATTTGACCCCAAGTCCTCAGACTCCAAGGAGTAATTGGTGGCACAGTGAATAGCGTGAGGACACTGATTTCAGGAAGTTTTATTTTCCTGAGTTCAAATCCAGCCTCAGATCACTAGCTATGTGATTCTGGGCATGTCACTTAACCCTGGTAGCCTCAGTTTCCTCACCTATAAAATGAACTGTAGAAGAAAATGGTAAACCACTCCAGTACCTTTACCCAGAAAACCCTAAATGGTGCCACAAAGAATTGGGTATAACTGAAAAATGATGCATAAAGAACTTTAAATTTTTTTATTGACAACTTAACAATCGTCAACCAACATTTCAATATGCATAGAGCAGGAGAAGAGCTTGAGGCAGCTAGCTGGTGCAGTAGATAGAATGCAAAACCTGAATCAGATCTGACTTTAGAGAGTGTCTCAGTCTTTTCATCTACAAAATGTGAATAATAATAGTATGTTTTGACATACAGTTATTTTAAGAAATATGATAGCAAGCTTAAAAAAATAGTACCAAGATTGCCCACAATTTGTGTCCCCTTAATAAGGTTCACTTTAAAAGATGTTTTGTTTCTGCTCTTTATTTCACATCTATCTCTAACCACTAACCCACTTCTCATCATCATCCAAGGAGAGCCATCCTCTGTCACAGATTATATATAGTCAAGACAGATCAACACATTGGCTTTCTATAAGAGTTCATGTATGGATGGATGGTTCTATACCAACTAGTCCTTAAATTCTTAACCAGGAATCCATGAACTTGCTTTTTTAAATGATAATCATATTTTACCATAATTTGGCTTTTTAAAAAATCTACGTATTTTATTTTAAGCATATAAAAGTATTTTGAGAAGTGTATCATAGTCTTTGCCAGGCTACCAAAGAGGTCCCTTACACATCAAAGGCTTCAGAACCCCTTCACTAGTTCATTTCATTCCCTGCCAGAAAGTGAGAGAGGATGTCTCACTACTTTATTGAAGTCATGATTGACTTTGAAGAACCTCAGTTTCTTTCCCTCACATGGTTGTAGTCATTGCATAAATAGTTCTGGTTCTGCTTATGTTTTGTTCAACCCTTTCCTGATTGAAGGGCATATATTTTGTTTCCAGCTATTAACAGCTACTTTTTAAGAATGAATAAGTTTGTTCATATAGCTCATGATTCTGCTGCGTTTCTGTAGGACTCCTCTGGTCTTTCTCACAGGGACTTGATGATTTCTCAGTTGCTTCTTCCTGAGACCACCATTTTCATCTTCATTTAACTGTGTCATGTCCATTCCCCTGGTCCATACAAGTCTGTCCAATGGCACCTGAAATGAAGATGATGAAAAAAGAGCCAATCAGAAGCATCATGATGTAATGGAAAGACCCCCAACCTGAGAGCCACACACCTATCTCTAAACTTTTGCCCTTTCCATCTACTAACTGCATGACCAAGGGCAAACCATTTAACTTCTCTGGCCCTCTATGCCCATTCAACAATTTAAGATACCAGTACTTGTCCTGCTCTATTAACCTTGTAAGGTTGATGTCTGGGAATAATTCTTAAATTATTTGCGAGAACTATAGATATCAATCAATGCCAATGAAATATATGTTATTTCATATGTTAATTACTCAGGTTTAATGCTTTTTACCCTCTGTTATTTTTTTAATCTTTCTTGTAAGGAATGGTTGACAGTGAGGATGGAAGTGACATTGATAAATGAAGGTGGCATAAAAAGAAGATATCCATAAAATGTTTAAGAAGTCAAAAGATGCTGCCAAAAAAGAGAAAATGCATGTGAGGATCAAATGATATGATATATGTAAAAACACTCTGCAAAACTGAAATCATTATATAAACGTCAGTTATTCTGCTTTGAAGGGTTGATTTTTTTCTCCTTTAATATTGATTATAGGTTACAATTTTGTGCAAGTGCACAGTCTGTAGAAAAACTCTATCATGGCCATTGGCTTGAAAAAAATAAAATACAAGCAGAGCTCACTTCAGGGGCTGAGCCTGTAGTTGGGGGCCTCCTAAATTCAGCCCACAGTTGGGCCCACCTTCTCATTTAGAATCCCTGCATTTCCCCTTTTCACCAGTAGATAGTGCCCCGGGGCCATCAGTCAGACTGCTGACTATCACCCAAGAACTGCCAGAGATTGACAAATAAGCAGGTTCCTGAGCTTCAAAATTCAAAGATGGGCTTTTTTTTCTTTACTTTTTTGGCTGATCAGATTGAGCTGATCAGCAAAATTGAAAGCAGGGGAAAGAGAGGCTTCTATTCCAGATCTTTTCAGCCCTAGTTGGCTCTCTCAGTCGTCTGGAAAATGTTACCATGACTCAGTTATTGCCTCTGTAAACCTTCTACGAATTCAAAAACTGGGAATGAAGTGCTGGAAAGAGCACTCAGGAAGCAAGTTGTATCTCCTATTAACTTTAGAATCTCACATCCAAAGAGGTGATGGTCAAGCCCCACAGAAGAGCTAAGGAGTTTTTTTGGCAATCTAATTATAGGCACAAAGTAGGTAGGCATCTAAATGATAAGATTAGTGCCAAAGAGTTAGTCAACAAGGATTTATCAAGTACCTACTATGTACCAGAGAGTTTGCTAAATGTAAGGTTTATAAAAAAAGGCAAAAACATAATCCCTACCCTCAAGGAGTTAATATTCTAATGAGGAAGACATGGAAATTAGTAAATAAAGATATATACAGAATAGATACAAAATAAGTGATCTCAGAGGGGAAAGTAGTATGGGTATGGACACAAGGAAAGGCCCCTTGTGAAGGTAGGTGAAAAGGTGAGACTTGAGCTGTGCCTCAAAGTAAGCCAGAGAAACTGAGGCGACATTAAGGGGGCAGAGCATTCCAGGCCCGGAGGACAAATAGTACAATGGCACACAATGGAACCTTGTGTTCAAGAAAGGGAGTGCAGTTTAACCAATGAAACTTGATTATAGAGTGCATTTAGGGAAATGAAGGGTAAGCAGAAGGGCAAGGTAGGAAGGGACCAGGTCAGAAAAGTTTTAAATTTCAGAAAAGTTTATATTCGATGCCAGAGGTAATAGGGAGCCACTGGAGCTCATTGAGCAAAGAGCAGATGTGTTCAGACCAGTGCTTCAGTAAATCACCTGAGCAGCTAAATTAATGATAAAATATTAGATACTCTCAGAGACCATTTCATCCATCTTCCCTTTTGTCATTCTAATTTTATAGATGAGGAAACAGAGTCCCAAAGAGGCAAAGAAATTCCATGAGGCCATATAGCTAGCCTGTGGCAAAAGACGAATACAATCCTGATCTCTTGATTTTTAGGCCTGTATTCTTTCCACTCACAGAGAAAATCTAGAGGAATTTATAGCCCCCACTGTTCCCACTGTCCCCAACCACTTTGCTGAGTTGGCTGTCAATTTCAGGAATTTAAAGCCTAGCTCAGCTAAATGGCTCTTATTTTTGGAGCCCGTGGACCCTTTCTGAAAAATAGAGCCAAGGCTATGCCAGAGCTTTCCAGAATAAATGATGTCTAGCTTCTAAATGTAACAGGACTGGGCCCATCCTCTATGTGATATGAGCAGTTTAAATTCCTACAAGTAGCCCTTACCTATACTTGAAACTCAATCATTAATCCCTCTTTTAGATAAAGACCATGAAAGCCTCAGTTCAAAATGAAACATTACCTTTGAGAGAATTATTTATTGAACCATCATCAGTCACACGCACACACACACACCACATATATGTGTATGTATGTGTATATATGCCTACATATACACATACACATACTTATATGTGTGTATGTATGTATATGATGAAAAGGTTATATTAGTTGACTTTGATGGTCCTTTTCAGCTGTAAAAGAAAAAAAAGGAAAAAAACTACTATATGCCCCAAGAAGGGAAATGACTTACCCAAAGCCATAGAACAAATGAGTGACAGAATCTCAGTTTCCTTTGGTAACTCTTCCGCTAAGGCATACCCACTAACTGTGGCTTTCCCCCAAAGATATTTCCTGGGTCCTCTTATTCCTTTGTATTGTCTCGCTTGGGGTCATTTATCATGTATAAACAGATAATTCTCAGATCTATTTATCTAGCCCTAACACCTCTCTCTTGACCTACAGCCTCTTATCTCCAGCACCCTCTTGGATATCTCAAACTCAAAGTCTTGTAGCCATATTAAACTCAACATGTCTAAAACTGATATTCTTTTCCTTTCCAAGCCCTCTCCTCTTCTAAACTTCCCTGTTATTATCAAGGACAAAACTATTCTTCCAGTCAGCCAGGCTCACAACCTTACTGTATTCTCATACCCCAAGCTGTTGCAAACTATCACCATGTCTTCACATTTCTCTTACCTCCTAGGTCCTCGTCACCTCACATGTGGATTATTGAAATAGCATTCAAGTTGATCTTCCTGCTTCAAGTCTCTCCACACTGCAGTTCATTCTCAAATCAGCTCTCAAAGCAATCTTCCCAAAATATAGGCTTGACTGTGTCACTACCATCTCACTCAGTAAACGCCAGTGACTTCCTCTTACTTCCAGGATCAAATATAAACTCTGGCCCTTACAACCTGGCCTCTTCCTTCCTTTCAAGTATCCTTACACCCTTTTCTAACTCCATGCCTTTTCTTTGGTTATCTCCTGTTGCCATTTAGGGATGCTAGGACCACCAGTAACACACAGGTCCTGCCCATACGAATTCAACCCAAGCATTCTTTCAGTCAAAGACAAGGTTTATTAAAACACCTATAAAGGGTGATTCTAGAAATCTGCCGTATTGACTAGACTCTTAAGGAATTGTATTAAGGCATTTGTATCACTAATGAAAGTGGTCAATCCAAGTGGTCAAAGGAGACTGGGGTCTAGATAGGATCAAGGGTGGGAAGTAATCAGGGGGCAATCTGGAGGTAACAGAGAATGGAGGGCTGGGAACAGAGAATTGGAAGATTGGGTATAGGTCACAATGAAAGATCAGTTGAGAGGATTACTGGAATAGGTAGATACCTCAGGTGAACACCAGAGACTTGATCATGTGGGAAAGTTCAAGGAGGGGGGCAGGTTTCCCAAAGCCTGTACCCCATCATCCCCCATGCCTAGAATGTTCTCCTATTTTGTCTTCCCTTCCTGGATTCCCAGGTCTTCCATTAAGTCTCAGCATACCTTCTTTGAGAGGTTTCTTTCCCCATCATCCCCACCCCAATTGCCTCTGACATTACCTCCTTTTATACTGAATGTGTCTTATATGTATTATTTTTGCATGTCATATGCTATATTACAATATGCACTCTGTGAAGGCTGGGACCAAGTGTGTGCCTTTATTTTTATCCCCAGTACTTAGTATGATTCCTGTATATAGTAATCACTTAATAAATGCTAGATGACTCACTGGTTATGTACTCCATGTATTTGTCTTACTTCCCTAAGAATAATGATACCTTGTGTTTCTCTCTAACCCTTGAAGCAGCGGGCACATTGTTCAGTTCAATCTAATGGAAGATTTATAAAAGAAATGGATGGGATGTTGAAGACAAACTTCCAACTTTATAATTTTGCTGAGAAGGGTTGTCATAGCTGAGGAATGGCAAAGCCTTGAGCAGGGACCAATAGTTTCTACCGCCCTCCTTCTCCTCATCTTAATACAAAACAGCCCACATCATCCAAACCTCAGAGTCCAGATCAAAAAGTTGGAACCTTCAAATGTGAATTTAGTTAGAGCAGGTGTCTGGTAGAGTAATACTTATCACCATCCAGGGTATTTTCAGGTGTAATTAAGATGGAAAGATATCTAGTGAGAGACATTAAGTTAGAAAAGAAAGGGCAGGAAGAACCCTAGACTTAAAACTGGCAGGGACTTTCTAGGTCATTAAACTCCTTTTATCAGTGAAGAAACCAAAGTTCAGAGAGATTAATATGCCTAGGGTCACACAGCTAATACGTATCTGATGTGGAATTGAACCCATGCTTTCTTGACAAGTCCAGGATTTTATCCATTATACCACAGTGCCTCCCATTGGTGTGGAGATGAACATAATTGTCTTTTCAATACCGTTCCCCATGACCTCCCTTCAGATATTTGATTTCTTCTTCCTTATATCAAGATTCAAATCTTCTAAGGACATGCAAAGCTTCCTGATAATCAGAGTTGTCTGAAAATTCAATCAGTAAGCATTTAGTAAGCCCCTACTGTGAGCCAGGCAATGTACTAAGTACTAGAGAGTTTAAAAAAGGAAAAAAAGGAATTAGCTATGACCCTAAAGGACTTCATACTCTATCAAGAAAGATGTATGCATAGATTAGTCCAAATAAAATACATACAAAACCAATATGACTTAATATCTTTCCTAAACTCTGAATTAAACTGATCACAGGACTCTAGCTGGGGTGTGAACAAAGCAGAGTGCAGAGCAGTGCCTCCCTTCCTTATTCCTGGAATATCCTCTTGGCTGAGCCCACATTTACATCAGCCTCCTTGGGTGCCTCATCACCCTTCTGACTCATAGGAAGCTGGCAGTCCACTAAGACCCTCACATCCTTTTTATTCCTAACTACTGTCAAGCTATTTCTCTGCTATTCTCTTACAGCTGGGTTCAAAAATTAGCTTCACAGGAAGACATTTATCCCTTGGAATGTGATTGTCTTAGATCATCTCACCAGTACTCTAGCCAGGTGGTATCAAACTCAAATAGAAACCCAAAACCCCTAACCATGCATAAGGATCCCTGCCAACTGCATTTTGCCTAGAGAAACCACATATTAATATTATTTACATTCTGTTGTATTTTTTTTATTTTGTCACATATTTCCTAACTTTAATCCATAGGTAGCTTAGTGGATAGAGTGCTGGACCTGGAGTCAGGATCACCTGAGTTCACCAGCCTCAAACACTCAGTTGGTAATCTGAGGCAAATCATTTAACTCTGGTTGTCTCCGATTTCTCATTTGTAAAAATGAGCTAGAGAAGGAAATAGCAAACCACTCCACTATTTTTGCCAAGACAACTCTAAGTGGGGTCATGAAGAGTTGGACATGATTGAAATGATTTAGCAACATACATGTATAGATATATGTAATTTTATATACATGCATATTTTATATAATATATATAGTCTATATATTGTATACACATAATATATACACTACATATATGTTACATAAAAAGTAGTGAGACATGAAAAATGTATATATGAAATAGCATATAATTACATATTATTTAATATAAATAATAAATATCGTTTTAAAAGCAGAACCTATCCATCCCTTTCTAAATGGTATGTTCCCCAGCACCAAGCACTGCTTGTTACCCAGAAGGTACCTGATGAATGTTTAGCTAGCTGTTCGCAACATTGATAGCAACAGTCCTACTGTTTTCTTCTCCAATCTGACCACATCGAGATTATCATCGCCTCCCTTGCTCTGACCCCAAAGGCTACATAAATAGAGGTGTGTACAATGTGGTGAGGACAAAAACCCTTCCAAAAGGGAAGCTCCAGAAATATTCTCTCATTCACCTGTTCCAGCAATGCTATAACTGATACCTGCCCAAATGAGCATTTATATCAAAGTAAATTCATTCATTCCCAAAATATTCATCCATCCCTCCCTAGGTGTGAGGTCTGGTACCAGGTACATCAAAGTACAATTATAAGTTGGAGCTGATGGTCTCCAAGGCCTCTTTCACCTCCATTTATGTTATCCCTGACAGGTAGTCATCCAGAATCTGCTTGAATGCCTGTAGGACCAGGAAGGTCACTCCTACTGCGGCAGCCCAGGCCATGATTGGACAAGTCTAATGATTAACGAAGTTTTTCCTTAGATTAAATCAAAAGCCACCTCTCCACACCCTCTTTCACCATCCTGCACCATCATTGCTACTTGTCCTACCCTCTGGAGAAATAGTATAACAGGTTCTCCCCATGGTAGAGATTTAACTCCATATAATACCTGAAGGGTTAGGTTGGTACTAGCACTCGACTCCCTTTCCTGGGTAACCTCACAGTACTCTGGCAGGCTCCCGACTGCTTCTTCCTTGTTCTACCCCCAGCCAGGGCTGCTGGAAGCCAGGAGCATCTCAGCCCAGCTCCATTTTTAGAACAATTCTCTCAGTCTTGTGTTGACATCATAAGATTCTGCCTTTGCTAACATAGTTGAAGTCCTGCTGGGAGAACTGAGCTCCTGCTATTTTCTCTCTCCCCCCAATTTTTTCTTGGTCTTACTTATATGTTGTAAGGAAAAGAACTGTGGCCCACAGGTCTATAGAAAGATTACCGAGTCTTCAAATGCTAAAATTATAAAAGTTTCCTTCCAAATTTATGTTCTAACATTCTAACATGCAATGTAGAATGTTAGAACTGAAAAGAACCTCAAAGCACAAAATGTTAGAATTCAAAATGCTGAGGCTGAAATAAATGAATCAAGAAGCCTTTACTAAGCACCTACTCTGTGCCAAGAACTGTGTTGAATGTTGGAGATACAAAGACAAAGGGGTTCTTACCCTCAAGACCCTTGTATTCTTTTAGTAGAAACAATATGAACATAGAAAAACAGGTAGTAGATATGTGTAAAATAACTCTAAGGGAATTTTGCAAGAAAAGGCCCTAGTGGCTCAATCTGTCTTCCGTAGGAGGTCTTGTCCTCATTCCCCCCAGCAGCGTTTCAAAGGAACAAAAGGGACAGGGTCATTAAACCCCAGATTTTACAAGAGAAGGAAATACCTGTGATCTATCGCCTCATCCTGCCTCTGCCACTGACTAGGTGAGCAAATCACTTTACTTACCTGGGTCTCGGACTCCCAGTCTGATACATCTTCCATCACCTCCATGCTGCCTTTCCTGAAAGATACTGAGGAAGATCACAGATTCAGTGCTTGAAGGACCTTGGAGGTTGCCCAGTCCTCTTCCACTAACTTAACAACTCTGAGCTTCATCATCCTCATCAAGGAAGTGACTTATTCAAGGTCAAACAAGTTGAGACAGAGTTGGGGTTTGAACTTGAGCTCTTTGGCTCTAAATCCAGTGTTCTTTCCATTGTAAAGGCATACTTCCCAAACTCTAGAGACCTGGACAGAGGACAGAAAAGTTGTTTTTATTGGTTTCCTTTTTATTTGGGGGGGAACAGATAAGTGAGAGAAGATACAAGTTTCAGGACCAGCTCTCCCTCCAGTCAGCAATAGTATTATCATAGAATAATGATATAATGACATCATACTTCCTCTTACCAGCAATAACTTGATGATCCCCAGGCATCATTTTCTGAAGATGGAAATTATGGTCCACCCACAGCATTCTCTTCTCATAGCTAAATATCTCCAGTTCTATTCACCCTGCCCTGCCATACATATCTCTACTTGTAGTATCCTTGACAAGCAGTCACAAAGCATTGGTCTCACTACTTCACAAGAGAATAGCCTGTTCCACTTGGGACAACTATCCTTAATATGAAGCTGAAATTTGCCATATGTAACCTTGTATCCATTTTGCCTTTTCCTCTCTGAGGAATGAGTCACAATCTTCTTCCAAGTGATATTCCTTCCCATACTCAAAGGGAGAGGGTGATTTATCACTGAGACTTCTTTTCTGTAGTCAGTATAACACCAGTCCTTCATTTTCCCACCTCAGGCAAAATTCTTTCTGTAGCATCCCCAGTAAATGGTCATCCAGTTTCGGTATGAATTAGTGAACTTGGGTTCAAACGTATGTACCAAAATCAAGCTTGATACTGTTACTCTGAACTTTCTCTAGTTCTTTTGGCCAATTAACATGGGATATAGTTTGGAGTCCCCTTAGGATCTTGGTCATCCTACTGCCCCCCAAACCATTCCTTGAAGTTATCTTTAATCCCCAGTATAATTTAAGCTCCTTACAGGAAGAATTTTTTTTTCAGATTTTTGTCTTTATGCAAGGCACTATGGTAGGTTCTGGCAGCTAGGTGGCATAGTCGATAGATTAGCAGATCTGGAGTCACAAACACTCATCTTTGTGGATTCAAATCTGGCCTCAGACACTGAGTAGCTGCATGAACCTGAGCAAGTCATTTCGCTGTTTGCTTCAGTTTCCTCATCTCTAAAATGGGCTAGAGAAGGAAATGGCAAATCTTTGCCCAAGAAACCCCAAATGGAGTCATGAAGAGTCCAACATGACTGAAAAATGACTGAACAACACATATTGGGTTCTGGGGATCTACAATTGTTTAATAAGTGTTTGCTGAATTAATTGAATCATAGAAATTTAGAGTTGGAAAGGAATGTTCACATCCTCCCGTTGAACCTTTAATAAAAGCATGAACTCCATTTATAGCATCCTTGACAGGATGCCTCTAGGATACATCCAGTGATGCTGAACTCACTACTAGTTGTGTATCAATCATATATGGTCTTTTGGCCAAATGGGATAGGGAAGGTAAGTGTCCCCTCTCACCTCCATCCATTTTAGGGAAAGAAGGAGAAACCAAAACCTACTGTGTACCTACTATGTGTCAAGAACTATGATGCTAAAAACTCATTTGATCCTTACAGCATTATTTATCTTACACATAAGGAAACTGAGGCTGACAAATGTTAAGGAACTTACCTAAGGTCACACAGCTGACAGGTCTAAGAACAGATTTAAACTTGTCTTCCTTACTCAAGGCTCAGCTGAACCACCAAATTGCCAATAATTGTAGGATCAGTTTCTTGAAGTATTGCTAACTCTGAGGTCATTTTCAGTTCTATAACTCTCTCTGTCTACATGTAACTGAATCATACTCATAGATTTGTCTTAGTAATCAGTGAATTTGCGGGTCATGAAAAGAAAAGAAGGTAGTATCTTATCCTGTCCTATTGCAAAAGGAATTAGCTTGACAGTCGAATCCCCTGCTCTAGAAAATGTTCCCTGGTCACCCTCCTTCCAGTCCAAGCTTTCCATTATACCCCTTAATCAATAAGCATTTATTAAGAGCTTACAGTATACTGGGCCCCATGCTAAGCAAAACCAAAATTAGTCTCTGCCCTCAAAGAGCTTATACTCAAATGAGAGAAATAGGTTTGTAGATATATAAAGAATAGATGAATGATAAATTCAGAGAGAAAGCCACTAGAAGCTGAGAACACTAGGTGTCCTCAGAGGGTGACAGTTTCCCTGACTTCCTTCAAGACCCAGCTCAAAAAAAGAAGTGGAGAAGAAGGACAACACTCAGGACATGGGGGGACAGCCCATACCAACAGACAAAGATGGAAGAGAGATCATTGCTTGAGGAACACCAAAGAGGCCAGAGTAGCTGGATTTGTAGAGTGTGGGGAGAGTAGTAATGTCTAAGATTATTGGTAAGGTAGGATGGGGCCAGGGCAGCTAGGTGGCACAGTATATAGAGTGCTGGACCTGGAGTCAGAGAAAAATAGAGTTCAAATCTGACCTCAAACACTCGACCTTGGACCCTAGGCAAGTCACTTAACTCTTCTTATGTAAAACTGTAGAAGGAAATGGCAAATCATTACAGTATCTTTACCAAGAAAATCTCCTGAACAAAATTAATCCACAGGTTCATGAAAAGTCGGACTTGACTGAGTGACTGAGCAACAACAGGAATGGAACCCAGGTATCAATTAGCTCTCAATGCCAAATAGAGCGGTCCATTCTTAAGTACTCGAGAGGCATATATTAATGCTATAAACAGTGAACTGTGCTGAGTAGATTGTACCAGATCTGAAGTCAGAATCCCTGGGTTCCTAACTCCATCATGATCTCTGCAATGTTGGATAAATTTTTTAAGTTCTGTTTCCCCTTCTGTAAAAAGGCAGATGATACAACTTGGCCAACTTACATCACAGCAGTATTATAAAAATCAAATGAGATTTAAAGGCACAACTGAGAACACAAGAGAACATGAGCAATAAGAATGATATATCACATTAATATAACACCTTGAGGTTTGACAAATACTGTACATGTAGATTCTCATTTTCACAACAAACGTGGTAAAAGATATTATCTCATTTTGCAGATGACAAAACTGAGGGTGAGAAAGAGTTGCCTATACTAGTACAGACACTAAGATGCTAAAAAAAGGTTATAAATTCTAGTTAGTCTTCCTAACTCCAGGTCCAGTGCTCTATTCACTACACCACCCAGCTTCCTCAAATAAGAAAATTACTGAAAATTTCCTTTATGTTTTTAAGACTTTGTACAGTGAGAAGAGTGAGATATTTGGAATCAAGGAAACTGGGTTCAGATCTTAGATATGCTTCCAACTGTCTTTTGTGACCTTTAGCAAATTACTTAACCACTCTGGATCTCAGTTTCTTCTCTGTCCATTGAGGGGGTTGAATCAAATGACCTCTGAAGTCCTCTCCAGATTTAAATCTATTATTCTACAACATGCCTTGGAAAGTACTTGAAAAAAAAGTTCTTCCATGCCTGAAAAGCATAAAGTTAGGGACTGTCCTCCAGCTGTGAGTTCTTGCCTCACATTTTAGTACCTAGAAGAGGTGTTAGTGAGATTCCTCTCACAGGGACATGTGTTTTTGTAATACCTGTTTAAAGACCATTGTGCATTTAGGAACCTCTCAGCTTTTGCAATCATGCATTGAGATGGATTATATCCAACAACCTACAGAATCATAGACCTTTCTTTGACAAGCAGAGTGTAAATTCATTAAGCATACAGAATTAAACTCTTGGTCATACCAGAGACATTTTGCATCAACAAGTGTACAGATTATCCTTCTTTAAAATAAGAATTAGCTAAATCAGATAATTACTTCACATGAGAGCCTGAGTAAATAGCACATATTGTAGTTGAGTAATGAAGTTTTTAAAACTATTAGACTTAAAAGCAGAAGGAAATGAATAGGACTGGATGCAAGGAGAATCAATCAATATTTATTAAACACCTACATCAGGCACTGTATTAAGCACTAAAGATTCATATGCACCCAGATGTAAAGGCTGCAAATGACAGGGAGAGTACATCCAAAACGGTAGGCTAGAGCAAGAAATAAACCTTCCCCCAGTTTCCATGGGACTATTTTCCCTGGTATCTATCTATTCAACCTCTTGGAAAGGCAAGGGAGAAAAAAGAAAGAAAGAGATAGAAAATACATTATCTGAGAGCTGAGAAGCATAGGAACTGAGAACACTAAGAAACAAGTGAAGGGGGAAGGGAGAGGTAGGTGTGTTTGCTGTTTGAGAAGGATGATTTTATGTGAGTTCTTATTTTTCTCTCTCTGGCTCTCAGGGGAGGTCAGAAATCAGATGCAAGAAAAAAAAGTACGTGAAAGAACCCACTCTGAAAAAAACTGTGTACTCTTCAGTGTCTATGTGTGCACATATATATTATGTACATATATAACCTGCCAAAACCAATGATGTCATTAACTGTGGAAACTCTCCATGCTAATGAAAAGTGATGCCTTGTCTATAATTTATGAGAGTTGCCTGAAGCACTAAGAGGTTAAGGGCCTTGCCCACAGTTGCACCACTAGAATGTCTCAATAGCAGAGCTTAGATTTAAGTCTTCCTAACTAAAACTTAAGCATCAACCCTCACGATGCCTCTTTTGTTATGTGTGTTTTGAAAGACCTGTGATCACTGTAGGGATTCCTGGGTACAGTAATTATCTCCACTAAACCACTGATTAGCAACTTTTCTACAACTTAAATCTCAGTGTCCTCAGGTAACGTTCTAAAAATTAGAAGTTATCCAGGATCACACATCCAGTAAGTGTCAAAGGCTAGACTTGAATCCAGATCTTCCTAAATCCAAAATCAGCTCTTGGTTCATTGTAGCATACCAATCATGTGTATTTTTTCCCTTAAACTTCAAAGTACCTAGATATGATTAAAACTCCTTTACCTAAGGTAGGGAAATTTTTTTTAAAAAAAGGGTATTTTTCATAGCCAAACTGGGATAGGAAGGAAGATGATAAAACATACTGATGTTTGTTTGATTTATTTTTCTGCACTCTAGTTAAATAGCTACATGAAAAATCATTACAGAAGCACTTAGGTACCTTCCTCGAGGACCAGCCAAACTCAGAATGGAAGAAAAAATGGAACACCTTGGGGGAGACTTTTTGTGTTCTATCTAGTTTTGGTCTGGGACTTACAGACTAAATCGACTTGATTTTCTAGGCCTACTTTCCTTTTAAATCTATTTCACTCCTAGGTAAAATGTGAATCTAAATTTCAACCTAAACAATATGTCTTCATTTATCCAAGGGCTACAATAGGACTGTGAAGAGCCACCATCTTTAATGGAAGAAAACAAAGCCTCAGCAAGGTCTTAGAACCATTTTAAACCATTTTAATGAGTTAGCCATTTCTCTACTCTCTTCCACTCCTCCTATATGTTGATCCAGGACCATTTTGATAATTGGATAACACTCCGAGCAATTTCTGTAACTTCAACAGGTCTTTCATGGGTCTAGAATGACTCCTAGATTGCAAGTCTGACGATTTGGGAGGCTGGTGTTGCCATTAACAGTAATAAGGAAGGTAGAAGGTGGAAGGGTACATTGCTAAAGAACAATGCCAATTCATTATCTAAGGATATGTAAAGTTGTGGATTTGCCCAAACGGTAATTAGTTCTGGTCCCCCTACCTATGAATAAAATCTGCCTCCTTTTTTGATTTGCTGGTTTTCAATGAGTCCTAAGCATGTGACTTTTCTTCCTGGAGAACCAGCTCCATTTTGTCAAACGGATATGTTCAGGTGCTACACACAGTTCATGAGACTGGAAGGAACCACAGAGATAAGTCAAACTCTCTCATTCTACAGACAAGAAAACTGAGGCCCAGGATAGTTAAATGATTTGCCCAAGGTGATCCAGTCCATAAGTTTTAGAGGGAACATTTGAATCTCAATCCTCAATTCTCTGTCTCCATAGTGAATACTCTTACCAGAACATCTACTACCAGTGCTGTGTATGCACTGTCCTATCGTTATTCTGAAAGAACATCTCCTAGAAGGTGCCATGAGCTGCTGCTATTACTCTTCCTATGTTCTTGAGGAGGACCAGTGACATCACAAGGGTAACATCTTGACTTGCACTTGAATTTAAGACAGAACTGTGCAAAGTCTTCAGCCTCACTCTCTCCTCCAGAGTCCAGTGGCAAGGCAGAAGTCAAGACAACTTGCAATGAATCAGAGGTGGTGCAAATTTCTTGAAGGCTATGATCCTAGAACACAAAGTCTGAAAGGTCCTACCATGCTAAACTTTCAGGCCTAGAAACAGATATTGTGTCTTTTTCTAAGGACTACCATGGTGCAGTGAGGCACCATGAGACCACTATTCTCCCGAATATCAGAAGCCCCCTAGTCACAAGAATCTGAATGCAGGAATTCTAAGAAACAAAGTTTTACTACTTTGTGTGCTCAAAGAAAGACTCAAACAGTTCCACAAAAAGTTTACCTCATAACTTCAGCAAGGTTGGTTATCATGTGCTGGTACAGAAACTATGAAAAGACTCTGGACTTGAGACTTCAAACAAGCTGTTCAACCATAGCCAACTTTGTGATCCCATGAACTGTACTGTTCATGTAGTTTTCTTGATAAGGATACTGGAGTGGTTTGCCATTATCTTCTCCACTATATTAAGGCAAAGAGAGGTCAAATGATTTGCCCAGGTCACACACTTAGTAATTGTCTGAGGCCATGTTTGAATTCAGGTCTCCTTGACTCCAGGCCCAGGGATTTATGCACTGAGACACCTAGCTGCCTTTTAGGAAACCAGAATAAGTGATTCACCCAAAGTCACAAAGCTAGACAACTAAGAAGAAGGAAAATTTTTTCCTTGGTTTTAGCTCTCTTGTCATGAGTAAGAACCTCTTACAACTTCTGACTGAAAATAGTGCACGAGGGAACAAGGTGAATAAACTCACTAAGGAAAGAGAAAAGATTATTTCTAAGACTGGAAGGGACCACAGAGATCACCACATCTAACCCTTTTCATTTAACAGTCAAGAAAATTCACTCCAAAGATAGTTTAGTGACAACCAAAATGACCTGGTCATAAGAGGGAGGACTAGCACTCTTGGTAACTGTTGTTGTCAACGATGCTGAGGCAACCTTCCTTCTGACATTAGGAATGGAACCTCTCTGCAACTTGTTCATATCACATGCTGATAACTTTTTCTTCAAGATCAAGGCACTTGATTTTCCTCAAAGCAGAAAATGGAGCACCTATAGAGCAGAGAACATAATTCTCTCTGCCCCCTTAGAATTAGCTCATACAGCTAACGATTGGAGCTCCAATTATAGATATATAAGCCCAATATTGGACCCATTCCTGAAGTCTTTTCATCTTGTAAACCCCTGACTTATAGTCCACTGGGATAGCCTTTGAGAATTTGGCATCTACTCAATTATCATAATAAGGCATCAGTGCAGGTTTTAATGGGGTTATACATAAGGCTTTCTTTCTCTAATCTCAGTTGCCTCTGTTTTTATAATTAATTAATTTATTTTTAGTTTTCAACATTCACTTTCATAAGATTTTGAGTTGTAAACTTTCTCCCCCTCCCTTTCTTTCCCTTTCCTCAAGAGGGCATGCGATATAATGTAGGCTCTACTTACACATTCATATTAAACATATTTTCAAGAAGAATTAGAACTAATCAGAGGACTCATAAGAGAGAAGAAACAAAACAGCAAACAAAAGGAAAGCAAATAGTATGCTTCCATCTGCATTCAGACTCCAAAGTTCTTTCTCTGGATGTGGGATAGCATCTTCCATCTTGAGTCTTTCAGAGTTGTCTTAGATCCATACATTGCTGAGAAAGGTTAAGTCTATCGAAGTCAGTCATTGTGCAATATGGCAATACAACTGCACTGTATACAATGTTCTGATTCTGCTCATTTCACTCAACTTCAGTTTATATGTCTTTCCAGGTTTTTCTGAAGTCCACCTGCTCATCATTTCTTACAACACAATAGTATTCCATTACATTCACATACCACAATTTGTTCAGTCATTCCTCAATGGATGGACATCCCTTCAATTTACAATTCTTTCCCATTAAAAAAGAACTGCTGTAAATATTTTTTCCCATTTTTATGATCTCTTTGGGATACAGACCTAGAAGTGGTATTGCTGGACCAAAGGGTAATGCACAGTTTTATAGAATTTTGGGCATAGTCCCAAATTGCTCTAAAAATGATTGGATCAGTTCACAACTCCAGCAGTAATGCATTTAGTGTTCCAATTTTCCCACATCTTCTCCAACCTTTATCATTTTCCTGTTTTGTCATGTTAGTCAATCTGACAGGTGTGATGTGGTGCTTCAGAGTTATTTTATTTGCATTTCTCTAATCAATAATGATTTAGAGAGTTTTTTCATATGACTGTAGAGAGCTTTAATTCCATCCTCTGAAAACTTCCTGTTCCTATCCTTTGACCATTTGTCAATTGGGGAGTGACTTGTATTCTTATCAATTTGACTCAGTTCTCTATAAATTTTAGAAATAAGGCCTTTATCAGAGACACTGACCATAAAAATTGTTTTACAGCTTTCTGCTTCCATTCCAATCTTGGTAGCATTGGCTTTGTTTCTGCAAAGACTTTTGAGTTTAATGTAATCAAAATCATCCATTTTGCATTTCCTTGGTCATAAATTCTTTCCTTCTCCATAGATCTGACAAGTAAGCTATTCCTTGCTCTCCTAATTTGCTTCTAGTATCAGCCTTTATATCTAAATCATGTACCCATTTTGACTTTATCTTGGTATAGGGTATAAGATGTTGATCTATGCTTATTTTCTGCCACACTATTTTCCAATTTTCCCAGAATTTTTTTTTAATTCATCTCCTCAATTTCTTTCTTGTTTATTTTGTGGTTAGATTTGTCTAGTTCTGAGAGGGGGAGGTTGAGATCCCCTACTAGTATAGTTTCATTTTCTATTTATTCCTGTAACTCCCTTAATTTCTCCTCTAAGTATTTGGATGCCATACCATTTGGTGTATATATGTTAAGTAATGATATTACTTGATTGTCTACGGTACCTTTTACCAGGATATAGTTTCCTTCCTTATCTTTTTAAATTTAATCTTTTTTTGCTTCTGCTTTGTTTGAGATCAGGATTACTACCCCTGATTTTTTTTTTTCACTAAGGCTGAAGCATAATATATTCTGCTCTACCCTTTTACCTTTACTGTGTATGTATCCCTTTGCTTCAAATGTGTTTCCTGTAAACAACATAGTGTAGGAATACGGTTTTTAATCCATTCTGCTGTCCACTTCCATTTTATGGGAGAGTTCATCCTATTCAAATTCACAGTTATGATTACAATCTATGTCTTTCTCTTTTTCCTATATTCCCTGCTATTTATGCTTTTCTCTCTTCTTTCTCCTTTTCCTTTCTTACTACAGTTTTGCTTTTGATCACAACCTCCATAAGTCTTCCTTCCCATCTATCAGCTCCCTCCCCTTTCTTCTCTTTTTCCTTTGCTACTTCCCTCCCTTCTATCCACCCCTCTCTTTTCCTCTCCTACTTCCTATAAGGTAATTCAAATTTCTATACCTGATTATGTTATTCCTTCTTTTAGCCAAATCTGATGATAGCAAGGTTCATTTCCCTCTTTTCTTTCCTTCTACTGTAACAGATCTTTGTAATTGATCATGTGATGTAATTTTACCTTTGTCTACCTCCTTCTTTCCTCTTTTCCCAGTATAAACCCTTTTCATCATTTAATTAGATTTTTTATCATCATATCAATATCAATTTATACCTACATCCCCTTCTAAATGTTGTAATAATTATAAGTTCTTAAAAGTTATGAGTGTCATCTTTCCTTGTAGGGATGTAAATTGTTTGCCCTTATTAGTAACATGCTGTTGTTTTCTTTCCTGTTTTCCTTTTATGCCTCTATTTAGTCTTATATTTGAAGATCAAATTTTATATTGAGCTCTGGTCTTTTCATCAGGAATGTTTGGAAGTCCCCTATTTTGTTGAATTCCATCTCCTCTCCTGAAAGATTATGCTCAATTTTGCTGAGTAGTTCATCCTTGATTTCAATCCAAGCTCCTTTGCCTTATAGAATACCATATTCCAATCACTCTGATCTTTTGATGTAGAAGCTGTGAGGTCCTGACTGTGATATCATGATATTAATTTTTTTTTCTAGCTTCTTTTGCAGTATTTTGTCTCTGACCTCATAATTTTGGAATTTGGCTACAATATTCCTTGGCATTTTCAATTTGGGATCTCTTGCAGAAGATGATCAGTGAATTCTTTTGGTGACTATTTTATCCTCTAGTTCTAGGACCTAAAGATGTAGTATTCCTTGATGATTTCTTGAAAGATGCTCTCCAAGGTCCTTTTTTATAGAGACATTCAGGTAGATTAATAATGTTAAAATATTTTCTCTGGGATCTATTTTTCAGGTCAGCTGTTTTACCACTGAGGCACTTTGAATTCTTTTCTATTTTTTCATTTTTTTATTTTTCACTGATTCTTGATATCTCAAAGAGTCATTAGCTTCCACTTGCCCAATTCCAATTTTTAACGTATTTTTTTCTTCAATTAGATTTTGTACCTCCTTTTCCTTTTGGCCCATTTTACTTTTTAAGGAGTTCCCTTCAGTCAGTTTTGTACTCTCTTTTTCTTTTGACCAATTCTCCTTTTAAGAAGTTGATTTCTTCAGTGTACTTTTTTATCTTTTGTCAACTGCACTTTTTAAGTACTTGTTTTCTACATTTACTTTTTGTCCTTCCTTCTCCAAGCTATTGACTCTTTCTTGCATACCCCTCACTTCTTTTCCCAATTTTTATTCTGCTTCTCTTATTTGACTTTTTTCTTTCTATCATTAATTCACTTTTTAGTTTTCAACATTTACCTCCATAAGGTATTTTTAGTTTATGAGTTAAATTTTATTTATTTATTATTTTTATTGTTTAATTAATGTATTTGTTTTAGTCTTCAACATTCATTTCCACAAGATTTGAATTCCACATTTTCTCCCCATCTCTCACCTTCCCCCCCCCAACATGGCATGCATTCTAATTCCCCATTCTGCCTTTCCCTCTATCACTCCACCCCACCTGCTATCCCCCTCCCCCTTACTTTTTTGTAGGGCAAGACAGATTTCTATTCTCCACTGCCTGTGCATCTTATTTCCCAATTGCATGTAAAAACTATTGTAAACATTTGTTTTTAAAACTATGAGCTCCAAATTCTCTCCCTTCTTCCCTCTCCACCCACCCTCATTGAAAAGGCAAGCAATTCAATGTAGGTTATGCATGTATAGTTATGCAAAACACTTCCATAATAGTCATGTTATGAAAGACTATATTATATTCCAACATATCTTGCCCGACATTTATTCTATTCTCTTCTTTGACCCTGTCCCTTTTCAAAAGTATTTGCTTCTGACTACCCCCTCCCCCAATCTGCCCTCCCCTCTATCATCTCCCCACCCCTTCTATCCCATTCCTCCTACTTTCTTGTAGGGAAAGATACTCAAGTCAGTGATGTTATTCACTCCATAAGCCAATTCCAATGAGGGTAAGTTCCACTCATTCCTCTCTCCTCCCCCCTCTTCCCCTCCATTGTAAAAGCTCTTTCTTGTCTCATTTATGTAAAATAATTTATCCCATTCTATCTCTCCCTTTCTCCTTCTCCCAATATATTCCTCTCTCAGTCTTCAATTTTTTTTAGATATTGTCCCTTCATGTTCAACTAACCCTGTGCCCTCTGTCTATACATATGTGTCTATATGTGTGTGTCTCTGTATGTATATATATGTATATATACACATACACACACACATATATGTATATGTATACCCTAATATTGAGAAAGTTCTCATGAGTTACAAATATCTTTTTGTGTGGGAATGTAAACAGTTCAGATTTAATAAATTCCTTATACTGTCTCTTTCCTATTTACTTATGCTTCTCTTGGTCCTTGTATTTGAAAGTTAAATTTCTCTATTCCGGTCTGATCATTTCTTCAAGAATGCTTAAAAGTCTTCTATTCTTTGAATGGCCAATTTGTCCCCTGAAGGATTATACTCAGTTTTGCAGGGTAGGTGATTCTTGGTTTTAATCCTAGTTCTGTTGACTTCTGTAATATCACATTTCAAGCCCTCCAGTCCCTTAATGCAGAAGCTGATAGATCTTGTGTTATCCTCATTGTGTTTCCACAATACTCAAATTGTTTCTTTCAGGTTGCTTGCAACTTTTTTCTCCTTGGCCTGAGAAATCTGGAATTTGGCTACTATTCCTAGGAGTTTTCTTTTGGGGATCTCTTTCAAGAGGCAATCAGTGGGTTCTTTCCAATTCTATTGTACCCTCTGGTTCTAGAATATCAGGGTAATTTTCCTAGATAATTTCTTGAAAGATGATGTCTAGGTTTTGGGAGTTTTTTTATCATGGCTTTCAAGTAGTTCAATAATTTTTAAATTACCTCTCCTGGATCTATCTTCCAGGTCAAATGAGATATTTCACACTATGTTCTTTTTTTCATTTTTTCATTCTGTTTTATGATTCCTTGATTTCTTATAAAATACTAGGTTCCATTTAATCCATTCTAATTTTTAAGGAATTATTTTCTTCAGTGAGCTTTTGGACCAATTTTTTCCATTTGGTGAATTCTGTTTTTTAAGATATTCTACTCCTCATTGGCTTTTTTGACCTCTTTTGCTATTTGGGTTAGTCTGTTTTTAAGGTGTTATTTTCTTCCGTCCTTTGGGGGGTCTCCTTTAGCAATCTGTTGACTTGTTTTTTCATGATTTTTTTGCACCACTCTCATTTTCCTTCCAAATTTTTCCTCCACATCTCTTACTTGATTTTCAAAATCCTTTTTGAGCTCTTCCATGGACTGAAACCAATTCATATTTTTTCTTGGAGGCTTTTGATGTAGGAGCTTTGATTTTGTTATCTTCGTATAGTTGTATGTTTTGATCTTCTTTGTCAACAAAGTAAGATTTTATATAGAGTGAGGTGGTTTTTGTTGTTGTGGTTTGCTCATTTTCCCAGTCAAATACTTGACTTGCTACTTCTTTATTGTGTAGGGTGTCCTGTCCAAACTTCAGAAGCTTTGTCCAGCAGTTTTCAGAGATACTTCTAGAGGCCTGTAAGTTTTCAGTTCTTCCAACATGGTATGATCAAAGGAAAGGAGTTTCCTCCTTTCTTGGCCTGTGTTCTGGTCAGTGAGTGACCACAAGCACTCTTTTCTGCCTTGGAACTGTGAGGAGGATTCTCTCTCCTCTGTAACTACATCTAGCCAGCAAAGAGATCCCTGCAATCCCCCCCTGATCAGGCACTCAGTCCCTGCACTGTCTGTGAGCTGGTAGCTCTTGAAGCAGCTGCTCCTGCTGTTGCTGACATTGCTGCCACCACCTCCACCATCCAGGACCTGGGGCCCAATTTTGCTATCCTCTCACCCAGGTCCAACAGACTTTTCCCATTGAAATTCTATTCTGTCTTTTGCATTTATGGCCCCAAAAGTCTGGAAACCTCCACAGCTGCAGGTGATTTAGCCCCTGAGACCTGCTCCAGCCCTGTCTAAATCAGTGTGGCCCACACTGGACTATGCTCCACTCCTTGCTGGGTGTGATAGAACCTTCCTATTGACCTTCCAGGCTATCTTGGGCTGGAGATATGATTCACTCTGTCATTTTGTAGGTTCTGCAGTTCTAGAATTTGCTTAGAGTAATTTTTTACAGGTATTTGGAGGGATTTGGGGAAGAGCTCAGACAGGTCCCTGCTGTTACTCTGGCATCTTGGCTCTGCCCTGACTCCTTATTTGACTTTTAAAATCCTTCTTAAGGTCTTCCAAGAAGGGTTTTTGGGTTCGAGACCAGTTCATATTCACCTTTGAGGTTTCAGATGTGAGTATATTGATTCTGTTGTCATCTTCTGAATTTGTGCCTTGATCTTCCCTATCCCCAAAATAAGTATCTATGGTCATTGTCTATTTCTGCTTTTTTGTTCATGACAATTACCTATTTCCTGACTTTTAAAGTTGAGCCCTCCTGCTGAAGCACAGAGTCACTGATCCAAGCTTCTTGTGTTGGGATCCTGGGACCTGGTCACTGGCTTTGTGTGCTGGGGCTTCAGGTGCTGGCAGCCAGAGACTGTAGGGTTCTAGCAGGTTATCTGGTGCTGAGATGGAGTCAGCAACACTGAAGCTCTTGGAGTAGTGGTGGGAAGTCTGATGCCTCAAGGACACCTTCTCACTAGGGTTTCTTTGAAACACAGGGAAGTTTGGCTGCTGGAGGATGCCTGCCCACTATAGGGGATGGTTTGCCAAGCCAGTGTTTACCAGTTCCCCTGCCTGTGTCGAGGCATTTGGGAGTCCTGGTATTGGCACTTACCTTCTCCACCTGGAGCTCAGGATCTCCCCTTCGTTTGCTGAGGTGGGGTTTACTGCTGCCTTGCTGGGACCCCTCCCCATAGTGTACTGTTCCCCTTCCTCCAACATGAAAGGGGATTTTTCCCCTAATGCCCCAAACTTCTTGGGCCACAAGATTGCTGTACTCCATCTTTCTGCTGGTTCAACTATTCCAGGATTTTTCCTGGGGCAACATTTTCTGGACTTTCAGAGGTCAAATAAGGGAGAATGAGATCAACTTATTTCTTACTCCACCATCTTGGCTCCTGGAAGTGTCAGCTGTCTCTTAAGAGAGATTTTGAGAAGTAGGTATAACAGAGATTATTACTATTTTACAGATAGGGAAAGCAAGACCAGCAAAAGAGAAATAACTTGCCCAAGGTCACAGAGCTAATAAGTAGCAGGCCTGGGAATCAAACTGATTCTGGATCCAGAATGCTAACACACTGTAACTACATACAGGTAAATGGAAGCATTAGGAGACATAGTTTAAGGTAAATATGAAAATCTAATGACCTTCTACATTGGAGCCCCATTAAGGAGCAGCTTCTCAGTAAATAAAAGACTCCTACTCTTGCTCATCTCAGGTTCAATTCCTATCTATAGGAATTCAGATGAACACTAGGACATTGAACAAAGAGAAAGGTACATTTGGATTCAGAGACTTTCTTGTGCAAGGTTTTGTTTTCTTTTTCCTTCTAGAAGCATCCTTAGGCAGGCTCTACCAATTCTATCCATGGGACTTAAAGTGGTTGATATTTCTCTCCCTCCTTCCCCCACCCCAAATATCTATTCTTGGTAATACACTGGGGCGTTGTCATGACAACGGGGCAAAGCCAAAGCCTAGACAAACACACTCTTTTTTTTCTCCTTCTGCAGGGACTTCATCATTTACAGAGACACCCAGTGAGTTGTATGCCATCTGCTCAGTAAGAGTTGAATACTAATGTTCCCACCCCACCACCATCTCCAAGTGACAGGTGCAGGACCCTGGCTGGTAGGAAGAATGGCCCTTGAGTGTGGTTATAACCTAACACTGGTTCCTGATAAACTCTAGAAGGGCCCTGGACTATGATTTGGGAGGCTGGAATTCTAGTCCCAGTTCATTCACCAGCTATATGAGTGACTTCCCACCTCTGGCCTTGCTCTCCTCATCGCTATGACCTTTTATTAGCACTAACATTCTATATTTTCATATACCATGGAATATAGACTATTCTACTTTATATATTCTGATCTTTGAATACTCCCCAGTTATCTAGGGTCAAGCATGTCTCTTAAGTCCCAAGATACCTGGAAGACTTCTGTGAACTGATGCAGAATGAAGGTGAATAAACCCAGGAGAAAAATTTATACACCAACAGCATGCTAAAGATAAACAACTCTGAAAAACTGAAGAATTTTGATCAAAGCATTGACCAACCATAGAATATCAATGCTGTCAGGCATGCTACTCACTTCCTGATGCTAAGGTGATCAATTCAAATGCAAATGAGTCCTATATTTTTTAATATGGTGAATGTAGAAATTTTTGACTGTTCATATTTGTTACAAGGTTTTTGTTTTCTTTTTTCCCCTGTGGGAAGTTGAAATGAGTTAAAAGAGAAAGTTAATTATCAATTTTAAAAATGAAATAAGAGAGAAATCCTTAGATAAAATTGACATGATGACCAGATATTTTTCTCTTCCACATTCTGTCTGGAGATCTCAAACTAGCAATCCCCAATCTATATTTGAACAAACAAACTTTGAAGAATCTTTTTATTTAACCATAAAATGGGCATAAACACTACTATATGCTTTCATCTCTTTCATGTACATTTGATTGGTATTTGATATTCACACCAGAAGTAGGAGAGGAGCAAGGTAGTTTGCTGATGAGTAAATTGAGGCTCAGAGAGGCAAATTATTTTTCTGAGATCCTATGGTTATTTAGGGGACAAGGACTAGGACCAAGATTGACTCCTAAAAAATAGAATTTTTCTTTCTAAGTTACTCACTAAAGTGTAGTATCTTGTGGAGCACTGGAGAGACCAATCTATCATAAATAAACTTTTAAGTGTTTATTATGTGTTAAGCCAAGTGTTGGAGATACTAATAAAGGTAAAAACAGATTCTTCCCACAAGGACCATCCATTTCAACAGGATAGTCAACAGTGAAACAGCTGCATACAGAGAATAAGGAAGACATCTTGCAATTGTAAGATCTTGGAAGGCATCTTGTAGGACTTAGCAGATAAACTTACCCTTGAAGAGACCTAGGGGTTCTAAAAGAGATGGGTGAGAAGAAAGAGTAGTCCATGTATGTGGTTTAGCTTGTACAGATGCCTAGAGACAGAAGAAAGGTCATGCATGGAGAATGGCAAACAGACTGGTGGAACCTAGAATACATGCAGGAGAGTAATATACAATCTGGAAAGATAAATTGAAACCAGACTGTAATAGAATTTTAAATGGAAGAGAGAGAAGTTTGATATGATCCTGTCACTAACTTTTTCAAAAGTTTCAGTGACTTCATAATGCATCTAGGACAAAATACAATCTAGCAGTTCTTAGAACTGTCAATTGGAAAATGGATTGGAAATGGGAGAGAGTCAGATTAAGAAACTATTATAATAGTCTAGGTGAGCGGTAATGGAGGTTGGAACTAAAGTGGTTGTGCGAGTGGAAAGAAGTGGGTCAAATACAAAAGATGTGGTCAAAGTAGAATGAATAGGACTGGGCAACTGATAGGATGTGCAAATAAGATTGACAAGTCAGGTATGATTCATAGATTGGGACTTGTAAAGAAAAAAAGATAAAAATACCTTGATAGAAACATGGAAATCAGGAAAAAATCAAGCTCACTGGTCTATAATTTCCATACTCCATTCTCTTCTCTTTAAGAGAAATGGGACATTTGTCCTTCTCAGGTCCTTCAGCACCTTTACTGTTCTCCAAGATCATTAAAGATCACCAACAGGAATTTGGAAATCACATTCACCAGTGTTTTCTTTCCCAGGGATATAGTTCATATAGCCCTGATAACTTGAGCTCGTTAAGATCAGCTAAGTATTTGATTACTATCCCGTAGGCTCAACAAGATCAGCTAGCTCCTCATTTAATATCCCCTACTTGTCCTAGCTTATAACTGCCTGTTAGACATTTTCATTCTTATTCTCTTAGTAGATGATAAGCTCTTTGAGGACAACAACCATATCTTTAATGATTGCTAAGTATATAATGGTAACAATAGCTCACCTTTATGTAGTACTTTGACTTGAAAGCACTATGTATGTATACACACACACACACACACACACACACATATACATATATATACATGAACTTATTTGTTGTATACTTTCTCCCCTAACACTAAAGGAACACTGTAGAGTAAATGTTTAGTGTTTGATTAATAGATTAACTTCTAGGGAATGACAGTTAATGGACTGAGAGGGTATAAGAGTGCAGATAGCCCATTATAATTCCAGAACCATAAAAAAAACAACTTATATACCCTACTAACGATGGATCCAAGCGTATCATAATTGAGTGGATAAGAGAGGCAACTAGGTGGCATGGTTGATAGAGCTCTGGAATTAGAGCCATGAAGACCTGAATTCAAATCCTGCCTCTGACATTTCCTAGACATGCAATGCTGGCTGCTTTCTCATTTGTAAAATGAGGGTAATAAAAGTAGCTACTGTGGTGGGAATAACTGAAGAAATGATCTGAGTTATATGATTTATTAGCAAAACAAACATAATAAAAATATTGATGCACTCCCCAGTGTAGAGAAGACTCTGAATACAGAATGAGACTGATTTTAATGTATTAAAACAATTAATCAAATCAGACCAATTAATTAAAAGAAAACAACCAGGATACAGAATTAGATAATCTGATTTCTAAATAGATGACTTTGTAAGTTGGAAGGGGATGGGAGTAAATAAATGTAATTCCCTGAATTTTTTTTAAATGTCTCATTTCCCCAATCAAATGAAAATTGAAACTATAACTGATTGACCAGTATGACTTCAGTTTTCATACAAGATGTATGGATTGCTTGAGGTATATAGTTGTGAGAAAACTCCTTGCAGCAATCTTTGGATCTGACTGGGTTTTTGGATAGCAACATCTAGGTGCTTAAATAAGGCATTCTAAGTAGCAGTTGATCCAGGTTCCCAGACATGCAGGGCTAGATTCAAATGTGTTAAAGTTTTCTTACAATTCCCATAATTGAATTGTTTTCTCACAAGATAGAAATTGGACTAGACCCATAATTGAATAGAAAGGGAGCTGAGCTAACTCCAGAACTGAGTCAAAAGATGGAGACAGTATGATTCATTCAATTCCTATACTACTTAGCAAGGTTGTTTTGATAATAAAATGAAATAAGATATATGAAGCATTTTGCAAACTTTAAAGATTGCAATAATGACCCTCACACGTAGTAGGGTCTCCATAAATGTTAGTACCATTTTTCCAATACAAAAATATGATGATACATATCCCCATGAGGTTTCATATTCATCTCTAAAGAAGGGTTATGTCTGAATTATGTTAAATCAACAAAATTTTCAAATTCTGGAACAAGGTGACACTCCTTCGGTCTCTAATGGTGCTATTGATGTTAGTACATTTCATGTGGAGATCTGGTACAGATGCATATACAGTATGAGTGTTGTATGCTTTCTGAGGCTCTGCTCAATCAATTTATTAGGAACTATTTATTAAATATCTGCTATGTTTCAAGCACTGTTAGGTACTGGGGATATAAATATAATAAAAGAATTCACACTCCTTACAAGTAGGGATTATTTAAAATAGAAGAGACAACAAAGACATGTGTTAGTATTTACAATATTAATATAAATAAAATAAATGCAAAATGGTATAATATAAAGTAACAAGTATCATTTTTATGATTTTAAGGTCTGAAAAGCACTTTACAAGGCAGAGCTAAAATGGCAGAATAGAGGAAGTAGTACAACTGAGCTCTCCCAATATTCTCCTCTAAATAACACCTCAAATTAATTTTAAAGTAACACTTCAAATTGATTTCTGGAGAAGTAGTGCCAAAAAATTAAAACTGAAATTGAAAGAATCCACCAATCAACTCCTGAAAGAAATCACCAGATGAAAACTCCCAGGAATATTAAAGCCAGATTCCAAAGCTACCAAGTCAAAGGGAAAATACTTCAAGCAGTCAGAAACAAACTATTCAAATACTATGTAGTCACAGTCAGAATCACACAAGATTTAGCAACCTCCATGTTAAAGGAGCAGAGGACTTGGAATATCATATTCCAGAATCAGAAAAAAATTAGGATTACAACCAAGAATACCTATCCAGCAAAACTGAGTAAAATCCTTCAGAGAGGAAAAAAAACAGAAATTTAATACAATAGAGAGCTTTCAAGCATTCCTGATGAAAAGACCAGAGTTGAATAGAAAATTTGTCACTCAAACCCAAGACTCAAGAAAAGAATTTTTAAGAAGATAGACATGAGTGGGAAATCATAAGGGATTTATTTAAAGTTAAAGGTTTACATTCATATATGGGGAAATGAAACTTTTAAGTCCTAAGAACTTTGTTGTTATTGGGGCATTTAGAAGCACTCTAAATAGAGGGCATGGAAGTGAGCTGATTATGTTGGAATAATCTTTTTTAAAATGGGAGGACAAAAAAGAGGGATGCCCTGGGAGAAGAGGGAAGGAGAAGGATGGAAAGAAATTACATCATATAAAAGGATGTACCCAAGGAAGAGCTTTTACAGTAGAGGGGGAAATGGGGGAGGAGGAGAGGATCACCTGAACCTCACTCTAATCTTAATTGTTTCAAAGAGGGAAGAAAAAATATGTCTATATACATATATGTGCATATACGTATAGATATACACATGTATGTATGTATGTATGCATACACTGATACATACAAATTCAGTTGGGCACAGAAATCTATCTTCTTCAACAGGGAAGTACTAGGGGAAGGGAACAAGACATATGTGGGTGATAAGAAGGGAGGACAGATTAAGGGATCTGTGGTCAGATGAAAAACAGACTTTTGAGGCAGAATGGGAGGGAGGGAGAAAAGGGAGGAAGAGAGGAGGAAAGAAAGAGAGAGAATGAAAGAGAAGAAGGGAAATTCACAGTTAATAATCATAACTCTGAAAGTGAATAGGAGAAATTCATTCTTAAAAAAGAAGTAGATAGAATGGATTTGAACCTATACTCCAAAACTATATTTTTTACAATTACAAAAGAAAGACACTCGCAGAGTTAAAATACAGGGCTGGAGCAGAATCTATTATAATATGCTTCAAATGAAATTTAAAAATGGGGTAGAAATTATGATCTCTGACAAAGCAAAAGTAAAAAATTGATCTAATTAAAGGAAATAATCAGAAAAACTACATCTTGCTAAAAGGCACCATGAACACTAAAGTAATATTAATACTAAATATGTATTCACCAAATGGAATAGCAACCAAATTCTTAAAGGAAAAGTTAATTGGGTTACAGAAGGAAATATGCACTAAAACTAAAGCAATTGGAGACATCAACTTTCCCTTCTCAGATATAGATTAATCAAACTATAAAATAAATAAGAAGTTAAAGAGATGATTAGAATCTTAGAAAAGTTAAATATAATAGATCCCTGGAGAAAACTGATGAGTAATAAAAGGGATATAACTTTTTCTCAGCTGTACACATCTCCTTCACAAAAATTGACCTGATATTAGGGCATAAAAATTTCACAACCAAATGCAGAAAAGCAAAAATATTAAATACACCTTTGTCAGTCCATAATGCATTCAAAAACATATTCAATGAAAAGCCACAATGAAAACTAATCTTAAAGAATGAGTCAAAGACCAAATCATAACAACAATCAATAATTTCACTAAATAGAATGACAACAAGATGATATTCCAAAATTTGTGGGATGAAGTGAAAGCAGTTCTTCAGGGAAAAATTTATTTCTTTAAAAATACATGTCAAAAAAGAGGGAAGGAGTAGGTCAACGAATTGGACATGCAACTAAAAAAATTAGGAAAAGAACCAGTTAAAAATCTCCAGTGAAACATCGAAATGGAAATCCTGAAAATCAAAGGAGAAATTAATAAAATTGGAAGCAAAAAAGCCATTGAACTAATAAATAACACTGGAGAATGATTTTATGAACAATCCAACAAAAAAGATAAACCAGTGGTTAATTTGATTTTTTTTAAAGAAAACCAAATTACTAGGATTAGAAAGGAAAAAGACTAACTGCACCACCAATCTTCATTGAAATTAAAGGAATTAGAGTTATTTTGTCCAATCATATGCCAATAAAACTAACAAGTTACATGAAATGGATAGATATTTACCAAAAAAAAAAAATTACCCAGATTAACAGAAGAGGAAATAAAGTATTTAAATAGCCCTATCTTAGAAAAATATATAGACCAAGTCATACATTTGCCTCCCTGAGGAAAAAAAATCTCCAGAATCAGATGGATTTATAAGAAAATTTTACCAAACATTTAAGGAATAATAAATCCCAATACTATATAATACTATATATACTGTTTGGAAAAAAAATAGGTAAAGAAGGAATCCTATCAAATTCCTTGTGTGACAAAAATATGTTTGTAATACCTAAAACAAGGTGAGCAAAAGCAAAGAAAGAAAAGCATAGGCCAAGTTCCCTAATGAATATAGATGCAAAATTTCAAATAAAATGCTAGCAAGGAGATTTCAGCAATATGTCACAAAGACCATACTCTATGATCAGGTGGGATTTATACCAGCAATGTAGGGCTGGTTCAGTATTAGGAAAACTATAAACATAATTGATCATATCAATTAAAAAACAACAAAAATCAAATGACGATTTCAAAAAATTCAGAAAAGCTTTTGACAAAATACAATACCCATTCCTATTAAAACACTAGAAAACATAGGAATAAATGAAACCTTTCTTAAAACGATAAATAGTATCTAGCCAAAACCAAAAGTAAGCATTGCCTGTAATAGGGATAAACTTGAAACCCTCCCAATAGGTCAGGGGTAAGGCAAGGGTGTCCGATATCACTACTATTACTCAATATTATTCATTTGTACTAGAAATTATTCACTTGTACTATAAAGTTATTTATAAAACCAGAAAAACAAATTGAAAGAATAAAAATAAGCATTGAGAAATGAAACTATCAATCTTTGCAAATGACGTAATGGTGCGCTTAAAAAAATCCTAACAAATTTAGTACAAAACCAGTTGAAATAATTAACAACTTTAGTAAAGTTGCAGGTTATAAAAAAACACTTATCATTAGCATTGTCATATATAGCATGTCGTATATAGATACAACAAAAAAAAAAAAAACTACCAGCAGGAAAACATAGAGAAATTCTATTTAAAATAACTGCAGACAATATAAAATACCTGGGAGTGTACCTGCCAAGACCAACCAATGACTATATAAATACAATTACAAAACGCTATAAAGACAGGTTCGAACAATTAGAGCAACCTCCATTGCTCATGGGTAAGTATGTTGATAATGTATTTTTATTATTAATGTAATTTTGCTTCTTAATGGGAAGATCTTTCCCATCTATTAATAGACCCATGTGACTTGCCTGTGTAACATGGAAGCCTGAGTCACATGAGTCTGAATCACATGGAGTCTGTGGTAGGAGGAGTTTACTGAAATGGTGGAACAGGAGGGGGCAGAGCTAGAGCAGAGAAGAGAGGAAATTATTGAGAGAGTAGTCAGAACTAAAGGATACGGACAAGCCCACAACTGATTGTGAGTGTGAGAAAGGCATTTTGTTTAAGGGAAGCCTGTTTTGATTTGTTTAAGGGAACTGGTTTGTGGGAAGCTGAGCAGGGGGTAGGTTTGTGGACAGTGTTGTTCTCTGCATTGTTATTGTGTATAGATTTTTGTTACCATGATGGATTTGGCTTTCTGGTGTCTGAAAAAATGTTTTGGTTCTGTTTTCCATGTGGGGAGTCCGTTGTATTTTGTGATTCAGAATTGCTCCAGGATATTCATGGCTGCCTTAGACACTGTGAATATAGCACTGGCACTACAGCAAGCTGAACCAATATAATAAAAATGATAATTCTACCTAAATTAATTTATTTATTCAGTGACATATCAAACTATCAGTGAATTATTTTTATAGTTAGAAAAATAATAAAAGTCATCTGGAAGAACAAAAGATCAAGAAGTACAAGGGAATCAATGCAAAACAAAAATGTGAAAGAAGTTACCTTAGCAATATCAGACTTCAAACTATATTCCAAAGCAATAATTATCCAAATAATCTGGTATTGGCTAAGTGTGATGGCAATCAGATTAGGATCTTTTGCTGTTTCTGTTTCACTAAAAGTGCCTCTAGTTGAATAATGCGGTTAAAGATCTTTCCCACCCATTGATGGACCTGCCCACTGTGGGAAGCTTGATTGGGGGAGTTGTTTGGTAGGAGGGTCCTAAATACCTTTTGTTTTTTTCTATTGAGGCACTGGGGCAGAGGGTTATGCCCTCTGGCTCTAAAAAGTGTATAAATACTCTGAGGGTGAGGTTTTACTTTGGAGCTTAGTTTTTGTAAGAAAGCTTGAGTACCAGATGAGAACTCTGGAAAGCCATTTTAAGGAGCCCCAACCCCAGGTTTGAAAACTCAGATGTCAGTGCTTCCCTCTCTGGTAACTATGGTCAGACAGTTGTGGTCCAACTGTCTGTTGAATTCAGGCTGAGGAATACATGTCTGTTAATCTTTTGATTTCTTTATATTTTCTTCAAAGTTCAGGGTGCTGACTCCCCTGAATGAGTATACATGATACATGTGCTTGATTAAAGTGATTGTTAACCCCTCAAAAGCTGCCTTGCCTTTTATGAATGCACATCTAAGAACCTGTGATAGTAGTCCCTCCGTGTATGTTGGGGTGCTTACTGTTACACTAAGAAACACAGCAGTGGATCAGATGAATAGATTAGGTGGACAATACATAGCAGTAAATGTGTAAAAATAACCTAGTGTTTGATATACCCAAAGATCTAAGATTTAGGGACCAGAACTCACCATTTGACAAAAATTGCTAAGAAAATTGGAAAATAGTGTAGTAGGAACTAGATATAGACCAACATCTCACATCATATACCAAAGTAAAAAATGGGTACATGATTTTGACATGAAGAGTAATATCATTAGTAAATTGGGGGAGCATGGGAAAATGTACTGTCAGATCTATGGATAAGAGAAGAATTTATAGCCAGAAAGAGAATAAGAGGATCACAAGAAATGAAAAGGATACTTTTGATTACAGTAAATTAGAGTTTTTGCACCAACAAAACCAATGTAGTTAAAATTAGAAGGAAAGCAGGAAAAAGATTTTTACACATAGTTTCTCTGACCAAAGCTTCATTTTTCAAATATATAGGGAACTGAGCCAATTTAAAAACAATTACTCATTCTCTGATTAATCAACGGTCAAAGTATACAAGCATGTAATTTTCAGAAGAAAAAATCAAAGCTATCAAGAATCACATAAAAGTACTCTGAATTACTATTGATTAGAAAAATGCAAATTTAAAAGGCTCTGCAGTACTACCTCACATCTATCAGATCAACTAAGATAACAGAAAAGGAAAATGATCAATGCTAGAAGGAATGTGGAAAAATGGGTACACTTTTGGTGAACTTATGCAATAACAGCCATTATGGAGGACTATCTGGAATATCCAAAGTGCTATAAAATTGGACATACCCTTTAAGCCAGTAATATCACTACTAGCTCTATATTCCAAAGACATCAAAGAGAAGAGAACCTATATCTACAAAATATTTATAACAGCACTTTTTATGATGGTAAAGAATTGCAAAGTGAGGAACGCCCATTCACTAGGGAATGATTCATATTAATGTGGTAAAATACTATTTGCTATTATACATGATGAGCAGGCCAGGTTTAAAAAGAAGAGAAGACTTACATGAGTGTCAGGAAAACTTGAGTTCAACTATGGCCTCACAAACAAGTCCCTTAATCCCTGTTTACCTTAATCCATTGGAGAAGGAAATGGCAAACTACTATAGAACTCATGCCATGAAAAACCAACAGGTATTATGGTCCCCCTATGGGGTCATGGAGAGTTGGACATCACTCACAACATCACTCACAATAACAGCAAAGTGAAGTGAAGCGAGCAGAATCAGGAGAACCTTGTAAATCGTGACAGCAATAGTATAACAGTAATCAACTATGACAGTCGCACCTACTTTTATCCATACAAAGATCCATGACAATTCCAAAGGATCCTTCTCCAGACAGAGAACTGATGACCTTTGAGTACAGAGTGAAGGATACTTTTTCACTTTTTTATTTTTCCTGTTTTTGTTTTGTTTTGCAATATGGTTAATATGGAAATGTGTTTTGCATGATACATAATGCATAATTGACATATTACTTGAAATCTCAATATGTGGAGGAAGGGTAGGAGAGAAGAAGAGAATTTGAAACTCAAGTTGTTTTTTTTTTAAATGAATATAAAAATAAATAAATAAAATTTAAAAGAAAAGCACTTTATAAATATTCTCATTTTATCCTTATAACAACCCCGATAGGTGCTACTGTCGTCATTTTGCAGATAAGGAAACTGAAACAGCCAGAGGTTACATGACCTGCTCACAATTATACAACTGGTATCTGAGGATGGATTTGAATTCAGATCTTCCTGACTGCAGTCAGCATATTATCTTCTGAACCACATGGTTTAAGGTAGCCTAAAAGAGAGGACACCCATGGTTGAGGAGATAAAGAAAGGCTTCATATACAAGATGAAGCTAGATAGAACTGAATTTTGGAGAAAAAAAGGAATTCTATGAGGTAGAGGGATTGTATTCCAGACGTAGTGCATATTAGGTACAAAGACTGGAAGTAGGAGATAGAATGTGGTGAATGGATAAGGAATGGAGGTAAGGTATCTTTGACTGGATTACAGATTTCAGGAGGAGTAATGTACAATGAGATTGAAAAGGCTTTTAAATTCCTTCACAATCTTGCTACATATTAACAAATGTTTATAGTTTATCTTAAAAGCAATAAATCACTAGAATATATCACTGAGGTGAATGACATGGTCAGATTTTTGCTTAATGAAAACCAATTTGACAGTAGGTGGGATGGACTGGAGTAGAGAGATTTCAGGCTGGAAGACAATTGAGAAAGTATTGCATGTAGCATATTGACAAGACAGAATAAGAGACCTTAATTGTTAGCAGCGAGAGAAGAAAAAGATGCATCGATGCAGATGTTGTACAAAACGAAAGGCAATAGACAGCAGCTGTTTGGATGAAGAGTTGAATTGAGGATGATACCATGATTTGGAACCTGGGTGGTACTTTTGACAGAACAGGGAAATTTGGAAGAGTAGGTATGGGGCAGGGTGGGGACTTCTCTTTGGACACGATATCTAGTTTAAAATGTCCAATAAACAATTGGTAACATGGGAGAGAATGGAACTAGGTTTATAGATCTGGGAGTCATCAGCACAGAGATGATAATCAAGCCTTATGCTGTCATTGATAAAGAGTGCAGAGAGAGAAGAGTAGGGGGCCATAGACAGAGCCTAAGCCCTGCACTGATTAATCAGAATCTCCATGATGCCTAATTAATCTCCCTAAAATTGCATCACTGCCAGCATGGCAATCAGAGCTCAGACTTTGTGTCTGTCTGCACACATGGGTATGGGTAGGCAGGTTCATGTTTGTCTGTGCACATATGTGCTCCAAACCCTCCTTTCATCTCTGACTGTTCTATGTTTCTGTAATGATCCTCATAGTTCCATAATTGACTTCAAAATGTTAAAATCTTAAAATAATAATGTTAAAATCTTAAACTGATCATGTGGAAAGCAGCATAAAACAGAGAACAAGGAGATTTTCAAAGTGCAGCGTTAGAAAAAATACAGAGCTCAGAGTCAAGAGACACTAGTTCAAATCCTGGTTCTTCCACTTACAAAGTGTGTGACCATAGGAAAAATAGTACTTAGACTATAGGAACAAATAGAATATTTCTACATTGATATAAGGTTTAATAAATGGTCAAAGTATACAAGCATGTAATTTTCAGAAAAAGAAATCAAAGCTATCAAGAATCACATAAAAGTACTCTGAATTACTATTGATTAGAGAAATTCAAATTTAAAAGGCTCTGCAGTACTACCTCACATCTATCAGATCAACTAGCATAACAGAAAAGGAAAATGATAAATGCTAGAAGGTTTAGGTTCCTAAGGTTTAGGAAAAGGAAGAGACTTAGTACTTGCATAGTAGCTACTATGTGCCAGATACTGTGCTAAGCACTTTACACATATTATCTCATTTGCTCTTCATAACAACCCTGTGAGTAAGATGCTGTTATTATCCCCTTTTTACGGTTGAGGAAACTGAGGCAGACAGCAGTTGAACATCTTAATCAGAGTCAAACAGCTAATAACTGTTGGAGGCTTCCTGACTCCAGCTTCAGCTTTCTATCCACTGCAACACCTAGCTTCCTCAAAGCATTTTTACAATACATGTTTACAAAGTATTTTCTCATAACCCTGTGATGCAATGAGAAGGGACTTTACCTATTGGAATCCCCTGTTTTACAGAAAAGGAATGTGAGTTTCCAGGAGTCTATGAGTCGCCAAGGAAAACATGACTAGTAAGTGAAAAAACTAGGACTTGAATCTGTCTCCTAACTGAGCCCAGCATTCTTCCTTCCCACTAAACCACTCTGTCTCCTTTAGTATAATAACACAGTGCCTTGCACATAGTAGGCAGCTAGGGGGCAGAATTGATAAAGCACTTGAGCTAGAAGCAGAAAGATCCAAGTTCAATTTGATTTCAGACAACCTTAGCTGTGTGACCTTGGACAAGTAACTTTAAAAAAAAAAAATCTAGGGGAGGAGCCAAAATTGTGGAGTAGAAAGACTCACGTATGCTAGCTCCGAATCCACATCCCATAAATTTCCTGTAAAAAGAACTCCCCACAAATTCTGGAGCAGTACAAGCCATGCAGCAATGCAGTGGAGGAGATTTCCATTCCAGAGAGCCCTGAAAAACCGGCCCCAAAGGTCTGTCAGGCTCCGGACAGCGGAGCCCACCCCCCCCATGCTGCCCTGGCCACGCGGCCCGAGAGAAGGAGAACAGAGCAGGCTTCAGGGAGGGAACCTCCGGCAGCAGCAAAAGTCCCTCCACCCACAGGCACTACAGGTCAGTTAGAGAGACTTCTGGGCTGGCCGTGAGGGGAATGGGGTGTCTCTGTGGCTCGGGCCCCCTTGGGAGGCAGCGGTGGAGGCAGTGGTGGAGGCAGCAGCAGAGGCAGTGGCAGCCCAGGACTCCCAGGGCAAACAGGAGCTCAGGGCCATTACCTAAGGTCTCCACATAAACCACCTGAGGGAACTGAGCCTGGGAGGTGGCCCTGCCCCTACCTGTGCACCAGAACTTAATCTCACATTGAATAGGCGCCCCGCCCACCGAGGAAAGCCCTGAGTCTGGGGAGCCACATTTGAATCTCAGACCCCAAGCACTAGCTGGGCAGATCTAGGCGAGGGTGGACAGGAATCTCAGAAGTCAAGTAACTGGCTGGGAAAATGCCCAGAAAAGGGGAAAAAAATAAGACCCTAGAAAGCTACTTTCTTGGGGAACAGATGTTCCCACCTTTCATTTTTGATGAGGAAGTACAATGCTTGCCATCAGGCAAAGACGTGGAGGTCAGGGCCTCTGTACCCCAGACATCTGAGGTGGATGTCTGGTGGGCTCAGGCCATGGAAGAGCTCAAAAAGGATTTTGAAAATCAAGTTAGACAGGAGGAGGAAAAACTGGGAAGAGAAATAAGAGAGATGCAAGAAAAGTATGAAAAACAGGCCAATACCCTGCTAAAGGAGACCCAAAAAAATGCTGAAGAAAATAACACCTTGAAAAATAGACTAACTCTATCGGCAAAAGAGGCTCAAAAAGCCAATGAGGAGAAGAATGCCTTCAAAAGCAGAATTAGTCAAATGGAAAAAGAGGTTCAAAAGCTCACTGAAGAAAATAGTTCTCTCAAGATTAGAATGGAACAGATGGAGGCTAATGACTTTCTGAGAAACCAAGAAATTACCAAACAAAACCAAAAGAATGAAAAAATGGAAGAGAATGTGAAATATCTCATGGGAAAAACAACTGACCTGGAAAATAGATCCAGGAGAGACAATTTAAAAATTATGGGACTACCTGAAAGCCATGATCAAAAAAAGAACCTAGACATCATCTTTCATGAAATTATCAAGGAAAACTGCCCTGATATTCTAGAACCAGAGGGCAAAATAAGTATTGAAGGAATCCACCTATCACTGCCTGAAAGAGATCCAAAAAGAGAAATTCCTAGGAACATTGTGGCCAAATTCCAGAATTCCCAGGTCAAGAAGAAAATCTTGCAAGCAGCTAGAAAGAAACAATTAAAGTATTGTGGAAATACAATCAGGATAACACAAGATCTAGCAGTTTCTATATTAAGGGATCAAAGGATGTGGAATAGGATATTCCAGAAGTCAAAGGAACTAGGACTCAAACCAAGAATCACCTACCCAGCTAAACTGAGTATAATACTTCAGGGGAAAATATGGTCTTTCAATGAAACAGAGGACTTTCAAGCTTTCTTGATGAAAATTTGACTTTCAAACACAAGAATGAGAAGAAGCATGAAAAAGGAAACAGCAAAGAGAAGTCATAAGGGACTTACCAAAGGTGAACTGTTTACATTCCTACATGGAAAAACAATATTTGTAACTCTCAAAACTTTTCAGTATCTGGGTGGTTGGTGGGACTACACACACACATACACACACATATGTACACGCGTGCAAGTGCACACACACATGCACACACACACAGAGAGCACAGAGTGAATTGAATAGGATGGGACCATATCTTAAAAGAAATGAAGGTAAACAGTGAGAGAGAAATGTAGTGGGAGGAGAGAGGGTGAAATGGAATGGGGTAAATTATCTCTCATTCAAGAGGCAAGCAGGAGACTTCTTAGTGGAGGGAAAAAGAGGAGAGCTGAGAAAAAAACATGAAGTTTACTCTCATCACATTCGACTAAAGGAAGGAATAAAATGAACACTTATTTTGGTATGAAAACCTATCTTACAATACAGAAAAGTGGGGCAGAAGGAGATAAGCAGGGTTGGGAGGATGATGGAAGGGAGGGCAATGGGAGGAGGCAGCAATTTGAAGTCCACACTCGGGGAGGGACAGGTTCAAAAGACAGAATAGAAACAATGAGGGGCAGGATAGAATGGAGGGAAATAGAGTTAGTCTTACACAACATGACTATTATGGAAGTCATTTGCAAAACTATACAGATAGGGCCTATATTGAATTGCCTGCCTTCCCAAAGGGAATGGGTGGGGAGGGAGGGATGGGGAGAATTTGGAACTCAAAGTTTGAGGAACAACTGTTGAGTATTGTTGTTGCTACTAGGAAATAAGAAATACAGTCAATGGGGAATAGAAAGTCATCTGTCCCTACAGGACAAAAGAGAAGATGGGGACAAGAGAAGGGAGGGAGGATAGAAGAGAGGGCAGATTGGTGTTAGGGGAAATTAGAATGCTCGGTGTATTGGGGTGGGGGGAGGGGACAAATGGGGAGAAAATTTGGAACCCAAAATCTTGTGAAAATGAATGTAAAAAGTTAAATAAATTTATATTAAAAAAAATTAAAAATAAAAAAATAAAAAAAAATCTGTCTCAATTTTCACCAATGTAAAATAGGTACCTACCTTTACAAGGTTGTTATGAGAATCAAATGAGATGATAATACAGTGCCAGATATATAATAGGGGCTTAATAAATAATTATATCTTCTCCATTTCCTCAATAAATTTTTTTAAAAATGGATTTAGATCCTCATGACCTCTCTGCAATAGTCTCCTGACAGTCGTCTAAAAATCTAAAAAATAGAAGGCTTGGCATATGCACTATGTGTAACTGGACAACATCCATGTATAATCATGTCCCATGACCAGCACAGCAGAGACCATAAAGAAATTGATTTTTCAGCTTTGTATTGAATTTTCCATCCCAGCCCAAAGCACACAAATATCACATAAACCAAAGAAAACATGTTTGTTAACCCGTTCAAACAGACTAGATCTGTTTTATAAACCATGAGTCAGTCAACTGGTTGGTGTGCCATTTCGTTCATTCATTCAACAAACTTTTACTTGAAAACTGTCAATGTATATATGTGTCCCACAATGCCTAGGATTATAGATTGTAGATCTGAAAAGGACCTTATAGGCAATCAAAAATAGCTGGTATTTATATAGCTCTTTAAGGTTTGGAAAGCAATTTACAAATAACTCATTCGATCCTCACAACCATTCTGGGGATTAGGTGCTAATATTATCCCCTTTTACAGATAAAGAAACTGAGGCACAGAGGTTAAGTGACTTGCTTAGGGCCACACAACTAGCAAGTGCCTGAGGCTGGACGTGAACTCCGGTCTTTCTGACTCCAAGTCATGAACTCAATCTACCCAACCACTTCATTCTATTAAGCCACCTAGTCCAACTCCCTAATTTTACAGATGAGGAAATTGAGTTAGAATATTTAAGTTAGTGGACCAGGGTCACACAACTAGTAAGTGTCTGAGGTGGGATTTGAACCCATCCAGGTCTTCCTGACTAACCCCTGATACTTATTGTATAACTGTGGGCAAATCACTTGATCTCTCTTGGCCTTAGTTTCTTCCATCAATAAAATGGGCATAAAAATACCTGTAATTTCGACCCTTACAAGGCTATTATTAGATTTAAGATAATGTATATAAAAAGCTTCCAAAATTTAGCTCCTTATGCATATTAATTATTATTATTATCATTTCTGTTTATCCATTGAGTTTCACTGGTCAAAGGAACTGCACAATGACAGCAAGTCTACTGAACTTACTGAATTGATGATCCTGTTTTATACCCTTCCATCTCTGTGCAGATAATTGGGCCATTGGCTTTCTTTACAAATTGTGAGGCTTTTAGTCAGTTGAATCTGGTCTTCTGAGATACAGTCAGACAACCAATCAGTTGTTCTCCACCTTTGTTTAAATGACTTACTCCTTTTCCTTCAATTAGTAATTCTCTCTAGCAAAAGCAGTCCTGCTCCCTGCAAGCTTCTGCATAGCTCTTTACATGACACTTTGCTGGGTAGAGAGATTTGCACATGGTTCTCTTATCTGCTGGTTGGTCATCCCATTTAAAGATGAGTCAACTTGTGCCAAGAACCAAGAATCTTTTTGCCCCTCATGGTAATCAAACTATAGAATTGGTGAACTGGTGTAGATCTCAGAGGTTGTCCATTTTAACATCCATCTCTATAGGATTCCCTTTTTAGTCATCTTTGACAAACAGGTATCCAGTTTCCCCTTGAAGTTCTCCAGCGAGAGAGACTTCACCACTTCTCACTGACCTAGAATCTGCCTCTGCAATTTTACCTACTGCTCCTAATTCTTCCATTTGGAAGTAAACCCTTCATATCCTAAAGGAAGCTATCATCTTCCTTCCAAACTTTATGCCAAGTCTCCAATTCATTCTACCATTTATTCCAAGTCTCTTGCCTTGTGGCCCTACTCTGGATGCTTTAGTTTCCTAATGTTGGTAAATGCCACAGCTGGGATTGTGAGTATATAGCATTTCACCCAGTGACTTCTGCAGGAAACACAAAATGCCTCCACCACAAGCCTTCACTTGCAATACTGCTGATGCACCGAGTAAGGATATCTTTGTTAAATTGACAACAACGGCCATGTATCCACACGTGGCGCAAGCTGACCTCAAGAGCTCCACGTTTTGGCTTCGAGCAAGTTTTGGTGCTACAGTATTTGTAGTTCTGGGGTTTGCTATGTACAAAGCATTGTTGAAACAGCGATGATTTAAACACGTACAATACTGGCCCTACCAGAAACCAATACTTTTATGTACATTTTGAATGCTTTAAATTCTGCTAGAAATGTTGAGATATTTATATATGCAGAGTTACTTTATTAATATTTGTAATTCTTGCATGAGTATTTTAAAAGATAGCAATGACTGCAGTATTGGCCAGCGTATGCAAAGGAGAGCTCTCCCTACTGGCCACAGAAAGGTGGCCGTGCTACAGAGGCCAAAAGGGAATGTTCTGTAAATAATGTACATATTCAGGCAGCAAGATATGTGGCTTCCTGCAGAAATGGAGTGATGGAAATGCTGTCCACAGATGTTTCCACACAGCATCGTTTTAGTTAGTGTTGAATGGGAACTCTCCATCATAGGTTTTAGTTCAACTCAATCGTACTTGCTCATGGATTACTTATTTATTTCACTTTCATTTGAATTGATGTTTTGGGGGCGGGGTGGGAAGGAACTCTAAGCTACATGAGGCACAATTCACAACTGTCTCTCCATGGAGGGTGGGTGTCAGTTTTCCAATAGAATGTTGTTTCATTTTGAGGACAACTTCATTCTGGCACACCAACCACCAAGGCTTGGTACAATTTGTGACATGTACAGCTGGATGTGAGGCTCCCCTTTAAGGGTAGAGCAGAACTTTCAAAAAGTCACATAGCAAAAGAATCAGTGTAATTGTTGTGTATTCTATAATTTTTAAGTATGTTGTATTTTTTAAACCCTTTCAGATCACATAGGGGAGGAGCCAATTTATACATTATGAATGTTTCTAGTTCAAAAGACCATTACTGTTTAATTTCCTTCAATTTGTAAATCATCATGTCTTGGCTGTACCTGTGGTGCCAAGGGAGTGCACAGTTCTTGCTGTGTTGTAGAATATCACAGTAGCTGCATGCTTCCTGATATGTTCTATACCTGGTTAGAACTCCCTGTAGACAGCAACTTTTTTAAATGAAAGAATAAATCTAATGAATCTAAACCCTTATGATAAACTTATTTTTTCCATCATCAACCTTTTAAAGTATTTCAATAAATAACTGTGTAAAAAAGCACCTACTATGTGTTTTGTGTATTGATTTACTGAATGACTTTGAGGGTAGATAGGTGGTGCAGTGGATAGAGCACCAGTGCAGGAGTCAAGAGGACCTGAGTTCAAAAATCACCTCAGACACTTGACACTCACTAGCTGTGTGACCTTGGGCAAGTCACTTAACCCCAGTTGCCTCATCCTGGGTCATCTCCAGTCATCCTGATGAATATCTGGTCACTGGATTCAGATGGCTCTGAAGAAGAAGTGAGGCTGGTGACCTGCACAGCCCTCCCTCACTTAAAACAAAGGTCTTCCTGACTCCAAGTCAAGTATCCTATCCTCAACACTAGGGCCTTGGACAGAGATAAAATATAGATTTTAGGCTTTTTGAAAGGCATAGTCCTATGCTCTCCAGGATGTAATACATTTTTAAAAATGTGAAAATTACAAAAGAAATGTCTATAAAAAAGCTCACAATATCACTAAGTCTCAGAGTTAGGGGTTAACTCAATGACCATCTAGTGCCAACAATACCTGAACAAGAATTCAGTCAACAACATACCCAAAGACCTTCACTTGTAGGAAGCTTTTTCCTTCCTAAGCAGCCCATTTAACTTTCAGATTATTCTAATTGTTAGATATTTCCTGACATAAGGTGTAGAATGTCTCTACAATTTTCCTCCATGACCTCTACTTCTGATTTCTGGGGTCAGGCAGAACAAACCTATCCCCTCTTCCATAAAATAGCCTTTCAAACATTAAAGAGAAAACACACAATGTAATTCAGGGCAACGAAGTCAACAAAGTCAAAAAAGGGGGTGGGGGAAACAGTCGTACGTTCAAAAAAACAAATAGTATTGTTATACAGGGAAATCAAGGGTTCTCAACCTGTGATCTAGAGACCCATAAGGGTCTTTGAGCACGTTTCATGAGATCTACAAGAATCAAAACTATTTTCACAATAATACTAAGATGTTTTAGATTCTAACATGGTGAATATCAATAACTGTAACCCACATAAACAAAAGCTCTTTTCTTTGGGGGGGTGGATTTTTGAAGGGGGTCTTCAGTAATCTTAAGAGAGTGTAAGGATGTCCTGAGACTAAATAACTTTGGAACCTCTGCAAATACAGAAAGGAAAAAAATGCTCGATTTGGAATCTCTGTCTGGGTTTTGATCTCAGCTCTGACATTTACTAGCTGGGTGACCTTGACTAAGTCACAAATTCTCTGACCTTCGTTGTCTCTGCCTGTCAGATATAAATAGTAGCACTTGTACTACCTACCTCATAGAGCTATTTTAAAGAATATGATGTCAATCTTAAAATGTTACAGAAAGTTAAGTTATTATTATTATATCATTCATAGATATGAGAATCACTTACCTAAGGCCTCCTTTTGCCTCTTGGCAGAAGCATGTAAGATGGAACTTGAAGCTTAAGCAGGGTTTCTCAGGGAGACCCAATGGGGAAGCACATTCCAAATACAGGGAATTATGTCAGCAAAGAGAAAGAGGTAGGACAATAGAGGGTATATTCAAGGATATGGTGGTAAAGTGTTTAACAATCAGCTTTCTAGGCAGGACGCATTTTTGAAGTGAACCTGCATTATTTTTCCATTGTTTTCTTAAGTCTAGACAATGAACAAAACAATAAGTCCTCACAGCATTTGTCAATTTCCAAGGTGTAAATGCTCACACTGAAGTCATTAATTGGCTCTCTCAAGTTCATAAGACCTTCCGCTAGCTGCACATCTCTAGATGTATTAGTAAATCATCTGACTGGGATGAAAGGACCCTTTTGTGACTGTGGCCATCTCCAGACCATGCCACCTGTACAGCAGCATCTACCTGCAAAAGCTGAAGGCTTCAACCTTAAGACACTAGATTCTGGTGATCATTCACTTTATTGTGCCTCTTCTATATCTAGCCTTTCACTTTAGCCATGCTCCATGTGTTCTAGCCTAACCTTATCCTAGCTCAGTGTCCCCTCTTACCCTCTGTGCAAAATATTTCCCCCTAGATTCTTCCCTGTTCAAAATATTCCTGGCTGGCCACCATTCCCCTATATGTTGTATTCCCTTTCAGAAGGTAAGCTCTCTGAGGACAAGGATCATTTTGATTACTTGTATTTGTATCTCCAGTACTTACTCCAACATCTGGCATGCTATTGTTGTTGTATGGTCATTTTTCAGTCATGCCCAACTCTTCATGACCCCATTTGGGGTTTTCTTGGCAAAGATACTGGAGTGGTTTACCATTTATTTCTCTAACTCATTTTACAGATGAGGAAGCTAAGGCAGATGGAGTTAAGTGACTTGCCCGGGATCACATAGCTAATAAGTGTCTGATGCCAGATTTGAAATCAGTTCTTTCTGACTCCAGGCCTGGCACTCTTTCCATTGTGCTAACTAGCTGACCATCTGGTATACGTAAATGCTTAGTAAATGCTTTTCCATTCATTCTTTCAGGAAACAGAATTTTTGCGTACGAAGCAATTTCTTACTAATGTATTCATATGTAGTTCATATGTGTCTGTGTGTATACATGCTTGTCTTCCTATGTATGTGTATTCATAAAATGTGTGGTTGTGTACATGTACACGTGTAGATTTTCATTGCTGCACCTTTGTATATGTGTACTCAAATGCACATACATTCATGAATGAATGTACAATGCAAATATATGTGTGTGTTTGTCCTTAGTTGTCAAAGAAGACCATACCATCAGAGAAACAATGACATGATTTGCACTTGACTTTCTTTAGAGTAGAGGACTGTGCAGGTCACCAGTCTCACTTCTCCTTCAGAGCCATCTGAATCCAGTGACCAGATATTCATCAGGATGACTGAAGGTGACCCAGGATGAGGCAATTGGGGTTAAGTGACTTGCCCAGGGTCATACAGCTAGTGAGTGTCAAGTGTCTGAGGTGCAATTTGAACTCAGGTCCTCTTGACTCCTGCACTGGTGCTCTATCCACTGCAACACCTAGCTGCCTAATGCCAAAGACAGCAACAGAAGATAAGGACTAAAGATCTCACCTCCAGCAACTATGGAAGATTAAAGGGAACTTTGTAGAGATATGCATAGAGTGAATGAAGTGGCATAGTAAATGGAATACTAGACTAGGAGTTAGGAAAAACTGGATTCATATCCTGTCTCCTATATTTACTGTGCAGCCCTGGGCAAGTCCCTTAACTTGCCTCAGTCTCAGTAGCCTCATCTGTAAAATGGGGATAATAATAAGAGGACTGCTCCCCCAGACTAACATGTAAAGAGCTTTGCATTTGCTTTGCATTTGCCCCAAAGAGGAAGTCATTCTTTGAGATCCAAGGAATAATGATATGACTCCAAAGGAAAGAATTGATCTAGTAATGGATTACTCTCCACCACAGGTTCACAGATTTAGAATTAAAATGCCTTAGGAAATTCCAAGTCCAAACTTAACGATTTTTCAAAAGAAGAAATTGAGGCCTAGAGAGATGAAGGATTTTCCAGGAGGTATGTGAGGTAAGATTTGAACTGAGTTCTTCCTCATAGAGAGTTATCTGGGACATGGACAGATTAAATAACTTGCCAGGATCACATAGTAGTATTTCTCAGAGGTGGGATTTGAGCCTAAGTCATCCTGATTTCAAGGTCAGTTCTCCATACTATTCTGCGCCTTCTATAAAAATAGAGTTAATAAAAGTACCCATCTCACAAGTTTCCCGTGAGAATGAAATAAATAAGATTTTATATAAAAATATAATATGATTTTCACAATTATTATGTAATATATGTATATAATTATATATGTATACTACACATAAACATATATGTGCATAATATTTTTCTATCTTAAAGCCCTACCGAAATGTTAAGCTATTTATATTTTAAGACATAATTTGCTCAGAGCAAAAGCATTTCCTTGAATGGCATAGTAAGAACAGTAACTGCTCAACATTTCCTCCCCCAACAAATACACAGAGTCTTTGGGAAAAATGAGCACCAACTCAGGGAACACTGGGAACAAGGAACATATGTGGCCAGGGAAATTTGCGTCTGACACTTCCAAGTCCTGATGTATTCTCTCTTTGTGCAGATTCATCATGCTGCTCTTCCCCCTGTTCTGTACAGGATAAGTCACTCCCCTGGATTTTTGGAACTATACCTCATTGTAGTTCAACACCAACCACAAAGGCTAATTCTCAGTTGAATCTGTGGTTGACTCTTTTCTCTGCTGCCAGGGTTCACACTCTTTAAAGCTATTTCCTGCTTTAGACCTGGATTGATTCAACTCTCTTTAATGAGTGGTAGGCTTAACTTTTGAAAGGCTGCAGCTGTATGGCCAGTCTTTCACCAATCAATGTCAAATATCCTTTATAATTAGATCAAAGAAAGTTTTTCACACTTAACAAAGGGATAATAGAACCTAGAAACATTTTGTACTTGGATAATATTTTTTGTTGTTCCTTTTCAGTTGTGTCTGACCTTGATGCCCCCATTTTGGGTCTTCTTGGCAAAGATACTAGTGTTTTGCCATTTCTTTCTCTAGCTCATTTTACAGGTGAGGAAACTGGGCAAACAGGGTCACACAGCTAATGCGTGTCTAAGATGGGATTTGAACTCAGAAAGATGAATCTTTCTGACTTCAGACTTGGCATTATATTCACTATGCTACCTACCTTATTTCTGTTATCTGTCCCTTTTTTTTGGTGATGACTATAAACTGAACTGGAAGGATAGGGAGAATAAATAGTCCACACACACAGACACTACAAAGGAAAAACATCTAAGGAATTGGAGTTATCTGACAGTCAAATGGGCTTCTCCTAACTAGAAGTCTTCATACAGAGGGTGGATGACCTCAAGAGGATTACTGGTCAGGTACAATGGTGGTCCCCAAGATTTCTTCCAACTCTGGTATTCTGTGAATACACATATGTGCATAATGCTTCTGGTGCTGTGTATACATACATCAAAGTATATGACTGTGAGTGTACATGGTTGTATAGTCTGAATTGTTACATGTATGTGAATGTGCATGTATGCATAGAGGTTGGGATCAGTGTTGGGGGTTGCATAATAGCTTTTCTACTTTATGAGGTTAGCTGGCATAAACACCTTTGGGGATGCCAAGAATCAAAAGAAAAAAATCTCAGTTTTTCGGATCTATTTATGTGATTATTTAATTGGCTAGTGTTTTTCTATGCTTATGTTTTCTTTGTTTTGGAGGGGACTTTGGTTTGGTTTGGTTTTTTTAAAGAGGTTTTGGATGGAGCTCAAATACTTTCCCCATGATTAACAGATTTTTGGGAGGGTTGACTTGGATTGAATCCAAATGTGTTTGGTTTTTAAATATTCAGAAAATAAGACAGTCATAAGAAATATTCAGTCCCTGGTTCTGACTAGGTAATACTAACCACCTGACTTAGAAATCTTTCCTGGCAATCCTCCCTTCTATAACTACATTTTAAGTCCTAATTCTGATTTCTAAACAAAATTATTAAAATATGAAATTTAGAATGTGAGAACAGTAAGTTAGAGTTGCAAGATACCTTAGAAATTATTTGACCAAGCTTATCATCTTACAAAGGTAGAAACTGAGGTCCAGAGGGAGGAACTTGCCCAAGGTCACATGGTCTTTAGTCCTGGTTTGGTCACTTAACTAAGTTTCCAGACTCCTAGACCAGAGCTTTCTACTACTTAAGGTAGAACTTTTCTAACAAGATGGCTCTTATTAGAGCTGTCAAGTATTGTTCAGTTATAGATCATACAATCCATGGAGTCTTCTTGGCAAAGATGCTAAAGTAGTTTGCCATTTCCTTCTCCAGTGGATTAAGGCAAATAGAGGTTACTTGACTTGCCCAGGGCCACACAGCTACTAAGTGTCTGCAGTCAAATATGAACTCAGATCTTCCTGACTCCAAGCCTAGTACTCTATCCATTGAGCTGCTTGGCTACCTCCTTTTCTAAATATTAGCCTTATGTATAGATGGAGTAGATGGCTACTTTATAGGATGATTTCAGGGTCACCAAGAATACCTTCTTAACCTAAAATGTCTTAACTCTCCCCTCTTCAATTTGAATGACTTAAATAAATATCTTGAACTCTACAATAAACATTCCATTTCTTTGAGTTTGTGTTCCCTTTTCCAAGGGAAATTATCATTTTTTTTATTTAGAGTGCATGTGGTCTTCTAGGTCCTCAGGTGAGGCCTTTTGACTGAGTCCAAGTTTTACAGAACAATCCTTTTATTAAGGGGATTTGTTCCTTGAAGTCTGGATTGTCAAAGGACATCACTTGAGGACCTAGAAGGTCACATGTGATCTTGAGACCACAGATCCCCCACCCCTGGTCTGGTGAAAAGATTTGAACCCAGGTTTTCTGAGTATTTTCTGAATGTTAGATTCCCTGCTGTGGGCCTTGAAGATGAAAAGAACCTTAGAGATTCTTTCCCCTCATTTTATTTCAACTTCAACCTCATTAAGCATTTCTTATGTATTTAGTAAGAAGCCTTTCCTGGTCCTCCAAAGTCATAGTGACTTTTCTCTGAGGTTATCCAAATGGATCCTGGATGTAGCTTGTCTGTATTGATAAAAGGTATTTCTGTGTTCTCTAGGAATTCTCTATATCAAAATCACAGATCTGGACCCTATCCCTATAATTGGCACATTATTTTCCTTGAAAGAATGTAATTTCCTTGAGTGAAGGGACTGTTTGGAGGGGTCTCTCTTTGTGACTATGGCATCAAGCACAATGTCTAGTACTCCACAGAACTCAAATATATACTTGCTAAATTATTCATTGAGCTAGATGGAGAGATATGTACAAGGCAATAGTATGATTAGGTGGATCCAAAGCTGGTTAAATCAATGACTTTATATAAACTTGGAAAGAAGTCTCTAATGGAGTGCCTCAGGGATCTATGCTTGACCTTTATATAAACTATTGTCTTCTGTCTCTGGAGTTCTATGATCAACCTTGTAAAAGAGGATACATAGGAACTGCTCTAATCTCATTTTTCTAATGAGAAACCTAAGACTCAGAGATCAAGTGACTTGCTTATGGTCACATATGAAGTAAATGGCAGAGTCAGGAAAGAACTTGGTTCCAATTTTTTATGTTACATATATACATATATATATATACACAAACATATATACACACATACATATATGGATATATATGTGTGTTTATATATGTTATTATAATTGGATATATATCCAATATATTTCCAATATATAATAATATATTTCCAATTATAATAATGACAGTAATGAACAACAATATTTATATAGCACTTTAAGGTTTTACAAGTACTTTGCTAACATCTTCACACCCCCACTCCCACAGCATCAACATTCCCATCTTGGGTACTCACATTAGGAAAAGGGTATTTCTTCATACTTTGTGGCCCAAAACCTCAGGCTCACATAGATTGGGCTCGATATTAAAAGTTTCCTGCTAAATTTTCTGTGGCTCATCCCCCTACCCTCACTCAACAGCAATGCCAAAATTTGACTCATCTCCCCCCCAGTGAAGATTTTCCCTGGAAACAATAGAAATTTTCTTTATACAGGATATATATAATTCAACCAAAAATTGCAAAAGACTCATGAAGAACACATAAACAATCAAGATAATATCCCTTCTCTCTCCAGTGAACCTTGACTTTTTCTAGGAACTACCCAATGCTATAGATTTACAGTGTTGCACTGGTAGGGCCTCCTGGACAAGGAGAAAGAGTTCAAGGTTAGAAGAAGGCCTAGTAACCCTGTTTCCAATAGTTCCACCATCCTTTGGGATCTATATGTGCTAGATGACTCAGTACCAGCAAAGGAATAGGGTCAGATTGTTCCTTCATGTTCTTCCCATCTATGCCAATTTATCTTTCCCTTTGCACCTCTCTCTGGTGAAAGGAGGATCTCTTGGGAGTTTTTGGCTTTCCTTGCTTCTAGAAGACCCCTCTAGAGCTTCTCATATCCTCTCCAAGTAATACCAGTTCCTCAAGATACCAGTTCTCTGGAAGACTCCAGATATATGGTTCCCTATAGATGCTGCATGGACATTCAGGATTCACCCAGTGAACCATGTCTGTGACTGTGTAGCCACTTGTTTCGATGTCACACATCCTACTTCAACACCTTTTAAAAAAGCGAAGTCCATTGAAAAGGCATAACTCCCATGTGAACTTCATTAAGCAAAGAGATTTTAACTGAGTTGATCTTCATTAGAACTATGCAAAATAGCATTTTGTCAATGTCAGAACCAAAGGACACACCTATGGGGCAACAAGAACCTAGGGTGAGGTGAATTCAAGGAGGGCAGGCCTGTGCACTTGTCTACAAAACTTAAACTTGAGAACCAACGGAAGGGATCCCTTTGAAGTCTGAAACAGGTAATTTTTTCAGCTACTGAAACTTGTCCTGAGGTTATAAGCATATGGATCATATTACCCAGTCAAGTTGTACTAGCTGAAAGTATAACCTTCTGAGGGCAACGCCATGGAAATCAACCTGGCCAGCCCGCAGAAGCTGTAGGCTCTGCTCTAAAAATTATATCTGGAATCTTTCAATTCCAGGAAGCCCTTTTGGCTTCTGTGCAGCATGTTTGCATTTACAAGGAAAGAAATACTCCATTTTCTGGGAAACTTTCCATTACCCTGGGGCCTTTTCTTAATAAAATGTTTGCAATTGTCAATGTAGGGCAGAGAGCTGGTGAACCTTGCTCTGAATGGCAAGGAAAACATCCCCAACCATTGGAGTTTGGTTTTCTGCTGTTGAGAGAGAGAACAAGGGAGAAAGGGTTACTTATTTGTTGCAGGGTGTTGAGGGTACATGGGGCCAGTCACAAGTAATGGATGGAAATTTAATTCTATTCTCTCTCTCTCTCTCTCTCTCTCTCTCTCTCTCTCTCTCTCTCTCTCTCTCTCTCCCCCCTCCCTCTCTCTCCCTTTTTCTCCCTGTCTTTCTCTATATTCTCTGTTTTCTGTCATCATTACATGTTGGGGACCATGACACTAAGTAAATTATCCTCTATCTTTCTAGGTCACTAAGTTATCCTCTCTCTCTCTCTTATTTCTCTAACTTACTATCTATCTATCTGTCCCTGTCTCTCTCTATGTCTCTGTCTTTGTGTCTCTCATTTTTTGGCAATGTAGCATTAGTTTCAGTCAAGAGACATGGGTTCAAGTCCCGCACTGACAGTAATTTACTATGTGACCTTAAATAATCCACTTCACACCTAAAAGCTAGAAAGGACCTTAGAGTCACAGAATGCTGGAATTTTTCTTGTCCAACCTTCATTTTATAAAGGACAAAGCTGAGACTCAACTAGATAGAGAAATAGGCAGTCATGGCAGCATGGAACTGTAGAATCAGTCTTTCCCTTTGTAGTCTTGTGTGAAGGTAGGCCTTTGCTAGGTTGTTGGATAGATTTTTATTATCTCCTAGGTAAATTCTAAAGCATTTTCCAAAATTAAGTAATGAAAAACAGAATGGCTTCTTCAATGTAAACTATATCTATCTATCTATCTATCTATCTATCTATCTATCTATATAGATAGATAGATGTAGTGTGTGCATTAACCATATTTAAAATGTTGTTAAATAACAAAAAATTTTCTGAAAATATTGAAAATATTCTGAAAAATATTGAAAAATATTCTGAAAAATTAAGTCTCTTCTATATAAAAAGCCTTGTACTAAACTCACTGCCTCCATCTCCTCCCTCCCATACATTGAAATTCTAGCAACTTTTAAGGCCCAACTCAAAGGTTAAACCTTCCAGAAAACCTTCCCTGATTCCCACCCCAACTTGGAAATGAGTGATCTTACTAATATCTGGCTCCCAGTAGAAAGCCATTTGAGCAGGCACTATCAAGGAGCAAATTCATGAAGTAAAAGGTAAGAGACTGACCTTTCCAGAGACTCTTCTTTTCCAGCGATTCTTCAGTCACTGTGCTGGTTGGTGAGGTTCACTGACAGCATTGGCACAGGAACCTTGGGATTTGCTGTTTTGAATAGTTATTTAAGCATGGACCATGGGGCAAGGATGATAATTTACTCAGTGTCATGGTCCCCAGCATGTTATGATGACAGAAAATACTCATGCGCATCACATCTCACTCCCTAAGTACATGGGGAGCAATCATGGTATGGTAAAATATATATTCTCGTTCAGTTAAGCCCCATTATAAAGCACAAAATGTGGAAAAGGGATTGTTGTACAGGCTAATACCCCAACAGGGAAGCACAATTTGTAAGAAGATTGCTCTCTGAAGTCCTGTTTGCGTCTACTGTCAACTCAAATCATTTGTTAAATGTTGTGGACCCACAGCTGACTTAATCCCACCTTTTCAGGGAAGAAATAAATTATATGCTCTCTCAGTCTGGAATGAGTCTTCCCTGCTCTCTCTCCCTCCCTCTCTCTTTCTCTCTCCCTCTTTCTCTCTCTTTTCCCCTCTGTCCCTCCCCCATCCATCTCTCTCTTCCACTCTCCTTGATTTACTAATCAATTTTCATATGGACTTCTCTGTACTCAAGGCAAGTTCACTGCTATCATGCTAATTCTTATTCCACTAAGACTTCCTCAGAAGGGATTTTAGAGATCATGTAATCTAATGTTCACATTTTACAGATGAGGAAAAAAAGAGAAATGTTATGTTTGATGTTCCAACATTTTCTATTTTAAGGTTCCTTCCAGCTCTAAGATTCTATATTCTATGCTGTAGTATTTTATGTTCTGAAACACTTTCTTTTCTAGCAGGCTATGAGCCAGTGAGTCTATCTTTGTACCTAGATTCCATATATAAGTCTTGCTTACATGAACAGAAGGTCATTCTTCCCAGTAGATCTGTAAATAGGAACACTAATTCTTGAACTGGCTCATGGTTCCTGCCCACTGCCAAAGGTGATTAGTAGGAAAGGACACACTCAAAATACCCAATTAAGTATGAGGGACAGAGTGCTAGACTTGATTTGAAGTTGAGATTCAAATACAGATCTTCCTATCTCTAAAACATACTATATGTGTTTTTCTGAACAAGTAATTTAACCTCTCAGCCAGTTTCCTCATCTGTAAAATTGGGGAAATATTGGTTTTTACCTTATAGCTAGGTAGGTATGAGGATCAGATAAGATAGTGAGTACAAAAAGCTTTGAAAACCACAAAATGCTACATAAATGTAAGCTATTATTGGGTCATTGCACATATGACTTCTCTCTACTATAATATACCTCTAATATAAAGAAAACAATATACATTTGAAAACGTGCCATAGGATTTTTAATGAAAAATTAGAAAAGTGCATTATTTTACAACACTACAGTAAATGATTCTTTCTCCTTTTTTTGTAAAGACATTGTAAAATATATACAGGGTTGCTCTAGTGCATTCATTACAAAAGAAAGATGCAATCCCTTGCATAAATTACATATTTTACATGGGTCGGATGTCTACTTGGACTTGTAAACATTTGTGGTACAGTTTTTTATTTGTTTTTCATTCTTCAGGTAAGCTGCGATAATAAATACGTCTTCGATTCATTTGACTGTTGTCTCATTCTGCTAACTTCAGAACGGCATTCTAAGGCCATTTGTGAAGGCAGCCTCCCCACGTAAGGGAGAAGGCCAGAAAAGGAAACAAAAACAAACACACAAACACAATCAGGTTTCTTTGAAGTTTGGTTCTCTGTAGTCAAGTGAGAATCCCTGGTTTTCGGCTTGCTCAGTCAGATATGTCCCTCCTCCAAGGGGCTGACAACCAGCCTGCATCCCTCGAGTCCTGCTACATCCCCAAACATGACTCCTTGGGAGAAATTTGCCCAGGGTGAGTGATTCCTTGTCCTCCTGGATATTGGTGATCCTTGGTATAGTTGGCAGGGCTCTTGACAAAAGCTTTAGGAATTCCCCATCGTGACACTTCCCTAAAGAAATATTTTGGTGGTATGTCCAGGTCATAGACAGTTTGATGAAGGCTTTTCAGATGCCAACGAGATACTAGCTTTAGGTTCTTTTCTGCACATTCATTAGAATTATCTAGGGATGCACCAAAATTCACAAAACCCAAAAGATACTCAATCGATACAATTCACACACACACACACACACACACACACACACACACACTCACACCCCTGATGAACATAAGGAACTTACTACCCCCACCCCTTCCACCCCAAAATGAATCTTCTGTGAGTACACAACAATTATTTCAATGGGTGTGTTCAGAAAGAAATACTTTCATAAGGAAAATCCCCCCTCCCCAGGAGAATCACAAATGGAAATATGTTGTACTCTTGGACCTTGGAGAGAAACAGTTGAAATAAGAAATTGAACCTTAAAGAAAAAGTATCTGTGTTCTCTTGGCCTATTGGGAACAGACTTGAAGTTTTCTTTGCTGTTGACTAGTTTAAAATCACAAAGAATAAAAATTTTAAACACTAAGTTGGGACCAGAAACCCAGAGGAGTAACACAGTATAATAGAAAGAGGCCTAGACTGAGTGCAAAGAACTAAGTTCATATTCCAGCTCTGACACTGATTATCTATATCACATCCCTTATTTGAGGTCTAGTTTCCCCATTTGAAAAGAAAATGAGCATAATGATGCTTTCACCATTTGACTCATAGGGCCCTTGTAAGGAAAGCCCTTTGTAAACTGTTATCAGCATCATATGAATGTGAGCTGTTCTTAACCATCAGCAAATGATCAGAAAAGAAACACCACCTGGAAGAGCTAAGGGAACAAGACAGGGAAAAGAAGTTATCAGGCATTCCAGCTAATATACATCCCCTGAATCAGATTTGCAAAAATTCCCATACTGGAAAAATTTAGGTGAGATCCTCTATTGAGGCAAAGAGATGAACTGGATGATCTCTCATGGTCTTTCCAGTCAAATGATAACCATCAAAACTCTCTTAAAGGTCTGAAGAACCTATCGTGGGAAGGAGTAAATGTCTGCTTCCTCTCAAAGGATCTGTAGAGTTTGAGTAGAATGTCAATTAAATGAAACCCTGGCTTACTGGCCAGAACTAACAATGTAATGGAATCCATTTTTTCTTGTTCTTCTTTTAAAAATTAAATCAGTATTTTAAAGATTAAATTCTAAAAAGCAGCTTCTAGGGTACACGCAACTCCTACATCTTCTAATTGCAAGTCCAGGCCTAGACAACGAGAGCATAGATATTCCAACAAAGCCACAGAGATCTTATAAGATCTTCAATAAACATAAAATGATTCCATTTTCTTGGCTATTAATTAAACTCTAAAATCTTTTATACATGTATGAGTCTAGTTTGTAAAGTTAAGAAGGAGGAAAAAAAGATGTTAGCCCTCAATTGAGAAGTAGTGTTGCAGTGTAAAGGGCACTGGCCTTGGAGTCAAACATGGAATCCAGTCCCACTTCTGACACATACTGATTATGAGACAAGTGTTCCAGAACACTTTGAGACTTTAAATTGCAAAAGAGTTACCAATAGGGGGAAGAAATTCCTGAAAGTTCCCCAAGAAAATGAAATCATAGATAAAGATTTATATAGAAAAAAAGAAAATGGAAAACAAATCCTCATTTCATTAGAAAAATTGTCACTGCAACATTCTCCTCCCCTCAATTACCCAAGCATTCTACTTAAAATTTTATTGCACTTCTGTTCCAAATCAACAGTCAAAAGGTATCCAGCTCCCAGATTTCTAGGAAAAGTCTTTTGTATTCTAGTTCTGAGAATTAGCTTTGTTGGTCACTATGAAAGTTATTTCACATTTCTGCCTGGGTATTCTTGTAGAACAATGAAGGTTAGCTGGTCTCTCTACTCACTTTCCACATTCCCTTTCATCTGTGTCTTTCAAAGTCCCATGGTCCCCATTGAAGTTTGCCCCTGTGTTTGTAGATTGATTCAGCTTTACAAGTCTAAGTTGTCAGCATTGCCTAGATCTGCTAAGCCAGTCTACTTTATTGGAAGTCTACTTTGCTGCCAATTCCACTCCAGTGTAGCAGGAGTGGGAAGTCCTGAGATTAGTTGCTGGGAAGTCTTTTGAAAGAGGAAAAGGACTGATGAGAATGAATCAGAGGATCATGGAATCTTACAAGGAAAAGAGACATTAGAGGTCATTGAGTCCAACCTCCAGAAAAGTACAGGATTTCTACCACAAAATAAGCTCATAAAGTCTTAGAGTGGGCAGGGATCATAGGAAGTATCTAGTGTTCCTCCTTTTACATAGGAGGAAACTGAGAATCTGAGACTCTGAGTTATTTGCTTAATTTGCTTAATAAGACCCATGCTAGCCTCAGGATGCTTGTGTACCTGGGCCAACTGTATACTGATTGGTAGCAGTCATTTCATTCTTAGAAGTGATTAAGCAGAATTTATGAAAGTGAAACATTCACAGTGACTCCACCTCTCTGCCAGAAACCTCTTCAAGATGATGAACACCAGTGACCTATTTACCTCTTTCATCAATTAGAGAATAACAGAATTTTAGAGTTGGAAAGGAAATCAGTGGCCATCTATTTCCCAACCATTTCCCCAAAACAGTCTCCATTATCACATACCCAAAGAGTGGTCATTCTTTCTCTTTTTGAAGGGGGATAGAGGGATGGAATAAGTATTAAGGGCCAGGCAATACGCTAAGCACTTTGCAGATAGTATCTCATTTGAACACCTCCAATGTGGGGGAGTCAACTGCCTTCAGAGTTACCCCCTTCTACTTCAGGACAACTCTAATTACTAGAATGTTTATCCTGACATAAAAGCTAAATTGGATCACTCTGTATATCTTCTGTTCCTTGTTCCTGATTCTACCTTTTTGAAATCCAACAACACCAAGATGATTCTTCAACATGACAGCCTTTTAAATACTCGAAGACTGGTATATGATTGTGATGGAATTGTGCTACAAGAAATGATCAGCTGGTTGATTTTAGAGATACATGGAAAGACTTACATAAAATAATGAAAGGTGAATTGAGCAGTACCAGGAGAATATTGTACACGGTTACGGAAATAATGTCCTAAGAATAACTTTGTATCATCTTAAGTATCATACATACTCAAATAAATGACAAAGGACCTATGAAGGAAGATGCTATCCACCTCTAGACAAAGAACTGATAAATCAGAGTATGTATAGCATGGTTTCACATATATCTATAGAGAAATAGATGTATATATGTGTATATGTATACATACTGGTGTTTAATTGGACCCTTCTCTAGGGTAGGGTGGGGAGGGGGGAGAAAAAAAGTGCACAGCAGAGACAGTCGGGGGGAGGAATGCTTGAAGACCATCACTGAGTCTTCTCTTCTCCAGGACAAGATACTTGAGAAGAATCTTAGCGTGGATAATAAGAGCTAGTTTGGGAATGTAGAAATTGGATGATAAGGAGGAAAGGAATTTTAAAAATTAACAAAAATAAATTAGATAAATTAAATAATAAATTTTCAAAACATTATTGTCATTTTAGTGGAAGTATTACACAAGGAAGTGTTACCTCATTGGATATGGATCACATATGGAGCCCCTAAGTCTCAAAATTGGAAGTAACCATATAGTCCAAAACTTATTTAAATAATAATCCCTTATAATATATAGATAAGTGGTAGACTTTGCTTGAAGACCTCTAGTGAGGGAAACCCATTATTTCCTTAGAGTGACCCCAAATTCAATGCCTCCTACTTAGGAAGTTTTTCCTTAAACTATCTTCGATTTGCCTCTTTGCAACTTCTATGTGTTCTTGGTTTTGATCTCCAGGGCCAAGCAGAGCAAAGCCAGCCCCTCGTTGACAAGATTGTCCTTCCAATACTTGCAAACAGCTGTCATGATCACCCTTTACAGACCCTCAAAACAATTTTTGGTCAAAATAAATATTCCTAGTTTCTTAATTCCTATTATGACATGATTACTGGGCTTTTCATCCACCTGGTCATTCTATTCTCACAAGCTAGACCAAGTCTCATATCTTTTCTAAAATATGACCCCTAGAACTGACCATAAGACTTAAAGAAAATATTCTAATCCCCAGAGAAGGAATGACTGAAATGATTTACTCAAGATAGATATGAAATCTGACATGCAGAGGATTTCACCAGGAGGGGGAAGCAAATCATAGCCAAAAGAGAATGAGACACAGTCAAAGAATGAGTTGCAAAGCACAACTTATGGAGGACAGGAATACTCACCACAAATTATTTTAATGGGATTTACTATTTTTGAATAATATCTGTTTCTGGCTCATGAGATGTAAGGATACTGACAATATAGGCTAAGTCTTTTTTGGTATAATGGAAGGAGCCCTGGTCCAAGAGATCAGAAGGCTGAGTTTTGCCCCTTAGAGCCTATGTGAGTTTTGCAAGTTCCTCTTCTTCAGTGGGCTTCTGTTTCCTCCTCTGCCAGAAAAAGGGAGTTAGACTGTTGGAGTAAGTATCCCCAAGATCACCTTTCAGGTCTTATGATTCTAAATATATCTCTTGTGCAAATACATTTTACAATTAAAAAAAGATCATGAGATTTAATGGATGAGTGGACAGATGAATTAGTCACAAGGATGAAGGATGCAATGGCAGGCTGAGAGGAAGGAGGAATTGAGAGGAAAAGAAGGAAGAAAAACAAATCAAAGCTTATAAAGAAGCAGCGTTGGCAAAGGAGAATTACGTTCCAAAAACAGAGGGTTCGTTTGTTTACATTTTCTCTTCCTCACAGACCAAAAAGTCTCATTCACATGTAAGACATAATTCCTCCTTTCACTGTCCTCCTCTTCAGCTCAAAAGAACACTATATCTTTCTCTCCTTCCCTTTGATCTTAGCCTGCACCCTTGATCCCATCCCCTCCTGTCTTTCTTAGGCCCTTGATCCACTAATCACCGTGCTTTACACCATGATCTCTCTCTTTTCTTATCTCCCATCTCACCCTTTCTACTTGTTCCTTCCCTTTACCAACAACAACTGCTGCTGTTGCTGCTGCTGCTGCTTCTACCACCGCCACCCCCCCCCCCCACCACCACCATTACTACCACTACTACTATTACTTTCTGTAACATATTATCTCTTGAACTTCCATCTTATTTCTTATCTATTTTTTTTGCCAAATTTCTACAAGTATTCCACATTTATTGCCTTCCTGCCAGCACTGCTTCAGGTCAGTTCAATAACAGCTCATTAAACCCTTACAATCTAGTTTCTGCCCCATGTACTCTACTGAATCTGCTCTCAAATCCAAGGGCTCGGTTTCTGTTTTATTTTGGTTTTTGACCTCACCCCTCTTCACTTTTTGAAAGTAATTGATGCTGTCCTTGCTCCTTCCTGAAAATATACCCCCTCATTGCTTCTCTGTCACTGCTCCCTCCTGATTCTCCCACCCCTCAAACAATTCCTCTGTCTCTTTCAGAGAGGCCTGTGTTCTTTTCATACCTTGGTTGATGTTCTGTCCTCCACCTGTCTTTTCAATACACACTCTCCTTTGATGATTTCATCCATCCTCCCACTTCAACTGTCACTAGTGGCAGTGCTGGGGGCCTGGAATCCCTAGTCCTGTCTTCTCATCTTTGTTCCTGTCCTTGATTTATAAATGCCTACTGACCATCTCCACTTGGATGATCCACAGCACTTTAATCTTAGAAGAGGTCTCAAACCAAATTCATCACAAACACCAGTCTTCATCCTCAAACCAAGAGTTCCACCCAACCTCTCCATTTCTTTTAATGGTATCATTCTCCTAGCCAACTAGACTTCAAAGAATTTTTTACATGTGGAGAATATAAGGGTGAATTTAAGTCTGAAATGAAGCCCTATTTAAGGCTACCTCTTCTTTACAGAGGGGATAGACATCAATAAATATAGCCTCAGTATCCTTCACCCAGACCACTATAATAGCCTCCTAACTTCAGCTACTTCTTTTCTCCCCCTACACACGTATACACCTACTTTCTGCGTCACTCCTGGATTACTGTCTGTAAGACTTTGTGTAGATAATGAAAAATAGGAGCCTCTGGAATAGGAGAATGACACAATCATTGTCACTGGACTTTGAGTCAGAAGGAACCCTGGACCTGAAGTTCAAATTCTGGGTCGTCTACTCAGTAGTGCTATGTAACTTTGGATAAGTCATTGAATTTCATTGACCCTGAGTTTCCTCATCCATAAAATTGTAGTTAACAATGCTGTTTTACTTATGTCAGAGGTTTGCTGTGAAGACAAAATTAGAAAATTTCACATAAATTGATAATAATTGATAATTATTGATATAATTGATAAAAATTGATAATAATAATGGTAGATCTTTAGCTAGTGCTTTAAGGTTTACAAAGCCCAAATGCATTCACCTGACTTTTAAGGTCTTTCATAGTCTGACCCAATCAGCTTTTCTAGGCTTTCTCTTTCGATTGTCTCTGTTTTACTTAAATTGATGACTTCATTGCTAAAAACAAACCCTGTATTTTCTTTTCCTCCACACCTTTATACAACTCCCTTTGTATAACGTGATCATCCTTCTCACTACCTTGAGTCTGAATTCGTTCATTGAAAACCCACCAATCTTGTGACTGAGCTCAAATGCTCCCTCTTCCATGAAGCCTTTATGGTAGCTCCAAACTGAATATGATATTTCTCTCTTCTAAACATGTCTGGAGCATAAAATAGTGTAGCTATAAAGTGCTCACCTATTTATAGGTGCACTAGCTGGTCCAGTTAATGAATACCATCCTCCAATTCTGTCATTTTTGCTGTTCAGTCATTTCAGTTGTGTCTTTGTGACCCCATTTGGAGTTTTCTTGGCAAGGATACTGTAGTGGTTTGCCACTTCCTTCTCCAGCTCATTTTACAGATAGGGAAACTAAGGCAAACAGGGTTAAGTGACTTACCCAGAACCACATAGCTAGTAAATGACTGAGGTCAGATATGAACTCAGAAAGATGAGTCTTCCTGACTCAAGGTCTGGCACTCTATCCACTGCACCACCTAGCTACCCCACTCCTCCTAACTGCCCCAAATTCTGTCCGTATTAGTGGGCTAAAGAATAAGATGCCCATTAAGACATGTGGGCACTTGGTACTCTTTGGTATGATGACATCCACAGCACCAGCATTGCATACAGACATTGCTAAGGTGAGAAAGAGTGTGGTACAGTAGAGAGAGTGCTAAATTTGGTATCCAAAAGACCTTAGTTCATTATCCTGCTTCTAGCTCTTCTGAGTTGCATGACCTTGAACAAGTCATGTAAATTCTCTAAGCCTGACTTTCCTCATATATAAAACGAGGACAACAAGAAAAGCTGGGTCTTCCTCCCAGGGTTGAGATAATATATGTAAAATGCTTTGCAAACCTTAAGGCACTATATAAATATTAGTTATGATTAAGTCAGAACATTTCCATGGCATAGAGACCAAGACAGTGACAGGACTAAGCATCACACTACATGAAAAACAGTTAAGGACCTAGAAATACTTTGTACAATGAAGAAGGAGGATCTAAGACATACCATCAATCGACAAACACTAGATGCTACTTGGCTGAGGGATTCAGTTATCTGAAGGCCTGTCATGTGGAAGAGAAATTATTGTCCAGCTTGGCCTTGGATAGCAGAAGTGGGTGCAATGGGCAGGAAATCTGCAAGGAGGCAGACTTAGACTCAACATAAGGAAAAACTTCAGAGCAACACTATCCCAAAAGAGAATGGTCTGCCTCAGGAGTTTTCCCACTTCTGGGGGTGGGGTAAACTGGGTGGACATTTTTATAGAGGGGATGCCTGTTCTGCTTCAGGATGGTTTATGTGACCTTCGAGGTCCCTTCTAACTATACAACTGCAGGGGCAGCTAGGTGGTGCAGTGGATAGATCACCAGTGCTGGAGTCAGGAGGAGCTGAGTTCAAATCTCACCTCAGACACTTGACACTCACTAGCTGTGTGACCTTGAGCAAGTCACTTAACCCCAATTGCCTCATTCTGGGTCATCTCCAGTCATCCTGATGAATAACTAGTCACTGGATTCAGATGGCTCTGGAGGAGAAATGAGGCTGGTGACCTGCACAGCCCTCCCTCATTCAAAACAAAGTCAAGTGAAAGTCATGTCATCATTTCTCTGACGGCATGGTCTTCGGCAACAAAGGACAAACACACACACACACACACACACACACATACAACTATACAGTTATCTGATTCCTTGGTTCTAAGCTTGATCTTACTCCAAGAGCTTTTCTCTCCCCATTTACTTTTTCAAGGGCAACATGACAACCAGAAAAGCTGAAGTCTCTGGCCTAAGTTTAGGGGCAGAGCTTGGAGCAAGATGGATGAGTCCCACCTCCCAGCTGCCATTCTCACTGCTCCAAGAACATCTTCCCCTGCACCGTCTCCACCAGCCTCCTTCCCAGGGTGAGGTGTGGCTATCCTGGGTGGTGCCATGCTGCCAAACCTGTGACTTGGCTTTGGCTAGGAGTGGAAACCATCTGGCGTAGCCTTCCTATTTTAAGAGTTGGCTTCCCACTCCTCAAAATACTGGTGGCTTCCCAAATCCCCCCTCTGGTGCCCTCCATCTGGGCTTAAAAAGCGACATGTGGGGACTCTTCGAGAGGGAATGTGGTAATTTAAATACCAAGGGCAGGAGAAGAAATAGAAGAGGCCCAGAGGAACAAGAACTGGGAGGGCAGACAGGAAGGTAGGTCCACCACCCACTAGCTCTGATTTCTAGGCAGATCATTTCACCTCTATCAGCCTCGGATCAACGAATCCAACCCTATCATGCTACAGAGGTAGAAACAAAGACCCTTCCACTCCAAGAATTTAAGATTCTATGCATCAATGGAGGACTTTAAAGCAATAAGACTTATTTGTGTTCCTTTTATTACACAAATGCATGAAGTGGCTACTGGTATAGAGAATATATAATTTCTGGTGTATCAGGAAAACTAGTATTGTCCCTTCCTAAATAGTCCCCTTAGAAGGCTTCACATTTAGGATTGTAGCAATGGGAACAGCATTGGTGATTCCTGGTCTACTCTTTGATTTTTTTCGAACAGCTCTTATACTTGTACTAAGGGCAGCTTCATTTTGGTCCCCAAATGGAATTCTCTTGTCCTACTTCATTCATCATAATTGATTCCCAATGAGTCATAAGTATGAAAACATTAAATTGACACTCTAAGGATAAAGTTTTCCTACCCCTAAGGAGATTTAAAAGATCCCAGCTATGAAGGTCATTCTAAAGGGCAACATGCTTAAAATCATTGTATGCTACCACAGGACAAATTGGAAAGCTACAGTGATCAGTCAGTAATAAAGGTTTTGGTATATTTGTGCAAAGATTAGCCCCATTGCTTCTTATTCACATGTTATAGAAAGAAAAGGGGGAAATATCCAATACACCATGGATCATAGGGTAAGATTTTGGAGAAAAGGAACTTTAAAGGCCAGGTCTCTCATTTTTACAGATTAGGTGATTAAGGCAAAATTTGATCCCAGGTCTCCCTGGCTCCAAGTCCAGTACCCTAGTCACTAAAATATACAGTCTTCTTAGTATAAGGCATAAGCACTGACCTAGACTGTATCTATTGTCAGTTGTTTGAGAGAGACAAGTGGGTTACTAGAAGTTTTGAGGTGGATGTGGCTGTCAGTTCTGATCTCTTACACTAATGCTATAGTAGGGTTCTATACAAGAAACCCTTTCTTTTGGTGGTTATGTCAGGATTTCAAAGTAAAACTCATCTTGTGGCAATCTTGGTTCCAATCACTGCCAATTATTCATTGCTTTTTAAAGTTTGTAAATATACATATTATTTCTAAATCTACAAATTATTTCCATTGTTCTGCCCAACAGCCAAATGGGAGTAGCCACCACAGGCATCTGAGCCTCAGTTCCTTCACCTGTAAAATGAGGACAATGAGAAATTAAGTGATATGTCTAAGGTCACACAGCTAGCAAATGACAGGCATGATTTGAACTTGGACCATCCAGGTTCCAGGACGCTACTATGCCATGATTAGAATTCTTCTGATGGTTATAATTGGGTTTCAAGATCAAGACAATTTCTGTATAAATATAAGGTTATAATAGGGCTACTAAGTAATAATAATAGAATTCAGTATAAAGTTTGTGAATTGCTTTACATGTTATTTCATTTGTTTCTCCCAATAGCCTGTGAAGTAAAATACTTACAGGTATTTGATGTCAGTTTCCTCATCTGTAAGAGGATAAATTATTAAGTGACTTATCTGGACTTACACAGTAAACATCAGAATTAGTATTTGAAACACGGTCTTTCCGATTGCATATCCAGAACTCTATCCATTATGCCACCAAGCAATCAGCAAGCAATTAAATGCCCATGATTGTAATAATCCTTTGGATGGTCATGATGGGTTTCTATGATTGGGACAATTCATTTCAATAAACATTGAACAGTCTAACAGTCAAAGTGCTTTGTAAATCTTCAAAGTACTTTATAAGTACAAGTTATTACTGTTTCTTATTACTATCATGGTTACTGTCAGGCCCTTCTAGAGCTCCTAATTGGAATCCCACCCCCTTCCCCCAAACTCTTTGGTTCACTATAAGTGTTTCTCTAGACCTAATCATAGCTAACCAAGAGGAAAATGGTGAAATGTGTAGCAATAGAGCCTTACTTCTAAAAGGTAAGTGGATAAATGAGTCAGATGGAGAAAAACTCGTCAGCCTTTCTCTACCTCGTTTCAAAGAAAGGAAAAAAATTGTTCCTTTTGTCTGCTCTTTTCTTCCTTCTCCCCCAAGTCTCTAGCTCCTCCCCACTCCTAGATCTCCCAGAGAGGAGGAAAGAGGGGATCACAAACTTCTCCAGGTGCCCACTCAGCACCAGAGATAAGCAATTAATTAATCAAGGACTGGGCTGCCTGGATTGGCCCTCCTGGCTGTGGGGAGATGATGCATCGGAGATTCAATTACTGTGCAGAAGCTAATGGCGAACAGCTCCTGTGTCCTGATGGATTCGCTTTAGTTGCTATTTGCCTGACATTACTCATTCTGAGGGAGGACAATGCAGCTTGGAACTGTGCATATTAATTACCACCCAAATTACACCATTAATTCATGGTGAGTTTTCAGTGGTGGTAGATTTTTTTGTTGTTCTTCTCTAATCTCTAATAGGTGGCAGGGGGCAAAGGTACCACCTGTATCCATCCATGGTCAAGATGCAGGATAGAATAGGAAAGGATTAAGGGTAGGGGGTGGGGTGGGAAAGCTGTCAGGAAAATTGAGGGGGAAAGTGAAACGCTCTGGGCTTTTGGTTAATTATAGTATTTGTATATCATTTGGTAGTGGTGGTGGTGGTGTTATTGGTGTGTGTGTGTGTGTGTGTGTGTGTGTGTGTGTGTGTGTGTGTGTTAACAGGAGGAAAGACGGCTGAAGCAGAAGGCACTTGGGGTAATATTTCTAGGCTATACTTAGCCACCCAAATGTGGCACTGTGATGATTAAAGCCCAGGCAGCTAAGCTTGAAGAAAGCTGGGATAAGGGGAGGGTTTAGGGAAGCAAGTCGTGTTTCTGGTTTGCCTCCTGGTCCTTAGATCCATCTGGTAATAATACACTCATAGTTATGGCTGTAAAGGACATTATAACTCATCTAGTCCAACCCTCTCATTTAACAGTTACGGAAACTGAGAACCAAAGAGGGGAATTGACTTCTACAAAGTCACACAGAAAATCCAAACTCCTGGCTTTGCTCCTGGACTTTGCCAAGTCTGTTCCAGTGCTCCCATTGCTACACTATGCTCCTTTTGGGGCCATTAGCCACAGTTTTCCCTAGGGACCTACTTTCCTTCTTGCATGGTACAGGCAATGAACCTAAAGCTACAGGCCCCTTGGAACAGATGGAAGGCAGAAGACTTCACATCTGGAGCAATCTAAATTAACCCTAGGATTCCCAGGTTTCATCATACTAGCAAAATAATGGGACTCTGTAAATGAAGATTTTCACACACACAATGCATTTCATAACCCTTTTTGTGCTATACTATTCTTCCTCTTTATGATCTCTGAGCCTCAGACTGGGAAAAGAGCTCAGTGGTTAGCCATTCCAACAAAAAGCTGAATGAGAATACTTTTGACAATATCCATGACCAATGATTATCTAGTTTTTGCTTGATAATATCCAGAAAGAGCTAGCTCACTACCTCCCATGGCAGCCTATTTCAGTTTTGCCAACTTTTCCCAACAAGATTTGTCCCTATTAAATGCTGTCATCTGATCAGCTTAGGTCTCCTTCCTTCTAATCCTGGTCTCCTTCAATCACACAATGCTACTTTCTCACACAATTTTATTTTGATCTTATTCAAATATCCCAACAAATATTTCCATTTCACAATTCCTGACCCCCTTTCTCAGGAAATAATTTACTAAACATCTACCAAAGGAGTCTTTTTATCACTTCACCTATAATAAGTCACAGCTATAGCTATAATAGAAGGTAATACCTCTAGCAGAGAAGAACAATGATTAAGCTCATAAATTCTACAATGGAGCCAGCCACAAGCACTACTCATCAAAGAATAGAATTAGACACGAAGTTGGGTCCATTTTAAGTTCCATCCAAAAGGAGTTATTGTAGGTATTAGAAGGGCTCTGATTTGATCTCCTGACTATTAACACAGTTCTGTGACATATTCTCCCAAGTGAGTGTCCAATGTATTTATTAAACCTTTGAAGCAGCTAAATTTGAGACTGTTAATATCTTGGCATAAAAATTTGGAGTCACTCATTCCACCAATACATTTGGCACACTGTGCCAGATTAATCTTCTTAATGCACAGCTCTGATCATATCAAGAAACTTTCAGAGCAATTCTTATAGCATAGAGTTCAGATTCTTTAGCCTGACATTCAAACCTTTCCCCCCAGCCCTAATTTGACTCCAACAAACCTTGTAATCTCATCTCCCATTCTCTCTACTCCACCTTGAGTATTCAAAGATCCACCAAGAAGAAATAACTTCCTCCTCTGAATTTAAGATTTCTTGCCTCTGTACCCTTGTGTACATATGTTACAATGTCACCCTTAGAATGCCATTGCTTACATCTCCACGTAGTCAAATTTTACTCATCATTCAAGACCTCATTCAAATACTACTGCATCGGTGTTCTTCATTCTGTCTTCTAATATGGTTATTTGTGTACCAAGTCACCAAACATGTATTAAGAACCTACTGAAGCTAGATCCCAATTAGTGAGAATAATGAATCCCCTTAAGTGGCAGCATGTATTCAAATTTGCACTATTGAAAGTCATAATTATATGGAATGGGGTAATTGGTTCCAGCCCAATGGAAATATGCAGTGCAAAGTCAAATAATGTGACCCCTTGAGGGGATTCATTATTTACACTAACCCAGAACTAGCCATATATGTACAAGGCACTGTGCTTAGTTCTAGCGATACAAAGAATAAAAAATGAGTCACTACTTACATTCTATTGGGGATGAAATAGAGGTGGGGAAAGATACAATACATACATAGAAAATATAACTCAAGGTAGTACTTGGTCCCTGCCTGCCTTCTAAAAGTTTGTCATATAGTAAAGATAGCAACACTTTTCCTGGATCTCTTTGTCTCCAACACAATCTGTTTGTTTGTGCCCTACTTCAAGCAAATTACTGTGCAGAGGAAAATACTAAAATGAATGCTAGATAAATGGATGGATGGATGGATGGATGGATGGATGGATGGATGGATGGATGGATGGATGGATAAGTGTGTTAACTGAGCTTTGCTTCCTAGTATAAAATATTGGACCTTACAGAGTCCAAAACACTTGTAAAATTTCAATATACATTGAGAACCTTTTTAGAACACTATGGTGCTCTATGGTCTAGAAATAGAACTAGCAATCATCTCACAGGCTAATCAAGTTATATCAAGTTTCAGGGTTTAACTGTACCTAGTTGTGTTTCTCAGGCACACAAGGTTGCCTCCAGTACAACATGCATCTATTCTTTCATATTGCATTAGATAATCTATGTTTGCATTTCATAAGAATGCTATCAAACTGAATAGTTTAATTTATTAAGGGTTACCACTGACCTGTAACCAAAGCAACTATTAGAAAACACTTGTGTTTGCATTTCAAATGAGGTAATTTGCCTCATTTTTCTTCCCTTGTGGGGATATTAGCTGATCTAGCTTCCACATTTCAGAGACCAGCCTATTAGTTATCCCTATCTACCTCATATCATAGATAATCAACTTAAATCATGTGACCTAGTGTCTGATGCACTCAGATTCAGAGGTCTTCTGTCCTTGGGGTTAGGAAAGAAAGTAGAATCCCATCTACCCTAGATAATTCACATCAAACGAAACTGTGCAGTTACCACCTGCTTTACAGAAACTCACAATATAAAAATCTAGTTATAAGTGGAAATGATGCAGGAGTCCTCCTGCTTGCTGTAGCCCCTCATATTAAAAGCTTTTAATAGTAACAATAATAACCCTAACCACAACAGCTAGAATTTATAAAAACACTTTTAGATTTGCAAAGCACTTTACATATGTTTAACTTGTTTAAGCCTCACGACAACCCTGTGAGGTAGGTGCCATCATTACCCCCATTTTACAGATGCTGAAACTGAGGCAAACATATGTTAAGTGACTTGCCCAGTGTCACACAGCTAGTAAATATCTGAGGCAAAATTCAGACTGGAGGCTTCCTGCCTCTAAGTCCCACACTATCCATAGTGCCACCTAGCTGCCTAAAGAAAATAATACAAATTAATTATTCACTTTATTGAAAGTATATTTGCTTAACTGAGTACCATAGGACTCCTTTAAATAGATTCATAGAACTGTGGAGTTGGAAAGTACCTTGGAGAACCTAATATGATCCAACACTCCTCTTTTTCAGATGGGGAAAGTGAGACTCACAAGGATCCAGAGAATTGCCAAAGGTCACGCAACATATTAGTGACAGATCTAAACTTAGAGCTCAATATAAAGTTGTTGTGGTTCTGGTTTTTCACTATTCCACCCCATCTTCTGTAACAATCTCCCAACACATTAAAACGAATCACCCAATTCCCTAACCATTTCCCTCTTATATCTGGTTTTACATAAAGCAAAGCCTACAATAATCTCTAACTCTTTGATTCCCTGTGCAGAGAAAGCTAAAACTTATTCATTTCATGTGCTGACAATCCACATGGCCCAATGAGACAATGTTAACCAACCCACTCACTCTGGGGATTGGGTTATTCGTGCTGGCAGTGTTCATGGATCTCTCGCTTTGGGCTGATGGCCACTAAACCTGTATCCCCACAGTACAAGACACTGTCCATGGTAGCAACTCACTACTTCAATATTTCTAGATACCTTTAGACCTAGAGTCTGTGAACTTCGCCTCTTAAAGTATTTTGATAAGTGTATTTCAATACAAATTATTTCCTTCATAAATCTATCAACTGAATTTTATACATTTTAAAAATATTCTGAGGAGAGATCCATAGACTTCACCAGAGATGTACATGATGTGCAAAAAAAATTAACCCCTGCTCTGGAGGCATCCTTTACACAAATTCCCATTTAAACAGCACCATACAAAGTATAATATTAGCTTCACCCTTTTTCAAATGGGCATAATGAGGTTAATAAAGGTGAAAGTACCTGTTCAAGATTACATATTTATTAATTAATGGAGAAAGACTAACAGACAGATCTTCTGATTCCATATCTAGTATTCTTTCCACTGTGAGTCTCTAATATCATCCTTATCCAATAAGCATATATGAAGTACCTACTATGTGCAAGGCACTAGGCTGAACACTGGAGATACAAAGAAATAAGAAAAATAGTCCTTGCCCTTGAGGACCTATTACAGCTAGATTCCATGGAGCTTACATTCTTCTTAGAGATGGTGTGGGGTGAAGGAGTTAGAAAAATAGAATCACAGAACTTCCCAGCTGAAAGGAATTTCAGTATTCAGGTAGTCCAAATCTTTACCTGAATAAGAACTCCCCTAGACAACCTATAATCTTTGCTTGAAGATCTCTTAGGAGAGGGGACTCACTCTCTCCCGAAGAATCTATATTAGGGATTTCTAATTGCGATGAAGTCTCTCTTGACATCAAGACAAAATTGGGGTCTTTCTAATTTCTGTTCTCTGTTCTTGAGGCTGCCTTTTGAGATGCAAACTGGCCATGTCTAATTCCTGCCACTTCTTTAAAAAGAAGTATGTATTCTTTTGACCTCTGTAAAATGAGGGGAGCTCCTTTCTGAGATCCCAAATGGGGAAACAATTTACCAAAGGTCACATAAGAAGTTAACAGTACAGACAGAATTCAAACTCAGGTCTTCTGCCTCTAAAACCAATGATCTTCCCACTAGGTGGTCCTATGGGTCTCAGAGCAGCTGGCATATTACAGATTTCCCTCAAACCTAATTGGGGCTTCTCATTAGCACACACATTTCCAAGCCCACTGCCTTAATGTCCTGGGCACATTCCAATATATTTCTTTTCTTTGATTTCCTCTACTGGTACCCTTAATGGATTTCCTAATTAGGTCCTATTATGAAAAAGAATATCATGCAAAGTAAAATGAGGCGAGACACTTCAAGTAAGGGTGTTTCCCTTTTCCCCCAATATAATTTGCCCCCTGACCTCAACATAAAATCATTTAGCAGCTTTGGGGGAGTTCATTATGCTCAGTAGCTTTTAGCTGCTAATGATATCATTTTATTTTCCCAGAAACAGCTACTTTCAGATATGTATGAGGAAAAGAAAAATTACCTGCCTGGGTATTATCTTCAGGTCTCTTGGTTGGTGTCCAGAAGCTCTTGAAATGGATGTCAGACACTACAACAACTAACTGTCTGATGAACCTAGATTAATTGGTCTATTTCCCCTGTTTTATGGATGGACTTTTAATGGGTAGCTTTGAATGAGTAGATCCCATGCAATTGCAATGTCCACATTCCTTCCCTTCTCCAGAACCCCTACCTCTACAGAAATTATAAACCCAGTGGGTATTCCTAGCCTACAAATTACCAGAGATGATAAATCTGAGGGTGTTTGCAATTCAGATTCCAGCAGAAAAGACACAAAAATCCCATCACTGTTTGCAATAGTTGCAAATATTAATCATATGATGATATGATAATAATTACAAGTAGCTTGCATTTATAAAGAGCAGTATAGTTTATAAAGTGCATTCCTCACAAGAACCCTGAGAAGTAGGTGGTGCTGGTAATATTATTACTTCCATTTTTTAAGAAGGAATTAAGACTCAACTAGCTTAAATAACTAGAACCTCTGATCTTCTGATGTCTGCTGGCTTTGTGACCTTAATCGAGTGCTAGTACAGGCATTAAGTTCAATGCTCTTTCCTCTAACTACACTGTCATGCTATCAGATATTATGTCAGGGGAATCTCAGTTTCCAGGTGACCTAACCAGTGGAGAAGAATTGGATTGAAAAGAAATGGCAATGTTAATATATAATTAATATATATTTAATGACTAATATTCATATAGTGCTTCAAGGTTTGCAAAGCACTATATGTGGACATTCTCTCATTTGATCCTCACAATAACTCTGTGAGGTAGATACTATCATTGTCCATATTTTACAGATGAGGAAATTGACCTTGCCCAAATCATTTAACCACTGCCAGCCTTATACAGCTGGTTAAATGTTTGCCTGAGGTAGTATTCAAACTCAGATTTTCCTGACCAGCACTCAATATATCCCATCACCTAGCTGCCTTAAGAAAATAGTGAGGGAAGGAAAGATGGTGCAATAGAAGAGATGACATTCTACATAGTTCATTAACTAGTACAAGTTAAAATTTATACAGCTCTTTAAGTTTTATAAAGAAATTTACATAAATTCATTCAATTCTCACTATTGCACATATTACCATCCCCATTTTACAGACAAGAAAACAGAAACTTATAAAGGTTGTGCCTATGGTCACACAGCTAGTAAGCTTAAAAAAGCAAGATTCAAACCCAAATGTCTCCTGGCTCCAAATCCCTTTCCATCACACTAGGTTACTACCGTACTACCATTCTTTATATTACACGACTAAATGGTTAGCTCTTGAAACTTAGTTTTTACTAAATTATCTATAACTTTTCCAGGGTGTTGGGACATTGTGGGAAGTGGGAGAAAGAAGTAGTTGTCACATAAAGTAATCTGTAGCTGGTTAGATCTTTAATGAGGTCACAGTCAAGGTCATGGTTTCAAGACCTCTCTGGGGGCCACTTAGCTTTGCCAGGTTCTGTGACCATAAATTGGCCCCAGCCCGAAACAGGGAAAACTATTCCCTCCTCCATGTCTACAATCACAAGATCCTCAATCCTGGGAGCATTCTTTACCATTGATTAGAATTCAATACAATGCTGTATACACACATTTGTAAATATATATTACATGTATTTATATATACATACAGTATTGTGTATATACATACATATATACATATATGTGTGTATACACATGTGTGTGTGTGTATAAAGCACCAACCAAGTACATGGCCTTATGCTCAGTGCTATTGACCCAATGATAAAAAATTACTTCCTGCCTTCAAAGAGTTTAAGCACAGCACATAGTAGGTGCTGCTTATAAATGCCTGTTGATCAATTCCTTGAGCAAATAAGGATAGCACACATACACATATCATAAAATAGAATGTATTTGGGGCAAAGCAAAGATCAGCCAAAGAGTCCTTGGAGAATGTCAATTGAGAAAAAAATTCAGGGAAGGCTTCACATAGAAGGTGCCAGATAATCTGGATGTGGAAGAAAAGAAAGGTTCAAGGTCCCTTCTAATTCTAGAATTAAATGACTCCCTTCCTCTCCTACTCCCTTATATAAATTCTTTCCATCCCTCCAGCTCAGCTCAGTAGGAGTATAAAAAGTGCTTTCTCCTGAATCCTCCTAACACCTCACATGCTTTTTAATTATATTTCTATGCCTATGTCTTATATCCCCTGCTATACTGTAAGCTGCTTAGAGGCAGGAACCACATCTTATTCTCTTTGTCGTAGGGATGGATTTTTCACTGTTATCTATGCTCAATTCAATGAAGATGAATGATTCAGAGGACAAGTCTTATTGATGGTGGTTTGGTAGCATCACTTCTAAATTAATTACAGAGAGGGAAAACAAAAACCTACTTTGTCTTTGTTTACAGTGACAGGTAATTATGAAGTGATCTCAGTCTTAAAGCCCTCAGTATAAGGGGAAAAAAATCATAGAATATAAAATGTCAGCAGTGAAAGCAACCTTAGCATATAGAAAGTTAGAACATAGACAATCAGATGTCAGAGCTGGAAATCCGAATGATGGCTAGCTATTAGAGTTTGAAGAGACCTTAGAATCATTGAGTCCAGCCCCCTCCTTTGGCAGAGAGAGAAATTATAAGGCTCGGTAAATATTTGGTCAATGAAAAAATGGATGTGGACAGCTAGCATTTATATAGTACTCTAATGTTTGCACAGAGCTTTACATATACTTATTTGATCCTCATAGCAACTCTGTGAGGGTGATGCTATGATTATCTTCATTTTCCAGATGAGGAAACTGAGGCAGATACACATGAAGCAACTTGCTCAGGATTATACAGCCAAGTTAAGAGGCAGGATTTGAAATCCAAGTCCAGTGCCACCTAAAAGATTGAATAGAATTTTAAATTATCTTTCATCCTATAGGGAATATAGGATATAGGAATATACTGGACCAGCAGTGAAAGTCTGGCTGTATGACTGATTGGGGTTTTGGCCATGTAACTTACTGAAAATCACCTTCTAAGGCATAGAGAGGTTGTGATCCTTGAAAAATGGAAATAAAAAAGGACAATCGGAGGAGGACTTGAACCCTTAAGAATGTTCCCAGGAAACCTGCTAGAATGTGGCATGCCCCCGTAAATCTCTGAGATATATAACAGGAGCCTGAGGAGTGCCACAAGACATAAGCTCTATCAGAAGAAAAAAGGGGTGAGGAATAATTCCTAGAAGGATGCTTGAAACTACGTTTCCATCATAATTTTCCAAGAAAAAAAATCATAATTCTGAACTCTGCCATTAACCAAAAATGTGACCTTGGACATTGGACAAGTAGCCTCCATTCTCTGGGGCTCATTTTCCTCTTCTGTCAAATGAGAGTTGAACCAGACCAAGGGTTCTTGATCAGGATCCATGGATGGATTGCTGGGAGTCAGTGAACTTGATGGAAAAATATATTTATTAATATATACTTACACTAACTTCTAATTAAAAATTAGCATTTTCTTCATTAGTTCATATATATACATGCATTCCAAGGGATCCATAGGTTATTCTGGATTGCCAAAGGGGTTCATGATACACTCACAAAAAAATTGAGAACCCCTTTAAGTTTTGGCATTCTAAATTCCATGAACCAACATTTGATATTCTATGTTCTAAGATTTAATGTTTTATTCTCAGGTCCCTTCCAGCTTTGATACTTCATATTCTATGTCCCCCTAAGTAATTCATGCCTTTGTCTACTATATGCCCTTTTGTTCAATCAGTTCGGTTGTGCCTGACTCTTCGTGACCTTAGTTAAGGTTATCTTGGCAGAGATACCAGAGTGGTCTACCATCTCCTTTTCCAGTTCATTTTAAAGATGAAAAAACTGAGACAAACAGGGTTAAATGACTTGCCCAGGGTCACAGAGCTAGTAAGTGTCTCAGGATGGATCTGAACTCAGGACTCCCTGATTTCAGGCCCAGTGCTCTATCCACTGTGCTACCTAGCTGCCCTTGGAAAACTAGCTAGTTATCTGCTGGGTTTATTGTGAGCAAAAGTGAATACAAAAGAGCCATCCATTTCGATGCCAACTCTTATATCACTTTGCCACCACTATCTTCCATGTTCTGCTACCTCCTAATGTTCAGACTAACTTCTGCCTCTACATCCCTACTACTACAAATGAACAATACAACAGAAACAGTATGGGCAGTACCCCCATTCTTTTCTCTGCACACCCCATGAAGCAGCTTATCCACCCTGTCTTGGGCTAGCTTTTCACCACTACTCCCTCCCTAGCCAGTCACCAATGACTCCAGAAAATGTTATTTATATTATTAATGTTAGCCAGAAAGAACTGTTTAAAAAATATGCTAAGAAGAACCAGTAAAATAAATGGCTAACATGATGCTCTTAAAAAGACAAACAGGATTGATGTAGAGTTATCTGCTAGTTTGTACCATCCATACCATTGTACTCATCAGCAAGAGTAATTAGAATTATGCCTTACAGAAGTTCCTAGTCTTATATTCAGACCAAAGTTCACAAGTCTCTACCCTTGGCAAATAAATATCTTTGTAAGAGACAAACACTCAATTCCCTGACTTACTACAAAACTTGGGCCATGTGATAACATAGCATGGTTGTATCTCATTCTGTCATTCTCTTGGACACCCAGATTGGGTCTCCAAAACCAGGGGATTCCATGCAATCCAAGCAGAATAATCACAATTCATCTCTAAAATTGTTCTCTCACCGCTACCACCCCATTATACAGTAACCTATTATTAGTGCTTTAAATATGGTATATAATATTTCCCTGGGATTTACCAGAAATATTCCCACCTGAGATAAATTGACAACTTTTTTAAAAAGACAATCAGAATTTTTTTAAAAGTAGGAGACTTTATGAATATAACAGCCTGATGTCACGGAAAGAACACCAGACTAGATGTCATACTAGTAGATTTAATGTTGATCTTTGTATACCAAAACCTAGCATAGTGTGTGATATGTAACAGGTGCTTTAAAAATGTGCCAATAAATGTTGATTCCAAAAAATCCTATCCTGCTACTGGCTCATTATGTGTGACCTTGGATTATTCATGGGTCTTCAGCTCCCTCATCTCTAAGGGGTAGGGTTAATGGTTCCCTTTTATTTTGGATTCTTATAGTCCGTATTTTAAGGATGAATATTCTATTTTCTAAGATTCCTAGCAGATCCAATATTCTACCATTCTAATGAAGAGAGTGATCTCTACTGGATATAGCAGCAATTTTAGGCTCGAAGTCTAATTCTAAGTTGCAAAGTTTCCTCGTGTTACTTTGGCTTGATCTTTACAAGGTCATCATTTCCTAGGAATAAAATGGTGACAATTCTGAGGCCCACAGGGGAAAGCCAAGTGGTCCACAGGGTCTTCCAGAACCCAAATTCAGAATTAATGCAAAATACCTACCTTATGACAAAATGCCATGATGGTAAAAGGTCTATTTTCTATTAGAAAGACATATTGCTTTTGTTCCATTTTCCCCCAATGGAATCAAACCACAATTTTATTCTTATACTCCATTCCAAAAGTTGGAGTCAGGGATGGAGGGTCAAAGTGAAGAGAAAATGGAAACAAATCTAACCCCTAGTATGGATGTACTTTAGTTCAGAAATGCATCAGTAGCATGAGAGTTAATTTTTTTTAATCTTGCCCATCACCCAAGCAACCTCTTCAAATTCTGTAACTTGGCTAATATGATGGATTAAAAGCATGAGTGGCTTCCACTGAAGGTGCTACCAGAGGGCTGCTGATTCTCCTCTCAGAGGACCACAGAAGGGTACTAGGACCCCTGACCTAACATTCAGTAGTCTGGGAGTCTTCAATCAGAAGCTGGAATGGGATGTAGAGGGAATTGTTGGTAAGTTACAGGTTGGATTAGATGACCTTCGAGATCTCCTCACAGCCTGAGATTCTACTATTCTGGGTCCTGAGTTCAAGTCCTAACCCTACCTGCTACTCCTTAGTCATATAACCTTAGTACACAGAGTCACTTTGCTTTTCCAAACCTCAGTTTCTTCATCTACAGAATGGAAATATTACTCCTTGTACACAGGACTGTTATAATTTTTTTTAAAGAACCTATTTTTAGAAAGTTTTCATACACAAGTTATTATCAAATAGAATGCATTCAAAATTCCTCTCCATGTTTGGTATGACCTATGAAGTCATGTGAAGTGATTTTTTTTTTTGAGTTAGTTCCCTGGAAAGCCTTGGGAAACTTGAATTGGTCAGCCTCCAAATAAACATTTACATTACATTACACATAGTGTATATATACATAATAAATATGTATATATGCACATGTGTATGTATGTGTATGTGTATTTTTCCCCAAAGTCAAATGCCTGAGACAGAGGGGAGGTTAAAGGAGATAGCTCAGTTTGCTTGCTAGACAGCTGGCAGAGCTCTCCTCTCCTTCTCTTTGTCTTATGGCAGGAGGTACTTTTTCAGGCTGAAAGAAAACAATATTCAAGGATATAGGGCAGGAAGGGATGTTAGAGATTATCTCATCCAATTCCATTTATAGAAGATACTGAGACCAAGGGAAGGGATTTGCCCAAGCATCAATAACTTCTCATGAAGTATCTCTCTCCCTCTTCCTTTTTGGTTCAATAACCATAATTCTTGGGTTCACTGGCATTTGGGGAGTTGCTAGTTGGTTTTTAATCTCATTGGGTCAAATACTTTGAGGTGTTTCAGTGGTAATCATGTCCCCCATCTCTACAGTGCTAAATCAAGGTACACCATCCTCCTCAATGAGTACCCCTTCTGGACTCCCCTCCATGTGGTACCCTGGGATAACACCCAGGGAGTTTATTGCTTGGATACTAGAAGCCTGCAATGGAGGAGGGCTAGAGCTGGAGGCTTGGAGGCAGAATGATGAGTCCAAAAGAATTTTTGAAACTGAAAAGGGGAAACTCAAATATGCTTAGTTAGCTCTCAGACCAAGCTGTCATCCATAGGTATGGCAGCAATATTTTCTGACCCCAAAATCTGGAATGCATAATCAAATCTAGAGAAAGGACAGTCCTGCTACAAAATTTATCAAAACAACCTTTTCTTTTTCATGAAAGTAAGACAATATCCCCAAGCCCAGAATGGTATAGCCACCATATCCAGTTTGGATTTTTGTTTTGGGTGGGAGGGGGCATGGACAGGTGAAGGCCAGGAAAAGCATGGAGTTTATACCACAGAATGATTTTTTTTTTTCTCAATGAATCTGTACCTATCATCTTCCATTACTAACAGGCCAGCATCTTTAGGCCTAACTCTTCAGGAGAGTTGAAAATTCCCTGTAGGCCAAAACACAAGATACTTTCCCTTGAAATTCTTCCTGAGACCAGCATTAGTATTCCCTTATTTACCAATCAAAAGCATTTAAAGACGATTTCTTTTTGTTGTATTTTTTTTAAAAAAAACAGGAAATGTCCTGTCACTGTTTATTGAGGGGGGAAAAAAAGACATCCACCTATCCATACCCATCCTTTTTCAAGAACCAAAAATATAATTTCTATTCATGCAGTTAGATGCTGCACAAAAATAATAATTATTAATAATAATTGTATAAATAAGAGAAAAAGAATAAAATTGTCATTTTGTGGCTCCAACAATTTTCCATTTTCCCTGAAATTTCAGTTGCTTGGTACATTGTTGGAACTGGAGGAAATGACAAAAATAAAATGCCATTTAATAAATTAATGAGAGTATTTGCTTTTGAATATTGGTTCCACTGTTTGTTGCTGTTTTCCCCTGTGTTTATAATGCGTACCAGTTTTACAAAGTGCATGCTTTTTAAAAAATTTTGAACTGGCAAGCTAAAATGATCCTTCTTTCCTTTTCCCCACCCATCTCCCCCTGTAAAGAAAAAAAGTTAATACAATTTAGAACTTGGAAGTAAAGGAAATTACCATGATGCACCTGGGCTATAGACTGCTCATGGCACATGCTTCATTTTGGCAAAATTGCTGTTAAAACCCTTTTTGGCTGTTTTGCCTTTCTTTCTTTCCACGTGGAAGCAGTCAGAAAGTTGAAAACGGGCCTTTTAATACTATCTTCTGAAGGGAAAAAATTAATACCTGATGCTTGTGGTTTTTTGTTTTGTTTTGTGGAACTAACTGCACACACACTGCACACTCGCCCCATGTGCGCACCCACACGCATGCACACACATTTGCAGTGACCTGCTCCTTGAGGAGGAAAAGGAAGCAATGACCTAGGTCAGAGGCACCCCGAGGTGCCAAAAGGCTCTCTAAGCTTGGTGTGCATCTTTGGATTTTGGTACCCACTCAGCTCCACCTCGTGTCACCTCACATTCTAGTAGGGGGACAGGAAAAGGGTCGGGGAAAGTGAAGGGGTAGGGGGTGAAGGAGGGGCAGAAACGTAAGGCAAACTTTGCTGGGAAGGGTTCATGCTTCATGCGCAGTTCTGAGTCTCAGTGGAGGGCTGGCTACTTCTCCCCGCTTCGGCCTTACTCCATCTCTCTTGGGAGGTTAGTAAGAACAAAGAAATGGGAAAGGAAACAATGAACAGGACAAAAAAGAGGGCAAGGAGATGGACCAGTGGAAGGTAAAGCCAGAGAAGACAAATGACTTTTTTTTCTTTCTTAAAAAATCCTAAATGGACTTCCGCCGTCTCATCAGCCTGTAGTTATCAGTAAAGCTGTGTAGGCCAGGGGAGATGGAGCTAACAGGGGATGGGAAAAGACTGTTTTTTAATGTGCTTGGAGAAATTTCTTCAATCTTGTATGAGATGGAGTGAAAGTACTGGGGGTTCAGCTTGGTGCTGAAGGAATTTTGGTGGGACACCATCCGGCTGGTATACTCCTGGGATCGGTAGCACATGCATGAACAGACAGATTGGAGGTCCGTGACCTCAGCCTTGTACCGTGGCCGGCCATGCTGGGATTCCTCCTGGATGTGGAGGACCATACTGTTGCGATTGCCCGCCAGCGAGGCCCGTTCCTCAGCATCTCGCCGCTCGTCCTCACTGTTCATGGTCAAGAACCTGAGGACGACCAGGTTGAGGAAGGCCCCGATGACTGTTAAGCCCACTAGGATGTACATGAAACTGAAGGCCACGTACAGTGGCTTCTTCTGGAGGGCGCCCTTGGTCTGCAGGGCCACGTAGTCCCCAAACCCTATGGTAGTCAAGGTAATGAAGCAGTAGTAATAGGCGTGGAAGAAACTCCACTCCTCGTACTGGGAGAAGGCTGCGGCCCCAATGCACAGGGTCCCCATGCAGGAGAAGAAGCCTACAGTGACCATGTTCTCCATGGACACTTCAGTGCTCCGCATGCCACAGCACTTCTTAATCCTCTTCAACAAGTATTTAACAAAGGTGTTCATCCGTTCCCCCAGGCTCTGGAACATGACCAGGGTCAGTGGAATGCCCAGCACGGCGTAGAACATGCAGAAGGCTTTGCCTGCATCCGTACCAGGGGCTGCGTGGCCATAACCTGGAAGGGGCAAAGGGAGGAGAGGGGAGGAAGAGGAAAGAAGACAGAGGAACAAATGAGGACAGGCAATTTTTCTTTTAAGCTAACAATAATAACTCACATTTCTATAGTCCGTGAGAGTTTACAGGACATCTTCTTCACTAGAACCTTATGAGATAAAGGGCACAAAGATTACTGTTCCCATTTGATAGATGAAGAAAACTGGCAAAAGGCCAAAGGTCTCAAACTAGCTAGCCAGGATTGGAACTGAAATTTGAATTGATTCCTGCCTCCTAGTGTCAGAGGTAAGCATTTTCAGACCTAACTCCACGTGGGAATTATGAACACAAGATACTTTTCCTTGACCAGGAAAATCTGGGTTTCAAGTCCCACTTCTGTGAGCCAAGTCCCTTTTCTCTCTGTCAATGTTGTTCAATCACATTCAGACTCTTTCGTAGCCCATTTGGGGTTTCTTGGTAAAGATATTGGAGTAGTTCATCATTTCCTTCTCCAGCTTGTTTTACAGATGAGGAAACTAAACGGGGTTAAGTGGGCCCAAGACCACACAACTAGAAAGTGTCTGAGGCACGGTTTGAACTCAGGTCTTCCTGACTCCAGCCCCAGTGCTCTACCCACTGTGCTACCTAGCTGCCTTGTCTACCAATACCTCTCTACCAAGAAAGGTCAATATTTCCTCTAAAACTTGGTAAATTAGAAGGCTGACTAAAGAACTGAGAGGCAGCTCTCTCACCTGGGAGTTTTCAACAAGCATTTGCACAAGCATATTAAATATCCTCTATGTGCCAGGAGAGTTTCCTATACCAAATAAATCAATGCTCCAATCCCTCTCCCTTCTGACTCCAGGCTGAGGTCATAGGTTGATAGAAACTAGAGCTGCAAGCTATAATTTAGTGCAATGCTGTCATTTTTACAGGTGGTAAAGGTAAGGCTCTGAAAGGACAAGTAATTTGGCTACAATCTCACAGAGTGTATGCAGATCTAGAATCTAATGAATGGATCTAGGATGAGAACACAGGTTCCACTGATTCTAAACCCAGTGCTCTTTTCTATGATGTGCTATCTCTTGAAAAACTATTTCCTTCTCACCAATGGAGTTGCTCTGTCTCCCAAAGTGCCAAATTCACCCTCCGAAGGTTCTCTCCTGTGTGCTTGGTGTATATATCGTCAAAAAGAATCCTAGATTGGGAGTTAGCAGAGATGGTAGTAGGATGCATGACTTCCTACTGGCAACTGGATGAAAGCCCTTCCCTCTCTGGACCTCAATTTCCCTGTCTGAAAAATGGGAGGGTTGGTCTTAGTGAACCTTCAGAGCCCCTTCCAGATCTGAAAATTCTATGGTCCTAACACCCGACTGAAAGATATAATTTCATTGATCAAATGGAGAAATAAAAGTCAAAAGGACAAATGATTTGCCTGAGGTCACAAATGTTTGCTGACATGAGTTTGTATAAATTCAATGGGAACACTTGAAGTTACCAGTCAGAACTGAGAAAGCATAGGCCTAAGATACTACCAGCTTTGTGACCTTGCATAAAAAGCTTCCCTTCCTCTGCCTTAGTTTACCTACATGTAGAATGAGGAGGTTGGACAAGATCATCTCTGGAATCCCCTACAACTCTAAAATTTGGCATTTGAAGGTCTCTGCTAGGTGAGGGATCCTCCAGTCTGAGTATTTCCTCATTCTATCCTTAGACAGATTTCACCTCTTCATAAAAGGTAGCCCAAATGTCTCAGTGCAGCTGCACTAAGATTTTTAGGACACTGTGAATATTATGTGACAAGAATGAGAAGGGACCTCAGAAACCACCTAACTCAAACCTTTCCTGAACAGGAATCGTCTCTATCCTTCCCCCTCCCTGAGTGCCCCTGCTGTCACCCACCCTCTATGTGATCTGAAGTAAGACACTCAGTTTCAACTTCTGAGGATGAGGCCTTGAGCAAAGTCACCTCAGGTCCTAACCTCCTCCAAGAAGTCTTCTTTCCATGATAGATAGTGAAAAATAAAGGCACATTGTCCCTGGAATCAGAAAGGCCTGGGTTCAAATCCCACTTTCGACACTTAAACTTGTGGTATGGGGATAGGGTGCTGGATTTAATGTAAAGAAGATCGAGTTCAAATCCTACCTCTGATGTTCACACTTGTTTTGTGACCCTGAATACCTAGCCTGTAAAATATTCCATTTCCTCATCTGTAAAATGAGTACCTACCTTCCCAAGGTTATTGTGAGAATCAAACGAGATTCTATATGCACAGCAGTTTGAGAACCTTCAAACACCACATGAGTGCTCACAAAATAATACTTATTGTTACTAAATATTATTTTGCTAGCATTCGTAATATATTGTTATTAGCTACTTGTAATCCTTAATTTCCTAGGCTGTAAAATGGGGATAATACTAACTGTAGCACCTACCTTGGAGAAGCATGGAAGGGGTACTCCTGGAACCAGGGAGAGTTAGATTCAGTCCCTGCCTCCTGTGCATATTACTGGGCAACCATGACCAAGTCCCTTAATCTCCGTGTCTCGTGGAACTCTTGAGGAGGCTTGGTCACAATGAGGTGTTTGATCTGCATTGTGGTGAAAGGAGTTTTTACTCTGGGAGTTCCCCTCTCTGATAAAAATGCAGACCCAGACCAAAAACTACATCAATAAACCACTACCTCATAGGGTTGCTAGGAGGTTCAAACGGTGAGGCGGTTTATTGATTTAGCCAAGGATCTGGACCTTTCATTTTGCAGCGTATGCAAAGTGTTTTACAAACTTTAAAACACTGCAGAAGCATCAGCTCCTACAATGCTTCCTTGACTAATCGTCTCCCCTTTTCCTGCTGACCCCACCAATTGTTTGTTTAGAACACACATATTGTGTTTGTAGTACACATTTTAGTCATACTTTCCCCTCCAAATCAGACTTATATAAAACTTGAGACATGGCCAGTAATGCCATAGTATATGCTATAACACACACACACACACACACACACACACACACACACATAAAAACACAATTTTCTTTCCTAAGAAGATTCCTCTTAGAGGGAGGGGTCTATCATTCTACTCAGTGTCTGAACAAGGGCAAAGAAGGAAAGTGGAGAAAGGCACTGGTTTGGGAGTCAACAGCACTGGGTTCAAAAGCCACCTCTGCTACTTACTGTCTGTGTGACCTGAGGAAATCAATTAACCTTTTTGAGTCTCAGGTGTCTCATTTGTAAAACAAGGGATATGGACTAGATATATTGAAGGTTCCTTCCAGATCTAATGTTCATAGCATAATGATGTTCGCTTACTCCAAATGCTGCTTTTTTACTTGGTAAATGATGCAATGCCAAGCTGCCCATACTTGGCTTTGCTTTACCTATCATTATGCTTTGCTCAAACACGTAAGTCCCATCTGTCCAACAAAGATGAATTGAAGCTGTAAAATGAGAACGATAATGGCGGACCTTTGGGTAGAAGTTCAGGGCTTGCAAAGTACTGTAGGAGCATCACCTCCTATAGCATATAGAAGCATTTGATTATTATCCCTATTTTATAGATGAGGAGACAGGCTTGGAGAGTTCTAGGTTACATCAACCATCTGGGCAACCTGAAGCAATCCAGAGTTTCTTTCTTTCTTTTTTGAGGCAATTGGGGTTAAGTGACTTGCCCAAGGTCACACAGCTAGTAAGTGTCTGAGGTCACATTTGAACTCAGGTCCTCCTGACTCCAGGGCCAGTGCTCTATCCACTGCACCACCTAGTGACTCCTACTGACTTTCACATTGCAAAGGCTGAGGCTCTGAGAGGGTGCCTCAAGTCCTACCTTCCTCTCTGAAGATTTTCTTCACATGACTGGCTTGGTCTTCATGACTCCTTATGTAGCATGATTTAGAGGAATAGTCCCCAAACGCAGGACAACTGGGTTCAATTCTGCCACATTGACACATACTGTCAGTGTAACCCTATGGAAATCACTTAAACTTTCAAAGCCTTAGGCAATTCTCTAAGATTAAGTTTCTGAGAAAGAGCTGACCTGCATTGGTAGGTAGAGTTTACTTACCCGGGACTTCCTTATACCAATGAAATTATAGCTCCAATCCCTGTCCTTCCTGACTCCAGAAATAATATGTTTTTTCCATGTTACCTTTTAATAGTACTTGCCCACAAAGAAGTCATCAAATAAATTAAAGGATGGGGGAGCACTTTAAAAAGCTAAAAGCAAATTAATTCTTACATTCAATAAATATTTATTTGTTGAGTGTCTATTACATCCAAAGCCCTATGTTAAAGGCAAACAAATGGAAGGTGGGAAGCAGTATGGTCTAGTGGAAAGAACTCTAGACTTAGAATCAACAACTGGCTTAGAATCCAGGATGAGCTGAATCCTCCAAGCTGTGTGTCCGTGGAGATGTGAGTTCAAATCCAGGTTCTAACACATAATAGCCATGCAACATTGAGCAAAGACCCCAAATCTCAGAGTCCTCATCTGTAAAATGAGGATCACAGCATTTGAAGCACCTACCTTGAGTGAGTCACTGAACCTCAGTTTCCTCTTGTGTGAAATGGAGATGATTAAGACTTATATTACCTACCTGTTGTGAAGACAGTGCTTGTTTAAAAAAAAAAAAAAGGACCAGAGAAAGGAAATGATCTGTCCAGGGTCACATAGGGAATTAGAGCTTTTCACTGTATATCACCATATTCCATACAAAATTGCCTTCTACCTTTCTGGTTACCTAACTGTTCCACATTCCCCATTTTCTGTGAGGAGATGACATAAAAGCAGGTGAAATCACATAACACTGTCTTGTGACATTGTGTACAGCACCAGTCTGGCATTTTATTTCAGCCTTTCATCAGTCAGGCAACTAGCATTTATTAAGCACCTACTATGTGCCAGATAATGTGCTAATCCCAGAGTTAACAAAGACAGGCAAAAGATGGTCCCTACTGTCAAGGCTTAGCTAAAGTCTAACTATGTACTAACAAGATATATGCAGGATAAGTCATAGAGAGTCAACAGATGGCAACAGGATTATAAAAGCTTCTTATAGAAGGTGAAACATTAGCTAAAATTTTAAGGAATCCAGGGGAAACCAGGAGGCAAGAATAAAGAAGAAGAGAGTTGCAAGTGTGGGTCACAGCCAGTGAAAATGCTTGGAACTGGGAGATGGAGTATCTTGTTGAAGGAACAGCAAAGTCACTGGATCATAGACTATATGGTGGAGAATAAGGTACAAGGAGACAGGAAATGTAGGAAGGAGCTAGGTTACTGAGGACTTTACAAGCCAAAGAGATTTTGTATAAACATGTGTGTATGTATGTATGTGTATGTATATATATGTATATATACATGTATATATATAAAATCTAGATAGACACAGATGGATAGATAGACAGACAGACAGACAGACAGACAGACAGATAGATAGATAGATAGATAGATAGATAGATAGATAGATAGATAGATAGATAGATAGATAGATAGATAGATCCTAGAGGCAATAGGGAGCCATTAAAGTTGTTTGAATGGGGGGGGCAACATGGTCAGACCTGTGCTTTACAAAGATCATTTGGACAATTGAGTGGAAGGTGGGCTGGAGTAGGGAGAGACTTCTGGTAGGCAGACCACTGCAATGGTCCAGGCATGAGGTGATGAGAACTTGCACCTTTAACAGGGTAAGGCATAGTTAGAGGAGAGAAGGAGGCATATGCAAGAGATAGTACCAAGTGGAGATGATAGAACTCGGAACTGATTGAAATGCCACTAATTGGAACCTGCTAAAAGTGTAAGCCTTCACCATCCCATGCCTAGACTATTGAAACAACCTGGCAGGTCCGCCTGGCACAAATCTCTCCCCACTTCAGTTCATCTTCCACTCAATTATCAAAATGACCTTAACCTATAGCACTCATCTCTTGGGTTGTCGTCAGGGGATGACTTACATGGAGGGGGAGGGATGTGAGAAAGTATGAAAAGACCAGCCCCTGACTGACTAGTGAAGAGGGATCTTATAGAAAGTAGTGAAAAATGAGGTTAGATGATTATGTGTGAAGGCTCTTAAACACCAAACCCAAAACTTTGCATTCTACCCTGCCCATCCCACTGGTGATGCCATGGCTAATTCCCTCTGCCTTAAACTAACAGTTACCATTCAGAAATACAATATAAAGAATAGATTTATTCTGAAGTATCTAATTTTGTATCACCAGAATCACACTAAATGTTTAATAAATGTTTGTTGCACACCTCCCCCATCTGATGGTGTTTTTAAAAGGGCAAGCAGAAAAACTTCTTTAACAAGAAGTTAACACATGGAGTTGATTTATCTGTAAATGCAGCAGAAGGGAAGGGAGGGAAAAGTATGAATGAATAATGATAAATCCATAATAGAAATAAATGACCCCTGCCTTCTAGGATATGATAGTCTAAAGCAGATACAAGAGAACACACCAGAGAAACACACGCAAGATATACACACATAGTGGAAAGTAGACATGTAAACACTTAGAGTATACATGCATACAAAAACAAGACCCACAAAGCATACAAATGTGGCACAAAAGAGAGAACACACATGATACATGTTATTTGATTATTACTTTTGCTATGATACATTGAAATAGTATGCACTATGCTCAAAGAAGACAGATATGTAAGACATGCCCAGGATACACACAGTATGGTACATTAAGAAGAGATATCAAAAGAAGACTGCCTTAGGCATGACGAAGATGAGGGCAGTGACTTGGAGAGAGGCTATAACCCCAAGGTCACCCAATATGCATCTTTAGTCATTATCCCCATACCCGCTCAAACATGTGGGTCACAATCAGGGTTTCCATTGTAGTCCAGGATCCCCAGGGCAAAAGTTCTGACCATTTGAAGGGGAGTAACTCACAAAATCTATGGACAAGCAAAGTGGTTTCTCATCCCCTCAACCTGCCATGTTGCCAGAAAAAAGGGCATTTTATAAATGAAACAATTTCAGAGGGCATACTCTGCTGTTCTTACCTATAACAAGGTTTTAATTAAGGAAGAACACTGGGGAGGCAAGATGTCACCTCCTGCTTCTTTTCAAGAGGACCAAATATTACACTATTTAGCAGACTTTATTGGACAAACCACCCCTTATGGGATAACCATCCTACTGCCTTCTTGCACCACGTGGAACAATATACTGACCAGAATGCTCTGCTTAAGGTAAGAGAGATCCAAATTCAAACCCTCTGATATTTACTGTGTGACCATGAATCACATAACTCCATTTTACAGATGAGAAGACTGAGACACATTGAGGTTAACATACCTGTAGCACCCACCTCAGTGGGTTGTTGGGATGATAAAATGAAAAAAGCCTATACAAAGTACTTTGCAAAGTAAATTTCCATTACTTTGGGTCATTTTCAATAATGATGTTTCTTAAACACAGTCATTATGGCATGGCAGAAGGAGCTTTGGACAGGGAGTAGGGATATAATTTCAAATTTTGCCTTTGCTATTCAATGACTATTATCTATTATCATACACATCACTTGTTATTAGTTATCTAAATTACTATTGCAAGATTATCCCAAAAGTCTCCATGCAGTTTTAATAGCCTAAAAAAGGGAAGTTTGGATTCAGTCAAATGACCACACTTGAGGACCTAGAAGGACACATGTGGCCTCAAGGCCACAGATTCCCACAGATTCCCCAGATTCCTTTAGTAGCAGTAGCCAATAAAGCTTAAAATTGCATTAAGACTTTCAAAAGTCCCTACATTTCCCATATGTTATATTTTGATTCCACTCACGCCATACCTGGTTTTGAACCCAGAACAGAAATGGAAAAGGTCCCACTTTTGTTATAATATTTTTTTGCAGAAACCTTAGTTCTAGGAATACCCAAGTTTTACTGGGTTCCTTTACCCTACTTCCATTCTAAATATAGGGTGAGAGGCTTTCAGAGACTCTCAGGAGGGTCAATTTCTTAGAAAGATCAACTAGCTGTTCCCCTGTCTCCCTGTGGCAGGGCAACCCTTTCACCATACAAGGCACAGACTTTTGACAATTTTCACAGTCTTCCATAAAGCATTTGTATAACCTGTAAGGGCGATGATTGTCTTTCTGTGTGACCACAGACTAATTACTTAACATCTCTGAGCCTCTATGCCCATATCAGCAAAATGAGGATACATGTCATACTCACCTCACAGAACATCTCAGTTATTCTTAACAGCAACCCTTGGTGAAGTGTTCTGCAAACTATAAAGCATTATAATATGTTGTTGCAATTGCTATTATTATCTGGAGTCAGAAGACTCAGTTTCGAACCCTGAATTTGAAAGTGACCACTTGTATGTTCTTGAGCAAGTCATCAAAAGATTATAGATTTAGTCCTAGAATTGTGTAACCCAAACCTTCTCTTTTACAGATGAGGCAACTGAGCCCCAGAGAAATGTCTTGTTCAAAGTCACATAGGTAGTAAAGGGCAAAGCTGAAATTGAACCTCAGTCCTCTCACTACAAATTCACACTTTGTGGTCCAGCTCTTTCCCTTTGTTGATGTGTGACTGACCTCCTTGCTGCTCCCCAAACAAGACACTCCATCCCCCAATTATGGACATTTTCACTGGCTGTCTCTCACGCTTGGAATACTCTCCTTCCTCACCTCCACTTCTTGGACTCCCTGACTTACCAGCTAAAATTCAACATTCTAGAAGAAACCTTTTCCAGTCCCCCTAAAGTTAGTGTCTTCCCTCTGAGGTTATGTCCAATTTTTTCCAATTCATATGTTGTCTCTGTCATTAGACTATGAGTTCCTTAAGAGGAAGGAATGTCTTTTGCCTTTCTTTGAATCCTGGGTGCTTAGCACAGTGTCTGGCACATAGTAGGCACTTAATAAATGTTTATTGACTATCTACCCTGCAACCCTTCTCTATAAGAATTATTAGATGCTTGTTCTCCTGACATCAGGATTTATGCTAGTATCACATCAATTTCATCAGCAGCTGCAGAGCAGTAGGAGAGGGGGGAAAAGAAGTTATAGGCTTTCTTGTCTGGATAAAGCTCTGGGGATGAGGGTGGGCAGAGAGGGAGTCATCCAGTGTTGAGGTCAGCTGCGTAGCCTGGATAGGGAGAAGAATCTATGCTTAAGGGAAAGGGTCCAATGATAAGGAGGATAATGATGATGTCGATAATTATTATGTCAGAATGAATAATAGCCCCTGGCACATTATATATAGCATTATGACGTCCTAAGTGCTTTTTTTCCTCTATTATCTCACTTTTTCTTCAATATGAATCACCAAAATAACAGTAGTTCCCTTGGCCCTTCAACTTTTCTTAGTATCAGTTTCAATCCATTTTATGATTAGATTCAATTCACCACATTTTGGATTGGTTTTTTTTTCTAATTGACAGAATGAACTACACCAATCCAATCTCTCCCCAGGAAACATCATTTCACTACCGGCCTCAGAGGGAGAACTTTTCAGGCTGTGTATGGGAGAAGAGGGAGGGTATATGTAGGGAGATGTTCCAATTATTTTCTCTGCTTCAATAACTCCAGTGATGGGGGAAATTCACTATCTCACAAGGTTATTTACAAACATCCCATCCATTTTTTTTCCATGTGACTCTTCCGGAATGGGTTGCCTCGTGAGGACTGCTGACTTCTTGTCAATGAATAGGATTAAGAGTTGGCAGAACTGTCACAGAAGGAGCTCTAGGCTACCATTAACTTGCTGGGGGACCTTGGGGAAATGGTTTGATTTCTCTAGGCTTCAGTTTCCTCTGCTGTAAGATAGACTGGTTCGATGGATGATCCCTAAGCTCTTAGACATATGTATTCATATATATGTATATATTCATAATAATCATAACAATATTAATAATGTAGGCAGCTAGGTATTGTAATGGATAGAGCACCAGCCTAGGAAGACTCATCTTCCTGAATTCAAATTCAGTCTTAGGCATTACTAGTTATGTGACCTCGGGCAAGTTACTTAATTCTGTTTGCCTCAGTTTCCTCATCTATAAAATGAACTGGAGAAGGAAATGGCAAACCACTCCAGTATCTTTGCCAAGAAAACTCCAAATGGGACCATGAAGAATCAGACATGACTGAAAAAGACTAAACAACAATGGTAATCATAAAAATAATTAGAGATGGAATAATCACTTTCCAGGGAATGTTGAAGAGAGAATTCCTGATTCAGATAAAGGCTACACTAGCTGGCCCATAATGACCTCAAACGCTAATTCAATTCTGTGATCCTATGATGATAGCATGTTCTTTTTAAACCAGGTTTAGGTCATTTTCAATAATGATGTTTCTTAAACACTGTGAATGTGGCACAGAAGAAGGAGCTTTGGATAAGAAACTGGGGATACAGTTTCCAACTTTGCCTTTGTCATTCAATGAGTTATGGGAAGTCAATTTAACTAATGAATTAATAACATTTATGTGGCACTTTAAGGTTTGCAAAGTGCTTTCCAAATATTATCTCATTCAATCTCCATAACAACTTTGAGAGGTAGGTGCCACTATTATCTCCATTTTACAGATGAGGAATGCAAGGTAGACAGGCTTGCCCTGGGTCACACAACCAGTAGATGTCTGAGGCCAGATCTGAACTCAAATCCTAACGCTCTATTCACTAACCTATGTAGCTGCCTTGTTTACTTCAATTAGACTCAGTTTTTTCTACTGTAAAATGGGAAAACTAACCTTTGGAACCAGGAAACCTTAAGTCCCAATTCTATCAGTCTACTCTTCCTTTCCTTTGGAGGGGCCTGAAACTGTGTGCTTTCCTGTGCCTTGGTATCCCTGAAAAGTGATGGGATATTGCAAGGGTCCATGGAGACATCTGAGGCCAGCATGCTCAGCCTGCTGACTTAAGCACATCAGAAGAATGCTTGCATGTGTTCTTTGGGACTCAGGAATGCCTTCTTCTTAGGTATAATGGTATTATTCTCAGCAGGAAGTTGGTATTGAATAAAAGATATTTCTGTTGAAATCCAGGGATAAACTATATGGTTAGTATGCCTGGCCTCCATAGTAGTCATGGTGCTCCTCATTTAATGTGATCTAGTATTTGTGAAAATTTCCTTACAAATCAAATTATGTTTTCTAAATATTCATAACATCACTTTTTTTTTCCTCTTAGTCTAGTGGATAAGGTGCTGAACTTGGATTCAATTCCTGCCATTATCACTCATTATCTGTGTGACTCAAGGCAAGGCACTTAACCTTGGAGTCTTCATCTTTATAATGGGAACAATACTGGTGATATGTAGATAGCTGATGACACAGTAGATGGCCTACTAGACCTTGAATCTGAAAGACCTAAATTCAAATTTGTCTTCAGATCCTTACTAACTTTGTAACCCTGGGTCAGGAACTGAGGCTCTGACTGCCTTGGTTTCGTCTTCTGTAAAATAGGGATAATAACGGCACCTGCCTTTCAGTGTTGTTGTAAGGATAAAATGAGCTAATATCTGTAAAGTGCTTTACAAGCTTTAAAATGCTACCTAAATGCTAGTTATTGCTATTATTGCTAGTTATGTGACCATGAATTACTTAACTTCTCTGAGGATTAGTTTCCTAATCATTTAAGATAATAACCATTGTAGCACCTATCTAGCCTGGAAGTTGTGAAGCTTGAATACGACAGAGTCTAAGGTGATGTGCAAATTTTCAAGCTCTTACAAATATCTATTATTACTGTTAACATTGTTATTATTATCTGCCACCCAGGCCTGTTGTGAGGATAAAATTAATGTGCATAAAATATTTTATACAGCTTAATGTATAATATAAGCCTCTGCTAATATTATTATGATTAGCTGGGAATAACCATATAACTAGAAACAAGAAGGAGTCCCCTGCAGGTGCCTTTCTGATTTTCAGGTCTCTGTTTATTCCTTAGTGAGAGTAAAGCACCTCCCTTGACTGAATTCATTTATCCATATAATATACCACAAACACCTACACCACAGAAGGCCTTGCGGCATATACTAAAACTGAGGGGGAAACATAACAAGAAGGGAAAGGAGAGAAACGGAGGGAGAGAAGGAAGACAGAGGTATGTTTAGTGAAGGAACACAAAAATTTAACAAGAAGGGTAAAGCGAGGCTCAGAGAGCTGAATTAACTTGACATGAGTGGGGCAACTATTGTTATCCTCTTTTTCTCAAATAAAGAAATTGAGTTATAGAGAAATTGACACCCAGAGTAACACAGTAATTGGCAATGAGGCCCTTTCCACTACACTATTATGGCTGGGAGTCTAGATAACCAGTCTTTGGATATAGGTCCCCTATTCTCTAGCATGGTCCTGCCTATTCTTGCTGCCAATGTACTCAATGAAATTTCATGCCAATGATGTTCTGAAGAAGGTATAATCACCCCAAAGAGTGGCAGTAGATGATAACTTTCTAGGTAATCATATTTAGCCACTAATTCATAAGACCACAGATTTGTCTGTTTATTTGTTTGTCCTTGAGACAAGTCTCCCCATATCATCCAGGATGGAAGTATTGTGGTCGCTCACAGGGGATCACAATTCTGATCAGCTTTAATCAACTCCACTTTTCTAACCTTCACCAGTTTAAAACCCTTTTCAGCAGCCCTTCACTCCCAGTGGTTCACCCTATTGATACCGGAATTGGCATTGACCCTCCATTGTCTTGAGTCATACTACAGCTCAGAACTCCCAAACTCAGGAGATCCACCAGCTTTAGCCTCCCTAAGCAGCAGGATCAGAGGTGTTTGCCATCATACCTGATGCAGGATCATGGATGTAGAACTGATAGCCAATCCTCCATGGTAAAGAGTCTGAAGGAAAAGTCTCAGGGCATACAAGTGGTTCAAAAAAAGCAGACACATTCCTAGGTCTACCAAATTCCTTACCAAGTTCTCTACAAGAGGAAAGCTATACTTCATCTTTCTAATCCTTGACTTTTTTGTGAACTGGTGGATAAAAATATGAAAAATAGCATCATAGAATTGTGGTGTTGACACAACGGCAAAGAGAAAGAATAGAGCTAGGGGTGAGCACATTGACTTTAGGCTATGCCATGCCACCATTGCCAGAGTAAGAGGCAGCATGCGGCTTTAAGGATAATGGGCTCATAGATTTCATGATGGAAAGGGCCACAAAGGTTATCTATCCCTAGCCCCTCATTTTACAGGTCTGGAAACTAAGACCCAGGCAGTTTAATTCTCCCTCTTGTCACACAAGGAGTAACAAGGAGGACCAGAAATTGAATCCAAATAGTCTGACTCTGAAGGGCAACAATTGCTCTGAGAGGGGAGGGCTCCTATTACTGGGGAATTTCCCAAAAATGAATATATCTCTGTTTGCCTTTCTCAAGTCCCTGACTGGAGGGAAAGAAGTTAGGTTGGAGTAGTGTACTGTATCTCCTTTTCCCCAAACCCATGCAAGCATATAAGACGCCTCTTCATAGCATCTTATATGCTAATCCTTCACCTGTACCAAAGGAAAATCCAGCCCCATCCTTTCTTCTCATGGAGAAAGCTACTATGAGGACAAAGCTGTTCAGAAATAATTCCTGATATATTTCTGATATAGAGGCTGTTAAGAAGTTCCACCCCATTGACCCATGGGTGTTTTGAGAACCCAGAAATAATCGATGTTATTTCAGGGTTACCAGGGATCTATCAAGGATGAAACATATAACTGGAAGGAACTTTGAAAAGCACAGAGTACAATATAAATGCAAAATGGCATTGTTGCCCTGCATTTGAACCCTTCTTTCATGCTGTGTGACTTTAGGTGAGTCACTTCCATCCTCTGAACTTCAATCTTCTCAATCCATCAAGCAAGGCTAATAATCTCTGCTCAGCCCCCTCATGGGGTGACCCATGAGGATCAAATGATATAGTGTATGTAAAAGGCTTTGCAAATTGTAAAGTACTGTATAAAGATGAGGGATTGTTATACATAAAAGACTTAGAATTCCCTTGAACTTTGCCGTCATACTGTTCTCAAAGACCACATGGTAAAAATCAAAGGATCAGAGGAAGAGAAAAACAAAATAAGGAAATACTTACTTGGTGTCTTCTATGTGCAGGGCTCTGCACTCCATGCTGGAGACACAAAGATACAAAAACAATCAGTGTCTGTACCCTCAAGGATCTTAGAGTCTGCTGGCAGAATGGATAGTCATGTCCCAATTTGTATTATACTTTTATGTTGTTGTTATTGTATAAGAACATGGAAGGCTTCTAACTAGCCTATTCAGTAGATCAATAGACATGTGTTGAGAACCAACTATGTGCTAGGCAAAGTGTTAAGCCCTCTGGATACAAAGAAAGGCAAAAGATAGTCCCTTCCCCAGAGGAGCTCACAATCTAATAGTCTAAGACAGGGGTGAGAAACCTGTGACCTCAAGGCCACATGTGGCCCTCTAGGTCTTCAAGTGTGGTCCTTTGACTGAATCCAAATTTCACAGAACAAATCCCTTTAATAAAGGATTTTAAATTGAAAAAATTTGTTCTGTGAACTTTGGATTCAGTCAAAGGGCCACACTTCAGGGTCCAGAGGGTCACATGTGACCCCGAGACCACAGGTTCCCCACCCCTGACTGAGAGATTTAAGAACATAGAGGTTATTGTTAACTAGATGGAACAAGGCCTCATGAAGGAGACAGTACCAGGTCAAAAAAGGAAGAGTAGGATTTCAGTAGGCAGAGATGCTGGGATTGGGGGTATGAGGGAGACCACTGCAGGCAAAAGGCAAAGGCACAGATTTAGGAAAAGGCAAGTGAGGTTAGGAAAATGTCAAGCAGCTTGGTGTGCATAAGGCATGTGAGGGGAAAGAGACAATATGACCAAAAATTTAGGTTGGAATTAGAATGGCCTTGCACCCCAGACTAAGGAATTTTTATTTTATTTAGTAAGCAAGTGGGAACTTGCTTGAAGATATTTGAGCGGGAGAGTGATGTGCATTAGGAAGATTACTCTGGAAGTGTGTGGGTAGAATATATTAAAGATCAAAGAGATTGGACCAGAAACAGGGAAAGTGGTTAAGAGATTCTTATAATAGTCCAATGAAAAGTAGTAAGACCCTGAGGTACAGTGATGATCATGGGAGTGGAGAGATAGGATGAACGAAAGACATATCAGTGAGGAAGAATCACAGTTTGGATGTGGGGAGTGAAGGAGGGGTAGGAGCCAAAGATGACTGATGTTTCAAGCCTGGGTAACTAAGAGGATATAATATACAAAAAGAAAAAGTTTCTTTGCATGACAAGGTCGGGCTTCATAGGTTCCCAAAGAAGGTGATAACAGGTCCCCTGGAGGTACTGGAATGACCCAGAGGAGTGGTAGTAGCCTCGAGTGCAATGCAGGGCAGGGAGGAGGGGGGGCGGCGATCTTTGAATAAAAAAAGGGGGTGACAGAAGCATAAGGAAAGAAGAGAAGAAAATTTTGAAAAACCATTTATATATATTTTATGTGTTGTGTAACAGTTAAATTTGTAGTGATTACATTATTTTCCAAATAAATACACAAAATGCAAGTTATAACCAATCAGTGGTTAAGTCCACCAACAGGTCTTAACAAGCAAGTGTTGGCAGGTGAGCGTGCTGCACACTGTTGGGAATGTATCAGCAGGAATACTTGCGTGTATTGACTTGTTTACAATATGATACTATACGGTTACATGACACAATATTGCATCATCAAAATTTTCAATGCAGGAAAAATCCCACAAATTTACAATAAATTATTCAAATTAAGATGCATCACATATATAATGCAAATTTCCCAAAAAATGTTAAAGGCTTAAAGAAAGTAGATTTCCAGGAGGATACTAAGTAATTTTTTTTTAAAACATGGCAGTAGGTCAAGTAAGTTTGGGAACCATATGATCTCTAAATTTCCTGATGAGCAGAAAAGTGAAGTTGAATGACCCAAAGTTGAAAACTGGTTAGGTACTTCAGTTACTAGGAACAGATAGGGTGCAAGATGGGACTGCTTTACTCTTAATTCTCCTACTTGCAAATGGTATTACATAGCCAAGTTTCAGGAACCAAGCAATGGAGCAGCATCAAGGAGGCAGTGGCATAGTGAACTGAACAGGGCTGGGAAATAGGCAAACTAGTTTCTATTATTGGCTCTGACATTTAACTCATTTAGTGATTTTGGGCAAGATTCTTCTCATCTCCGGGCCTCAATTGTACAACTAGGAAGTTAAACTTTATGACTTCTTGAGGTCTCTCAAGTCTCAACATTGTAGGATTAAAAGTATTTACAGGGCCCCATTTATGAGCACCAGGTAACTCTCCATTTTCCATGATCAGCTATGCTTTGTTTAACTCCAAGAAATATCATACCACCATCACCAACACCACCACACCCCCCGCCCCTCGCCAAACAATAAACTGGTCGCCTGAAATCTCATCACCATATTGATTATCCGAGTTTTGGATACTTTCTCAATTCCCTTGGTTGTCTCTCTCCTGTGGAAGGCTAGAGGGTGAAGCAGTAAACTCCTCCTAAAGTCTTCCTTGATAGAGTGTTCAACTTTCAGAATTTCCAGGTAACTTAATTTTCCATCAACAGCTTTGCTTGCTTTTGATTCCAGGGAACATCTTGTCAATATTCCAGTTTTAAGGCTTCCTTTTGAAGGCTGTCTTTCCCCGATTAGATTGTAATCTCCTTGAGGACAGGTAGTCTTTTTCTTAATTGTGTTCCCAGCACTCAGCACAGCCTGACAAGTCATAGACACAATAACTGTTTACTGAATTGAATGAAAAAATGAACCCTGACCGATACTAGACATTCTGCACTACAGGAGAAAGAATAAGGTTCTTGACCTTAGGAGGTTTATAGTCTGGTTTGGGAGACACTGTGGTCAAGAGAAAAAGAAATGTTATTGAAGTCAGAAGATCTGTGTGACCTTGAGCAAACTGGTCTCTCTGAGCTTGCATTTCCACATGAGAAGAGAATACCCACATTAACCTCACACAATGTTGTAAGAATCAAATGAGCCAGTGGGTAAAATGCCTTGTAACAATAAACGAAATATAAATGTGAGTGATTATTGAGATACAAAACTCATTCATGAGGATTAGAATACAGTAAAAATAAGAGGAGCTTAGTAAATGTTTGATGAATGAATGAATTCAATCTGTGGAGTCAGAAGCCTATTCATACCAGGTTCTTCATCTGTGAGAATGGAAGCAAGAGCTTTGCCTGTAACTGTCCCGCACACCATGTTCCAGGTACTAGGGGAGCAAGGAAGTAAGGGAGAGAGGGGAGGGAGGGAAAAGAGAAAAGGAATGTTGGCATAAACCTCAGCTACACTTCCCATTCCCTCCGTTCCTTCTCCTGAACAGCGGGGGAGTAAACCCTGCCACATCCCTCCTAAGTGGCTTATTTGGGTTCCAACCTTTTCTCACAACCATGCTACTCACACCATGCATCACCCAATTGCTGTCACCAAGTGTGTGTCAACCTTTCACTCAGAGTCAGTCAGTGTTTCATAGATATGCCAACTTTCCCTCCAAGAAGCAGCAAAAAAAAAAAAAAAAATCAGTGAGGAAATGAGTACAGCACAACAGAAGTAGGAAGCAGACACAGAATTTGAAGACAACTTGGTCTGCCTAGGAGGGACTTTGGAAAGACTGTTCAAGTCCCAAGTCTTCCTCAGGACCATTCAACTCATACTATGCATCACCATTTCTAAGTCACCAAAGGTGTCTGTCTTTCACCCCTAGGGTCAATGGTTCATAGATGGCCAACTTTCCTTCTAAGAATAAACAAGATAAAGAACAATGAAGAAATGGGTCTATAGCACCACAAGCAGAAAGTAGACACAGCATTTGAAGAGTACCTGGTCTGCCCCAGGATGATGAAAGGGGGAACCTCAGAGGCACACAATAGGGAATAGGGGAATTGACCACTGCTCTCCTCACCCGCCCCCCACCATTAGAATATAACCCTGGTTTTTTTTGTCCTTGTTTCTCATATCTAGCACATAGTAGGTTCTCAGTAAATCATTGTGGTTACTTCAGCAATCCAATTCAATGCAGAAAGAATTTTTAAAAGGATATGATCCTTATGTGTCACGTTCTACCAGGCAGGAACTGTATCTTGTCTAAAATCCTTACCTCCCCCTTTGCCTCAGAGCAAAGCTATGTAATTTCTATTACATTTTACATGAGAGGCAGTCAGTCAACAAGCATTTATTAAGCATGAGCTATGTGCCAGGCACTATGCTGAAGGCAAAGCAAAAGCAAAAATAGGATCCCTTCTCTCTGGGAGCCCACATTCTAGCATGGGAGAAGGCACACAAATGTAACCATGCACATTCACAACATATGGTTGGCTGCTTGCTGTCCTGCATTCTCAAAGAGGACCAAAATTATATCACTATGCTAGCACAATATATACAGAGTAAACAGAAGGTAATTGGAAGGGGCGAGCATTCAGGGAGGAGAGAAATGTAAAAGAAGATGATATTGGAGCTGAATATAGAAGCTAGGATTTGGATGTGAAAAGAGAGAGCATTCCAGGTCTGGGTGACAGCCACAGAAAATGCACAGAATTCAAAAATGGAATGGCACACCTGTGACACAGCAAATGGGCTAGAATGCCTAGGGGGAAAAAAGGTGTAAAAAGACTAGAAAGCCCCAAAGTACTATGAGATCAGAAAATCTAAAAACTGTGGTCTACCTTGGAGTTGTAGGGGGAGAGAAGGCTTCATAGGAGGAAAATCATTTGAGGTGATTTGAAGAATTGGTCAGATGTCAATAGATAGAGGTGGATGAGGAGGGTTCCAGGAGATGTGGTCCAAGATTTGAAGTGTTACAGGGATTCAGGAAATGGAGAGCTCCATGAGGGCTGGAGTAGTTGGGGGAAGTCTTCCCACAGGACGTGGGCCTCAAACTGGAAGAATGGGTATAAGGAGAGAGGAAGGCGTAATACACCTTTTCTCTCTTGCTAGTGCTGCCTGGAGTCTTAAGCCAACTGACGAAGTCTCTCTGAGGCCAGTGACAGCTGGAAAATATTACACTGAACCATTTGGCCTGATATTTTATGACTCCTTTAATGTGCTTAATGTGTCTATTCGATCTGTCCTGGGAGACAATTTTCAAAGAAGAGGATTCAGTCATCTCTCCTTTTTCAGCTGCTTAACAAAATAAAACAAATGAATAGAGTCTGTCTTCCAGGGAGTGATGGCAAGGGGAAGGGGGTGGGGAATGCAGGCAGATATGCTGGGTAATAAAACCAATCATTTCTATTGGATTCCAGGGATCCCAAAAGAAAAAAAAAAAAAGCTTTGTTCTGAGCTTGTATTTGTCATTGCAAAGAAATTTTCAAGGGAATTTTTCATTGGGTATTAGAATGTAAGGGCTGGAAGGGACCTTAGAGCATTGAATATTAGAACCAGAAAGGTCCATAGAATATAGAATATGAGATTATAACTTAGAATGTTGGAAATATAAGAATCCTTAGAACACCTACTATTGGCCATGAAATAGTTCTTTGACCACTGAATGTTAGAAAATAGAATGTTAAAATTGGAAGACACCTTAGAAAACTGAATGTTAGACCTGGAAGAGTCTTTAGAGTATAAAGTGGTAGAGATGGAAGAGCTCAGACCATGTGTTAGAGCTATATTAGAATACAGAACGCAGACTGCTAGATTAGAGTTGCTTCAGTTTCTTCATTTATAAAATGCAGGGGTTGGGTTACATGGCCTCTGAATATCCTTCCAGTTTAAAAACCACAACAACAACAAAAATCCCAGGGTTAGCAATGATCTGACACCCAAATCCAATGAGGCAGTCTTTATTTTTCTTGGTCTTCCTGAAACTTGATACTGTTGACGACTCACTCTGCCTCGGTACTCTACTCCCTTAGCTTCAGAAACACAAGTCTCCTGGTTCTCCTCCTATTCCAATAACCATTCTTCTTTCTGATTTGTTGACTCTCTATCCTCTTCCAAATCTCCCAAGGTTCATTCACCAAGGTTTTTTACTTACTCTTCATCTCTTCTCTTTCTACAGTCCTTCTCCTTGCAATAGCATTCATTCTCATAGTTTCCACTGTCACCTGTATGATTCCCAGATCTTTTCCTCCAATCTGACAACTCGAGACTTCAGACCTACATCCACAACTGTCAAAGGGAAGTTTCCATCTCCATGTCTCATGAACATGTCAAACTCAATATGTCCAAAACTGAACTATATCTCAAAATTCCATATAAATATCCCGATGGCTAGAATGATACATCAGAAGTTCACTATCTCTCATGAGGGGCTGTCTGCAGTCATCCTGATGTATATCTGGTCACTGCATCCAGATGACTCAGGAGGATAAAGTGAGGCTGATGACCTTGCACAGCCCTCCCTCACTCAAAACAAAGTCAAGTGCAAGTCATGTCATTATTTCTCTGATGTCATGGTCTTCTTCGAAAACAAAGGACAAATACTACAACCTGTGAGTAGACCGAGCTGCCTGAGTGGCGATCCAGATAGTTGGGTAACCCAGCTCACCCTCTCCTTTCTCTCTCCTTCTCCCCTTCCTAGATGTCCTTCCTTCCTACTTCCTTCCTTCCTTCTTTCCTTCCTTCCTTCTCATTCCCAAAACCTTAAACCCAGTGCACTCTGAAGCCCATAGGTTGGACAACAATATGTCCCTGCCCAAATTCCATTTAATGACTGGCTTGGAGTGATTATCAATAGTAACAGTTTCTCTTTCCCTCTCAGTTTGATTTAGTTATTTTTTTCTTTGCTTATTTAAAGGGTCATCTTCTGACTACTTCTTAAAGAGGTCTATTCACTCAACGGAAGTTACCTCCCTCTAAATGAATATGTCAGAAGGTCTATTCTAAAAAGGTCAAGGTCTCCCATTGCATCCTGGGCTATCTCCAGTCATCCTGATGAATATCTGGTCATTGGATTCAGAGGGCTCAGGAAGAGAAGGTGAGGCTGGGGACCTTGCACAGCCTTCCCTCACTCAAAATGAAGTCAAGTGTAAGTCATGTCATCATTTCTCTGATGTCATGGTCTTCTTTGAAAACAAAGGATGAACACAACAACAACCTCTCATGAACTGAGAGGACCAGACCTCACAGTACAAATACAGATCTCACAATCTGAATATTTCAAACAATAGCTGTATAAGAATTGAAACATTCTCATAGACCAATGACTTGGATATAACATTAATCCACAGAAACTTAAGAGTAATATTTTTAATAGCTATCATGACTCCAAATACTAATAATCTCCAAGTTTTGTTGTGGTGGTTGTCGTTACTGATTCATTTTTCATTCGTGTCCAACTCTTTTTTGGCAAAGATACTGCAGTAGTTTGCATTTCCTTCTCTAGCCCATTTCATAGATGAGGAAACTGGTGCAAGCAGGGTTAAGTAACTTTCCCAGGGTCACACAGATAGTATCTGAGGTCAGATTTGAACTCCAGTCTTCCTCACTGTACCACCTAGCTGCCCCAATCTCTAAGCTACATGGAACAAAAAGTTTCCAAAATAGGAAATCCAAGCCACATGAGAAGTGGATGAGGTGCATGTTACCCCTGCAATCTGCCACTGGAGTCATACCAAGGATGCTTTCAGTAAGCCTGGCAGGAAAAACCTTATAACTTAATACTCTTATTCAACTAAAAAAAAGCAACTATTTATTCCACCTGTGTAATAATTAGTCTTTAGGGATTGTTTCATTCTTTGTGTTTATATCCCCAGCATCTAGCACTGGCACAAGGCAGGTATTTAATGCTTGTTGATGATTGATAAAAGCCTAACAGCAGGATATTGACTTGTCTCTGGATTGTTTCTATCTGAACCCCATTGAAAAAGATAAGATGAACCAGATAAAACCAGCAATAAAAATATTACTAACAACTAGCTTTTCTACAGAGCCTTAATGCTGGCAAAGCTGTTCACATACATTATCGCACAGACACACTTTGAAATGGCTACATCAGTTTCTAGTTCAGAGACTTTTTTTCTCACAACAGCCTTGTAAGAGAGGTATCACAGGCATTTGTATCTCAATTTTACATCTAAAAAAACAGACTTAAAGAGGTTAAGTAATTTGTCTAAACCCTAGGATTCTGGGAAGAAAAAAGCTCGCTTACAGCACCCACAGATTTACAGCTGATTCATAAGTTAAAATTGGAATAAGCATCTCATTGGTCTGCCCATGTGCCTTGGGCTTACTCATGTCCCAAAAAATCAGGTCTTTAAAATTCTCTGACTCCTCATAGCCAACCATCAGTCCTGGAAAGGAAAACATTTCAAGGAGGAGAGTGAGTCTATAGTAAGCAGGATAGGGAAAAAAAATATGGAATAAGTCCATACTGTGTCACTATCCTAAGAATTCATAGAAACAAAGTATAGTGAAGATAGTTTCAGACTCAAGATTAAGAGAGAGTCAGGTTCTAGTCTCAACTCCACCACGGTCTAGCACTGGTATATGACCTTGGGCAAATTCCTCTCACTGGGCTTCAGTTTTCCAAACTTTCCCACCAAATAAGAATAACTAGATCAGGGGTCTATAACCTGAGATCTATGATTTTTTTAATGTTTTGATGCCCTATATTAGAACAAAATTGGTTTCCTTTATAATCTTACATATTTTATGAATTTAAAAACATTGTTCTGAGAAAAGGGTTCATAGGCTTCATTAGACTGTTGAAAATGTTAAGAAACCTTGGACTAGATGGTCATTAGGGTCACTTTCCAACTCTAATAGTCTATGTCCTAAGGTTCCTTCCAATTCTAACAAGTTATGAATCTATAATTCTAAAACTCTTCTATATTGCTTGTGGTAGACTCTGAAGAAAGTCACTCCTATGGAAGTGACTTGTTTGAGAAAACACCCTCATCTTTATCTTCACCACCTTCATTATCACCATCCTCATCATCATTATTTACAGCTTACAAGTACATGCTCATTTATAATTTAAAAACATGGCTCCTCCTATCTCAGTTTTGAGATAAGTAGTAAAATCTTTGTTTTACAAATGAGGAAACTGATATAAAAAGTAACTAAGATATGTCCAATTTCACAAAAAAATTCAATTATTAGAATGAGGGTTCAAAACCAACTCTTCTGTTGCTACTTCCTATGTTTTTGACAGCAACAAGGTGCCTTTCCCTTGCCACCACACCCCCAAGTATGTTGTCTTTCTCTTTTGGAATATAAGCTCCTTGAGGTCAGGGACTGTCTCACTCTCATATTTGTATTCCCATCACTTAGCACTGTGCTGGGCACATACTAAGCACCTGATAAAAGCTTTTTCCTTAATTCATTCACTAGATACACATTGTAAGCGGGGAAAGCCTAAGAAAGGGAAAAATCAGTCTTCATAACAGATCCCGCCTTCCTTAATGTTACTACACAGGAAGATGACACCAAATGGATTTTACTCAGAGGCCCCACTGGATGGAATCTCACTGTCCTGTCCTTGTGGTGTGTGCTGCATGGGAATATACTGGCTTTGCAAAAGCTGGGCATAAGAAAACAAATGATGTCAAAAGAAATCCGGTCCAGTAGCTTTTTGCCAGCCAGGACTTCTATATTTCCTAGAACTCAGCAAAAGGCAAAACTGATGAGACAGTTAATCTTCACTCCAAGAATGGGGGGAAAAAAACAGATGCTTGACCTTACCTTCCCTCTACTCCAATTCTGCCAAAGGGAATTCCCCCCTTGGAAATTAACAGAATTTCAGGATCATTGGTATATCTTAAGGTCTTAAGGAAAACAATGATTTAAGGGTCCTACCAATCTACCTTCCTCCCCTTTCCACACAAGGCCAATCACCCTTAACCATTAGTAAAGATCTCCAAGGAAGGAGAGACAAGGTTCCTTGAGGAACCTTTCCCAGCATCTCAGAATTTCCATATACTCCTACAGTCCTAAATCTTTCTTATCTACAAAACCATCTCTTCTTCCTACAGTGAGATCTTCACTTCTTAGGGAAATACTTCAAAGACCTTTGGAAAATAATACATTGTGTCTCTCCCTTCTTTCTTATTTCCTTGCTTCCCTTGCCCCTCTTTTCTATCTTACTCTCCCCCTTGTTTCACTCTTCCCTACCCCCCTCTCACCTAGCCCCCCTACCACCTTTTTTTAATCCTGATAGAAAATATAAAAGAATGAAAAGGATGCAGATAGAGCCAATATTCCCGAAAAGGGCACCAGCCCTCTCTTTCCTCCATCTGTAAAATGAGAAGACTAGATGTAAATGTGGTCATAATTGAGGGATGGAAGAGACTTTATATGTCATTATGGATTGTGTTCATCCTTCATTACCGAAGAAGACCATGTCATCAGAGAAATTATGACATGACTTGCACTTGACTTTGTTTTGAGGGATGGAGGGCTGTGCAGGTCACCAGACTCACTTCTCCTCCAGAGTCATCTGAATCCAGTGACCAGATATTCATCAGGATGACTGGAGATGATCCAGGATGCACTGGAAGACCTTGGACCCTTTAGGCCAAGATCTTTGTAGGTACTCACTTAGGGGGAGGTAGCGCCCATTCATTGAATAGGCCTGTTTAAGAAGTAGCCAGGGCATACAGACAAACTGAAACATATTGAGAGGACAGAAACCAAGATTTGGGGTCTAGGAATCAGGATCATGCCAATCAAGGATTGACTGAATGAACTGAAATGCTTAGACTTGAAAAGAAGAATTGGACGTGGTCAACATAACTGTCTTAAAATATTTGACAGGATTCAAGAAGGGATTCAACTTGTATTAACTGGGTTCAGAGGGAAGAACTTGGCACAACTGGTTAAAGTTACAAAGAAAGGCAGATTCTTTCCTATATAAGGTAAAGAAAAAATGCAAAGAAAAAAAATCTCCTTAACAATTAGAACTGTTCAAAAAGTGAATGAGTTATATTGAGAATCAGAATTCCCTATCACAGAATCTCAGGATTGAAAGGGACCTCAGATATCATCCATAGACTAACCCATATTCCCTTTACAAAGTAATTGGCCAGTGGTCACCCAGCTTTGGTTTGAGCATCATCATCCCCAGAGGTCTTCTAGTTGGGGTTGGATAACCAATTTCAGAAAGCTATGAAGAGAATTCTTAGTTATATAGGAGTTGGTCTCTAAGATCCCTTCTCGCTCTGAGAACCTATCATTCCATAATGCCTCAGTATAGTCAGCACCTGATCTGATATCACTGTCTTATGTTATAACATTATTGTTAGATTGATACCTGAAGGCATTTAAATCAGTAGTCAACCTCTGCCCCATGTGCCTAGCCTGTTTTGTTATTCGATACTACAGACTAAGAAGATGGGAGGGGAAAAAAATCCCAAAATGTTTATGCAAACTCTCCTTACAACCCTTATCACTCACTGCAAAGACAGGATGGTTTGCTAATTAACAGGGTTCTTTATAAGACAATGGTATTGAGGAGAGGGGCTGGCATACATTATGTCTCCACACCAATGCCTGTCTCTGCTTGCTTCAACATCTATAATATTTTCAAACTTTTTCTTTTGGATACCACTCATTCATTCCTACCTATCTTTTAAAGTCGGTGTCAAATGCTTCCCAAAATCCTCCCTTAACCTCCAGTTTGATAACAACCTTTCTTTTCAGACCCCAATTAGAACTTCTAAAGTATTTCAATTAATCAGGCATTTGTAATTTCATTGATATAGTCATTCCTTCCACCAACATAGACTGTATCCCCTCTAAAACATAGCAGATAGTATTTGAGATGCTATAGCTAAAAAATTCATCATCCTGCAGCCAACCTAGTGGTGCAGAACTGGACTTGTCACACATCATTAGATATACAGTCCATCCCTAGGTCCATATAAATGTGAATTATGATTATCTGTGCTTGTGTTTTATTACTTTGTTGTACTGTAAGTTCCTTTAGGGCAGAAACCATGTCTTATCTAAACTTTGTAAATCTTCCAACACAAAGCACAAAGCTCTGTACAGAGTGAGTGCCTTAAAATTTTATATATAGCATTATTCATTCATTCAACCAACAACCCTTGGGCTTCAAAAACCTGCCTATAATAGCTATCCCCTCAACCTGTGCAGCGAAGAGATCCAAAAAGCCTTAGTTTGAACAGTTCTTAGACCATAGTTGAAGATGTATGCCAAGTTAGCCAATGCCTTTCATGCAAGTATCCATACAATAAATTTATTGTTGAGAACATTTCCAGGGAGAAAAAAGTTTTCAGGGATTTTTTTCTTACAAAAGAGAGTTCACACAAATTCATCTACAGAGACAATGATACATATGGAACATCATGTTTCTCTTTTGGCCTGAGCTGCTGAGAAACTAGAGCCAAGCTTAGGGCCCATGGGTGGTAATTAGTGCATCTCAGCTGCCTAGTAACATCTACCCTCTCAGCTCTTCTCCGATAGTCTTCGCTCAGTTTTTGTCCTTTCCATCCCATTATACATTATTATTTATTCCTTAAGCTGCTTCAAACTCTTTGGGATATAGTTGGGATATAAATACATGGAGTTTGTTTTTTTTTTTCAAATTTGAAAGCATTAATTAACTAATCCCTTCTCTTGCCCTCCTAGGAGGACTTCTCACCCACTTTACCATTATCCATTTATTCCTCAAGGGAAACAATTCTCTGAGAAAGATGTAGAGCTCAGAAATGGAGCCAGTGCTCCTCTAAAAACATACTGAAAACCAACCAGGAATTACACAAGAAGAGTTACTGAGAACTGCTCATCTCCCATTGGACCCAGTAATTCTGCTACTGCCCATCATAGCCCAAAAAGGCACAGACAAAAAGAAAGGCCATGTGTACCTTCATACTCTTCATAGTACTTTTTGTGGTAGCAAAAAAAAGCCCAAGCCAAGTGGAAATAAACTGGGCCCCCCATGGTCTGCAGAATATTTAAGCAAATTGTGCTACGTGGATGTAATAGATTTTGATTGTCCCATTGGATACAACAAAGGGGAAGACCTCAGAGAAACATGGGGAAGACTACTATGAATCTGTGGAGAATGAAGTAAGCAGGAACAGAAGAAGTCCATGCACGATGACTACAATATAAAGATGCGAATGAATTAAAATCAAAAGACCCCTAGGTGACATAGTGGATGGAGCACAGTTCCTGGAGATCAGAAGAACTGGATGCAAATTTGGCCTCAGATACTTACTAGCCATTTGACTCTGGTCAAGTCACTTAACTTCTATTTGCCTCAGTTTCCTCATCTGTCAAATGGAGTTAATTATAGTATCTATTTCCCAGGGTTAGTATGAGAATCAAATGAGATCATAAATGTAAAGCACTTAGTACAGTTCCTGGTACATAGAAAGTTCTATGTAAATAAATGTTAGCTACTAATATTCTTTATACAAAGACCAAAATGGAATCCTAAGGTCATAGTGGCATGTGCTATATGTGGCAACCAAAATGCTAATGTGACCTCCGGCCACATCAAGAGAGGCATAGCTTCAAGGAATGAGAAATTGATGGAGCCGATGTCCTATGCCCTGGAGTGTTGTTTTCAGTTCTGAGCACCACAGATGATGTCCAAGGAGGGCAACAAACATTTCAGTCTATGTCAGATAAAGGTCACCTGAAGAAACTGGGAAACGTTTAACCTAGAGATGAGAGTATTCAGGGGAGGAACTTGATAAATGCTAGCAAGTGTGTGAAAGGTGATCCTCGAGAAGAAAGGTTAGACATGTTCTTCTTGGTCCACAGTGGAGATCTACAAGTAATGGGTTGAATTTGTAAAAAAAAAAATATAATCTCAGGCTTGATGTCAGGGAAAACTACCTATTAAGTACCCTTTGGTCAACTGAATGACCTGTTGTCAGGTATGCTCTACTGAGGAGTTCCTTTTAGGTATATGTTAGACTAAATGACTTCAGGTCAAATCCTACCTCAGACACTAGTTATATGACTTTGGGCAAGTCACTTAACCTCTGTATGCCTCACTTTTCTCATTTGAAAAAATTGGAATAATAAGAGCACCTACCTCTTGGGACTGTTGTGAAGATTATATGAAATATTTGTTAAACACTTTGCAAACCTTAAAGCAGTACATAAATGCTAGCTTTTAGTATCATCATCATCATTAGAAACTAAGCTTACCCAATGCTTTGCACAGTGCCTGGCACATAGTAGGCTTTTACTAAATATTTATTGCCTGAATGATGAGATGATAGTTCAAGTTCATTTTGGCTCCAAAACTCTGTAATTTTGAGATTCTAGTATTAGTTTTTCTTTTCTTACAAGGGAAGGTTGAGTTTGTTGGTGATGGTAACAATGTTTTTGTCACTGTTATTCGTCCTTCATTTTCAAAGAGAACCAATGACATCGCTATGGGATGGATGATGTCTTGACTTGTGTCTAAATTTCATTTAACTGAAGCAGAGTTACATGAAGTCGTCAGACTCACTCTCTCTTCCAGAGTCACTGAAGTCCAGTGCCAAGACACAAGTCAAGATGAAAGGCAACAATCCAAGATACAATGGACAACATTAGCATCTTCTATGTTTGATAAAGCTCTTAGGGGGAAAGAGAAAGAGAATGTATGCAAAGAAATAACTGTGATACTAAAAAATCATTTCATTTTATTTTTTGAAAATAGAAAGTTTGGAGCCAAGAGACTTGGATATGAGTTGTAGTTCAGATAATTACTATCTCTATATGACTCCCATGGTGTCCATTCACCATTTAGAAACCTTGAAAGCTAGAAAGGAACCTTAAGGCCTCAGTTTTATCCTCTCTGAAATGTGGAGAATAGGACTAATTGAGCTCAAAGTTCTGACTTTCTAGGCATCAGCTTTTAACATTCAAGTTTCTAAGATCTCTTCTCTAACATTCTTAATCTAGAATTCTTAATTTGCCTTACTTTCCCCCCCAACCCAACCCCCTCTAAGGTAATGAAATAAACATTAGAAATAACATTCTAATGAAAAGAGCCTTCCAGAGATGTATTCTAGCTCCAGTTTTGTTATTAATTTTTTGTATGGGTTGGGGTAAACCCCTCAACCTCTGTAGATCAATTATACCATCTGGAAAATAGTGACCTTGTTATTATGGAGCATGTAAGGGGATGATGGTGTCCTTCATGGTGTCCTCAGGTTCTGAGGGCTTGGAAAGAAAGGTCTGCTGGGGTCAAGTTATTTCTGCCTTGATCTTGGGCTTCCATGTTAGAAAAACAATGTTAAATAACCATCAGCATAGATGAAACACATTCATCCCATGGAACTCAGTCCATCAGTATGTGTATCTGGGACAGTGACTGCAGAAAGAGATCCAGTTGAATCACCTCTGGAATCTTGTATAACATTCTCAGTGACTCCAAACTATGCATTGCCAAAAAGGTTTATCCTGTTAAGATCACATATTGCCCCAGTCACTATATATGATCATGAATCATGGTGCACTAAGGTCCTAGATAGACCAAACTGCAAGTGACTTCAATCAATATAAGTTGGGTTGAAGTAATAAGAACAGTTGATGTATGTAAAGGCACTTTGGAATCTTTAAAGCATTATACCAGGTGTCCCAGAAGTCTGAGTGCCGTTTAAATAGCTTGACTGCACCCTGACTTTTGAGACACCCTTTGTGAATATTATGTCATCTGATCCTCATGTCAACCCCAAAAGATAGATATCATTAGCTCTGTTTTACAGATAAGGAAACTGATGCTCAGAAAAATTAAGTGGATTATCCAGTGTTTCAAAGCAAGGTCTCCAAACTCTCAATCTAGCACTCTTTTCACAAAACCAGAGGCAGATTGGGTAGAATGAAAGAGGGAAGGGAAAGAAAACATTGGAGTCAGAGTTAGGAACCCTGGTTTATAGTCCCCACATCCCCACTTATTAGTTTGACAAACTAGACCTCTGACAAGTCAATATACCACTTCTTAGCCTCCATTTCCTCATCTGTAAAAGGGCTATAGTAATGATTATATTCCCTACCTCCCAATGACTCAGTCAATAAGCATTTATTAAGCACTTACTGCATCTCAGGCACCATGATAAGTACTAGAGATACGTAGAAAGGTCAAAAAAAAAAATAAAAATAGCCTTTGAAGATCTCACACTCGAATGGCGGTGACAGCAGCATTTATGGAGTAACCTGTTATGTTCTAGTCTGTAAATAATGAGACAAAAAAGAAGATCTACATAGGAGATGGAATGTCAGTCAGTTAATAAGCATTTATAAAATGCCCATTATGTGTGAAACTCTGTACTAAATACTGGGCATACAATAAAAGGCATTTCCTCCTCTCAAGTTGCTCGTAGTCTAACAGGGAAAACCACATGCAAACACTTTTGTACAAACAAGATACATACAGGCATAAATGAAAAGTAACCAAACAAAGGGAAGATACTGGAATTAACAAAGACTGAGAAAGGCTTCTTAAAGAAGGGAGGATTTAAGCTGTGACTTGAAGGAAGCCAGGGAATGAAGAGGCAGAGATGAAGACAGATCGGCGTTCCAAACATAGGGGGAAAGTCAGCGAAAATGCTCAGAGTTGGGAGATAGTGGTTATTGCCCAAGGCAAAGCAGGGACACCAGTGTCACTGGATGGAAAAGTATGTGGCAGAGTATAAGGTATAAGAAGACTGAGAAGATAGGAAGAGGGGCTAGGTTTTGAAGGCCTTTGTATGCTAAATAGAAATTTGTATTTGATTCTGGTGGGGATAGGGAATCACTGGAGTTTACTGAGTGGGGGAGAAGGATAGCATGGTGAGATCTGCACTTTAGGAAAATCATTTTGGCATCTGACTAGAGAAGAGACTGGAGTGGAGAGAGACTTGGATCTGTGTTCATCTTTCATTTTCGAAGAAGATCATGACATCAGAGAAATGATGACACGACTTGCACTTGACTTTGCTTTGAGTCTATGCAAGGTCAAACCTCACTTTCTCCTCCTGAGGCATCTGGATCCAGTGACCAGATCTTCATCAGGATGACTGGAGAAGGGCCATGATGCAATGGAAAACCTTGGTCTATTCAGGTACTCACTTAGAGTGAGGTAATGCCCATTCAGTAAATAGACCTCTTTAAGAAGTAATCAGGGAATGACCCCTTTAATGAGCAGAAGAAAAAAAATAAGTAAATCAAGCAAAGCCAGGAGGGTCCCGAAAAGCACCATTAAGTGGAATTTGGGCAGAGACCTATTGTTGTGCAACGTGTGGGCTTCAGAGTTGCACTAGGAGGAAGGGAGGGAGGGAGGGAGGAAGGAAGGAAGGAAGGAAGGAAGGAAGGAAGGAAGGAAGGAAGGAAGGAAGGAAGGAAGGAAGGAAGGAAGGAAGGAGGAGAGAGAGAAAAAGAAAGAAAGAAAGAAAGAAAGAAAGAAAGAAAGAAAGAAAGAAAGAAAGAAAGAAAGAAAGAAAGAAAGAAAAGAAAGAAAGAAAGAAAGAAGGAAAGAAAGAAAGAAAAGAAGGAAAGAAAGAAAGAAGGAAAGAAAGAAAGAAAAGAAGGAAAGAAAGAAAGAAAGAAAGAAAGAAAGAAAGAAAGAAAGAAAGAAAGAAGGAAAGAAGGAAAGAAAGAAAGAAAAGAAGGAAAGAAAGAAAGAAGGAAAGGAAGGAAGGAAGGAAGGAAGGAAGGAAGGAAGGAAGGAAGGAAGGAAGGAAGGAAGGAAGGAAGGAAGGAAGGAAGGAAGGAAGGAAGGAAGACCTGGCCCGTAAACCCCAAGTTAACTGGGCATCCTCTGGCCATCCAAATTTACCTTCCTTTGGAGAGGAGAAGAAGGAGGGGAGAGCAGAAGGGACTAGATGAACTGAGTTACCAGCTAGCTGTGTCCTCACTCAGTCAGTTCGATCTACTCACAGCTCTGTGTTCATCCGTTTTCAAAGAAGACCATGACATCAGAGAAATGATGACATGACGTGCACCTGACTTTGTTTAGTGCAGGTGGGGCAAGATGAGGGCCTGCCCCAATGGAGCTGTATTGTCCGAGAAAAGAAAGGGGCATATTTTAGAAATGTTATAAAGGTAAAATTGACAGACCTTGGCAACAGATTGGATGTGGGGGATGAGAAAGGATTGAGGATGACAACCAAGTTGCAAGCATGGGGGTCTGAAAGGATGATGGTTAACCTCAGAAATAACAGAAAAGTTTGGAAGAATGGGAAGATTTGAGGGGAAAGACAATGAGTTCAGTTTGGGACACTTTAAGTTTGAGATCCAGTGTGAGAGATGTCTAATAGGCAATTGGAGATGTGAAACTGGAAGTAAGCAAAGAGATTACGACTGGATAAGTAGATTTGAGAATCATCAATGGTCACTATGGAGATGATAATTAAATCCATGGGAACTGATGAGATCCCCAATGAAATAGTATAGAGTGAGAAGAGAAGATGGCCAGGACAGAGGCCTATGGGACACCTATGGTTAGTGGGAAGGACCTGGATGAAGGGTAAGCAAAGGAGACTGAGAAGGAGTGGTCAGATAGGTAGGAAGAGAAGTAGGAGAGAGTAAAGTCATGAAAACCTAGAGACAAGACAGTATTGTGGAGAAGAAGGTGACTGTCAAAAGCTGTAAAGAAGTCAAGAAGGATGAGAATTCAGAAGAGACCATTAGATTTGGCAACAAGAGATCATTGATAAGGAGAGAACAGTTTGAGCTGAATAATGGTGTCAGAAGCTAGACAACAGAGATTTAAGAGTGAGAAGAAAAGAGGAGGCACCTATTACAGATGGACTGTTCAAAGATTTTAGCCACAAAGGACAGGAGAAATATGGGACAATATTTAATGCGAATGAATGGATCAAGTGAGAATGGGAGAAATATGGGCATATGTGTAGGCAGTAGAGGAGCAGTCAGTAGACAGGGAGAGGCTGAAGATAAGTGAGAGAGTGGGGATAGTAGAGGGGGTAATCTAGTAGAAGGGCAGTGCAGTGGATAAAGTACCAGGCATGAAGTCAGGAAGACTCATCTTTCTGAGTTCAAATCCAGCCTCAGACACTTCCTAGCTATGTGACCCTGAGCAAATTATTGAACCCTGTTTGCCTCAGTTTCCTCATCTGGAAAATGAGTTGGAGAAGGAAATGGCAAACTACTCTAGGATGTTTGCTAAAAAAAAAAACCAAAATGGGGTCACAGAGTCAGACAAGACTGAAACAACTCAAGAGCAAGAACAATTTGCTAGAGGAGGCAGGATGGGATATGTGATCATTTGTGAGTGTGGAAGGGACAGGCTTCCTACAGAAGAGGAGATCTGAGCCAAGTTTTAGTTTCCTGGCTTCCTTCAAGAGGTAGAGGTGAGGAGGCTGAGTTTTCTGGGTATGGCAGACAATTAATTAAAAGGCAGAGACATAGTAGAAAAAATAGCATTCAAGGAATGGTAAGTAAACCAGTGTAGCTGGATCATAGAATGTGTGGAGGGGAGGAAAGTTTAAGAAGCCTAGAAAGACAGAAAAGGGTCATATTTTTAAGATCTGTAAATAACCAAATGGAAGAATTTCTATTCTGTCCTGGGGGTAATGGGGAGCCCTCAGAGATCATAGAGTGAAGACATGATCAGATTTATGATTTAGGAAAATCATCTTGGCAGCTGAGTGGAGGATGAATTGAAGACTGTTGCAATGAAAAAATGGAATGTTTGTGAAAGTGCTTTATTAAGGTGTGGGATAACTAAAGGAAATCTTGTGTTTGAATGTTATACTTTCATTAGCCCTCCATATATGGTCAATACAGAAATTAGCTCCTGAAACAAAATTTCTGTGTCATTTACAAAGCCCTAATTGAAGATATTGTGCCCTCTTTTACCCAAGATGCTTCTGGCTCATCCTGGCTCTGTGATCATGGACAAGTCACTTAACCTCTCTGATCTTTGGGTTTCTCATTTGTAAAAAAGGGTAAATAATACCTGACAGGGTAACTGTAATGATCAAATGAAATAATGTTTGTAAAGCACTTTGTATCCCCCTAGCACAGCAGTCTATATTTTAATAGATTAGCAATGTATTTGGAAATAACAATAATAGTATAGACATATATGTATATAATTTTAAATATTTTCACAGAAGAAAAGGATATATCCTCCTCTGTAAACTTTTTGAGCACAAGAGTAAAGACATCAATACAAAATGAATGTGATGGAATACTATTGTGCTATAAAGAAATGACAGAGAGGATGGTTTAAGAAAAACCTGAGAAGGTTTGTATGAACTGATACAAAATGAAGAACCAGGAAAACAATGCATATAATAACAACATTATAAAGATCATCATATGTGAAAGACTTAGGAACACTGAAAAACACAATGACCAACCACAGTTCCAAAAGTCGTATGATGAAATATGCTATCCACCTCAAAATAGAGAGCTGATGGACTCAGTAAAGACTGAAGCATATTACTTCCTTTTTTTCTTCCTTCCTTCCTTCTTTCTTTTTTCTTTTTCTTTCTCTCTCTTCATTTCTCTTTTCTTCTTTTTCCTTCTTTCTTTTCTCTCCTTCCTCCTTTCCTTCTCTTTCAGACATGACTAAAGCAGGAATTTGGGTTGTATAACTGTACATATTTGTAACAAGTTTTTTTTTTTCTCAAGGAGGTAGGAGAGGGAGAGAATTTGGAACTGAATGTAACATAAAATTGAATTCTTTTTTAAAGACATAAATACAAGCAACTCAATGGGAAAGCAAAAATGAGTCTGGGTAGTTTAGCAGAATGAACTATCAACAAGGAGTCTGAAGACCTGGATCTAAGGCAACTCTACTTAGAAACCATATGACCTTGTAATAACACTTTAGTTCTCAAAGTCTTTTAATTTCTTGATCTGTGAAATGGGGACAAAAATTTTTGCCCTGTCGACATCACAGGATTGCTGCGAAGAGCAAATGAGGTAACATGTAAGCCAAAAAAATGATATGTGTTATTATTAGCAACTAATTAGATACAGCAGGGATGGGCACACAAGTAAGTGGGGTATGATGAGTCAAAGAAACCTTAAGATTTCAAGCTTGGGTGACTAGGAGGATGGTGTTATCACCGACTGAAATAGATTGTCAGAAGTAGTCAGTCGGGAACTAAATGATGGCTTACTTATGGTTTATTATAGAATGAGTGCCTGGCACACAGTAGGCACTTACATTCAGACTGATACATGAATTGATGTTTAATGGCTTCCTCAGACCACTCTTCATCGCCACATCTTCTTCTTGTGGTAGATTACAAGTGAGAAGCCCTTGAATCTAGTCCTCTAATTTTATTGAAGAAGAAACTTAGACAATGAGAGTTAAATAATTTGCCTGATGTCACCCAGCTGGTAAATATCTGAGGTAGAGTTTAAAACCAGCTCTTCCTAGAACCAAGACTTAACCACTATCCAAGACCTGTCCACTGAACTAGACTTGCACTCTTCAGTTTAGCATCGCTGAGTGTTAAAGAAAAAGAGGCCTTAAAGAGAAAGCCTCCCGGCTCTAATATTCATTGTTCTGTATTTTAAGTTTCTTCCCACTGACATTCTGTGCTCTAAGATTTGACAGTCTATGTTCTAAGGAGTTTCTAATTTTTAACATCTTGGGTTCTAGATTCTAATATAGGCCTGCAAAAAACCTTAGAATACAGAATGAGTTTCTTGAGTTTCAGAAGGGTCCTCCCTTTGTCCCACTGGAGTCAGGAGAAGCTCAAGATCTGCCACTATGTAGTCTGATATTACAAGTCATGTGCTTCAATTTCCAAATCTGTAAAATGGAGATGTTGGACTGGGTGAGGTTCCTTTTAGTTCTAAAATTCCAAGATTCAATGTAACTCCTGCAAGGATATTAAGAAATCGTCATCACTACTTTTACAAGATTAAATCAATTTACAAAAATCATGAGACTTTCACATGAGGCAGTAGACCTCACAAGACAGGAATCCTTCCATAAAATAAGTGTTCAGTAAATCTTTACTGGGCAGCTATGTGGCAAAATGAACAGAGTACCAGGTCTGAAGTCAGGAAGACTCATCTTCCTTTGTTCAAATCCAGTCTCAGGCAATTACTACCTGTGTGACCCTGTGCAAGTCACTTAGCCCTGTTTGCCTCAGCTTCCTCATCTATAAAATGAGCTGGAGAAGAAAGTGGCAAATCACTTCAGTAACTTTGCTAAGAAAGCTCCAAATGGAGTCACAAAGAGTTGGACATGACTGAAACAGCTACAATATCTTTACTGAATTAATGAAACTAAGTGAAAATTACTGCTTTCCAAGATGACAAATTTACATTTTAACAACAACCTTCCATGTTTTACCTGCAGAAGTTTCTAATGTAGAAAATGCAAGCAGGTAGGTGGAGATGATTTGGGGTAGAAAGAGGTTTCTTTTTAGTGTACCTCAGATCATACCATGTGATCATTCATGTACACCTACTTCATAGGGTTGTCATAAGGATCAAATGATGTAATATTTGTAAAGTATTTAGCACAGCGCTTGGCACAGAACAGGTGCCTAATAAATATTTATTCCCTCTCCCATTTTTCACATGGTCTGAACATAAGCTTCTCTGGTGATAAATAGATATATAGACAGACAGACAGACAGATAGATAGATGATAGATAAATAGATAGATGATAGATAAAGATATGGACATATATTGCTGTATCTCTAAAATAAAATCTCTTAAAAAGGAGATACATAGATAGATACATACATACATACACACATATACATATATCCATCCTATGTATATATCAGGTATATGTATATCTGATATATACATATATATACACACACACACTCATATGTATATATTCACTGAAATACACCACTGTTTATAGGAAACATTTAGATTTTATATAAGTCAGGTTTGGGGGAAAAGTGTGGCCTACATTCAACCCAGTACAGTGTTCCCAGGCCTGTTAATAGGCAGCTGGTAAAGAGGCTCTCTGACACATGAGGGATACGTCTCTGGAGAACTGTTTACGACCTTCCTCTAAGCACCCTCACTGTGTGTGTACATATCTCTCCATGGCCTCACTCCCTGGTGTCGATCATCACTGTGATGGCCTGTAACCTGTCCATATGGCAAGCTTCCTGATAACATCCAGCTTGGGACCCCAATAACTATACTACAGCAAGCCAGGGGCTAACAGATCAAAAGACTAGACTTACGTCTGGGCAATCATCACACTGAACGACACTCAACTACGTTAAACAATTTCAACTCAGATTTAATTCAATTCTGACATTTTTTAAGTAACAAAGACCAAAGCACTCGAGGAAATTCAGGGCTGACATTTGGAATGGACTGAAGGGAAAGAAGGTAGGATGAGTTACGGATTTTCTGATTCTACTCCAAACTTTTGCATTAGAAGGGAAGAAAATAAACATTTATTAAGCATCTATTCTGTACCAAGAACTGTGCTATGTACAAAAACTATCCAATTTGATCTTCATTAGATTGTGAGTTCCTTCTTGTTTTGCTTTACTTTGCTTAACACAGTGCATGGCATATAGTAGGTGCTTAATAAATACTTATTGGCTTGACTTTAGCTTTCCTACATCCATCTTATCTCCTTTCATAATGGCACCATGCTACTTCAGATTCTTATCCATTCAAATCCCATACTTTTATAAATGTATCCTAACTGATATGCCTACCTCCAAACTCCCTCTTCTCCAATCTAACCATCACAGCTTTCAAATAATTTGACTGGCCAAGTTATGTCCCACCTCAAACACCTTCTGTGACTCCCAATTACCTACAGCATCTTCTACAGAAAGCTTTAGCCTAACAATGAAGACTTCCAGGGTTTCCGGCTTCAATATACATTTCTAGCCTTCTTTAATTCTATCCCCCTTCTTTCTTCCTACATTCTAACCAACACCAGCTGTTCCCCAGTTTCATCCTGTAGCAGTTCTGTTGTCTCTCATTCTCCTGGCTTTGCACAAGCTACTACTCAAACCATCATACTATATCTGTCCCTTATACCTTAAGCCCTACAGACCTGCCAAAGTCAGAAAGGGGTATACCCTTACAGGATGAAAATTGAACCTCATACTTGCAAGCACTCCTTCCTCACCTTTACCTAACAAACTCTATTCCTTCCAGGCTAAACTTAGGGTGCACCTTTTTAATTAAAAAAAAATGGAGGGGAAGGCAATTGGGGTTAAGTGACTTGCCCAAAATCACATAGCTAGTAGGGTCTGAGGTCAAATTTGAACTCAGGTCCTCCTGACTCCAGGGTCTGAGCTCTATCCACTGAGCCACCTAGCTGCCCCAGGGCACATCTTTTTAAAGAAGCCCTCCCTGATCTCTGTCTCTCTCAGAGTACTGAGATTGATAGCCTTCCCCATATATTTCTTAAAGCATTCTGTCTTGCTGCCATTTTCTTGCCATATTACTGAAGTCCCCAGGTCCTGACACTGTGCTGGCATACAGAGGATGCTTAATAAATATTTGTTGAATTTCATTGGATAAAAGAATACCTGGTTCCTACATTCAAGAAACATGCAATGTCCATACTTGATCCTCCCTACCAGACCTGATAACTGTGATCCAAAGAAGAATGTGAGAAGTGCTCTAAGTTCAAAGAAAATTAAATGAGAGACTCACAGCAGCTAGGTAGTATAGTGGACAGAGCACTAAACTTGGAATCTGCAAAGCTTGCTTTCGAATCCTGCCTCAGATAAATACGGTCAGGGTGACTCTGGGCAAGTCACTTCATTTCTCTATGCCTGTTTCTTCATTTGTAAAATGAGAGGATTGGACTTCCTAATAGCCTCCAGCATCCTTTCTACCCAGATCCATGGTCCTACCTATGTGGTAGCACCCAAGCCAACTCTCCCTTAAGTACAGGTCTGACAACACCACTCCTCTACTCAATAAACCTCAGGGGTTCCCTAGCAACTAAAAGCTCTGTTCGATATTCAAAACCCTTCACAAGCCAAGCCCCTCCAGTTTTCCCAGTCTTCTTACACTTGCCACTCTGATCCAGGGACATGGAACAAGACATACCATCCCTCAATCCTTGCATGCCCCTCATGGCTGGAATGCTCTCCCTTCACACAGACATAAGAGCCTACTGACTTCTCTAGCATCATTTTGTGGTGTTTTCAATCCTGTCCAATTCTTAATGATCCTACTTGGGGTTTTCTCAACAAAGACACTGAAACAGTTTGCCATTTCCTTTTCTAGCTCATTTTACAAATGAGGAAACTGAGGTAAACAGGAAGTGACTTGCCCAGGGTCACTGGTAAGTGTCTGAGGCCAGACTTTTAATTCAGGAAGCTGAGTCTTCTTGATTCCAGACCTGGAATTCTATCTACTTCCCCACCTAGCTGCACTTAACAGACATTTAATAAGTATTTATTAATTATTGATTATGGACTAAAAGCCACAATGTATACTTCCACACACTTTCAATATCCTTTGTTTCTAAACGCACACCTGGATACCTCTAGCTCCAGTCCTTTCTCCAAGTCCTCTACTAGAAAGAATACTAGGGGGGAAAATACCACTGGATTAAGAATTCTAAGGTCTGGATTTTAATTTTGACTTTGATCCTTGCTAACTGTATGACACTAGGAAAGTCACTTCACCCCTTTGTATCTTATTTTCCTGAAATGCAAATGACCAGCTGATCACTAGGCTCCCAATAAGCCCTAAGATTTTAGGATTCTCAATAGACAAAATGCATTGAGTAAGCAAGGATTTATGAAATAGACAAGAGTAGATTCTCAAATAATATGAAAGTTACAAGACATCCTAAGCCACTGCCCAGTAAATTCTTAGAACTAAAATGGACAGCTATAAATCTAAACTAGTTTCCTTGGCAGCCTCTCCCTTTCAGGTCCCCCTGAATGACCTTGAAGTGGGGTCTGGGGTGGGAATTCTAATTTAAATGCTTATCCCCTTGGTAGAATTGTATTCAGAGCAGCATAAACCTGCCCCACCCAACCCAAACTATGCATTGATAATTTGCCAGTGTTCACCCATCCCCTGTGATCATCATATCAATATGGATTAATAAAAACCAGCACCACCTTCATCCTAAACCTTCCCTCCCCAGATCCAGGACACTTCACCTCCCCTATTTTTCCACAGTCTTCTATCTGATCTATTTATTTTCCCCTTATTTTATCTTTCAGATGTTAATTTATCCCTCCTTCCTTCCTCCTCTAATTGCTTTTATCTGATCTTATCTTAGCCCTCATTAAGGCCTTACCAATCTGTCACAAGAGTCAATTAGATGGGCCTGGCTCCTCTGGCTTACTCAACGATGATTGCTCTTGAGAGGTCTGTGCCTAAGGTCCTGTGATGATATAGTATACAGATGTATAACAGCCTATGACCATTCATCAGGCATCCCAAGCAACAAAGATATCTGTGTATCCAGTCACTAAGCAGAAGCACAGCACAGAATTCAGATTTGAACTCACGTCCTTTTACCATATAAAATTCTCAGCAGGTCTAGAAGAAGAACATTCAAAAAGGCTGATGTTTAAGAGGTGTGTGAATGGAAGTAAATGAGGTCAATAGCACTTGTTTTGTGAACCTCATAACTGCTGTAAGATAATCTTAGATAATTATAAAAATGGGAATATTATTATGGGATAAAAAATATGCTAAGAGAGAAATAGAGGAGGAAGGATGCTGAAGGGGATAGATAGCAGTGGAATATTTGTACAACTCTCTACTATTTATTTATTTATGTGTGAGGAGGGAGGAGGCGAAGCTACAAAGACCAAGGCAAAAATAATAAGTAGAAATGTAGCAGGCATAAAAGTAAAACCCTGTACTTATGACAGTTTTTTGAAGCCAGGTGTAAGATGTTATTGTTATTGTTTTCAGTCATGCCTGACTCTCTCCACTACTCTATTTGAGGATTTCTTGGCAAAGATACTGAAATGGTTCGACATTTGCTCGTCTAGCTCATTCTTCAGATGAGAAACTGAGGAAAAAAGGGCTCAGTGACTTGCCCAAGGTCACAGGTTAGCAAGTGTCTCGGGCCAGATTTGAACTCAGGTCATCCTGTCTTCATAGCTGAAACTCTGTCCATTGAGGCACCTAACTGCTCAGGCATAAGACAGGGGAAGGTTAGTAGTTCCTTTGAAAAAGTTTTATAGATTTTAGTGGACTTGATGTGAGTCAACCTAGAAATATGGTGACCAAGAAAGATAATGCAAAAAGAAACATCATGCCCAGAACTGGGAAAATTAGAATACTGCTAGACCAGGTCAGTCAAACCAATCCAGAGTATTATGGCACTGATTAGTTGTAGTGTTCAAATGAGGGCAAAGAGGATGGTGATGGTAGAGGACCATGTGTTCATGCCATGTAATGATCAGTGGAAAGAAATGGGGATGTTTATCCAAGAAAAGATAAAACTTAAGGGGCACATGATAGAATATTGGGATAAAGCTAAAAGCTGACATTCAGAAGGGATAAATATAAAGTCTTACTTTCACATTCAAAAAATCAACCTCACAAGTACAAGATGAAGGAGGCGGAGTTAGAGAGGAGTTTAAAAAAAAAGATCTCAGAGTTTTAACATGAGTCAGCAATGTGATGTGGCAGCCAAAAAAGTTGATATTGTAGAAATGATTCCAGTTCGGGTACAAGTTGGATTACATAATTAAGAGATCCTTTCCTGCCCTGAGTCTATGATACTGTGACCTCTGAGATATGTTCCAATTTGAAGTTTCAGAAAACATGGAGAGAAGGGTCTTTCTAAGGCTTTCAGTGCTGCAGGTGATGACACTGGCATTACTGCAGTGGTGCTTGGGAGGATTCAGAAGGCTTCAGGTAAGGTGTGATATGGTGGAGACACAGATCTGCCATAATGCACGATTTGCACCATACTCTCCTTCCTCTCTTAGATTCTCTGGTTTGCTCCAAGACTCATCGCAAGCACCATTTTCTAGATAAGCCTTTTCCAGTTGCCCTAGCTGCTAGTGCCTTCCCTCTGAGACTGCCTCATATACCGTTTGTATGTGTTTTGTTCACACCTATATATGTGCATGCTGTTTCCTTCATTGGATGTGGAAACTACTTAAGGTTGGACACTATTTTGTTTTTTACAATGAGTCACCAATTCCTGGCACATAGCTGACTGTTAATAAAAGCTTGTTGATTGAGTAATCAATTGAAGGATGTGCAGGAGATAAGGAAAGAGGGATTTTGGTCAGTGAGAAACAGGAGAGACTGAGGCAGGACGGTACTGGCGTAGCTTCAGTAGCACTTGCCTTGTGTTGTCCTTGGGGCAATGGGAGGGATATGGGGTCATTCTTGGTTGTCTGAATCCATCTGAGTTAATACTTGTGTTGTTCCTGGGTCCCCAGCTAGTGTGTGCCAGAGTCGGATGTGAGTGCTGTTAAAGCTGTGAAATCAGATCCAGCCAAGTACTCTCTGCTTGAATGATCCCAGCTGAGCTTGCTCCAGGCTCCTGCCCCTAGAGCAGAATGTCCCTGGCAATTGGCAGCTGAACTAGCCATTTCAAAAGAATGCAATGATCCCATGATTCACAATGAGCTTGGTATTATAGGTGAGGAGGCAAGACATATAGACATGAAATACTGAGCAATGCTGCATGGAAAATAAGTTAGGAGAGGGAGATGTTAAATGAATAGCCCTGACAAGAAGAATTACAGGGAAAGAGATAGGTCAGTGAAGGCTGGAGTAGTCAAGAGAAGCCTTCCTGGAAAAAAAATGGGACTTAAACTGAGTGGTCAGTGAAGAGTAAAATTTGGAAAGAAAGAGAGATATCCAGAGATATTCCAGGTATCTCAGGAAAGTAGTCTAGTATCAACAAAGAATCACTGAGTGTCAGAGCTAAACAGGATCTTAGATGGCCTTTATTTCACAGAGAAAGAAACTGAGGTCAAGAGAGGGGAATTGAATTGCCCTAGGTCAGACTGCTAGAGAGCACTAGGGAAAACCTCCAACAAAAACAGCCAGGACTAAAATTCAGATCTCCAAACACCAAGTCCAAGACTTCTACAATCCCTGGGCCACCTCCCATGACTTAAAGGCAGAAATAACCAAGTAATAGGAAGGAGGCTGGATTAAATGGAGCACAGCCTCACTATCCCTCTTCCCTTCTCTAGACAGAAACTGACCAAGGGAGAGTATAAGCTGCTTTTCATCCCAGCCTGCTTTGTGCCACCCTGAAAGATGAATTGAGAATGACCTTCTGTTTGGGAAGGCATGAGCTCTTTGAATTAAAAGTCCCATAACACTGCTGCCTGAACATGAGGAATGGAGATTTGATGAGGGGAGGAAAAAAAACTTCACTGCATCTGTCTTATTAGAGGCTAGATGCTCTGGAAGGCATTCAGTCGGTTAGAATTGGGCCCTCAGGAGTTTTTGGTTGGTGAAATTTGATGTCTGGTCTTCACGTTTACTGGCAGCCAATTCAGTATCCCTCTGGGAGGCAGTGTGATATAGGGGAAATGGTACTAGACACTGACTCGGGGAACCTGGATTCTACTACTCCTTTTATTCATTCACTCACTATGTGCAAGTGTGTTATTTCACCTATATAGTTCTCTGTTTCCCTCACTATTGAATGAGATGATATCTAAAGTCTCTTCCAGCTCTGATACTCTATGGTCCTTTCCAGTTCTTACATTCCATGTTCTAGGTCCCTTTCAGCTTTAGAGTTCTCTATTCTAAGGTCCCTCTGAACTCTTAACATCCTCTACTCTAAAGTCACTCCCAACTCAACATTTTGTACCCTCAAGTCCTTTCCAGATCTAATGTTCTATATTCTAAGAGCCAACTGCTTCGGTCTTAGATTTCCTTCAGATCAATAAGTTGCCAGGACCCAGACGTCTTTCTGTCCCCTTCCCCCACCTCTACAACCCTCAGACTCTTATCCACAATTGAGAAAAAGAAAACAAAACCTGCTGATATCATGAATGCTGAAACTATCTTCTAAATGTAGGGAGGGAAGAACCTCAGGAAATGATGCTGACTATGCTGGCCTGAAGCAAAAATGTTAAGTCACTGGTGTCTTTCCTTCAGACCTACATCCATTTCCCCATCTCAGTAGCTCTGCCTCATCATGCTCTCTGCGAGCACCTTCTGCCCTCTGTACTTATTGGTCCATTTCTCTCCAACCTCCAGTCAAAATCCACTCTTAGGAAAGTACATGAAATGCCTTTATACTTAAGAGAAAAAGTGATTTTGGTGAGTATTAAAATGCCAACAAGATGGTAGAAATACAAAGTGATGGTTCAAAGGATATGCACAGGCAGTTTTCAGATGAAGAAATCAAAGCTATCCATAGTCATATGAAAAAATACTCTAAGCTACCACTGATTAAAGAAATGCAAATTGAAACAACTCTGAGGTACTACCTCACACATATCAGATTAGAAAATGATAAATATTGGAGAGGCTGTGGGAAAACTGGGACACTAATACACTGTTGGTGGAACTGCAAACTGATCAAACCATTTTAAAGATCAGTTTGGAACTATGCCCAAAGGGCTATAAAACTGTGATCCAGAAGTACCACTACTAGGTCTGTATTCCAAAGAGGTCAAAAAAAGGGAAAGGGAACTCTTTGTACAAAAAATACTTATAGCAGTTTTTTTTTTATGGTGGCACAGAATTAGGCATTGAGAGGATATCCATCAAGAGTTTTGGTCTTGATTGAAAAAGTTGTGGTATATGACTGTAATGGAATGCTACTGTGCTATAAGAAATGATGAGCAGGATAATTCCAGAAAGACCTGGAAAGACTTACATGAACTGATGCAAAGTGAAGTAACAAAAACCAGGAAAATATTGTAGACAGTAATAACAATATTGTACAATGATCAGCTCTGAAAGACAACTGATCTAAGCAATACAATGATCTAAGACAATTCCAAAAGACTCATGATGGAAAATGCTATCCACCTCCAGAGAAAGAACTGACAGAGTCTGAAAGCAAATTTGAAAAATACTATAATTCACCTTCTTTATTTTTTTTCATGGTGGGTTTTTTTTGGTCTGTTTTCTTTCACATGACTTCTATGTAAATATATTTTGCAAGACTGCACATGTTTAACTTATATCAAGTTTACTATCTTAGGGAGGAGGGTGGGAAGGAGGAAGTAAGGGATAGAATTTGGAATTCAAAATGTGGGAAAAAGTGTTAAAAATTGTTTTGACATGTAATTGGGGAAAAATAATATGATATTATTCAAAAAAAAGAAATACAAAATTACAAGACCTGTTAAATGTGCTTTACAGGACACAGAATGCTCAAGCTGAAGAGGGACCTTAGAGAGTAGGCATGACTCCTATACTCCTATACAATCAGGAGACCTGGGTTCATGGTCCTGCTCTGAAAGCTTTCCTAGCCATGTGATCTTGGACAATTCATTCCCTCTCTCTGTATCCTAGGTCCCTATTGTGCCAAAAGTTGGGCAAGATCAGCAATTCTCAAACATTTTAGTCTCAAGATCCCTTTATACTCTTAAAAATTCTTGAAGATCCCAAAGAGTTTTTATTTATGTGGGTCCCAGACAGCTAGTAGCAGAGTGGAATGCTGGGCCTGGAGTCAGGAAAATTTAAGTTTAAATCAAACCTCAGACATTTATTACCTGTGTGACCCGAGGCAAATCATTTAACCTATATCTGCTTCTATATCTGTTTCAGCTTCCTCAACTGCAAAATGGGGATAATAGTAACACTTACCTCCCAAGGTTGTTAAAAGGATCAAAAGAGATTATATTTGTAAAATGCTTAGCACATAACAGTCACTTAATAAGTTCTTGTTTCCTTCCTTATATGTATCAATATTTACTTTATTAGAAATTAAATCATCTCAGTATTATTATAAAAGATTTATATTATATTATATAATATATTATTATATAATATATTATATAATTATATATTACATTATAATATATTATAAATATATATAAATAAATATATATATTATAAAAAGAGTTTTGGCCTTGAAAATCCTCTGAAAGGTGTCTTGTAGACCTGCTGAACTAGATGGTCCCTTAGGTCCCTTCTTGCTCTGATACTTTATGATATAAATAGGCCCTCTAGTCTCACCTGTACTGAAACACCAATAGTTTCTACAATATCCTTAAGAAAAGGTCAACCAGCCTCTGCTTGAATGCTTCCAGGGATGGAAAACTCATTGCTACACAATACAGACCTTTTGGATAATTCTGATTACTTAGGAAGCTTTTCCTTGCATCAAGTTAAGACATACCTCACTAAAACTCCCCTGGGTATTCCCTAGTTTTGCCCTCTGAAGTCAGGATGAACACATCTAATCTTGGTTACGCAACATAGTCTTTTGAAACAATTAAAGGCAATTCTTATGTTCCCCTCTTCTCTTCTCCATGCTAAATATGTCCAGTTTCTTCAACCCATTGGTAACACGTTGGAAAACAAAATGTCAGACATAGATTTCACGTTAGAATTAAAATGGGACCTTTTCTTTCTATCCAATCCCCTCATTTTCCTGATGAGGCCCAGAGGGCCTGCAAGACTTACCCTTAGAAGTCAATTCAAAAAACCATTTATTAAATCTAATACTGCTCAGCACTAGAAGGGATAACAAGATAAAAGCCTACCTTTTAAGAGCTTGGACAGTCCAGTAGAGGAGATACAAGATGTATCTTTAGTGCCCCATGGCTAAAATACTCTTGCATTTCACCCTCTGCCTGTTAGGATCCCTATCTACCTGTAAAGCTCAGCTCCAGTGCCCCTCCCTAAACAGGGCCTTTGCTGATTCTCCAGTTACTTCAAGTGCTCTCTATCTCTTGAAATTACTTTATGTACCATTGGGTCTCCCCAGAGGATAAGTTCTTTGCCTCTGAGATAAAATTTGGAAACTGCCCCAGTTACTAAAAGAGACCCTGCCCTCCATGAAGAATCCTTGAGGATTTTTGAGAAGGAAAGGGATGTGACCCAAACTGTACTTTTAGGAAAATGAATTTGGCATCTTGCGCAGGATGGATTAGAGATGGAACGCCTGATGGTTAGGAGACCAGGTAGGAGGCTGTTGTGATAGTGCAAGTGTGAAATGTTACAGGTGGAAAGGAGGGGATGATGACTATGAGGGATAATTTTAGCAAAGGGAGAACAGGGACTCATCAATGAGGTGGGGTGGAGGGAAGGGGGAAGGAATGATTATAACAGAGAAGGAACTGACATGCAAGAAGAGAAAGAAGAATATCCAGTCCAAAATAAAGTAAATGTCTTATTTTAGCATAAGTTAATTATTCATTGAGTTTGATTATTTGAGTCGATTATCTCTAAGGTCATAGAATCTCAATGTCAGAAATTCAGAGGTCATCTTGCCTAATCTACACTGGAACAAGAATCCTCACTATAACATCCGTGCCAACTGTCATCTGGCCACCACCTCCCACTTTGGGTCAGCTACAAGTGTTAGGAAACATATATTCACATGGCATGTGAATTCCAGCTTGGTTGTTCCATGAGGCAATGCCCTATGATACTGCAATCTATGACTCAGAACTTTGATCCCTATCTCTGTGACCTATGATGTAAGTATTCTGAATCTTTTCTTACAATTTTTATCCTTCATTTAGCTCTTCATTTTCCTTCCCATTCCACCCTCCAAACTCTCTCCTCGGGTGCCATGTCTCCTCTCCACTGCCACAATATCTTTCCCCTCCCTGCTCTAAGGATCCCCCTTTTCATCATACATAAATCCAGTCTCCCCCCAACCCTCGATTCACAGTACCTGAAGTTAGATCTGAAGCCCATGGGTTCCGAGAGGCCAGGAGACTCTTAGGAAATCCAGCAAAGAGGATGGCAAAGAGTTCTTAGCCCCAGCCCTGGAGAGAGAATTCAGTGCCTAAATCAGTGCCAACCTGCACTGCCCTTGATTCTCCACATTTTGGGAGGGATGTTGATGAGCTAGAGTATAACCCTCCAGAGGAGAGTAACCAGGATGAGCAGGGGGCTTGAATCAATACCTTGTAAATAACACTAGCTGAAGTGCTTGGGGGTGCTAAGACTGGAGAAAAGAAGATACAAGGAACCACAAGCTCTCCTTGAGTATCTCAAGGGCTACCATGTAAAAGAAGAATTTTATTCCCTCTTCTTGATCCCACTGGACAGAATTAGGGAGCCCTAAGGGAGTCTATAGGTAGGCAGCTTTGAATTCACTATGAGGGAGAATTTCCAAACTATTCCCACAGTCTCTTGTGGGATATCCCTGTCAGGCAAGGTGCTTGCACAGAAGCACAGCCACTTGCCTGGGATGTTGTAGAGAGTCATTCAGTGCAGTATAGTAAAAAGAGTACTGAATTTAGATGCCAAAGACCTGGGTTCAAATCACTGATCTGCTATTTCCTTCCTGGGAAATTTTTTGATCAAGTCTCTTAACTTCTCAGGGCATCCATCATCTTACTTACAAAATGAAAGGGTTGGACTCACAGGTTCCCCAAGTGGGAAATACAACCCTCTGGGGGGCACTGGAATGGTCCAGGGTGGCAGCAGTGGCCTCAGGTGCAATTGCAGGATGTTGAATAAAAACAAGGGGCAGCAAAAGCATAAGGAAAGAAGAAAAAAGATGAAAAGTTTGAAAAACCATTCATAGATACATTTCATCTGTTGTGTAACAGAGTTAAAGTTGTATTGATTACATTATTTTCCAAATAAACACACAAAATTCAAGTTGTAACTGATCACTGGTCAAGTCCACCAACAGGTCTTAACAAGCAAGTGTTGGCAGGTGAGCATATTGTACATTGTTGGAAAGTCCAGTATGTATCGACACAAATATATGCATGATTCTGTGATTTGTTTATAATACAATACTATACAGTTACATGGTACAATAATGTGTCGTCAAAATTTCAATGCAGGAAAAAACAAATTTATAATAAATTATTAAATTTAAGATGCATCATTTTCTTAAAAACATTTCATTTTTTTAAATGACACAAATTTCAAAAAAAAAAAGTTAAAGGATTCAAGAAAGTATATTTCCAGGGGGGCACTGAGTATTTTTTTTTTAAATGGGGAGTAGGCCAAAAAAGTTTGGGGATCTCTAGGCAAGATGGTCTACAAAATATCTTCTAGTTGTACCATTCTATCATTTTTGTATTATTAAGGATTCATACTTCAAGTAGATGTTAGATGAGATGGTCCCTAATATCCTTTAGAACCTCAAATTCTCACCTAAACAGCTAAGGCACAACATACTTGGAAGAAATCTATGCTAACACAGGTGGTTAGGAGCGTGATTAAGGTTTAGTGTGTGGTTGTGGTTAAGCCCTGTGACCTGGGTCAAAGTTGTCTGTGATCCAGGTAAATGCCTGGTTCTATGACCAGAGTCAGGGTTCAGTCTGTGATCAACATGAGTATTCAGTCTGTTAACAAGGTCAGGCTTCAGTCTGGGACCAAGATGAGGATTTGGTCTATGGCCAAGGTCAGGGTTCACTTTGTGGCCATAATTAGAACTCAGTCTGTGGCCAAGAATAGAGCTCTCTTTGTAACCAGGGGCAGGGCTCAGTCTGGGGAAAGAGTTAAGATTAGGCTTAATTGTGTGCCTGTCCATTCTCAGTGGCAACAGATGGTTACTGTCTATTAAGCACAAGTCATTCTAACAGAAGAACTAAACCCAGGCCCATAGGAGCACTGCTCCGGGTAAGCATAACTAATGGATATAGAAGATCAAAAGAGAATGCAGATGGACACATGTCACACCTGCTGCATGAAGGAACTGGAGCCAGAAGTGCTTTCTTCTGGTCAGCCAGTCATTTGGCATTCCCAATGTCAAGACAGATCTAGCCAAGTTCAAGAGACACAGCATTTATTTCACATGGTATTCAGATGGAAAGAACCATCATACCTTCACTCACGCAAAGAACCTCCATTAGCGGCAGCACCAGAGCACCAAAGACAAGAATTTTTCATTTGCTTTTAAATCAAACCTGTAACAGCTTAAAAGCATTTGCCTCTCATTTTTGTAGACTTTAAAGAATTATATAGTGCTCTCACCCTAACACCCCTGTGAGCTAACTAGTTCAAGTATTGTCACCCTCATTTTACAAATGAGAACAAAGACATCAGAACTGGGATTGAAAATTAGATCTTCTGATGTCACACTCAGGGCCCTTTCTCTTACTCCAGGGTCTATCTTCCCAGTATGTTATGGAATGGTTGCATCCTTGGAAAATTTAGAATTTCCAAAAGATATTCACCTCCATAATCTCATTTGATCCTTACAGGATCCCTAGAGACAAGCAGTGGAGTTTTTAATTCTCCATTTTGACAGATAAGGACACAAGCTAAAAGTGGTTTGCCCAAGGTCTCATTGTGACTCAAGGATAAATCTGGTACTAGATTTCAGATCTCCTAGTTCACCTGTTTTCCCCCACTACCCAAACATGGTTAGTGTTCATTTAATTTTAGTTAAAAGGTAATCCCTAGATATTGGTGGTGATAGTGACAAAAAGAACTTGCTGTCTTCCATATATGAAAAATGTCCCACAAACCAGGAAGGCATATGCTTTTACTGTTATCCTTCTTTAGACCTTCTTTAGGTAGGCTGGCACAGTGGATAGAACACCAGACTTGGAGTCAGAAAAACCTGAGTTCGAATCCTGCCTGAGGTACTTATTATCTGAGTAACCCTGAACAAATAACTACTCTGTCTCAGTTTCCTCATCTGTGAAATGGGAATAATAGTAGCATCTACCTCACAAAGTTGTTGGTAGTTAACATACTCAAAGCACCTTGTAAACCTTAAAGCATTATGTAAATATTAGTTGTTATTATCATTATTTGAATGGTAGAAATGAGATCACACTGAATCAAACATGCTGTCACATCCCAACCATCTGAATGACATATAGAAAACTTTGTTGAAGAGGGATGTAGAGTTAGCGATACAGTGAATACATTAGCAAGCATTTATTAAGTGTCCATTAAGTATGTGGCACTGTGCTTGACAAAAATAAAACAAAGAAAAGTCTTTGTCCTCAAAGAACTTACATTCTTTCCTATTTTAGGAAGCAGAGTGGAGAGAACAGATACATGCAGAGATTGAACTCCCCCTTATCTTGACCTCTTTACATGGAAGCTCCCCTAGAACCGACTAGAGGTCAGCACTATTGAACAAACAAGAAAGAAAGTATACACAAACCATCAAGTCCAAGCAATCTAGCCAATTCTATTGGCCAACATCTCTTGAGCACAACATCAAGGGCCTATGCTTGGTGTTACAGGAAAGATCAAGAGGGAAAAGACAATTAATCATGGTCATGGAGTTGGACAGGACTTGGGAGGCCATCTAGTCTGGTATTTGAAAGATAACCCTCTATGCAACATGGTTGACCAATGGCTATGTAGCCTCTGGTTGTAGACTTCCAATGAAGGGAAACCTATTACCTCAAAGAACAGATTTTCCACTTTGGGGTTACTCTCATCATCAGAAAGTTACATCCATCTAAAATCTATCTCTCTACAATCTTCATCCACTGTTACTATTCCTTCCCTCTGTGGCCAAACTGAATAAGCCTAAACCCCTTCTATGACAGCTGTTCTAATACTTGAAGCTCTCTTGGACACCACCCACCCAGCCACCCACGTCATCTCTTCAGTCAGCTCCTTCACCTGATCGTCCTCATATGGTATGATCTTAAGACCCTTCACTGTCCTCATCATCATCATCTGTCTGCTCTCCAGTTTGCCAATGAATTCCTAAAACATAATTCCATTATGGAGCCAGGACATAACAAGGTACTCTATTGTGGACACAAATCTGGATTATTTATCTTCAGGTAACTTACAGTTTAGTAGGCAATTTAATTTGTCTTTCTAGGTCATAGTTTTTTCCTCTATGAAAGAAAGTCAGACTGATTGACCGCTGAACTTTATTTTCTAAATGGTATAGAAATTGAGTAGGGTAGCTATATGGTACAAAGAATGGAGTGCCAGGCCTTGAGTCAGAAAGACTTATCTTTCTAAGTTCAAATCTGGACTCCAGCACTTACTAGCTGTGTGATCCTAGGCAAGTCACTCCACCCTGTTTACCTCAGTTTCCTCATCTGTGAAACGGGCTAGAGAAGGTAATGACAAACCACTCCAGTACCTCTGCCAAGAAAACTCCAAATGGGGTCATAAAGAGTCAGAAACAACTGAAAAATAACTAAAAAACAAATAGATATTAAGTGTTATTGTTGGTTGGTCAGGGAAGGTTTCATGGAATAAATTAATGAATGAAAAAGCATTTATTGAGCACTGACTATATGCTTAGCATTGTACTAAGTGCCAGCTATACAAATTTAAAAAGCAAGGCTATCCCTACACTCAAAACTATCCCTATACTCTTAACATTCTAATAGATGGAGGCAACACAGGACAGCTGTCAAGAACAAGTTGTCCAAAAGATGCACCCAGAAAAGCAGATGGAAAGGAGGTAGGGAGTGGGTCTGGACAGGGGAGAAGTATGAAATTAAAGCTAGAAAAGTAGGTTATGCTCAAAAAGTGAAGTGTCTTAAGTCCCAAACTACAGAGTTAAGACTTTATCCCATAGGCAACAAGGAACCATGGAAAGCTTGTGAACCTGGTAGTAATGTGATTAGTATTTGTACTAAGAAGGTTAATCTGTTAGTGTTTTAAGGATAGACTGGGTGGAAAACAAGAGAATTCTGGTGGAGACACCTGGCCATCTTCTCCCCAAAGTGGTATCTGATCCCCCTTGGATACACATTGCTTTTGGGGAAGGTCTACTGGACCATTCTTGGGCAGTTATCCTGTATCATTACATATTACAATGTCATTGTTTATGTTTTATTCCCCCCTACTAAACAGTAAGGTCAATTAGGTGGCACAATGGATAGAGAACCAGCCCTGGAGTCAGGAAGAGCTGAGTTTAAATCCTGCCTCAGACTCATCCTAGCTGTGTGACCCTGGGCAAGTCACTTTACGCTGTTTGCTTGAGTTCCTCATCTGTAAAATGAGCTGGAGAAGGAACTGGCAAACCATTCTAGTATCTTTGCCAAGAAAACCTCAAATAGGGTCACAGAGAGTCAGACACAACTGCAATGACAGAACAACTAAACTGTAAACTTCTTGTCCTATTTAAAATGGTTCTCCCAAAGTGCCTAGAAGAGTAGGTGATAAATAAAAATTTCATGGGATGAATCGGTAAACTGTGACCAGTCAGGATCAGTTAGGACCAGTTGTTACAGTAGTCCAGGCAGAAAGTTTGCACTAAATTTGAACTAGGACTCATTTAATTTCTAACCAGTGACTTTATGCAGGCCTAAGAAGCATCAGGCCAACTACCTGATCCATTGGAAGACCCCAACTACTGAAATACGCGAAATCCCAGGATCTGGGTGCTGAAATCTTCAGAGGTCATTTAATCTAACCCATACCTGAGCAAGAATCCCTTCTACTGTTCCTCTTACCAACAGTTTCTCAGTATTCATTTAAAGACCCCGGCAATGGAGAACCAGCCATCTCCATGGACAGCCCACTCCACTCTGGGAGTGTTAGGAAGGGACTATTTTTCCTTAGACTGAGCCAAAATCTGCCTCTGAAATTTTTATCTACAGTTCCTAGTTTTGCCCTCTTCAGTCAAGCAAAGCCAGTCAAATCCCTGTTCCACATGATGGCTTCAAACACTTGATGACAGCTGTCTTCTCCCCACTAAATCTTCATTAGCCAGCTAAAAAAATCTTGGTTTCTTAAACTTATTGTCTGGCCTTCAGTCTCCTCAACAAAAGTTGTTAAGGATGCACTATCATCCACATCCTTCCTAACATGGCCCCCACAAAATCCAGATTGGGGTCTAATCAGGGCAGAAGGCAGCAATACAATTTCTTCTTTCATTCTGAACACTGGAACACTATTCACACAACCTAAAATCAGTTACTAGGCATGAAGGGCTCCTTTGACACCAACCTCCTGCACCCTCCCCCCAGACTCAAGGAACCCATGTCTTAATCCCTTCTAGGCCCAAGGAGCCAGTCAGCTGCTTGAGGACACAACTCTTTTTTTCTCTGTCCCCAAAGAGAAATTTCCCTTTCTCAATCAGCTCTGGGTAATGGTTTCCTGGGGACTATAGTGCTACCTAGCACAGTAATTGAATGATATTATTAACGGCAGCATCATCTGTGTTGTCTGTTTAATTAACTGAAGAGCAAATGAGGCCCTATGGGTCATTAGTCTGGTCCTTTATTGTTTTTCTAATGATCTACTCCTTCTTTTATTTGATTGTTCAAAACCTCAGAGCCATCTTTGACTCCTCCCTCTTCCCCACAACCAATCAGCTACCAAGTCCTGACAATTCTTACTTCTCCTGGGTCTCCAACATCAATCCATTCCCACTTATCACTTCCTACCCTAACTATTGCAATAGCTTCCTAACAGATTTCCTAGTTTCTGGTCTCTCCCCTCTTTGAGTCTTTCTGTCAGAGCCACAACTATGAATATTCTGACCTGGAGTAAAAATAAAATGATGTAAAAAAATGGAGTAAAACAAAAGTTCAGGATCTGTGGCAAAGGCAACCTTTGGAGTAGTAGCCCTATACTAGATCTAGCCTTCTCCCTGAACCACCATGGACAATGCCTCTGTTGGTACCATAGTGGAAATAAGCCAGTGGAGGACTATGAAGAGTGTCCATGGCTATAGGTAGGAAGGAAGCATTCTCTGCATATTGTTACTTTGGGACAAATTTCATTTGCATTATACAAATTATAATTCTTCTCCCTCTGACTTACCACATTGCAATAATACACAGCTTTGATCAGAACATTTGAACAGTGTCTCTCTCCAACTCAAAAAATTCTTCAATGACTCGTCATTCTAAAAGTCTAAAGGCATTCAAAACCAAGATGTAAGAGATATCTCAGAGGAGGAATCAACAGAGCTTTGTGAGTAACCGGATATGGGAATGCCAGGGAGAGGGAGGAATCAAATATGACCCCCAAAATTTATATGTAAATAGCTAGAAGAATTGTGGTGCTCAACACAGCGGGCATTCAGAAAAATTAGACTATAGGAAACTGAAAGGACATAAAGCTCTTTGAAGTATCCATGTGACATCTATCACTGAACTCAAAGACTTTACATTCTAATGGAAGGAGACTACACAAACAGGAAGATGTGGCTTCAGGGCAGATGTCAAGACCAAATAGCCCCTATGTCTAAAACCCGAGAAATTATCTAGCTCATCTCCCTCATGTCATTTATAGATGAGACAACCAAAGTCTGTAGGGGCTATAGATTTACCCAAAGGCAAACAGCATAGCACAGCCAGTATTCAAATCCAGGTCTTCTGATTCCAAATCCAGTGCTGTTTCCACTATACTACTATATTGCCCCAATCATGGTAAAGAAAGTGGAGGAGAAAGAGAATGAAAAAGACTGTCTGATGTCCCAGGTTTGTGGAGGGCTAGCCTGTGGTAGTTCCTTGGACACAGCATCACACTTAGATCTGTGAAAGTTGGAATGTCAGCTCATATGTAGAGGCAGGGAAAATGCCTCACTTGATTTCTCTCCAATAGTGTAGTTTGTTTTGCTACCAAGTTAACCTGAAGCCCATTCAGCATTAGCCTGACCTAGACAGCATGAGAGACAGGTGGGGTTGGGACATGGGGGAGACTACCTTGCTTCACAGCCCAGGCAAACGTCAATTTCTTTGAGAAATGGGCACAGACTAAGTGTGAGAATTAGTTTCTAACTGACCACAGCCTGAACTTTATTAGATATAGACAGAATCCCTACCCTCATCCCATTCCCCCAAAAATAACTCTCACAGAAAGTATAAGTGAAGAAGAATTCATCTTTGAATCCATTATACCCAATAGTCAGAGAGTTAGGCTGACAACTTTGTACAGTTCTGCCTGATTTCAATTCAATTCATAAGCAAGTCAAGACCTCACCTTCATGATATCATCCCTTCTTTTCTAGAATGAATGATGAGCAAGAAGAATGAAAACAAAGAAGCTAATATTTAGAGGTAGAAGGAACCTTGAAGCCTACGAATCTGACCCCTTTGTTTTAGATTTGAGGAAATTGAGGAGTGGAGAAGGTAGCTGATTTGCCAAGGCCATATAGCTAGTAAGTGGCACAGCTGAGATGGTCAGTCTTATTCCCTGATTCTGCTTCCCATACCCTCCATTTCAAACAGGCTTGCCAACCATTTCTCATACATGATGTTGCCCTTCTAGCAAGGGAATCTTTGCATGATCATCCTTTGTGCCTAGAATGCCCTCCCTCCTAACCTCCTCCTTCCTTGAAATCCATGCTTCTTTAGGATTTCACCTCCTCCATGATGTCTTAGATCCTCCTCCGCACCCTCTCCCCCAAGGTACTGAATGTTCTTTACCCCAATGAAATTGCTTTTCATAAGGAACCATATGATCTAGGGGATAGGGAACTGGCCGTGGAGTCAGGAAGACCAGGTGCAACTAACCAATGTGACCCTGGGCAAGTCACTTAACTTCTCAGTATTCCCAGAAACAATATAAGACTAAACATGGGTGAAATAGTTGCAAAGCCGCATGAGTAATGGGAATTTCTTCACTAGGATTTTCCTACACCATTGAAATCACAGCTCCAAAATATCTCCTTATGCCTCCCCACCAAAAAAAAACTCTTTTGTATTTATTAACCAATCAATGTTTGCCAAATTGACCTAGTCTTAATTTTGTCTTCTGAGGCTACAAGGAATAAGTCCATTCTCTCCTACATATGACTGCCCTTCAATTATTTAAAAATAGCTACCACATTCCTCCCTGGATCTTTTCTTCTCCAACTTAAAAATCCCCCATTTCTTCAGTGAGGTCAAATTTAACATGGTTTCAAATTCTCTCTCCATCCCTAGTATCATCCCATAATAATAGTTAGCATTTTATTTATATAGCATTTTATATATATGTATATATGTATATATATAGCATTTATATATATATATATGTATATAATTGGAAGGTTTGCACAGCATTTTGCAAATATTACCTCATTGATCCTTGAAACAACCATGGAAGGTAGGTGCTACTATTGTCCTCATTTTATCATTGAGAAAACTGAGGCAGATCGAAGTTAAATGACTTACCCAGAGGCACATAGCTAGTAAGTGTCTGAGGCTGGATGTGAATTCATCTTCCTGACTCCAGTGCTCAATCCACTGAAAGACCCAGCTGCCTCTGGGAACAATCCTCTGGGTGTTTTGTTTTGAGCCTGGTTCTTCCTGTCATAAGATCCAGGCTGGAAATGCAACAGCCACTCACAGACCAATATGACCAGCACAGAAACTTCACTGCCTTGTTTTTCTGCTCTGGAACACAAAATGGTAGCGCTAGAAGGGTTCATAGAACATAGATGTTAGAACATAAAATGCCAGAGCTAGAGGAGATCTTACTAGACCTAAAAAAGAGACTGGATGATATAGAAGAAAGAGCACTTCTGGAATCAGGAGGCCTAAGTTTGATTCCCAGATCTGACAGTTATGGCCTCTGTGATCTGGGTTGAGTTATTTCAGTTTTTTAAAGTTCAGTTACCACAGTTATAAACTTGAGTTAATACCTATAATGTTGGGTCATTGTGAAGAATGAGCTTTGTTAATCTTAAAAACTAAACAAATGCATACTATTACTTGATACTTAATAATAGTAATTAAAACATTAGAACATGAAAGATTAGTCTGAAGGCACATCAAAGATTGTCCAGTCCAAACTTGTCATTTCACATACAAGGACACTGAGATCCAGGGAGGTTCCTCCCTCCTTAGGCAGCCTGATGGCCCTTCACTGATATTTGTGCCAGACTCAGTTTAGACACTTAATCAATCCTCTTGAGCCCTAATGAAGCTTGGAACTCTCCCAAGGGATCCTTCAGTCTCACCCTCTCCCAGTAGCAGAGATTATAGCATTCACTGTACAGTCTTGGATTACTCCTTTTTGTCAAAGTCTCTCATCATGTGACCCTGGAACTAAATTCAGTGTTCCATATTCCAGAATTAGATTAGGAATCTAGAGACCTAAGTTCAAGTCTGGACAACGTCTACATGACCTTGTAGAAATTGTTTAACTCTCTGGATCTCAGTGTCCTTGTGTGTGAAATGATGAGTTTGGACTAGACAATCTTTGATGTGCTTTCAGACTAATATTTCATGTTCTAACATTATAAATTACTATTATTAAATATCAAATAATAGCATATATTTGTATGATTTTTAAGGTTAACAAAGTTCATTCTTTACAATGACCCAACAATATAGGTATTAACCCAAGTTTATATCTATGGTAACTGAACTTGAAAAAAATGAAATAATCCGACCCAGATCACAGAGGCCATAACTGTCAGAGCTCAGATTCAAATTCAGGCCTCCTGCTTCCAGGGCAAAGCATTCTTTCTTCAACATCATGCTGTCTCTTTTCAGTTCTAGAAAGATCTCCTCTAGCTTTGTCACTCTACATTCTAACACTTATGTTCTGTAAAGCCTTCCAGCTCTGCCATTTTGTGATCTAATATTCCCCATGGTGCCTCCTGACTCTATAGCATTTTATGTTCTGTGGTCCCTTCCAGTTCTGCCACTCCCCATTCTAACATTCTATGCTGTAAAGGAACTTCTGGCCCTGACAACCTGGGATTCTGGGGGATGGGGAGGGGTAGAATTGCTCCTACTAAGCCATGAACTTAGTGTTCCCAAGGCTCAATTCATGACCTAGGAGGCTCATGGGCTTCAATTTCCATCTGGCATACGTCCATAGGAGGAGATCCTTCCTGTTGAATTACAAGGGTGAAAATCAGGCCCATTAATCAATTTAACTTTTTCAGTGGAAAAAATTCTGCCTCACATCTCATGGGGTAAGGGATGGATTTATCATCCCACTCATGGCCTTTCATTTTTCTGCTACGACTGCTCCCTCCCATTATATTCCCATTTTTCTTTCTGACATGAGTTTTCTTAACCTGTTTTCACTACTTCCTTCTTTCCTACCCAAGGGCCCATTAGGGAAATTATGCTACACTTATCCTCCCACCTCCTTTCTAACTCTCCAGGCATCCTTAAATGCCCATGTTAAGCCCCGCTTCCAACAAGAAGGTTTCCTTGATACACCCCTACTCAGGAAGACCTTTCCCACCTCTGAACTCTTATACCCACTACCGTTTGTACATCACCGTTTAGCATTTGACCACTATAGTGGTTTCTAAGTCTAGTGATCTTTCCATGGCACCATATTTTTGTTCAATGAATGCATGCATGACAACAGAGCAAAATCCTATGTTCTGTGCTAAGAGAGAAACATTTACTGATCTATATATGCAATCTAGTAGGAGAGATAATGCCCAATGCTTACACAGTGCCCAGTGAATAGTAGGCACTTAATAATTGTTTCCTGAATTGAATATGCATACTCAGGTCCACACTGACACTGACATAGTGGGGCAAGAAACAAAGCCATTATAAGATTTTCATATTAAAAATTCATGTATCTCCAGAGACTTAAAGATTAGAAGAACTTTTCCTACAACAATCCTTAGTATTTTTACCTCCACTTTACAGTGAGGAAAAGAGGTTCAGAACTGAAATGACTTGTTCTTCCTGTAATATACAAATACATTGTAAATGAGAGAGCTGGGACTTGGACCCAGTTGTTCAAAAATTCTAAATTCACTGTTCATTCCATTTTGCTGTTGCTGCTTTCATTAAAAAAAAAAAACCCAACCACCATCTTGGATAAATTAGTTGTATGGGACAAACCATTATTATGTACTTGGTTCCTACTTCTCTATTAGATGGGATAGTGGATAGGATGTTAGGTGTGAAATCAGAAAGATCTGAGTTCAAATCCTACCTTAGACACTTACTAGCTTCATAACCCTAGGCAAGTCATTTAATTTCTCTAAGCCTCTCAGTTTCCTTATCTGTAAAATGGAAAAAATGACAGCCCCTACTTCACAGGGTCATTGTAAGGATCAAATATGATAATAAGCATACAGTACTTGGCATATCTTAAAAGTGATATATAAATGAAAGTTATTCTTGGCTTTTATTATTGTTACATGATTACACCATGCTGCCTGTTTGGATCTCTCTGTTTGCACTTAACACAAAAGGCTATGAGAATTTTGCAAAAGGAAAAAATAGCTTTGTCTGGGAGGACCAGAGAAGGTATCACACAAGTTGGATGTGGTCTGGGTCTTAATGGATGGGTTGAGATGAGAATAAAGGCAAAGGTAATAAGATGGGGCCTCACTCTTCAGGGAACAATGAGTCATCATGTTTGAGTGGAAGATAGGATATAACGTAGAGGAACAAAAGGAGACAAGGCTAGAATGATCAAAGGATCATAGAATCATGCCAAGTATGGCACTCAAAAGTCCAATGTAGTCCAGTGACCTCATCTGATAGACAAATAAATTGATGCTCAAGGTCATGCAGGTAGTAAACAGCTGAGTCAGGATTTAAATCTAGGTCACATGACCCCCAATCTAGTATTCTTTGCACCAAATCATGAAGATGAAGAAGGACTTTGAACTCCAGGCTCAGGATCCTAGACACTATTAAGTATAAATTATGAAAGGCTTCACAAAAACCGTTCATTCATAAATTCAACATATGGATCCTTCCAAACAGTAGGAGCACCCAGAAACTGAAACCTTCTGCTCCTTCTCTCTCTTCCCTATAAAGCTAGGCACACAGTACTTGCCCAGCAAACAGTATGAATCTTTTGGAGTCTTCAGGCTCTCCAGATTGTACCCCACATTATAATTTTATTTGTTCATTTGACAAACATATAGCAAATGCCTGTTACAGGAAGACATCATGTTCAGAACAGGGATGCTACCAAAGATGACTAACTCTGTACACTTCATAAGAGTGGGGATTATATCTCTCAGGGCACTGGAGGAATGGAGAAGATTAAACCAGTGTCATACATAAATATAATTGGATTAAAGATAATGGTGAATGCCTAAGAAGAGTACAAAATATTCATCTCTTGCTCTATGTAAGAGAGTTTTGTGTTATGAACTTTGAGATCTGATCAGAAATCATTTCCAGCTGAAAGTCCTACTTTCCTCTGCACTGGAATAACCACAGAACACAGTGTTTCAGTTCTGCCACATTTTAAATGGGACATTAATAAGCTGGTGACCAGACCAGGGAGAATCCTTGAATTCCAGTCAGATAAGACTCTCCCAAAGGAACCCAGTGAAGGAAAGATTTGGGAGACCATTATATTTGTCTTTAAGTATCTGAAGGATCATCTGATGAATTGTTCTCCCTGGACCCAGCGGACAGAACAAGGACCAAAGCACGGAACATTTAAAGACAAATTTACACTCAATAAAAAGGAAAAAATCTAATAATTGCAACTGACAATGAAATGGGCTGTCTCAGGAATTAAGGAGTTCCTATTGCTGGAGTAAAGGCAAGAAAAACACTTGTGGAAAATGTTATAAAAGGGAATCCTATCTTGAATAGAAGTTGAACCCCATAAGCTCAGAATCACAGAGTCTCAGAGCTGGAAAAGGACATCAACGATGATAATAACTTACTCAAAATACACTATATAGATATCTGAGAATGATTTTATTAGGTGTCACCCTATGACTGCTTTAAGCTTCTGTCATTTTGGAATCAGGAATATTCTTCCCTAGGTAACCATCACCACCTCTTCCCTCCAATACCCCTGCCTCCATCAGATTTCTCTGCTCCTGTTCCAGAACTGCTGAGTTTAATTGAAGGAAGCCTTAAAAATTGAGCTTATTTCACCCATTTCAAAACCATGGTCTATAACTCCAACTGGACCCTCACCGCTGTTTGATGATATTACTTTACTCTTTTTGGACTTTATCCCATTATTCACAGAGACAGTTCCAAACTTTTTGCTCTCTCCTATCACCCTTCCCCACCCCTCCAATACTTGCAGCAGATGACTTAATCTTCTTGGTGAAGTAGGAAGCTCATGGCTAATGTGGAAATATGTTTTGCATGACTTCACATGTATAAGGGGTATCATATTTCTTGCCTTCTAAATGAGTAAGTGAGGGGTGGAGGGAGGGAAGAGAGGGAAAGTCTATGTGTGTGTGTGTGTATATGTCTCTCTCTCTCTCTCTCTCTCTCTCTCTCTCTCTCTGCCTCTGTCCATCTGTTTCTCTGTCCTTGTCTTTCTGTGTGTGAATATCTCTTTCTCTCTCTCACCTTCAAGTTCTTCCTTTCCATCTACCTACAAATATACTCAGATCTCTCCAATCCTAAAAAAAAAATCTCTTTAAGTCACCTAATGCTCTCCAGCTATCTCTCTCTTCTCATTTTTGCTACTAAACTTTTTTGGGGAAAGTGACCTATGATGAAAGCCTTCATTTCTTTACTATCCACTGTCTCCTCAAACCCCAGAAGCCTGGCTCTCACTCCCTACTCACAGTCTACTGAGATTTCCTTCAGAGGTTTCCAGTCACCTTCTAATTACCAAATCTGATGGCCTTTTCTTCAGCCTTTATCTTCACTGGCTTCTATTTAGCATTTCTGACACTTACCGCCCCATCCTACTGGATACTCTCTCTTCTCTACCTTCATAGACTCACAAGCTCCTGGCTCTCCTCCTCCTTCTCTAACTCTCTTAGTCCTCTTTCTAACTCCTCATGGATTCAAGGAATCATAAACCTGGAACCGGAAGGAGCCTTAGTCATTATATAATCTGACTCACTCATTTTTCCAGTGAGTAAACTAATGTCCAGGGATACCAGTGAGCATATGGCAAAGCCGAGATTTGAACCCATGTCCTCTGTCTCCAAATCTAGTGTTCTTTCCACTATACCTTGCTCCCAACACATCCTTAGGCCCTCTTATTTTGTCCTCATACACTGTCTCTTTCAGTAGCATTCTTTACCCCATGTTTTCAAGGACCATTTCAAGGAGTTGATTCCCTGATCAGCATCTATAGCCCTGACTACTCTCCTACACTCCAGGTCCATGTCTCCACTTGGCTCCAGAGCATTTCTACCTGGATGAACAACCAGAACCTCAAACTTGATAAGTCCAAAACTGAACATGTTATATTTCCTTCATTTTTGTGTATGCTATTCCATCCTTACCATTTAATCACAGCATCTCTCATGCTCAAAACCCTGGAGTTCTTTTTTAAAAATATTTTTCTGATAGATGTCCCTTATCTATCAAATCCAGTTACCAAATCAGTTTATTCTACCCCCAAAATCCCTCTCAAATCGTTTCTTTGCTGCTTTTATTAATACCACCATTTTCATACACTCCTATAAACCATTCTTCTAGATTATTAGTACAGTAACCTTTTAACCAGTCTTTCTAACTTCTTTCTCCCTCAACCTTGCAAAGTATTCCAAGGATCAAATGAGATAATTATTTGTAAATACTGTAATTAATTAATGTAAATAATGTAATTAGTAAGTGAATTATGGAATTTAATTTAATAGGTAATGTAATTAATATTCACTTAATAAGTATTGTAATAACTAATATTTATTTAAGCTTGGTAAGTAATTTAATTCATTAATATTCATTTAATTAAATTGAATAGGTAAATGACATAATTAGTAATATTTATAAAGTGCTTATCATAGTGCCTGGCACATAGTAGGTACTTAATAAATGTATGTTTCCTTTCTTTCTTCTCCTTTCCAATTTATTCTTCATTAATATTCATTGTTGGTCATTTTCAAAATACTCTATCTTACATAGAGATTTGCTCCTGTCACTTCTCTACATTAAGATTTTAAATAGCTTAAAATCTTAAATTCCTATTGCCTCTAGACTGTTAGAACTTTTTTGTCTGACATTCCAGATCCCCAACAATCCGACATTATCCTTGCTCTCTATTCTTATTTCATATTACTCTCCTCCATGTCATCAACACTCTGGCCAAAAGGGACCATACTCTGTCCCCAATTTAGGGTTTAAACAATCTTTGTCCTCTCCTGCCTTTGTAGCATTACTGTCAAGTAAGCAAACATTGAGCGTCAAGTGCTGATGATAAAAAGAAAGACAAAAAGAGATCCTGTTCAGGAAGGAGAAGGAGGAGGAGGAGAGAAGAAGATGAGTTCAACATGGACAAAGAACTATGTGCACACAAGATACATATGGTAGAAATTGGAGAGAATCTCAGAAGGAAGACATTCACATTAAAGGAAATTTGGAATGGTTTCTTGCAGAATAAGACTTGAATGAAGTCAAGAAAGTCAAGAGGCAAAGATGAGGAGAGAATGCTAGTAGTGTGGGGGTGGGGGGCTGCCAGTGATAACACATAGAGTCTGCAAGTGAGATGGTCTTTTGTGAGAAACAGCAAGGAGGTCAGTATCACTTGGTCCTAAGCCACTGAGGGGGAATAAAATGTGAGCATTCTGGGTAGGTGGGATCATTATCTCCTATTCCTAGGGATGTGATTCCACCCCCTCTTCACCTGATCATCCCTACCCATCCTTTAAAGCCAGCTCAAATGATCCTCTCATTAAGATTGTTCAGATCTCCCTTGTCAGTAACAACTGTTCTCCCCCTAGACTTAATACAGCACTTTGACGGAGTGTCTCTAATAGTTCACTTGACATCTAATATTGTGTTTTATTGGTATCTATGTTTCTGCCATATCCCTCTATTAAGGGGATAAAAATCATGTCTCTCACCTTAGCTTTCAGTCACTGTAGTCCTAGGGCACAGTGGCAGGTGGAAAGGAGGTGCTTAATAAATGCATAGGGGAAGAATGATCAATTTTGCCACAGCTTAAGTATTATTAGCAGCTAGGTGTCACAGTGGATAGAGTAATGGATCTGGAGTCAGAAAGATCTGAGTTCAAGTCCAGCCTCATCCACTCAGTGGCTTTATAACTCTATGCAAGTCATCCAACGAGTGTCTGCTTCAGTTTCTTCAAATGTATTATGGGAAATCATAAGGGGGCAACTAGGTGGCGGAGTGGATAGAACACTGGGCCTGGAGGGAGGAAGACCTGTCAGTATCAGATATTTCATGGCTGTGTAACTCTGGGCAAGTGACCTAATCACTGTCAGCTTCAATTTCGTCAAATGTATAATGGAAATCATAATCAGGATAGCTAGGTGGCACAGTGGCACAATGGATAAAGCACCAAGCCTGGAGTCATGAAAACCTGTGTTCAAATCCAGCCTCAGACATTTACTAGCAGTATGACTCCAGGAAATCACTTAACTCTGTTTGCCTTAGTTTCCTCATCTGTAAAATGAGCTGGAGAAGGAAATGACAAACCAATCCAGTATCTTTGCAGATAAAACCCCAGATGGGGTCACGAAAATTCAGACACAACTGAAAAAAACAACTAAAAAACTGAAACTCCAAGGAGATATCTATAAAGTGCTTGTGGCACATTGCAGACACTTAACAAATATCTATTACATTCCTTCCCACCTTATTGGCAAATGGGGAAACTAGGGTTCAGAGAGATGAAGGGATTTGCTCTAAGTGCCAGCGTCGGGATTCAAACCCAGATCTCTCCTGACTCTCTGAAGCCCTCTGGAAAGAACACTGGACTTGCAGAGTTCATGAAAGAGCATGTGTTTCTTTTGTAAACACATTAAAAGGTTTACTGTAATGTCCCTAAGCAAAACACCATTTAAGGAATTCATTCACCTTGGGTCAGAAGAGATCCAATAACCTTCTTTTACTCTGTTCTTATACTTGGGTTTATTACCATCTCCCAAATTACCTCATCTTCCATTTAGCCAATTAGCCTGCCATTTTCTATAATAGCTGACATTTACATAGGGCTTTAAGGTTTACCTACAGTTCTCACACACCCTTTCACTGGATCCTCAGAGCAACTAGAGGAGGGAAGACATCCAGTTATCGTATTTTCCCCAAAATGTGGACAGGACAGGGACCATACTGCCATTAGATAGATAGATCAGACTTGAATTTAGGACTTTTAAGTCCAAATCCAGTACCCTGGACGCTGCTTGAAAATGTTCCCAGACTTTTTAATCCCTGGTCCTGGAGCCAGGGGGTTAAAATAAATCTGGATGTGCCTTTAGAACCAAATCTCAGTTACAAGGAGCAGTGGATAGAGCACCAGGTTTGGAATCGGGAAAATATCTTCCTGAGTTCAAATCTGGCCTCAGATACTTACTACCTGCGTAATCCAAAGCAAGTCACTTAGCCCTGTTTGCCTCAGTCTCTTCATATGTAAAATGAACTAGAGAAGGAAATGGCAAACTACTCCAGTATCTTTGCCAAGAAAACCCCAGCTGAGGTCACAGAGAGTTGGAAATGACTGAAACAACTGACCCTCAACAACAATCCTGTCCAATCCTTATCCACAAGTCAGGTAAGCTTTATTTTAAGCAATACTAATGCAGGAAAATTGGGATTTTACAGACTGAACATAAGAGCTAAAAGGAATCTCTCATCTTCTAGTGGAACTTCCTTCTTTTATGGAGAGAAAGGTGAGGCCTGAAGGAGGAAATTGAATTATCAATGATTATATGGGCAAGTTGTAACTGAGACAGGTTTTGTGATTTCTAGGATTTCCATTATGTCAAATTATCTCCCTTTACAGAAAGAAAAAATTCTGAGCTCACAGATAAAAGGACCCCACCTATCTGCTGTCTCACAATCCTCCATTTGGACCTGCCATTCCTAGGCAGAGATTCCTAGAACTTGTTTTCCTATGCTCATGATTCTCTAATCTACCCAAACTCTCCATTGATCTTCAGTCTCACATATCCAACTACTTTTCAGACATGTTGAACTGGATATCCAGTAGACACCTTAAACTCAATATGTCCAAAACAGAACTCATTATCTTTCCCCCAAACCCTCTCTCTTCCTACTTTCTCTATTGCTGTAGGGAAGAATGCCATCCGTCTCTAGTCCAGGAGTGGGGAACCTATGGCCTCGTAGCCACATGTGGTCCTCTAGGTTCTCAAGTGTGGCCCTTTGATTGAATCCAAACTCCACAGAACAAGGCAACAGGTTCCCCATCCCAGCTAGTTGCTCAGGCTCACAACCCAGGGGCCATCTTGGATTCTTCACTATCTCTCACCAACCCCAACAACTCTCAAATATGTCCCCTTCTCTCCTCTAGCACTACCATAACTCTAGTGTAGACCCTCATCACCTTATATCTGGACTATGGCAAGAGCCTGCTGGTGGGTCTGCCTGCCTCAAGTCTCTCCCTATTCCAATCCATCCTCCATTTAGTCTCTAAAGTGATTTTCTTAAAGCATAGATGTAATTATATCATTTCTCTACTCAATAAACTCCAGTGACTTTCTATTGCCTCCAGGATCAAATACAAAATGCTCTGATTGTCGTTCAAAGTCTCTCATAACCCATTTCCTTCCTACCTTTCCAGTCTTCTCTCCCTCCTCTGCTCTGACTATGGACCTCCTTGGCTTTCATTAAGTCCCACCCTCTACAGGAAGCCTTCCCCAACCTCTCTTAATTCCAGCTCCTTCTCTCTGTTAATTATTTCCAACCGATCTTGTTTATAGCTTGCTTTGTATATATTGGTCTGCATGGCGTCTCCCTTACTAGATTGTGAGCTACCTGCGAGCAGGGACTACCTTTTGCCTCTTTTTTTGTATCCCTGGTGCTTAGCACAGTGCCTAGCACATAACAGGGACTTTAATAGAGAAATCAATGTTTAATGCTTAATTGATTTCCTATCTAGGTCTACTCTGTCTATTCATACAGTTTGCTCTGTTATTTATACAGGCATTCACCAATGTATTCAGACACACAGGAAGACCTGGGTTCAATTTCTTCCTCTGATACTAGTCATATGACCTCAAACACTTACATCATGTTCTTTACCCTTCCCTCACTCCAGCTCAAAAAAATTCCTTCAGCTCTGCATTGCCTCTAACCTAGGGTGACACTTTTTGGTGCTCTGGACCCAAGGGTGTGTTCATATATATTTAACAACCAGCTCAGAGGCTAGGAGGGAGGAAATGTAACTGCAACACATTTTTCAGTTTAATCTATATTGTAAACATTTTCTTAAGTTAGGACATGGTTTGGCCAACTCTCAGCTAGAGATTTTTATATGGCCCCAAGCTAAGAATGGTTTTCCCAGTTGACAGGCCACAAAATCATGCTGCAGAAGAATCAGAAGGATTTGGCCTACAACCCAAACCTGGGCTAGAAAATCAACAACAGAACAGATCAAGCACTGGCTTTTAGCTTTTGCTGATTTCTGATGTTACTGCTTACACTAAAAATTTAACAATCAGCTCACTCTCAAGTAAGAGGGCCAATCCCATCGGGCTCCAACACACTACTGCATGGACCCCTTTGGCAATCCGGTGAAACTTATGAACATCTTCTTAGAATAGTATTTTAAATATGTACAATAAATTACAAAGAATTACAAAGGAAATCAATTGTATTGAAACTGTTGTCAATATATTAAAAAACTACTTTCACCGAATACTTACTAAGAATATTCAAATCAGTTCTGTCTTTGGCTTACAGAGTACTTCATAATCTTATTTTTCAGGTTAATTAAACATGATTTCCCTTCACATAGTCTATGCTCCTACCAAATTAATCTACAAAGGACATTCAATTTCCCACCTCCATGCCTTTGTTTAGGTAACAGATTCTCATTCTCTTCCCATCACTCCCTCTTAGGATCCCTAGCTACCTTAAAATCTCAGTTCATGTGCCCATGCCTATCCTACACTGAGCTCCCACTTGTCAGTACCCCAACTCAAACTTTTATTTACTCTGAATATAGTTTATATTTATTTATAAATGTATGTGTTGTGCCACTCTTAAGGGAAAGGACTTAAAATCTGGTACTGCCTTAGGCTTCATTATTTCTATTTCACAAGTGAGTCAAATAAAATTTAGAAAGATTAAGTGGCATATAGGTACCTTGAACTTACATCCTACCTTAAACACTTACTAACTGTGTGACCCTGGGCAAGTCATTTAACTTCTATTTGCCTCAGTTTCCTCATCTGGAAAATGGTGATGATAATAATAGCACCTACCTCTCAGGGTTATTGTGGGGATTAAGTGAGATAATAACTGTAAAGCTCTTAGCATAGTATCTGGTACATAGTAGGTGTCATATAAATATCAGCAAATATTATTATTGTTACATAATAGGTGCTTAATAAATGGGGAGAGGGAAATATCACAGAAGGGGGAAAGGGAGGAGGAGAAGAAGAGAAAGCAGGAGAAGAGGAAGAAAAATGAGGAGAGGGAAAGGAAGGGGAAGAAGGAGGGGAAAAGGGAAAGAGAGGGGAAGAAGGAAGGAGAGAGAGAAAAGGAGGAGGGGGAGATGGAGAGGAAGATGGAGGGAGAAAGGTAAAGTGGGAGAAAGAAGAGGGAAAGAAAGAAAAGGAGGGGAGGAGAGAAAGGGAGAAGGAGGGAGAGGGAAAGGGAGATTCAGTTCTGGAATCAATTTTTGCCTCTGATACATATAGGTTGTATGGCCATGAGTAAGTCATTTACCAATCTAGGAAACTCTCTGAAAAGTTGCAGAAAACCTGCAAAGCTACATTGATCGAGGGAATCTTCTTACCCAGGCATTTCCTCTATCAATGAAATCACAAGTCCAGTGCCTAGCTCTATCTCACAAATTGAGATAGCAAGGTACAGTGATAAAGTCTCTTGTCTTAAAGCCAGAAAACCTAAGCCTGAGCCCTAGCTCCACCATTTACTAGTTTGAGGAACCTTTATAAACTTCCTTTCTTCACTATTAAATGGAAATAACGAAACCTAAGGCCATAGCAGATTCAAAAGTTTACACAGAAATCTCAGTACATCCATTTTGAGGCAGATACTGTAAACATTCCTGAGAAGGGTGAAATCTCCTAGAATAAGTGGAGATGAGACATACTGCAGGGGAACAGTATGCAACAGTATGTAAGTAACTTGAAATGATTATCTGGGAGAAGAGAAGACTTGGGGCGGGGAGGCGGGGGAGAGGGCACAAGAACTGTCTTTCCGGTATTTAAAGCCCTTGCTCCTGGAACAAGCAGGAGCCTTCTTGGCTCTGAAGGTAAAATTAGGTACTATGATAAGAAGTTGCATAAGGAATGCTTAATTACATCACAAGAGAAAATTCCATAACAATTAAAGCAATACAGTAGAGTGGACAACCTCAGAAGGTTAGTTACTTCCCCATCACTGGAGAAATTCAAACAAAGACAAGATGATCACTAGTCCCATCAGATGATCACACTTTCCCATCAGGAATCGTAATGCTGTAGAGAAACTGGTTACACACTCACCCCATGACAACCCTGTGAGTAATTGTCTGACCCCTATGCAATGCAAGACTGGGTTCTCATTGGTCAATCTGCCATGACACTGCTTCAAGATCCCCAGTGAGATGGAGTTTCAATCTCTTAGATTGTAAACTCCCTGAAGGCAGAGACTCTCTTTCATCTCTTTTTTGTATCCCCAGCATTTATCACAGTGCCTGGGGCATAGTAGGCACTTAATAAAAAATGATTGGTTGAAATCACTTCTACATGAAGTAACTCATTCTTAACTTTGATTACTTGAAATCTGAGTAATATTTAGAGCAGGGAAGGACTTTAGGAAGCTGGGTGGCACACTGGAAAGAGTATGGGACTTGGAGTCAGAGAAGACCTGAGTTCAAATGGAGCCTCAAATACTTTGTAATCCTAAGCAAGTTCCTTGACTTCTCTTTGCTTCATTTCCCTCACCTATAAAATGAGGATAACAACAGTAGCTATCTCAGGATTGCTGTATTAAATGAGTTAACATGTAAAGCTCTTTGAAAACCTTAAAGGGCTACATAAATGCTATTACTTTTTTTAAAAATCCAATCAAATCCTTCTCATTTTACAATAGAGGAACTGAGAGACCCAGAAAGTGGAAGTCATTTACCCAAGATTACACAGCTACTAAGTAAGAGAACCAGAATTCAAATCCAACTCCCAGTTTCCACAACCAGTGGTCTTTGCGTGCTCCTTTATATGGAGCCAAAAAGTTGTTTCCCTGCAATTTACCCCCATGGCTCCTAATTCTGCTCTTCCAGAGCCAGAGTGTGTCTAATGCTCCTTCCACAAGGCAGCCTTCATATATCTAAAGACCAATTCTTGTCTATTTCCATTGCTACCACCCCAGTGATACCCACTCAATGGACCCCAGATACTATATTCATATCTAAATTATGAAAGTAATAACATCATCGCTAGTCTCTTTGCCTCTTGTCTCTCCTTTCCCTCCAATCTTGCCAGTACATACTTCCAGCATCATCTTGCTAAAAGTCATTTAATGCAGCAAACATTTCTGAAGCATCTATTCTGGGTAAGGTTCCGTACTTGGTCCCCAAGATACCAAAAAAGAGAAACACAGAGTTCAGAATTTAATTGAGGGAAATACACATATGCTACAACTTTGTGGGACTAGGAGGAGTGAGATCAGCCTGTGATGGATAGATTCTAGATGGAAGGTAAAGAAAAAGAAAGTTACTCGCTGAAAAGAACATCCCCTTAAGACAAACTCATTAGTTGTGGCATTGTCTTCCATCAGTTTCATAAAAGCTATTAGCAGCTGCCTCTGTAACTTTAATTTGTGTTAACTAATCTTTTGTGCCTTTTAACCTTTTATTAATTTTTTTTCTCTCCACCTCATGTTTATGTGTTTTCTGTCCACCTGGCCTTTGACTCATGGGGCCATGTCTTCCCCTTTAAATAGCTACTCAATTACCTACAGCCCAATCTGAGAAAGAGCACTGGACTTGGGGCTCCTGTCTTTGCCCCACCATTTACTAGCTTTATGACCTTGGGCAAGGCATTTTAATACTCTGAACCTTACTGCCCTCATCTAGAAAATGGAAAAATAACTTCTGTCTCACTTTCCTCCCTAGAGTAAGGACCAAATGAAATGATGCACATGAAAGAGATTCATAAACAGTAAAGTTTTATGTAAATGTAAGATGGTAATAGCAATATAATAGTAATATTTATATGGTGTTTTAAGCTTTACAGAGCATCTTCATTATCATCATAACCAGCATTTATATGGTGTCTTCTATGTACCAGGCAGTATGCTAAGCTCTTTACAAATATTACCTCATTTGATCCCTCCTCAATAACCAGGGGAGGTAGGTGCCATTGTTATCACCACTTTGTAAGATGAGGAAACTGAGGCAAATGGACGCCTATTAATATCATCTGTTTTTGAGCAAGAAGGTATCTCAGAGATCATCCATCCAGTCCAGTCCCATTCTTGACAGAGGAGGAAACTGAGGTCCAGAGAAGTTAAGTAACTTGTCTAATGCCACACAGGATAAGTGTCTTAAGCTAAATTTGAATTTTGGTCTTCCTGACTCCAGATCCAGTACTGAACACATTGTAGCTACTGTTTAAATACCAAATACTTAAATGAATGACCTAATGACTGTATGAATGAGTGAACAGATGAAATGGTTGGATGGATGGATGGATGGATGGATGGATGGATGGATGGATGAACAGATACATGAATGAATAATCTGTGAATGAATATACATATGAAAGAACAGATTAAAGCTTGTATAAATGAATGAATTTAGTCAAAAGGCATTTATCAAGTACTTACTATAGATTTCTCCTTCTTCATCTTTAAATGAGGGGATGAGCTAAATAAGGATTAGCCAAAGCCTAATTCAGAAGATTTTGAAACCAGTTGCTACCACTATGTTCCCTTCTGAGTAAGCTTGTTATATTACCAAAGTAGCGAGGTGATGCAGCGGATAAAATGCCAGGTTTAGAGTCTGGAAGACCTGAGTTTAAAAGTGACCCGAGATACTTACTAGCTATGTGACTTTGGGCAAGTCACTTAAGGTCTTTGCCTCAGTTTCCTTATTTGTAAAATGGGGATAACAATAACATAGTCATATCCAACTTTTCACGACCCTGTAGCCCATAGGATGCAATACTGTCCATGGGGTTTTCTTGGCAAAGATACTGGAGTGGTTTGCCATTCCTTCTCCAGTGGATGAAGTGTTAATTAAGTGACTTACCCAACAGTCAGCTAAGAAGTATCTGGGACCGATTTGAACTCAGGTCTTCCTAACTCCAGTGTTCTATCCACTGAGTTATCTAGCTGCTTCTTAATAACACTTACCTAGCAGCAACCTGGGAGGAGGGGGGAGTTGTGAGGATCAAACGGGATAATGTTTATAAAGTACTTGGCACAGTGCCTGGCACATAGTTGGTATTTAAGAAATGCCAGCTTCTTTTCTCCCTTATTGAATACTTAACTATTCAGTGAATAAATAAATCATTAATTAATTCATCCATGTACTCCATGCATTCAAAGTTCTGTCCCAGGCTCTAAGGGGTTGGGGGAGAAACAGGAAAATGCAAGCCCTGGCCTCAAGGAGCTTCTAATACAGTTGGGAGGCAGAATTTTGCATACATCACAATTAAAACATAACTATAAAGCAACAGCTCAATCAGCAGAAAAGCAGCATGGTTCAGTAGTAAGAGCCCTGGGTTAGGAGCCAGGAAGCCTGAGTGCTTGTCCTAGCTTTTCTGTTACCTTTCTGCATAACTCTGAGCCAGTAACTTTACTTTCCCAAGTCTCAGATTCTTCCTTTATAAAATGAGGTAGAAGGAGGGTTTCATAAGGTCATTTCAATGGCCTCTCCCAATGGTAATATGTTAGGACTGCAGGATTCTACATTATTACCTCTAGCAGGTTTCCCTCAACTCTTCAAATCAAATGAAAGAGAGCATACCAAGCCTTAGAACAAGAGCTCGGCTCTTGAACTGGGCCAGTGAAGGACTGTGGAGCCGTTGGCAGGAGAAGGTGGTACTATTTTTATGGTTTTATTCAGGGCAAAACTCAGGAAAATAATTGAGATTGCCTCTGGACAATGCAAGCAAAGGGAAAGAAGCACAGGACCGCAGCGTCTGGAACTTAGAGAAGGACATTCTGCTTCATAATAGCTCCCAAAGCCCTGGAAAGAGGACCCAATTCAGAGCTGGCAGATTTTGGTTCCAATCTCTTACTCCAATGTGTAGCCTTCTGCAAGTAATCTCACTTCTCTAGGATTCAATTTTCTTATCTAAAAATTGAGGGGATGGGGACAGTTAGGTGGCCCAGACAGAGCATTGGCCCTAGAGTCAGGAAGACCTGAGTTCAAATCCAGCCTCAGACATTTACTAGTTGTGTGACCCTGGGCAAGTCACTTAACCCTGATTGTCTCCACACACACACACAGAAAATGAAATAAAAATGAGAGGATGGTTTTAGGTAATTTCTACTGCCCTGTTAAATTTAGGATTCCATAAGTCCATGAATAAAGGGAAATAATTCTACTCAGCTGGAAAGCCAGAGTCAGTCATATGTATACTAAAGGTACCTGTACTAGAAACAGGAGAAGAATTTGGAGCATAAGACCACTTACCTAACAATGTCTTTCATGTCCGGTTAAAATGTGTATAAACAACTTCTAGTGCATACACAGACTATATTGCACAGTGAATAAAGTGTTGGACTTGATGAAGAACTTGGAGATAGGAGTTTGAATCCTGCCACCACAGTATACTAGTTGCATATCCATGAGTAAGTCACCGAACCTGCCTGATTCTCAGTTTTCTCACCTTTAAAATTAGGATAATAATACATCCAGGACATACTTCATATAGTTGTTAAGGTCAAATGAGATAATAGACATCCGAAATGCTGTAAAGTTTAAAGCCCTATGTAAATGTCAGCTTAGCATTATTCTACTGGTGTACCATTTATATAAGATTTTCCTCATTAACCAGCCTAGGAAACAAATAATGGAGGTATTATAACCCTCATTTGATAAAAGAGGAAAATGAGGTACAGAGAGTTGAAGTTATTTGCCTATGTTGTTGCTGGATCATTTCAGTTGTGTCTAACTCTTCACAATCCCATTTGGGGTTTTCTTGGCAAAGATAATGGAGTGGTTTGCCATTTCCTTCTCTAGCTCATTTTTACAGATGAGGAAACTGAGGCAAACAGGGTATGAAGTGACTTGTCCATGAACACAGCTAGTAAGTGTCTGAGGTGGATTTGAACTCAGATTCTCCTGACTCCAGGACTGGAGCTCTATCCACTGTGCCACTTACTTGCCCACAATTTGCCTATAGCCACTCAGCCAAGAAATGTTAAAATGGACCTCAGGTACCTTTTCCCCAGATGGTAGATTTTAATACTTTGAATTACAGAGATACATATTGATTGGTACCAGATAACAGGGCTGCAGCTATTTATTCAATAAATTTAAATTTAGCAAGACCTTATTAAGTGCCTACTATGTGCTGTATCCTGTAATAGCTAAAGTAGCATTTATATAGTATTCAAGTTTTGCAAAGCACTTTAACAAACATTATCCCATTTGATCCTCACAACAGCCCTAGGAGGGATAAATGCTTTTATGCTTTCCATTTTACAGATGAGGAAACTGAGGTTGAGAGAAATGATTGTAGATGACTTATGCAGGGTCACATAGATAATAAGTATCCTCAAGTCATTGAGTCATATAACTCAAGTCATTCATCTCGCACCTACCTCTCTGTACTCCTTTGGATTAGACTCCACCATGCCCTCAGGAACTTCATCATCAGGAAACTCACAATTCTTCAAGATGCTCACACCTTCAAATTGGAGGATTGAAGCGCAGTCCTCCATTTAAAGAGGGCTTCCAGGCGAGCCATCTCTTCATTTCCTACTGGACTGCACTCCCATCCCATGGCTACCTTCCACCTCACACTCCCCTTTTATGTCTTCTGTCTTTAGATTGTAAATTCCCTGAAGGCAGAGACTGTCTTTTTCATATCTGTATCCTCAGCTCTTAGCACAGCACGTGGCACATAGTAGAAGCATCATAGATGTTTATTTACATCATACATGGAGAAATTGAAAGAACCAGGGCTTCTTAACCTAGAGAAAAGAAAACTTGGGACAGGAAATGGGGGATCACTTTCTTCAAATATTTGGGCCATCAGCGTCATCATTATCAACAAGCATTTGTTAAGCACCTACTATGTGCCAGTCACTCTGCTAAGAGCTGGGGGTATAAACCATCATGAAAAGAGGGAACTAACCTCATTCTACTTGGCTGTCAGATAGAATAGCAATACAGAAAAACAAATTTCTGATCAATGTAAGGAAAATAGCTAGAGATAATAACACAGCTTAAGAAAAGAGATTCCCTTTCCCTCTAGATTCATGAGCAGACTTCGTGATCCCTTGTTGGAGATAGTGTAGAAAGAATTCCTTGATTAAATGAAGTCTGGGGTTCCTTCCATCCCTGACAGTCAGTGGTTTTGTAATGACTGGGAGGGAAAGGGCAATGGAGAGCCATCGAAGGTTCTGGAGGAGAAGCATGTGTTCAGTCCTCCAGCATGATTTAATTACTGAGATCATGTCAATCCTTGCCCAAATCATCTAAATTCTACCTTCTTAGGTTTCTCCCAGCTCTAACATTCTTTGTTCTAAGGCCTCTCTCACCTCTAGGTCCCTATGGTTCTTTTCCTTGGTTTCTGAAACATCTGGCATAAATCACTTCTGCAAAATACTGGCCGCAAGAAACTATGGTCCCCTGTTGTTCTGTCTCTCTGTCTCTCTGTCTCTGCCTCTCTGTCTCTCTGTCTCTCTGTCTGTCTCTCTCTCTCCCCCCACCCTTCCTCTCTCTCTCTCTCTTTCATAACTCCTGAACATGTTTCTTCATTTCTGATAGTGCTAAATGAGCATATGGTGTACACACACACACAAAAAAAATCCCCTGTATTTGGGTCTGACACCATCCTACTGATTCTGCAGCCTCCTCCCGATTCACATTAATCATCTCAGAGAAACCCTGGCATGCAGACTCCAGGACAGATCTGTGGTGGGTGCTCATGGAAACAGGGACCGATAAGAAATGACAGTAGATTTTGAATAGTATGGGTCTTATCGCTGACCTTGGAAAGCTAACTCTGGGCAAAGTTGTGTAGCAGGCAGAGATGCTCTTTGGGGTCCTTAGATTTCAGAGAAGTTGAAAGCTGAAACAGACTTTTGGGGTCATCTAGTCAACTAGCCTCATTTCACAGATGAGAAAACTGAACCCAGACCAGTGGTGACCTGACTCAGATCAAATATAGAATTAGGGGAACTTCCTGAACCTGAATCCAAGTCTGTGCTGTTTCAACTACCCTCTTTTCTTTTCTCTTCCTATCAGTCCTGTGTTGCTAACATAACCCTTACCACATACACACATACACAGGCATGCACACATGCACACACACATACACATGCACATATACACAGAGGCATGCACACGCACACGCACACACATAGACACACATACACACACACACACTTTCCAGGGATATTGTTTATCAATTTCAGAAATATGGGACTTCCTGTCTTTGAAATCCTTGAGGAATACACTCACTGGTGGGATTTCTGGGACAAACTATTAATAAGAGAGGAAGGAAACAAGCACTTATCAAGTGCCTATTATGTGCCAGGCATTGCGCCAAGTGCTTTACAAATATTATCTCATTTGATTCTCACTACAGCCCTGCAAGATAAGTGCTATGACTATGTCCATTTTACAGTTGAGGAAATTGAGGTGAAGAAGAGATTACGTGACCTGTCTAAGGTCACAAAACTAGTGAGTTTGAATTTGAACTCAGGCCTTCTTGACTCTAGGTGCAGCACCACCTAGTGGCAGAGCATCCAGATGAGGATAATACACAGGACAGCTGTTATTTCAGTCGTGTTTCATTCTTCATGACCTGATTTGGGGTTTTCTTGGCAAAGATACTGGAGTGGTTTGTCACTTCCTTCTCCAGCTCACTTACAGATGAGGAAACGGAGGCAAACACGGTTAAGCGTCTTGCCGAGGGTCACATAACTAACTGATAAGTGTCTGAGGCCAGATCGGAACTCAAGAAGATGAGTGTTCTATAGTGTGCTATCCACTGTACCACTTTCTTGGTTTATGACCATGTCACTCAACATCACTTAGCCTGTTTGCCCCTTAAAAAACAGGTAAATCTCTCAGATATACATCTCACAGATGGCTCAGTATAGCATCTACCAAAGTTAATAATATAACGGCTATAATAACACAGCATTTAATTTATATAATTTAATAATATAACGACTATAATAATATAGCATTTATATAGCATTTTAAGGTTTGCAGAGTGCTTCACAGATATCTCATTTTTATCATCACAAGAATTCTGGGAGGCATGTGCTATTATTATCCCTATTTTATAGATTAAGAAGACAAGGCAGAGGAAGGTTCCAGGACTTCCCCAGGAATACATAGCAAGTAAGTATCTGAGGCTGGATTTGAACTGGGGTATTCCTAACACAAAGTCCAAAGTTCTATCCACTGTGCTACCTAAACTGCCACTACGAGAATCTACGAAAAGTGCTTTGCAAACCTAAAAGTCCTCTATAAATATCACCCCCCCCCATAAATAATGGGTTACCAAAATGAACCTTCCATTCATGGGAAGGGTCAATGATATGGCTCTTCCTGGGGTGTGCTGGGACTCCCAGTCCATGTTTTATGAATGCCTATCCTCATTTTTTACCATCATCATCACCATCATGATCCAATTAGCAGCAACAGCAGAGAAAGTGGAGAAAAGACTTGGATATAATGAAGGGAATAGCTAATGGTTGGAGGTAACCAAAAGTGGAATGGATTACCCCAGGAGGCAATTGGTTCCCCCTCTTTGAAGGTCTTCAAACAAAGGCTAGATGGCTTCTTCTCAGGTATGTTGTAGATAGATGTTCAGATATGGGATTAGATGGATTATCAATCTGATTGAACAATAGCCTCCAAGGTCCCTTCAAACTCTAAGAGCCTGTGATTCTGTACCCAGCCTGCTATCCATAGACAACATCTTACATTCTAAATCATATCAAAACTTTACTAGGATCACTGGTCCAAGAACATAAAGATAAGTCACAACTGGGCCCTATCCTCATAAAGTTTACAATCTAATAAGGAAAGGAAGGAAGAAAACACTTTAATAGGGTTGGCGGTACACAAACTAAATATGGGCCAACAGAATTATAAGACAGCCCAAAGAACAAATGTGATTGTGCACTACATTAGTAGAGAGGCAGTATCTAGGTCTGTTGTTTTCACCAATCAGACCATATCTGGTGTATTATGTTCAGTTCCAGGGGCTTCTCTACAGAAAGAGTATTGATTCATGGGAGACAGATAGCCAGGATGGTGAGAGGATTCCAAATCACAGTGGGTAGTAAGGTTGATGAAAGAAAAGGGTCAAAGAGGTCTCTGAAATGATGAGTCCAGGTCACTGGGAGGAGGGTGGCGAGTCAAGATGAGGAATGGTTTCCAGGGAAGTTCAATCCAATTCAACAATCACTTTTGAAGTGTCTAATAAGTATAATTAATATGGAGATCAGTTGAGAGATTAATAAATACTTTGAGGTATTAAAGGACCGTCTTCATTTTTGTTTTTGTGACCTCAAAACCTAGCACAGTGCCTGGCACCAAGTGAGCACTTAATAAATGCTTTTTGTATTGAAAGAGACATAGACAGTTGGTGTTGCAGTGGATAGAGTTGGACTTGGAGTCAAAAAGACCTAAATTCAAATCTAGTCTCAGATACTTAATAACTTTGTGACCCTGGGCAAGTCATTTAACCTCTGTCTAACTCAGTTTCCTCAAATATAAAATGGGAATAAGAATAGTACTTTGTGAGTACTATTCGTGAGAATGAAATGATGTGTTTTTTTAAATGCTTAGCATGGTGTCAGGCACATATTCAGCACTATATAAATGTTATTCCCTTTCTTTCTTTTGGCAATCTATTGACCAATCTTTCCATCTGTAGCTAATGATCAGACACAAAAATAGAAAGGAAGAGGAAAAGTGAGAGAAAGAGAAAGAAACGGAGATGGAGAGACACAGAGAAAGAGAGACGAGAGAAAGAGAAAGAGGAGAGAGACAGGGAGGGAGAAAGAGAGAGAGGAGAGAGAGATAGAGAGAGAAACAGAGAGAGAGAGAGACAGAGAGAAGAGACAGACAGAGAGGGAGAAAGAGAGAGAGAAAGATAACAGATTCAGACAGAAAGACAGTACCAAGCTCCAGGCTGGGTGAATCTTGCCTTTTCCCATTGCTTCTCAGGCTTTCTCCAATTAGATACTTTACATTACTTCTATGATTAGCAAGTTATCCTAATACTTTTAATCTTATTAAAGACTGAATAATGAAAATCAACAGAAATAATTTATTTACTTTCATGAGCTCTCCCTTCCCTGATCCCTCCCACATGCTCAAATTATGAGCTAATAAACTAATATTTATCTTTTGAAAATCCACATGGGGTATCCCAAGTACTCTGGGTTTTCTTTTTGACTCAGTAACTTCATATTTTATGACCTTCAACTACAGATCAAGTAGAAATATCTCTTTTCACAGAAGATGGATGGGCTTTTATTAAATTATCATTTTTTTTAAAAACTCAGCTGGTAGGAAAAGACAGAATTGTTTAAAGATATTAGATCTGAGACTCCGGCTTCCATTACCATTCACAAGTACTTTAATTAAGCAGGACTGGCAGTATCCTCATGGAGATACTGAAAGATCCAAAGCAAGATGAGTGCTTTCTCTGTGAAATCTTTATTTGGGAATGCATTTGGCTTCACAGGGAGACTATGGGGGTAGGGAAGCACTGCATTTAAGATCCGAAGAGCTGAGTTCAAGACCCAATCCTGCTACTGTACAACAAAGGGAAAAGTCACTTCACTTGTGTTTCTTCACTTTTAAAATAGAAAGAAGGGGGAGAAATTAGGGGAGGAAACGGTATCTATTTTACAGATAAGGAAACTGAGACTCAAAAAATGGTACAGGAGAAAGAATGCCAGATATAGATTCAGAGGTTCTGGGTTCAAATTCTGACAGCCACTTCCCACCTATGTGATCTTGGACAAGTAAACACCACTTCTTGAGAACTCATTTTCCTCACCTGTATATGGAAGGGGTTGTCTAGATGACCTCTGAAGTTCCTTCCAGGTTTAAATCTATATTCCTATGGTTCTATTTTTTCTTCCCTGGTTGCTGAGTTGCCAAAGCAGATAGCCTAATTGATGCAGAGAGTAGAGTCTTTCCACTCCAAGCTGACGTGATTCTAGTGCATGGGGCCATGTGTATTTATGAGACTACAAAAATATTTAATAATCATCACATGGAACTCTTTTCCTTTTAAGTCTTTGGTGACTCCATCTCCTACTTTTGAAAAGGACAACAGGCAGTAGCCTAATCAATCCTCAGCACACCAGGATTGCTTTATGCCTGTCCATGACAGTAGGAAATTGTACTTGAGTGAGACATGGAGGGACTTGCAAGTCAAAAGGAACCAGATGGGACAGCGCAGTTGGGATCATTTAAGGTCCCTGAGACACAAGTGGGTTGGGATCTTCCTTTTCCAATTTCCTATCTACCTAAGCTCTCCAATCTTTTCCATTGGGAAAGGACCAGCTTCTATACTTCATTTCCTTTCCTCCCTGCAATATCTTATCTGCTGAATTCCTACAAAGCCTTCTTTGAAGGCCAACTCCTCCATGAAGTCTTCCATAGGCTGTCTCAGGAAGTAATGATCTTCCCATCTTAGAAAGTCTTCAAGTAGATGTCGGATGGTCACTTGCTGCTGAGGGGCTTCATGGTACTGATAGAAGTAGGACCTGAGTTCAAATCCTGCCTCATACATTTTCCAGCCAAGTGCCCCTGGTCAAGTCACTCCTTAACCACTCTCAACTTCAGTTTCTTCATCTGTAAAACGGAAATAATAATGTCCCCTTCGTAACAGAGATATTGTGACAATGAAATAACATGAAAATCACTTTGTAAACCTTAAAGTGCTATATAAATGCTAGCTTCTAACTCTCAGATTGTGATTGTAAGAGTGCCCCAAATAGACCTCCCTTGGCATTCAAATATATCCACTCTGAGATTCCTCCTGGGCAAAATTAGAGTCCCAATGCTATCCCTTTGGGCCTGAAAAGGCATCCTGAGTTGTTTTTTTGCTTTTGTTTTTTGTACTCAAGGTATCACACTAGGGACAGTAACCCCTGCCCTGAACTCACAAGAGGCGGTGTGCTCCAATGGAAAGGGCAATGGCACAAAAAGTCTTAGGTTTGAGTCTGGACTCTGCACTCACTACACTGAATGATTAATAGATCAAGGGTCTTAATTTGCCCCAAAGCATGCAATCAATCACTCCAAATTGGAAAAGGACCCCAGAGTGAATCTCATCTAACATCTCCCTAAGTCAGGAATGCCCTCCACAGTCTTCCTGAGAAGTAGCTCTCTGGTGGGTCACTTAACCTTTGTCTGCCTCAGTTTCCTCACCTGTAAATGAGGATAGCATACTATATCACCTACCTGGACAGACTATGAGGATCAAATGAGATAATAAGTGTAAAACACTTAGCATAGTGCCTGCCACATGGTAAATGCTTAAAAACACTAATTCCCTTTGCTGTCCCTCTTCTTCCTCTTGGAGACATCCTGTGATGAAGAGCTCACTACCTCCCATGGCTGTCCATTCCCATTGTGTTTGAAAAAGTACTAATTGTTATTTACTTTCCCTCTCTTGGCCTCTGTAAAATGACGCTTAAAAAAATGCTAGCCCTACCTTCCTCACAAGGTTGTTGAGACAATCAAATGGGATGGAAAATGGAAAATCATTCTGGAGAAATAGAATTTGCTACACCCGAGTAAGGTAATATTATCATCTCAGGAAAATCCCTCTGTTCTGAGACATACTGGATGGATCTGGGTAGAATTAAGGCTTGTCAAACAGAGGAGGTGTAGGGGTAATGCCAGGCAAGAGAGCAAGCTGCCTGACTCATCCCTCCATGACGCATCCATCCCCCAGCCCCAACTGGCTCATCTTGGGAGAGCTCATCTTGAGACTCACTGAGACTGGCTATTAATGAAGTCATTAACCCTGCTTCAATGAGAAATTTCTTCTTCCCTGCCACCCTAACCCCCCTTCATCCTAAACTGCTGTTTCTCATTCACTGTTCAGAAACATGCTAGAGGGAGGTTGAAATGATTCCAAATTACTAAGTGGAATTGAGCAAGGTGCTACAGTTTCAGTCTCTGTCTTCCTTAGAATTGGGTCACCCCTCTTCCTTCCAGACTTACCAGCTCAAATCTTTGTTGGCCTTCGAAGGAAGGTACAAAAGCAACAAAATGTTCCTACAAAAAAGTGCTGAAAAGGAAAAACAAAAACAACTGCATGCAAAAATAAAGTTTTTCATAGGCAGCGCTAGAAGGAAGCTTAGAAAATGTCAGAAGCAGAAGTGACTTCGAACACAGAATTTCAGAACTGGAAGAGACCTTAGAGCATAGAACAACTGAGATGGAAGGGACCTTAGAATACAGAACATCAGAAATGGAAGAGACCTTAGAACACAGAATGTGAACTGGAAGGACCTTAGAACCCAGAATATCAGAGATGGAAGGGACCTTCGAACACAGAACGTCAGAGCTGGAAGGGATCTTAGAATATAGAATTTCAAACTAGAAGGGACCTAAGAGTATAGAATGCTAGATTAGAGAATGTTGAAGTTGAAAAGCACCAGAGAGATCATCTAGCCCAACATCTCTCTCCCTCTTCTCACCATTTTACGGATGAGACATTTACCAGGCAAGTAAAATTACCTTCTTATTAAGTGCATAGAGTTGAGTTAGGGAAAGACCTAGGACCAGAATGCCAGTGTCTTGATTCAGAACTCTTTCCATTGCACCAAACTCCCTTTCCTTCTTTCTTTTTCCTCTCTGTCAGCTACTACCTAAGATGCTCCTGTTTATCCTTTCCCCTTTCAAGCACAAGTTTCCCCCCTCACTGAAGGGGTTATTCCATCTTTTGAGGTCACACTGGCGTAGAACAATGGGAAAGAGAAGGGAGGGAGGAGGGGAGCCTCTGACCCTGGGAGGTTATTATGTAAAAGGTTTAGTTTCTGTAACTGCCTCCTCCTTCCCCTTGAGTCTTCTGTTGATTTGGGGAAAGGAAATGTTTCAGGGACACTCTTAGGTGAGTAACAATCACACTGGAGATATCACAGATCCTCTTCCAGAATGAAAGAGGAACAGCAAAGTCTGGGGGATAAATCTCATCACAGGTAAATCCCTATAGTGACCTGCCTAACTCCCATAATCCACAGACGGGCAGAGAATAATAATATCTCTTCCTAGAGATTGACACCTTCCTGGACAGATGGAACTAATTCCATGGAGTGAGTCCCACAGACAGAAGCCCTAGGGCACCATGGAAACTCATACAAGAGGCGATAAAGGAAAAGAAACATGACACCAACATGAAAGTAGAAGGCACACTGATTCCATGACCCTGTCCCAATCTGTGGCCCATGAAATGCACTAACAATCTTTCAAGTTTTACAGAATCCTTTCTTCCCAATAGCCATAAGTTGCAGGCAGCCTGAGTACCTGTTCTACCCCTTTTACAGATGAGGAATCAAAAACTTAGAGAGGTTAGCCAGGGAGAATCAAAACCATAATTCAAACCCAGGTCTTCTATGCCAACTTTCTGTTTTTTGCCCTATACCCAACTGCCTTAGGGCCAGAATTACATGGCCCTGGGCAAGTCACTTAACCCTGTTTGCCTCAGTTTCCTCATCCGTAAGATGAGTTGGCGAAAGAAACGGCAAACCACTCCAGTATCTTTGCTAAGAAATCCCCAAATAGGATCACGAAGAGTCAGGCACAACTGAAAAAATACTCAAAGACAACAATTTACTGTGCATTAGTGTCTTGGGACGATATAAACAACTGTGGTTTGGAAGTGGGCCCCTGGTTCCTAGGGCAGTAATTTGAAAGTTTCGACCCATCCTTTAGAGTTAGAAAGTTTTCAAGGAGCCCCACAATGGAACGTGCGCATGAAGAAACTTCTGGCAAGAAGGTTGCCCAGCAGGGGCTGAACTTTTTTCAATCATGACAAGTCTTGAAAACATTTCTATTAACATGTGGAGACTTGTAACTGGAATCAGTCAATGAAGAAACCCACATTGGAGGTGTCATGAATCCCATAGAGTCTACATTCACACTGGATTATGCCTTGACTACATTATGAGAACAAGAGGCCTTGGTAGTCTGTAGATATAGACAGTATGGTGGAAAACGTGCTAGATCTACAGTGAAGACCTGAGTTCAAACTGAGCCTCAGACGCTAGCTCTGTGAGCCTGGGCAATTCACTTAACCCTGTCTGCCTCAGTTTCCTCATCTATAAAAAGGGCATAACCACATCACCTACCTTGCATTTTGTTGCAAGGATCAAATGAGATACTTGTAAAAATGCTCTTAGCACAGTACCTGGCCCAAATTAGGCACAATATAAATGTTTATTCCCTGCTTTCCCTCCCAAGGTTGTTATAAGGATGAAATTAGATATCTGTTAAACATTTTGCAAATTTGAGCATGCTACTATATTCCTAGCTATAATTATTATTGTAACATAATTACCAATTATAAGTTTAAGTGGAAGCTGGAGGCTCTTAACCTTTTGTGTAGCATGGAACCCTCTAGCATTCTGATGAAGCCAGTGGACCCATCTCAGAACAATGTTTCTAAATGCATAAAATAAAAGTAAATTAATTATACTGAAATATTGTTATCAGAACATATATTTTTAAAAATGCATGGAATTCAGGCAAAGAACCCCCTTGTCTGAAGAAAAAAAAATACATTCCAGGTTCTTAAAAACTACATTACAAACAAGAGAAACTTTTTGAAAATTTTCATATTCATTAGAAAAATTGTTTTTTGAAATTAAATATTGGAAGCCTCCAATACTCAGTTTTCAGTTCTATCTCTGACTCTAAGATGAGGTGTACCTGCTCAGTCTCAGTGAGGTTCTAGCCTATAACACAATCCTACCTTGTGACCACTTCTGAACCAGAAGTAGTCAGGACAAAAAAATGATTTTCATGAAAGTTTATGAACTCATAAGTTAACTTATTTTGTTTCTGAATCCATGCTGGCCTGTTTAACTCTCACAAGCTTTGCTTTCAATAAGATGACAGTCTTAGCTGTAGAAAAAAAAAAGAAAAACAAACTAAAAAAAATGATCCTGAAGTTCTATAAAGGAATCTAAAGCAAACAGGGTCAGTGACCTGCCAAGGATCACACAGCTAGTAAGTGCCTGAGGCCAGATTTGAACCCACAAAACCTTCTGACTCCAGGTGTAGCACTTTATCCACTATGCCTCCTCGCTACCCCTACCATAAAGGATAATGATGCTTACTATGATCTCACTTTATCCTTACTCTAGCCCTGGGAGATAAGCAGGGCAGGCTAATAAAAAAAAAAAAAAAAAAAAAAAAACACCTCACATGAATACAGGAATTGAGGAAGAAACAGACCCAGAGAGGGAGAGGAAGTAGTTTGCCCAAGGTTACATATTTGGGAACATTTTTTTTCTGCTTTCTAATAATAGCTCACATCAATATAATGGTCATTCATGACTCTAGACTTCTGATGATTAAAAAGCTTCCTCCTCGCAGAGGGGTTATGGAGTCAAGGTGTAGGATGAGTCACACATTTTTGAAGATGGTCAATATGGAAATCTGTTTGCTTGATTATGCTTACATGATGTAAGCGTTTGTTTCCCTCTCCACCCTGGAAGCAGGTAACAAGAGAAAGAAAGAAATACTTGCTAATTGGACAAAATAAAATTTATAATAATAACTCTCCCACATTTTTATCACATTTTTCCTTTGCAAAGTTCTCTTCTCATAACAACTTCCTGAGGTAGGCATTGCAATATGATTCTAAGAGATTAAGTGACTTGTCCAACATCACATGGCTAGTTATGGTCACAGCTAGGACAGAAACTCAGGTCTTCTTACACCAAGGTCACTGTTCTTTCCAATACCCAGTGCAGCCCCTAAATAACATCTGTCAATATCTCTTAGAAAGCAAACCTAGATAGATAACTTTGCTAACACATAAACCTTGAACATGACAGATCTCAGTCAATTTATCATTCAATCAATAGGCATTTTTAAGTGCCTACTGTGTGCCAGATCTTCTGGTTGTGTTCTGGAAATGCAAAGCCTGTTTGATTTTTGTCTACTTCGGAAACAACAAATGCATAAATAAATGTATGCAAAATAAACAGAAAATGATTTGGAGGTAGGGAGGGGAACGAATCATGAGACAGCCAGATGGTTCAATGGATAGAGTACAGAGTCTGGAATCTGGAAGACTTTAGTTGAAATCCAGCCTCAGGTACTTACTTAGCTATGTGACTTTCACCAAGTCATTTAAGCTGTTTTTGCCTCAGTTTCCTCTTCTGTAAAATGGGGGTGGTAACAACAGCACCAACTTCCCAGGGTTGTTGTAAGGATCCAGTGAGATAATATTCATAAAGCACTTTGTACAGTGCCTGACACATAGTAGGTGTTATGTAAAAGCTAGCTAGAATTTTTATTATTAAGCACTTGGGTTGAACACTCTCATTTAGAGTTTCCCTTAGGGATCCAGTGAGAAGAATATTACTTTCTATCTCTCTTTGGGAAAGGCCAGTTTCCATCCTGCAAACTGCTAAGCAATCAGGATAAAAGTAGCCTGTCCCATTTTAAATGCTGAATGGAACCCTTTGGCCCATTAATCTTTATTGAGGCACGCTGCATTATCCTCAGCATCCTGAAAGAATGTTTGATTAATCCAGGATTCCAAAGAGAATGAAGAAGCTTCTCTTGCAGTATGTAAACAAGGAGTTGCCCCTGGACAGCAGCAGATGGGATGCCAGAAGACTCTTGGGCAGTCTCCAGGGCAGCTCCTCAAGAACCCTGGACTGAAGGCACAAAGCTGATCTGCTGTTGCTGGGTTTTTCCCTGTTGGCCACAAAGGACAACTATGACCAGCTTAGAGAGAGTGTGTGAACTAGCAAGGAGGCAGATCTGGGCTCACTATAAGGAAAAACTTCTCACCAGCTAAAGCCACTCCAGGGATGATATCTTTCAGTGGTGTGCTGGTAAGTGCTTAATAGCTGACTTGCTGAAAACATATAGATTTCATATATGCATACATACACATATGTATATAGACATATAAATGTATACATATATACACACAAGTATGTGTACGGTATATATGTATGTATACACATATGTATAGTATATATTGTATATGTACATATATGTATATATTTTATATATAAGGAAAATATATACATTTATTTTTCTTTTTGTCATACATATTTTATAAAGTTTTCTTTTCAGCACATAAATTTCATTTCTTTTTGGTATATATTATATATATTTTTCTTTATGTGTGTGTATACACACACAAGTTTAATATGCATCATTAACATTTTTTCCATCACTTTTTTAAGTCTAGACAATCAATAAAGCAATAAGCCATGCCTTGATTTGTAATGTTTGCCAGTTTCCAAGGTGTAAACGCTCACAACAAAATTTAACAGCATGAGCTGGCTGCGGCACACTTCTGAATCTCTTCCAACTCTAACACCCATGTAAAGGGGCTGCTGCCATACGTAGTGAGCTCCCCAACTAGATGCTCAAGCTGGAAGTATTCCAAAAGACACAAGAGCAAATGAGATAATGGAAAGGAAAGCACTTTGGAATCTGGGGGGAAACTGTGACCTCATCTGTAGAATGGGGATAATAGCTGTGTGCATGAATTAAGACAATATCTGTAATGTGCTTAGGGCAATCACTAGCACACAGTAGGCCCTGTATAAATGTTAGATGTTGTTCCTGTAATTATTATTAATTAGTAACTGATAGGGATATTTTATCTATCTGAGACAGCTAGGTGGCACAGAGAGCCAGACTGGGGTCAGGAAAACTAATCCCCTGAGTTCAAATCTAACCTCAGACACTTACTAGCTGTGTGAACCTGGGCAACTTAACCCTATTTGACTCAGTTACCACATCTATAAAATGAGTTGGAGAAGGAAATGGCAGCTCTAGTATCTTTGCCAAGAGAACCCCAAATGGGGTGTGAAAGAGTCAGACACAACTGAAATGTCTAAACAACAACCATGTATCCACCTGTTAAAATCCTCTTCTTCCTCCAGAGTCTACCCCAAAGACTACTAGAAGTCTTTCCTGATCACTCGCAACTGCAAGCGATCTTTCTCTCCTAAAATTTCCTTAGGGCACTTCTCTGGACTTTTGTGTTACGTATTTCACCTTCCACCTTGGATTATAGTTATTTGGATATATAGCTGATTCCAAAAATCTAAATGTAGTTTCAAACCTGTATACAATGTTATATCTCTCTACTCAAAAATAGGGACAGGGTCGCATTAGTTTATGTCTTTACACACCATAGGTAGCTAATAAACATTCTCTGAATTTAGTTGTAAGAGATTCCTCCAGTGTGTTTGTGGTTGGACAAGGAAATTGCTGAAGTCCCTTGCAGCTCTCAATCAGACAATTTCTTGAGATATCACTCCCTTACCTATAGGATAAAATAAAACCACCTTACTCTGACATTCAAGGTCTCCAGTGGTCTGATTCTAACCTATCTTTCTGGGCTCATTTCACACATGGTTCCCCCTTGAAATCTCCAACCTCCCTATAGTTTAATCCTCCCAATTTTGGAACAAATGGACACTTCCACATGTACAGTGACTAATAAATATTGTTCCACATAGCAAATAGAATCAAGGGATATCACAAATGGAAGGGATTCCAGGAGCCATCCAATGAAATTCGAGTAATCCCCTCTACAATGTTCCAACAAATACTTATTCACTGTGGAAAACTTATATTAACGGATGCAGAGCAAAGTAAGCGGAGATCCAAGGGGACAACCTACATAATGATCACAATAACATAAAGCAAAGTAATAATAGTAATAGCAGCAAGCATTTATATAACTCTTTAAAGTTTGTAAAGCATTTTTGTAAATATTATCTCATTTGATCATCACAACCATCCCAATCCTGGGAGTAGGTGCTTATTATCCCCATTTAACAGATGAGGAAATTAAGGCAGATATAAATTAAGTGACTTGCCCAGGGTCACACAGCTAGGAAGTAGACTTCCTGACTCCAAGTCTAGTCTACTCACTGGACCAGAGGTAGTGAGAGCTACCTCTCACTATGTGCATATAAAACCTGACACCAGAGTTTCAATGATGAAATATAAATGTCCTGTTGTCAATAAAAAGATCACAGGATCACAGAGTTCATGCCAAAAGGGACCTTAAAGAAACCTAGAACTAGAAATGTTAAGCATTTTATTGATAGCCTAAGGTCACCAGGGGAGCAAGTAGAAGAGTCAGAACTTGAAATCTTCTTTAGACTCCAAATCCAGCTTCATTCCATGAGACTAGGTTATCTCCCAAAGTTTTGGACTACCCATGTAGAATGTTTATTTTCAGGCATGGAATGCAATGACTTTGTTTTGCTTAACCCTCTTTTTTTTTTTAAAGCAAGAGCCCTATAGGAGGAGTGGTATTGGGAAACAACAGCAATGTTAATTTTTTTAAGTATCAATAAAATAGCTTTTCAAAATCATTATTCACCCTCTGCTTGAAGACCTCAAGTGTTTATGGTTTCTCCTATTCATTTCAATTCTTCTATGCAACATCACTAAGGTGAAAATGTATTTAATAAGAATGTATATGTAAAACTTATACATGATTGCATGCCATCTTGAAGAGGGAAGGGGGAGGGAGGAGGGAAGGGGGGAAAGAGGGAAAAAATCTAAGATGTATGGAAGTGATTGTAGAAAACTGAAAACAAATAAAATAATTTTTAAAAATTAAGTCCCTCCTTCACCGTAAAAATTTTTTTAATTTAAAAATTTTTTTTAAAAAAACCTCAAGTGATGGGAAACTCCCTGCTTCCTGATGTAGTCCACAGCTACCATCACTAGGAAGGTTTTGGTATGAGTGGTTTTGTTGGTTAAATATTGACTTTTTTTAAAAAAAGTTTAAATCTTCCTTTCTGCAATTTTTACAAATGCCTACTTTGGCCCTCTGGGACAATGCATCCCATAAGCTATTAATTACTACCCTGGATAGAAATATCACTAGTGACAACAAATTTACTAGCAGTTACTGTCAAGGATGGATAGATGGACAGATGCATAGATAGACAGATAGATGATAGAGAGATAGATAGATAGATAGATAGATAGATAGATAGATAGATAGAGATAGAGACCTATATCTATGTCTATATAGATAGATGTGGTTATATAGATCATCGATCTATAGTACACCGATAACTTAGCCCTGCAAATTACACTAGTCCCATTAGCTAATTACTGTAATCATCTTAAAATGTCAAGTAATTGCTAACTGGGGGAGGAGACAGGAAAAGGAACAGCTCCTAATCTTTCCAGCTCCTAATCTTTGTTCCCTCATCAGATCAGGCTTCTGAGGTCTCAAACAAGAATTCATGCCCCTTTCCTGACATCTGTCTATTGCTCCCCTCACTCAGAACCTGTGAACCTCAAAATAAGATTTCACAGTAGAAAGGAACCTCAAAAACCACTTGAGTTCCAAATATAATTGAACAGGAATCCTAGCCCCCCGCAAAACATCTCCTAGAGTCAGTCATCCAGCTTTTGTTTAAAGACCTCTGAGGAAGGGGAACCCTACTTCCTGGGGCAGCCAATTCCACTTTTTTTGACAGATTGAATTGTTTAGGAAATTTTTCCTGATATTAAGATTAAATCAGCCTCTTTACTCAGCACAGTCCCTGGCACATAGTAGGTGCTCAATAAATGTGTGTTGATTGATTCATTGATTGATTGCAACTTTGATTGCAAAACTGATTGTAAGTCTTTCCTTTCCCAAGCTAAATATCTCAGCTGGTCTCCATGTAGAATGACCTCAAGACCCTTCACCATCTTGATCACCTGTAAATGTCATTGTTAAAATGTTGTGATTAGAATTGAACAAAATATACCAAATGTGGCCTGATTTGGGCAGAAGACAACAGGACCATCACCCGCTGTTTCAGGATACTCTTCTCTTAATGTGGCCCAAGATTACATCACCTTTTTGGCCTCTGTCTTTAACTATTGGTACACATTGAACTTATCCACTAAAACCCTCAGAGCTTTTTCTAGTGAACTCTTATTTATCCATAGTTCTTATATCTTGTTCTGTTCAAGTTAATTAAAAAAAAAAAACACCTCAAGGACAGACCATTACACACACATATACAGACACATGTCTGTAGCTAGGTGGCACAGTGGATAGAGTGCTAGGCCTGGAGTCAGAAAGATCTGAATTTAAATTTGTTCTCCAACACTTACTACTGTGTGACTCTGGACAAGTCATTTAACGTCTATCTGCCACAGTTTCTTCAGTTATAAAATGGGGATAATAAAAGCACCTACTTCCCAGGGTTGTTGTAAAATGCTTCCGTAGCACAGTGCCTGACACATAGTAGGCTCTTAAATGCTTGTTATCTTCCATATATGTGTGTGAATTTACTTGTGTATATATACACATGTATGTGTGCATATATACACAGACATACACATGTATGTATTATGTGTGTGCATGTCTGTATATGTGCATGCATACATATATGTTATTAAAGCTTAAAACTGCACTAAGATTTTTAGGACACCTTGTGTATACACAGGTATACACAAAATAAGAATTGCATGGCTAGATAGGAGTTCATGTAAAAAAATCTGGGGGTTTCTGGAGGTTTCAGTGGATGAGAGAGAGAGAAGGGGGAAGGAGAGAGGTAAGGAAAATGAGAGAGAAATATGCACATATACACACAAAGGCAAACAGATAGATATAGATATACACACATACAAAGACAGACACACACACATACACACAAAGATGAAGAGATAGACAAATAGGCACAGGGTATCTCAAAAGTCATATGTGTGTATATATTTATACATGTATGTTTACACACATACACACACATATATTTTCATAAAAAGTCATTTTACAGTAGCAGGTTGGTTGTTGTAGTGATAGATCACTGGATTTGGTGTCAAGAAATCAGGTTCAAATCCTGCCTCCCATACCAGCTATGTGACCTTGGGCAAGTCACCTAACCTCAGCTTTCTCATGATTAATAAAAGGGCATTGGACTCAATCATTTCCAAGGTTTTTTCCAGCTCTAAATCCATAGTATTAGACCTGACCCATCATCTTCGTCTGTTGCAATCTTTTTGGATCCTGACTTTGGCTTCCAATATATTAGCTATCCTTACAGTTTGAATAAAAGAATAGATTGCATACTCATGAGTCTGACATCGTCTCTAATAAACATATTTTTAAAAGAACAGGGTCAAGGGCAAAGCTCTGGGACATTCCACTTAAACTCTCCTTTTATGTTCCTTCTGAGCCCAGAATGAGGACCCGTTAAGTCCCCTTTTTGTACTGAGCCAGTCAAACAGTTAGGAATTCACCTAAGTATATTATTGTCTATTCCAGATCCATCCATCCCCTGTGGAGGAAAGGCTTGAGAGCCTTTGTCAAATACTTTGTTATAATCTAATTAAACTGTGCTACAGTATTCCCTTAATCTACTAGTCTCATTCTGGCGCCTCCCCCACAGCAAGAATTTATTACATGTTCGCTGAATTTTCTGGAACTTCAGTTTCTTCATCAAAAAATCAAAGATTTCAGAATAAATTACTAAAGTCCTTTCCAGCTTTAGTACGAGTCTTACAAAGCCTGGCAATGTTGTTCAATGGAGACAATGTTTAAGAGAAAATGTACTTGAGAAGGTAAATTAAGTTTTCCTTCTGACTATGCCTGGAAGAGAATTGGCAACTCAGCTGTGGTGGTAGAAAGAGCACTGCATTTTGAATTCGAAAACATTGGCTGGAATCTCAGCTCTGCTACATCCTAGATGTGAGACTTCTATCAAATCATTTCCCTCTTTCAGCCTCAGTTCCCCCATTTGTAGGATGTGTATAGTAATCCTATAAAATGTAATTGGGAGGAGAGTGATTTGTAAACCTTAAAAGTACTATCTAAATATGAGTTATTATACAAAGATGACATTTCAACAGGGAATTTCTGATTTGGGAAACAACTGCAGGTTTTGGAAGCTCATAAAGGAAAGGAATGGAGAAAGTGGACACATGGGATTCTGTGTGAAATGCTTTATGCATCACTTTACCCCATCGGGCCTCAGTTTCCTCCTCTGTAAAACAAGAGTATTGCATTAACTGAGCTCTAAAATCTCTTGCAGCTTTGTCCTTGCTGTTCCTTGCAGAAGGCTCTCCATCTCTAGACTCTGGAACTTTACCCTGGCTGTCTCCCATGCTTAGCATTCTCTCCCTTCTCAATTTCTGCCTCCTGGCTACCCTGGCTTCCTTCAAGTCCCAGCTAAAATCCCACCTTCTACCAAAAAAAAAAAAAAGACTTTCCTAATCCCCTTAACGTTAGTGCCTTCCCTCTATAATCACCCCCCCCCCATTTATCCTGTATATCTTCTTTGCACATCGAATGTCTCCCCCAATTTGACAACTCCTTCGAATGTGTAGGTTGTTTCCTCCATTATCTCTTTGAGAACAGGAACTCTTTTTTTGCCTTTCTTGTTACCTCTCCCCGCCCCCCACCCCTTCTACCCCTGCTTAACACAGTCCTAGCGTGGCAGGCGATTAATAAATGTTTGCCGATTGACTAACTGTTCTGTCCTATGCTTACCTTCTGTGTTCTTAGTTCCCTTCCAGCTCAAAAATTCCCTATTCTTTGCTCTAAAATGTCGTGTTCTAAAACCCCTCATTCTATATCTGGGATTCCCGGCCCCTCTGCCTGGCAGATCCAAAGCCCCTCCCAAAGAAAGGAGAGAGATCTGGGCTTTGGGAAGGAGAGGTTTTTAGAGCGCAGCTTGCGCGTCTCCTGGCAGCGCCTCACATCCGATGTTCCCCATCAAGAGCTAAAGTACACAAAGGCTGGTGATAAGGGAGAATCTTTGTTTTTCCATCCTTCAGCCCCGCGCCTAGGGAGCCTGGGCTCCGTTCTCGCCCTTCTAGCGGCCTCTAGTTGGGGCTCCCCAGGCAGGCTCCTAAGGCTTTGCCCAGAAGAGGTAGGACCACACCAGAGGTTTCGTGCCCACCACTCCTAGTTCTGCCGCACCTCCTCTTCCCTGTCAAAGCGGCTTGCTGACATTCTTGGAAACTCAGGGGGGATGGATTGATTAAAACGATTGCCTTAGTTGACTGTTGATAGCTGTGGCAATTGCACAGATAAGGAGGATCATGGAAAGTTTAATATCATTTTTTTCTTCTCCCCTCCCCTCCCCTCCTCTGCTGGAAATTACAAAGGCACTGAGAACTTTCTCCTAATGGAAATATTTTCAGAGAATCTTAGGAATCAGAGAATTATAAGGTTTTAAAAAGTAAGAGCTGACAGGGACTCTAGAACACAATGTTAAAGTTGAAAGAAAAGGTTCTCAGAACATAGAATATTAAATTTCACAGATTTTTTTTCACAGATTAACAGATTTTTTTTTTTTAGTATACAGAATGCCAGCTGAAAAAGACTCACAGGATACAAAATGATCAGATCCGTATTATCTCATTTTATGGATGAGGAAACTGAGGATCTCAGACGTTAAGTGACTTACCCAAGATCTCACTGGTAATAAGTCATCCCTCTCTGTTCCCTCCCAGACATTTATCTGGTTCTTCCCTGTACCCTGTTATTTGTGTATATCTTTCCCTCTACAGGTTCCTCCAGGAGAAGCACTATCTCTCTATATGCCTAAGGGCCCAGCGCCAGGTCCTTGAATTCAATAGTTGTTTAATCAAAGTTTCTCAAATTGAACTAATGTAATTAATTCATTGTCATTTTGTGTGTGTGTGTGTGTGTTCTGCTCTCTACTAGGGTAGCAAATAAACACCTTAAGAAGATCTATTTTTGCATCTCCAAGGGTCAAGCATAGAGTGCTGGAACATGAGTTGCATAATAAATGCTTCTTCAATTGAAATGAAGCAAATTATCTCATTGTCTTTCACTTAATACTTCCAAATGGTCTCAGGATGCCATGATCTTAGGTTCCTCCTCCCCCTACCACATGGACCCCAGTGAAAACTGCCCACCATCTTAGTGCCTTGAGGGGAAGGAGGGAGAGGGTATCAAAGAAATGCAAAAGGACCTCAAAACATAGAATATAAGAACATGGAACATTATATTGGAAAGAACCATCTATTTCAGCTGCTCTCAAATGAGAAAACTAAGTCCCTGGTGGCATGACTTTATCATTGACATGTAGCAGTCAGTGGCAAAACCAGGACTAGAATCCAGGTCTTGAGACTTACTGTCAAAAGACAACTTTCATTATACCACCCTTGTCCTCTGAAATAAGAGGGTAATGGGCATCTGTCTAGAAGAGCCTTAGACCAAAATCCATTCTGCTCAGAACAGGTGTGCTGCAAACTAGCACCTTCCAGCCATTACATACTGTTCTCTACATCTGTCTATCTCCATGGCAACCTACTCTCCAGGTATCCTGACCAAACTAGGAGACAGAAAAGGAGGCTGAAATTGGAGAGACAGAGACACAGAGAAAGAGGAGAGAGACAGAGAGAAGACAAATGGTGGGTGACAGCGCTTTTTTTCTCCTTTCTCTGTCTCTGAAGCCATGAGACTTCATAGAATTTGTTTGTTCAGCCCAAGATCTCTGGTAGAAATGCATCGCACATAGTCATGTGCTTAGAAGCTTAACTTGATGAGACGTGAAGTATTATGGAAAGAAACCAGAGTCTAGGCTCAGAAGACTAGGTCAGAGTGCCAGATCTGCCTCAAAAATCCTGAGAGAGATCTGTTATTGATAGACTGCTCTATTGCTCATGTTTGCCTACTGAAAGGCACTGTAGTGCAGTAGAAAAAATGCTGGATTTTGGACAGTTATTCCACTTCTGATTTAGTTCCAATACCCACTACTCCTGTGTGGAAATGGCTTAAACTCTGAACCTCAGTTTCTTCATTTATAACATACTTACATTGCCTCCTATACTACAGATCAGAACCCACACTTGTCTGATCATCTGTGCAATTCTTTTCCATGTCATCCCACACATCTTCAATAAGATTTATAAGTCTATAAGTCTACCTAACTGTTAGAGGCCTTTCTCAACCTCCTTTAACATTTCATGGGGACCACTGAAATATTCAGGCTTACCATCTGTTGTTCTTGGCTCTTGCTACACCACCAGTCCATCACCTTTTCCCATCATATATTTCTTGGATAACATCTTTCTCATCCTCAAGTTAAGACTGGTAATGTGCTGCAGCCAATTTATTCCTACCAAGTCTGTCTCCCTATCTGTGTCTGTCTCTGTCTCTGTCTGTCTTTCTCTCTGTCTCTTTGTCTCTGCCTCTATCTCTATGTCTCTTTTCTCTGTCTCTCCCTTCTTCCCTTTCTCTGTCTCTTCCCCTTTGTTTCTGTCTGTCTTTCTGTCTCTGTCTCTCTGTCTCTGCATGTCTCTGTATCTCTTTGTCTCTGTCTCTGTCTTTCTCTCTCTCTCTCTTTCTCCCTCTCTTCTCTCCCTTTGTAATTCATAGACATAATTCAAAACCATGGAGCATCACCAGAAGATGATGGTGTGATCTTATATGGTGCTAAAATCTGAATTCCTGGGGCTTCGCACACCTTCCATGAAGTCTTCCACAGCCAATAGAGCCCACAATGACCTCTTTTTCTCTACCTCAAGTCCTTTCTACTGCATACCTAAGTGAAAATCTTCTATTGCCTCAGTTCCCAAACTGTGTGCCACAGCAATCTCACAAGGGGAGCCACCAGTTATTTTAAATTTCCAACCTAACTACTTAAGAAACAGTACTGTTTGTTATTTCTTTTGACCTACAGGCACTGTGACAAAAATTACTGAGATATTCATAGTGCTGTAAAGCAAGAAACTTTGGGAACCTCTGCAATAGTGATGATTTTGTGTGACAAAGTCAGAAGGACTAGGTTAAAGGTGGCATTCTATCCCTAGATGTGATTTCGGGCAAGCCACTCCCTTGGGGCTTCAGTTTACTCATCTGCAACACAGAAATAATTATACTCACAGTACCTGCTTCACAAGATGTATTGAGAGGACCAAATGACAGCCATTTTTATAAAAGCACATTAAAGTTTACAAGGCATTTTATGCATATTATTTTAGCACTTTATCTCTCATAGTTTCCAGAAATGGGCCCTGTCTGTGTAGCTTCAATATTTGTTTATTCACTTGACTTGATAAAGAAAACTTGGGTCATGGCCTGTCCTCAAAGAACTTACAGTTTAGGAAAGATAAGACATGTCTGTAAATAGCTGGAACCCAAAGCAGACTGTGGACAAGCAAAAGAAAAAAAGCATAAGCAAAGTGTTCAGGGCTATTCAAAGAAAGAAGAGAGCACTTCCAGATGGGAGGATGGGGGGAACAAGGAGGACTTCACGGAGAAGGTGGCATCTAAACTGGGCCCTGAAAAATAAAGAAAAATGGATAGGTCTTCACCAAGAAAAATATTTCAAGGAGGGAAAGGAGAAACATTTAATTAGAGGACATTTCCTATGCAGATAATTGGATGTGAAATAATTCCAAAGCAGGAAAGCAAGGGTGCCATCTGCAGAAATAATCTTGAAGAAGAAAGTGTGCTAGGTTTAGAATCAGATGCTCTGAATTCAAATCCTGGTTTTGTCACTCTCTTTCTGCATGCCTGGGACAGGTCTCTTAGCCTCTCCAGTCTTCAGTTTCCTTATTTATAAAATGAATGGGCTGGCCTGGATAACCTCTAAGGTCCTTTTTAGTTTTAAATCTGTGATCTTGCAAAACCTGGAGGCTTGAAAGATAGGCTGAGTATAGCCAGACGGCAGAGCTGAGGTCCTTTAAAGTTGTGCTAGTAATGATGGGTACCGCTGGGCTTGGATTCAGGAAGAACTAAATTCAAATCCTGCCTCAGATACTAGCAGTGTGGACATGGGGCCAAGTTATTTAACCTCTCTGTGCCTCAGTTTCCTCATTTATCCAATGACCTCAAGGACTTTCCATCTCTAAACCTATGGTCCTTGAAGAGTAGATAGACAAATAGTAAGTTACATACTACTATACACTGTAGTACAAAAAGTGAGTAGATGCCAGATAGTAAGATTGGACCTAGGTGGTGGGGTTAGAAATATCAATCAATAAATATTTATTAAGCACCTACTATGTGCCAGGCACTGTACTAAGCACTGGGGATATAAAAAGAGAGAAGACAGTCCCTGCCCTCCAGGAGCTTAAAATCTAATGGGGAAGACAGGAGGTAAACAGGATGTATACAAGGCAAGCTATAAACAGGATAAATCTGAAATAATTCTAAAAATAGAAAGCACTAAAATTAAGAGGGATTAGAGGAGGCTTTGCATAGAAGGTGGAATTTTAACTGGAATTTAAAGGAAGCCAAGGAGGTCAGTAGTCAGAGCAGAGGAGGGAGAACAATCCATGTATGATGAAAATGAATAAATGTGATCCTCCAGGCAACGGGGAGCTAAGCAGGTGTTTGAGGAAGGGTAGGGGATGAGCAAACCAGCCTTTGGGCAAGTCTTTTCCCTCCTTGCTTTCCCTTTTAATTTATATATGTAGCCAGAACAGAAAATCTATTCACTTGCTAGCAGGCTATGCCCTAGGAGAAGATATATGAGCTCTCCAACTGTCCAGCCTTCTGTTTTCTGGCCCCTGTTCCCTCTCCCCTGGCTGGAAGCCAAGTGGCCTCAGTCCTCCTGCCAACATCCCTTCCCTCTCCTGCAGCGCTGGCAGATTTTCCCTCCAGTGCTCAGTTCCCTGCCTAGGCTATCTCTCTTGACGACTACAGAAAATCCAGACCGGCCTGGGCCTTTGAGGCCCTACCCCACATGCACAACAGCGACTTCCATTTATAGAACATGTTGTGGTTAAAGAGTGACTTCATGTGAAATCAGGAAACTGAGGATCAGGAAGGACAGTTAACTTGCCCAAGGTCACTCAGCTAGGAAATTCAGGAGACAGGTCTCAAACCAAGATCTTTTAATTCCAATTCAAGTGTTCTTTCTATTATATCACAGAAGTTCTCTGCATGCTTCTAGGCAGACCTGTAAGTAACTAAGGAAGGGGGTACTGGAGAAGGGTGCATTTTGTCCCAGGGTGAAAAAATTGAGATGGCTCTAATAACACCTGTACCCCTTCAGTAGGTAGAAAAAAAAAATGGAATTCAGCACCTCATTAGCGAAAATAATTAGTTACAAAGGAAGCCACCATGCTGCATCCCAGGTGAGCTACCAACCCTGCTCCCTCCCCCTGGAGCTGCCTAGAGATGCCCTGGAGTCTGTCCTCTCCCCACCTCCTCAAAAGGGAAGAGTCTTGAGGTCTTATTCCTCACCAGATCATGTGTTCTATTATCCAATGTCCAAAATCTCTCTCCTATACCCAAATAAATTTATCTCAAAAAGTTGACTTGATGGTACCTTTCATGATACTTGCACCAGGAACTCTAGTCTGAGTTCATGACTTAGCCATGAACTCACCATGTGACATTAATTGATTTCACAACTCTGAACCTTGATTTCCCCACTGCTAGATGTAAATATGGTCCACACCACTTAGTTTTCATAATGTTTGTTTGAGGAAAGTACTTGTTAACCTTAAATATGAGCTACTATTACTAATTCATTATGTACTAACAATTCATATAAACAAAACAAATCAATTCAATAAATCTTCATTGCTAGGCTCAAGGCCCAGGTTCTAATCTGTAGAAAATAGACATGAAGAAATACAATCCCTGTCATCCAACAATTATATAAATAACTAAGACAAGGCAACAGGTGACATGTCAGAAAAGTGACACCAGAGAGGAGAGCAGGGAGAGATAGTCCATGGAGGAGTTAATCTTGTTCTACCAGCATGACCAGGGACAAGTCACTTAATTTCTCTGAGTCTTGGTTGTAAAATGTGTAAAACAAGGGGCTTTGACTAGATCTCTTAAATCTCTTCCTTCTCAAAAGCTATGATTCTATACTGAGGAAGACAGGAAGAAGAGGCATAAGTTCAAAAAACTTAACTTGTGCTTCTCATTCAAGACCCAGCTAAGGTCTGACAAAGATTACAAGTTCCCAAGGAGTTAGGATCTCTCCATTGGTTCCCAGCCTAGTGTAATGAGAACAGAATTATAGAATCTAGCACCCATTTAGGTCTGAACAAGATTGTCACAGTGAAGGTGTCAAACTGAGGCTACCAAGGGCTGTCAAAGCAGATTAAAATGCAATTGGGAAGCACTAAACAACATAAAGAAAAATAAAATGCAAAATAGATGATGTTAATTTGTGGTTTTCTAAGTCAATTTGTGGGCCAATGGGATTCATTTCTATTTGAGTTTGACAGCACAGTTCCACAACATACCCAAGTGATCATCATCATTTACTGGAGGACCCTAGTGAGAGGGAAGCCAATGCCTCCTAAGGTAGCCTTTTCCTCTGCTGTTATTCAATCATTTCTCAGCTGAGTCCAATTTCTCATGACCCCATTTGGGGTTTTCATAGCAAAGATACTGAAGCTGTTTGCCATTTCCTTCTCCTGCTCATTTTACAGATGAGGGAACTGAGGCACACAGAGTTAAGGGATTTGCCCAGAGTCACACAGCTGGAAGATGAGTCTTCCTGATCCCAGACCTGGCACTCTATCCACTAGGACACCTAGCTGCCTCTGTTCCTTTTTTGGACAGCTCCAATTGTGAGAAAGCTTTTCGTTATTCAAACCTAAATCTTCCTCTTTCAACTTCCATTCATTGCTCATGGTTCTGATGCTTGGTCTAGCTACACAAGTCCAAGCCTTCTTCTATTTGACAGTCCTAAAAATATCTGAAAATAGCTATCATTCCCACCCATCCCTAGTCAAGTCTTAGGTTTTCCAAGCCAAGTATCTCAATTCCTTCCTGTGTCACAACCTCAAGGCCCTAATTCAATGTAGTGGCCCTCCTTTAGCTACTCTCCAACTAATCAAAGTCTTCCTAAAAGGTGATGCCCAGAAATGAATGCAGCATGCCAGGTATGTTATGACCAGAGGAGAGCAAAGTAGGACTACCTCTCCCTCTAGTCCTGGACTATCTTTCTCTTAATACAGTCGAAGAAACCATTGTCTTTTGGGGACAGAGGTTACCACATGATACTGCTGATTTCAGTTTAGAGTCTGTTAAATCTCCCTCATCATTTTCAGATGGATTCCTGCCTAGCTAAACCTCCTTTGTCTTATACATGTGAAACCCCAAATGTAAGTCTTTATTTTTTATCCCTATTCAATTTCTTATTAGATTTGACTCCATAAATGCTGAAATAAATAAAGCTGAATGATATAGTTTTGGATTCAGTTCTGTCATCTAAAGTATTAGCTAGTTTGACTATCTCTCCTAGCTCTATGTCACCTAAAAGTATGATGATTATGACATCTGTGTTGTTACCAGAGTCATGGAGAAAAATCTTAAACAACACACAGTCAATGCCATATTCTTGGAGGTATTCCATTCGAGACCTCCTTCCAAGTGGACAGCAAGCCATTAATAAATGACTATTCTTGGGTACAGTCATTCAATCAGTTCTAAATCTACTCAAACTCATGGCCATCTAAACCATCAAACTCAAATGGAATACTCAAATAGAATATATCCCCATATCTCCACAGCAAAACACAAATTAATATTACATGTATTGCATTAATTTGTTTTGTTAAATAATTCCCAATTACATTTTAATCTGGTTTAGCCAGGTGGGGAGTTTTTCAAAGTTTGACACCTCTGATCTAAACCACAGCACACCAACTTGTCCATAATAATAACATGAGGGATTTGTCCAGTTCTCTGCCACAGTCCATATAAACTATATTTTTAGAGTTCGCCAGGACTAGCTCTTAGGAAGAGTCTTGGTTCTAGAGTAAGAAAACTAGGTTTAAATCCAGCCATTGACATTTACTATTTATGTGACCTTCAGCAGATCATTTAACTGCCCTGTGCCTCAGTTTATACACCTGTAAATGGTGAGGGTTATACTAGATGGCCTCTGAAGTGCCTACAGCTCTAGACCAATGATCCAATAATTTTATTTATTCAGTACTTCTAAGTATCCATGGCACTCTAAGATAACTTAAGATTTTACTACATGTAAAAACTATAGCTACTGCTCAACAATAAACTCTTTCTATCACTCATTTAGCAATCTTGTAATCACTTTATGAATCTCTTAGACTTGGAAGGGAACTTACAAGATCATCAAATCCAACTCCTTCATTTTAAAGATAAGGAAACTGAGGCCCAGAGATTGTAATTGACTTTCCCAGGGTAACACTGAGAGTAAATAAGTAGCAGAACTGAAATCCAAACACAGCTCATTTCCAATCCATATTTCTTTCCACTAAAAATTATATTCCTCTGCATAATAAAGTAATTATACTAGATGGTTCCAAAAAGATGGTTTCCATCTGTAACATTTTCCTAGTCTGCAAAATGAGAGATTGAGAATTGATGACTCTCATGGTCCCTTCAAGGTGTCAAGGCATAGTGGAGAAAGTGTTGAATCTGGAATCAGGAAGACCTGAGTCGGAATTCAACTCAATCGCTTACTGATTATGGATCCCTGGGAAAGTCATTTAACATGGACCTCTTAGCCTGGACAAGAGAAAAATCAAACAAGACACAATAGCTGTCTTCAGATATTTGAAAGGTTGTCATGTAGGAAAGAGATTAGATGCCAGAGAGTAAAACTAGAAACAAAGGGTGAAAGTTACAAATATCAATTTAGACTGGAAGGGGAAACTTCTTAACAAATGGAGCTGTCCAAAAAGTGGAATGGAATCGGGAGCTGATGGGTTCCATCTCATTTTGGGTTTTCAAGAAGAAACTGGGTTTGTTATAATGGGGATTCTTTTTGTGAATAGGTTGGACTAGTAGGGGAGGGAACCTGTGTCCTCAAGGCCACTATGTCTTCAAGTGAGGCCCTTTGGCTGAATCCACAGGATCCCCACCCCTGAACTAGATGGTCACTAAGGTCCCTGGCAACACTCAAATTCTGTGATTCTGAGACCTTATTTTCTTTCTCTGTAAAACAAGTTGGTTGAATTTGATGATATCCAGGTCCCTTCCTAGGATCAAATGAACTTTCTAGTCTGTTTCTTAAAAACAGTCAGGAACAAGAGGGTGGGGTCATCTGGGAGAATAAAAGAAGGAAAAAATACCCTTTGAAAATCCATAAATAGCCTGCCTGTACCTGGCTGTGCCTGTTCTTCCAATTCTCCATCTGGTGCCTGATCCAAATATGATTCTTCCTCTCTTCCTCCCAAATGCAGGTCTTTGCTACAAGGACATTCCAAATGAGAGGGAAAAATAAAACTATGGGGGCAACAGAGTGGACAGAAGGAGTCAGAAGACTGGGATTTAAATGTTGGGTCTTTCTCTCACAATGCAATGACTTATTTCATTTATTTGAGTCTCAGTTTCCTCAAATACAAAATGAGGAATTTGGACTAAATATCGTTTATGCTCACAGAATCTAAAATTGAAAAAGATTTAAGCTAGAGCCAAGGAAAGTGCTTTGGTTGTTTTTCTGAATGATTCAATGAAGGCCATGACACCATCTCCTCCGAGTTAGGTCAGCCAAGTTCACTGATACCAAGTCACAGAAGAGAGCACTGGAAGGAAAGCAGAGACCTATCTATTGGGAAATGGCTAAACAAAAATTGATATATCAATGAAATGGAATATTTTTTGCACAGCAAGAAATGGTGAAATTTTTAAAATTTGGAGAAGTTTGAGAAGACTTACATGAACTGATATGAACAAGGTGTGTAGAATGAGAAAAACAAGTTACATGACAACCATGCCAGTGTGAAGGAAAACATCATTAAATTGATTCGTGTGAAAGTATTTCAGTATCCAATCATGACTTTAGAGCACAGATGATGAAATATGCCTCCAACCTCTCAGCAGAAGTTCTAAGCAGCATTATATAACTAAAAATAAAAGAAATGTGGAAATACTTTCTGGATCTGACATTCTGCTCATTTAAGAAACTTGCAGCTCTATGGTTAAACTGTGCATAAATAGGGATGATTACCTTGATCTCAGATTTGGATTGGCAAGGCAAAGAAGCTATCTGGAACTAAGGAGGCAAAGCATTTTGTAGATGCAGAATGAGGCATGGGGAGGTAGTATGGCGCAGAGGAAAGAGTGGCGACTCTGGAGTCAGAGATCCTAGGCTCAAGCCTCATCTCTGATGACTTCTACCTATGTGACTTTAAATAAGTCACTTGACATCTCTGGACATCAGTTTCCTCATCTGTAAAATGAGAAGGTTGAATTAGATATGCTCTGGGGTCCTTTCCAGCCCTATATTTATAACCCAATGTATTGATTTGTTTTGCTAAACTGCTTAGTTTGACTTATTTGTTACGAGAGAGGGTTTCTTGGAGGAGGAAGAGGAGTGTGTCATTGGAAAATAGCATGTATTTTTTTAAGAGAGCCAATAAAACACCTAAAATTTAAAAAGAGAGTACCATAAAGATATGAGACATCCCAGATATTTATAATATTCAAAATTAAAACTAATTTTAAAAATATTTATTTATTTAAAAATAATGAATCCATTATATGCTATCAACATTTTAAAAAAATAACTGTTTTCCTCCAAAAAAAAAACGTTGAGAAGAGTAACGCTGTTTTGTACACTCTTGAAAATCTTCAATGGCTTCTTGGATGACATGGATTCTCATATGTGTTTCTTCATTCAGTCTGTTGTGATATGTTGCTTTGATTCGAAATATATAAAGAAAATAAGGCCTCACATAGGTTTGTGGTTAGAAAAAGGAGAAGTATCTTAATAGTGAAATAACATCTTAGCATAATTGTGGAAATAAAATTGGCCTTCGAAACCCCCTGAAAGGGTCTAAAGGATGCCCACAGATCCTCAGAAAACACTTTGAGAACTGATGCTCTAAGGTCCCTTCCAGTTACATCTTCTAAGATCCCCTTTTACTGACATCCTTTGATCCTAATAAGATATTCCAAGATGTTTCTTCTGCAGAGGTTTTTGAGAAAACTGTATGTTTACTTGATAACATAATAGTTTCAAGGGAAATCTACTTGAGATCAGCAGCCTCCAGTGAACCCACAAACATCTAACTTTTTTTTTAACTAAACATGTCTAGAATAAGAATTTGATAATACCTTCCCCTTTAACTTGTCCACAGCACATTCACATCTGACCCCTTATTTTCTTATCACAACCTTCTTTTTCTCTAAGTAGGCAGGTCGAGTACTGTTACTATTCCCATTTTACTAGTAAGGAAAGTTAGGGCCAGATTCACTTTGCCTGGTGCAAAGTCAAATGAGAACGCTGAACTCTGGGGTCGAGTTCCCTCTTTGACATTTTCAGTAACAAGAATCTTAGCCAGAAAGACTTCTTTTCAAGTTGTAGCAAGGAGAATATGTAATCCCATGTGGGCTACAGTTCCTTAAGTGTTGCTATTATTATAAGTAATAATTAATGCCCCACTATGGTATGGCAGTGACCCTGAGCATGCCCTGGTCATCTCAAGAGCCATCTTACAGGTAGCCTTATACCAAGGACCACACTCTAGAGCAGAGGCTGAGAACTACTAGCCTCAAGTGACCTGTAACAAGTAATGAGTGATGCCTGAGGCAGATTAAGATGTAATAGGAAAATGTTTAGCAAAATTTAGTTTAAAAACATAATACAACATGGACAATGTTATTTTATGGTTTTCTAAGTCAATATGTAACTGAAGAGATGTATTTCTATTTGAGTTAGATACCACTTCAAGTGTGGAAGACTTAACTCTTTCCAAAACTCCTGCCCCTCCCTTGCACTGCTCTCCTTAATGGGGGCGTTCCTCATGAGGCCCACTATATGCAGGTGGTACCAGCTATCTTCTCACTTGGATCCACCCTCCATTTTAAGCCATCCTCAGATTGATGCCATCATAGCTACTGAAAAGGGTGTGTATGTGTGTCTACTCTGCCATAGATTTATTCACTGTCCCTATAACTTTCCAAACCAAAGTACCCTTCCCTGGCTACCATTCTACTACATGACATAAACATATAGTGCTCCATGATTTCATTCATTTGTTAACTCTTTCATTCATTCAGTTGCTTTGAGAAGTATTTACTAAGCACCTGCTCTCTGCAAATACCATTGCTAAGCTCTAGCAGGGTTAGCAAGAAAAACAAAATGTAACTGCCTCTTATTTCCCTAGCTTGCCTCCAGACTCAGTTCAAATCATACCTGCAAATTAAGACCTTTCCTTGCTGTCATCCAAACTGTTCATGCCACCCTCCTGGGATTATTATCTTCCATCTTCTAAATATCTCATAAATACCTAGATAATTAATGTGTCAACTACTCTACTAGAGTTTAAGCACCTTGAGGGAAGCAACTGGTTTTATCCTTTCTTTGTATCCCTTGGACTAAGAACAGCGAGTACTTCATAAAAGCTTGTTAACTGACTGTTGCCTTCAAGGAGTTTACAATTTAACAGAGCTAATAATGTATTTATGCAAATAACTTTATTACAAAGTAGAATATAAAAAATTTTTTGAGAAAAAACAGAGAAGATGAGATCATTGGATGGGTAGATGGGAAGGAATATCTGAGCTAGGTGGAGAAGCATGGGTGTTATTTAAATAAGGAGAAATGGAGGGGTGGGGGCTGGCATTCCAAGCACAGAGAAAAGGGAGAAACAAGTTGAGGAGCAGAAAAACAAATGTTCTGGAGAATAACTTATTGAATTATGTGTTATTGCAGTGACAAAAAGAACCCAAAGATGAAGAATGGAAAAATATGATGAAGACATTTTGGATTGTTGCATCTGACACTTCATGAACCTATTTGGCATTTTCTTAGCAAGGATGCCAGAGTGGTTTGCTATTTCCTTGTCCAGCTCATTTTATAGAAGGGGAAATTGAGGCAAAGAGGACCAAGTGACTTGCCCCACTTTACAGAGGGCTACAAAGGCTAGGTTAAGGAGTTTGAATTTGATCTTTGGATTTTTTTTTACTATTTTATTTTTAATGCATAAACTTTGGGCCAACAAATAGATTATAAGCTCCTTAAAGGTAGGAAATGTGTTATTCATTTTTATACCCCCCTCCACCAATGCTTAAAAACATCCTATGGGACTAAATAAATATTTGACTGAATGAATAAATGAGCAAGGGGAGGAAAGAAAGAAGGAAGAATGAAAGGAAGGAAGGAGGGGATGGATGGACAGATGGATAGATTGTTGCATAAAAGGATGGATAGAAGAAATTACACAAATTTGAAGTAATAGGTGTATGTGTGTGTGCGTGTGGGTGTTTATATGTGTGTTGATTTGTGTTGGCCATCTAGAACCATTACACTCTCAAGGACATTCGATTCAAATTTTTCTTTTCCTATCTCTTATGATTTCTCTTTCCATTTTTCTTCCTTTATGTTTACTCCAAGAAGAGACCTTTCTAGCATAACACCAATTTCCATGGCATAGTTTTTTGCATTTGTCCATGAAATTAAAGTATATACACCTTCCAAAACATCGTCACTCTTTCTTGACAGTTTGTAATGTTCTTGTTGGTTCTTAACTATTTCTTTGTATCCTCAGCACCTATCACTTGGCTTCCAACAAAATATAATAGATTTGTTTTATATGAGGCCATTCTCAGGTCTTGTAATAGTAAGAAGTAACTACATAATAACTGGAAACAACAGAGATCTTCTGGTGTTTTATTTAATAAACTAAGAAAAACATTTCCCATAAGTGTTTGCTCATTTCCAGAGAGAGAAAAGAGGGAAGAGAGAGAGAGAGAGAGAGAATCTCATATCTCACACACACATCCAATCTCCTAGGTTAAAATAAAGATAAGGTTGCTAAATATACCGTTCATTAACAGAATGGCAAGCAATAAAACAAAGATATAAATAAGTATTTATAATACATCACTTCTGAGAAAGATTGCAGCTGAAGTTATCATCATAACAAATGGTGATCTTTTAATTCTGGAAACACAGTTCTACAACAGTTCTTTCTGGATATCAATTACCTTTTGTCTTAAGAGTTTTCTTTATATTCTTCGCCAAGATAAAGGAAAAACCCACTTCTCTCAGCACCTAAGTTCACTTAGTCCTTTTCTCCAGTTATCTCTTCAGGTATCAGAGCTAACAGGACAATAAAAATGGGAGTTTTTCAAGAGTCTATTGTCTCTTAATAATAGTGTTACGGTATAGAATCTTCTAGATCACTTAAGGGTAGTAGACCCTAAATCCCCATGACAAGAGTAATAGTTCAAATGCAAATGGTATTGTGGGGCAAAAAGGCACATCAGTGAATTCTTTGTAGAGCTGTGAACTGGTCTACTCTTTCTAAAAAGTGACTTGGAATTATACTGCAAGACTTGCCAAAATGTCTGTGCTCTTTAAGTCGGTGATATCACTATTAGACCTACATTCTCCGCCCGCCCCCCAAAAAAAGAAAAATTCCCACATGTATGAAAAATATTCATCAGTTTTTGTGCCAACAAACTCAAAACTAAGGGGGTACCAATATATTGGGAGACAGCTGAACAAATTATGATACATGAATGTAAAGGAAGACTCTTGTACCATAAGAAGTAAAGAAAGATAATTTCTGGGAGAGCTGAAAATACTTCTGTAAAGTCATACAGATTAAAGTGAACAGAACCAGGGCAACAATTTACATGATAATTTTAATATTATAAGAACATACAATTGTGGAAAATTCTGAAAAAATAATTCTAACCAAGAAATGCTTAACTACAATTCCAGAGGAATGATAAAGAATGCTACCAACCTCACAACAGAAAGATGATTAACATGTGTAATAAAAAAATGAATTTTTGGACATGGCTAAAATGGGAATTTCTTTTGCCTGACAAAGTTCATATGATATGTGTTCCATATTTCTTTTTTTCTTTTCCTCTCTTCACTTTTCCTTAGGAGGTGGGAAAGAAAGGAGGAAAAAGGAAATTAATTGTTGATAAGTGAAAAAGAAAAAACAACCCTGCAAGAAGAGATAATAAGAGATATCTCATTTGAAATAACTCTAAACAGTATAAAATACATAATAGCATACCTACCAAGACAAACACAGGAACATATAATTTTGTATGAACAAAATTATAAAAAAACATATAAAGAAAGTTGATTTAAATAATCAGAAAAATATTCATTGTTCATGGGCAGGCAGGGCCAGTATAATAAAAATGATGGTTTTTCCTAAACTAATCTATATATGCAATGCTCTCTCAATTAAATTACCAAAAAGTATTTTGCTGAGTTAGAAAATATAGTAACAAAAATCATTAGGAAGAACAAAAGGTTAAGAATGTGAAAGGAACTTTCAAAAAATGTAAAGAAAGGAGGGTTAGCAGTACCAGATTGTAAACAGTATTATAAGGCAGTAATTATCAAAACTATAAAAATAAAAAGGTTGATCAGTGGAACAGAGTGGACATACAATCTACAGCAGCAAATGACTATAATAACCTTGTGCTTGCAAGTGTAAAGATTTAAGTTTTGGAAATAAAAATTCATTATTTGGTTAAAAAAAATTGTTGGGGAAGCTGGAAAGCAATCTGGCAAAAACTGGGCATAGATCAAGATATGGTCAAAATGAAAATGTGACCTAGGGAGCTATTATAAGAAAATTTGAATAACATGGAGCATATTACTTATCAGACTTATGGACAGGTGAATCATGAGACAGAGAACATCATAAAATATAAAATAGATAATTTTGATTACATTAAATTAAAAAAGATTTTATACAGATAATATCAATGGAGACAAGATCAGAAGAAAAGAAGGAAATTGGGGGGGTGAATGTTTATAGACAGTTTTTCAGATAAATTTCAGATATCTCAAATATATAAAGAATTTTGTCAAATCTATAAGAATATGAGTCATTCCCTAATTGATAAATGTTCAAAAGATACAAACAGACAATTTTCTGATGAAGAAATCAAAACAATTTATAGTCATATGAAAAAATTCTCTAAATCATTATTGATGAGAGAAATCAAAATTCAAACAACCTTGAGATATCATTTTGCACTGATCAGATTGGCCAAAATGATGGAAGGGGAAAATAACAAATGGTGGAGGAGATGTGGAAAAATTGGGACACTAATTCACTGCTAGTGGAACCATGAACTGGTCCAGTCATATTTGGAATTATGCCCAAGGAGTTATAAAACTGCCCATAACCTTTGACCCAGCAATACCACCATTAGATCTATTTCCCAAGAGGATTAGGGAAAATGAAAAAGAACCTACATCTTCTAAAATATTTGTAGCAGCTTTCTTTGTGGTGGCAAAGAACTGAAAATTGTGGGTTTACCCATCAACTGGGGAATGGCTAAACAAGTTAATTTATATGATCATGATGAAGTACTATGGTACTATAAAAAATAATGACCTTGGTAACTTTAGGAAAACATGGGAAGACCTGCATGAAATAATTAAAAGTGAAATGAGCAGAGCCAAGAGAACATTATACAGCTAGCAGCAATATTGTTTTAAGGACAACTTTGAGCGATCAAGTCATTTTGACTTATTACAAATATCCAAATTAACCACAGAAGACCTACTAAAAGGAGATCCTATCTGCATCCAGAGAAAGAACTGATAAGTAGAAGTGTGTATAACATGGAGATATATAGATATACACATATTTATGTTTGTAGCCATCTCTAGGACAGGAAGCATGATGAGGAGGAGTTACATGATAACTTTATTATATATTTAAAAGAAAAGGCAAGTTGCACATAATACATGTGCAATACCCTTTTTTTCTACTCTGTTATGGAAATGCTTGTTGTCTTTCTTAAATTCAGGACTTAAAAACAAAAGAAAGAAAGAAAAACAAAGCAGTCCATATTCATTATTTTACTTGATCCTTAAGACATCCAAGTAAGATTGGCAGGACAGGTATTTTTATGCTTACTTTACAAATGAAAAAGATGAAAGAAGGTATGCTCAAGGTGACACTTCTAAGAGATGGTAGAGTCAGACCTTACTTATAATAAGTACTTAATACATGTTTAATTCAATTTAACAAACATCATCATATTGCCACTTGTGAAATATGTATAGACAAGTGGTTTTGCCTGGGGCCTAATAGAAAATCTATAATCTTTTAGAACTTCTATTTGTTTAAATGACTACTTGCTATTTGTTTTTCCAGTGAGTTTTTGTGTGTGGAGATCCATCTTCCATTTTCAGCACAGTATGGAGAATAAAGTGCTAGGCTTGGAGCCAAGGAGGCCTTGGTTCATAAATTCATAGATTTAGAGCTGGAATAGACCTTAGAGAACATTTAATCCAACTCCCTCATTCGACTGATGAGAAAACTTGGGTCCAGAGAGGATGAATGATTTGCCCAAGGTCATATAGGAAGTGACAGGGGTAGAATTCAAACTCAAGTTCTTGGGTGCCAAACCCAATGAATCTAGAATTTAACCCTGGCACTTATTACCTATGTGACTCTCAGTGAATCTCTTAATTTCTCCAGCCTCCGCTTCTTCATCTGTGAAATGTAGATGAAAATGGCACCCAATTCCCAGGATTATTGTTATGTGTGTAGATAGATAGATAGATAGATAGATAGATAGATAGATAGATAGATAGATAGATAGATATAGATATAGATATATACACATATACATATATAAATATATACACATACATACATATGGGAGATAGTAGTAACAATGGTGGTGATAGTGATGGTGAGAGGAGGAGGAGGTGATGGGAGGAGCAGTATAAATGATGGCGATAGTATTGATAGAGGTGTAGTGGTGGTAATAGTAGTAGTAAGAGTGGTGGTGGTAGTAGTGGTAATGGTAGTAGTACTCATAAAGGGAATTATAGTAGTACTTGTAGTAGTAGTAGTAGTGCTGTTGGTGATGGTAATGGTATAATAATCATAGTGGCAGTCATAGTAGTAGTTATAGCAGTGATGATGGTGGTAGTAATACTGGAGCTGCTAGGTAACATAGTGAATAAAGCACTGGGCTGGGAGTCAGGAAGACATGAGTTCAAATCCAACCTTAGACACTTATCAGCTGTCTGGTAGACACTTACCACTTATCAGCAGGAAAGGTCTATTGCACTGAGATACAGTCCAGCACAGGCCAAGCCCCAGCAAATCAGCAGTAGATCTTGGGATGACTGAATCAGTGGTGATAATAGCAATTTCCAGAGCTTTTAGGCCACAGACGATAAGGGGAGCAGACAACTGGTCAGTAGGATATTATAGGGGTCCCTTTGCTAGCACTAGAGGACAGGATTCTGTTGCATTGCCTATATGTGGATCTAGGTAACAGTTCTGGGTCTCATTCTCAGAGCATGGAGAGGCACTAGCACACCAGAACTTGCAACCACAAGGGAGTTGGGACCCTAGTACCAATTCCAGGGAGAAAAAGAGTGCTTGTAGTCACTCACACACCAGAGCACAGGACAGCAGAGTAATAAACACATCTCTCCCTAGATCATACCACCTTGGAAGAACTGAAAACTAACAGGTACCAAGAAGTATCTCTGAAAACAACTACACAAAAAACCTGAAGCTTAGGAGTGCCCTCTCCTTTAGCAAAGAGTTAAAACTTAAGAAGTAGGCTGGAAAATGAGCAAACAGCAGAAAACGATCGTGACTACAGAAAATTAATAAGGTGACAGAGAAGAACAAAACACAAACTCAGAAAAAAAACAAAAAAAGTCAAAACTGTTACATCCAAAGCCCAAAAGGAAGATATGAGTTAGTCTCAGGCTACCGAAGAGCTCAAAGGGGATTTTAAAAATCAAGTAAGAAAGGTAGAGGAAAAACTGGGAAGAGAAATGAGAATGGTGCAAGAAAATCATGAAAAAGAGCCAACAGCTTGGCAAAGGAGGCACAAAAAAATTACTGAAGAAATTAACACTTTAAAAAACAGAAAAACAGACTAGAAATATAATAGAAATAAAAAAGGGAATAGACCAATGGAAAAAGAAACACAAAAATCCAAAGACAAGAAGAATGCCTTGAAAAGCAGAATTGGCCAAATGGAAAAAGAACTATAAAAATTCACAGAAAAAAAGAACTCCTTAAAAAGTAGAATTGGAAAAGGAAGTACAAAATGGAAAAGGAAGTACAAAAGCTCACTGAAGAAAGTAATTCTTTGAAAGTTAGAATTGGGCAAGTGAAAGTTAATGACTCCAATAGATAGCAAGAACAACAAAACAAAATTAAAAGAATCAAAAAAAGTACAAGAAAATATGAAAATATCTCATTGGCAAAACCACTGTATCCAGAAAAGATAATTTAAGATTATTGGACTACCTGAAAGCCATGAGCAAAAAAAAGAGCTTAAACATCATCTTCCAAGAAATTATCAAGGAAAATTGCTCTAATAGTCTCAAACCAGAGGGTGAAATAGAATATTATATTCTAGAAATATTATAACCAAATACCAGAGCTCCTAGGTCAAGGAGAAAATATTGCAAGTAGTCAAAAAGAAACAATGTAAATATTGTGGAACTACAGTCAGGATAACACAAGATTTGGGAGTTTCTACATTAAAAGATCAGAAAATTTGGAATATAATGTTCCAGAGTGCAAAAGAGCTATGATTACAATCAATAATCACCTACCCAGAAAAACTAAACATAATCCTCTAGGGGGAGAATGCACATTCAGTGAAATAGAGGACTTTCAAGCATTCCTAAGGAAACCACAAGAAGTAAATAGAAAATTTGACTTTCAAATACAAGACTCGAGATTAGCATAAAAAAGGTAAACCAGAAAGAAAAATCATAAAGAATTTAATAAGGTTGGATTGTTTACATTCCTCCATGAAAAAATGAAACTTTTAACTCCTAAAAATTTTCTCATTATCAGAGCAGTTAGAAGTATACATAGGCAGAGGGCATGGGTGTGAGTTGAATATGGTGGAATAATTATCTAAAAAAAATAAGGGGTGAGAAAGAGGAATACACTGGGAGAAGGGGAAAGGGAGAAGTAGAATGAGGCAAATTATCTGACATAAAAGAAGTAAAAAGAGCTTTTATAGTGGAGAGAAAGACAAGGGAGGTAAAATGGTTCAGAAAGGGAATAAAATAATACTCAGTTGGGTAGAGAAACCTATCTTAGTCTACAGGAAAGTAAGAGGGAAAAGGGATAAAAAAAAGGGGTGGCCTGATAGAAAGGAGGGTGGGCTGGGGAGGTAAAAGTCAGAGAAGCAAAACACTTTTGAGAATAGACAGGATGAAAGGAGAGAGACAGACAAAAAGAGACATAGAGAAATAAGAAAGAGAAAGAGAGAGACAGAAAGAGAGAGAGAGAGAAATGGGGGAAAATAGAATGGAGGGAAATACATAGTAATAATACCTGTGACAAAATTTTACAGTAAGTTTCTCTGATAAAGACATCATTTCTCAACTATACAGAGAACCTAGTCAAATTTATAGAAATAACAGTCATTCCTCAATTGATAGTCAAAGGATATGAACCAGCAGCTTTCAGATGAAGTAATTAAACTATGACTACAGTCATATGAAAAAAATGCTCTAAATCACTATTGATTAGAGGAATGCAAATTAAAACAGCTCTGAGCTACACCTATTAGACTGGCTAATATGACAGAAGAGGAAATTGACAAATGGAAGGGATGTGGGAAAATTGAGACACTACATGCACTTAGTGAAGTTGTATACTGATCCAACTATTCTGTAAAACAATTTGGAACTGTGCCAAAAGGATTGTAAAAGCATGCAATTTTTTGACCAAGCAATACCACAACTAGATCTATATATCAAAGATATTTTTTAAAAGGAAAAGGACCCCTATGTACAAATATATTTATAATAATGATTTTAGCTGTGTCAAGGAATTAGAAAATTGAGGGAATATCCATCAATTGGGGAATGGTTAAACAAGTTACTGTGATGGATTACTATTGTGCTGTAAGAAATTATGAATAGGATGTTCTCAGAAAAACCTGAAAAGATTTACATGAACTGACACAAAGTGAAATGAGCTGAGCAAGGAGAACATTGTATATAGTAACAACAATATTATAAGATGATCAACTATGAATGACTTAGCTTTTCTCAACTATATAATCATCCAAGAGAATTCTGAAGGACTGATGATGAAAAATGCTATCCATTCCCCAATTAACAACTGATGGAATCTGAATACAGATTAAAGTATACATTTTTTTAACTTTATTTTTCTTGGGTTTTTTGTCTGATTTCTTTCATAACATGACTAACAGGGAGATATGTTTTGCATAACTGTACATGTGTAACCTATATCAAATTTCTTGCCTTCTCAATGAGTAGAGGTGGAGAAGAAAGGAGAAAATTTGGAGTTCAAAATGATTTCTTTCTCTTTTTATTATTATTAATGTTAAAATTATTTTACATGGAATTGGAGGAAATATTAAATTTAAAAAAAAACCAAATGGAATGGTGGTGCTGGTGGTGATAGTGGTGGTGGTGAAAATGGTAGTCATGTGGTGGTAGTAGTGGTAGTGGTGGTAATGTTAATGATAGTAGTAGTAGTCATGGTGGCATGGTGATAGAGCAGTAGTAGAAGTTGAGATGGTGGTAATAGTGGTGGTAGTGGTAGTGGTAGTACTAGGAATAGTGGTAGGTGGTAGTAGTAGTAGTGATGGTGGTGATGGTGGCAGTACTAGTAGGAGTGGTAGTGGCAGTGGTGGTGGTGGTGATGGTGGTGGTAGTACTAAGGTACTAGTAGGGACTAATAGTTATAGCTGTAATAGCCATAGTAGTAGCAGCAGCAGCAACAGCAGTAATAGCACCAACATGTCCTTGAATGCCAGAAATAATAAGCTACACTACTCTTTAAAGTGTTCACTTTTGGCCAAGCCATCTCTTGAGACCAACACATTGTACATGCAGTGAAAGGAAAATTTTCACTACAGTATTTACATAAAGTAGTCCTGGAGAGGCAATAGCAAGTCGGAAAAACATCTGCCAACATTAAATGAGGACAATGTAGGCTAAAATATCAGCAACGCCTCTTCAATATAACTCTCCTATTTTTTGCTCTGGTCCAAATGATGAATCAGTCAGTGAGTCAATAAACTTCATCTTTCTGTGCCTTGCTTTGCTCATCTCTAAAATGGGAGTACCAGTATTTACACCACTTACCTCCCAGGCTTAGTGGCTCTGAGATCATAATGTACCCTAGACAGACATATGAGACTCCTTTCATAATATTCTTCAGTGAGATTCTGCTTAAAGTGAATAGGAGTAATGAGGTTCTTCCAAGGGTGCTATGGCCCTTTTTGTCTTTTCGTTGCAGACTCAAAATATGTGATTAACATTAGACACAAATCTGGCTGGAAAACATGTGTTTAAAGCTAATCCTTATGCAAACCCAATGACTTTATGCATGATGCACCATCAGCTGAACATCCTACACAATTTTTCATGTAAATATAATCGGATGTGTGAACACCTGCAGCAATCGGGAACATGCTTTTTCCCAATACTTAACCCTAAGCTTACTGTGGATCCCAGATGTTCTCTCTCCTTGTGTTACTGCACCCACATTGACTGGCATCCCGATAGAATTGTTAATTCAGCTTCCCCAACTGCCTATAATTAGGCTGGTGATAGCGCCAGACTCCTGGTGTAGAAGCGTGTCTCCCTCCAGGACTCCTTGTGTTTGTTCCAGTTATTACTGTTAATGACAACACACTTCAATGCTTCAGGAATCTGTGATTTCATCAGTGTGGGCTCTTCTTCCAATCAATCAATCAATCCATCCATCCATAAATGAGTACCTATGAAGTACCTGGATGCCAAGACAAAAATGAAACCATTCCTGCCTTCAAGGAGCCGTGATCCTACTGGGCTGTAACTCCTCCATGCCTTGTCATCTAAGGTCACTTCCAGCCCTAAATTCTATGATCCAGTGACCTCAGTAAAATAATAACAATAAGAATTGTAAGATGCTTTGAGGTTTGTAAATGTTATCTCACTGAATCCTTACAACAACCTTGGGAGGTAGGTGTTATTATTACGGTCACCATTTTACAAATGAGGAAGCTGAAACTGAGAGAGTTTAAATGACTTGCCCAGGGTCACACAGCTAGTAAATGTCTGAAGCTGGAACTAAATTTAGGTCTTCCTGCTTCAGAATAGAGTATTCTTTCCTTGATGCCATCTTTTTCCCATCTGTTACTATGGGTAAAAAAAACTCACCAAGCTATTTTATAGAGATATATCTCTCCACACTTGGCCTGGTATAGTGTAATGAATACTAGTCAGGAAATCAAAGGACTTGGCCTGAAGAGCCAGCCATGACACCAAACATATTTCTATAGTACTTTTAGTTTTACAAAGTACCTACCTCACCACAATGCTGTGAGGTGGATGAGTGGTTGCAAGTATGATCATCTCCATTTTACAAACACAGAAACTGAGCCCTGTATAATATTAAGGGATTTATATGTAGTCTCATAGCTAGTAAGTATTAAACTCACAAAAACTAAGTTCAAAAGAAGGTGCTATCAAGATTAGGAAGAAGGAAAGATCTCCTCTAGGTAGAAAAAAATCAAGAAAAACTTTAAGAGGAGACATTGAATCTGAGTTTTAAAAGATGGATAGAATCTCAACAAATAGTGTTAAGGAGGGCATCCCAGCCGTGGGGAATGAGGTTAACAAAGCAGAAAGCACAGAGTGTGCTCAAAGAATTGTGAATTTGTTCACTTTGCCTGGAGAGCAGGTTCTATAAAGGAGAGAAGTGTAATATAAATATGGAAAATAAGGTTAGTACCAGATCATGGAGAGCACTGAATGTCACAAAACTCTTCATATCCATTTTCTTTTTTGATAGTCACAACAAACATGTATATAACTGAATTGCTTCCATTAGAGAAGTCTGAAGATCACCTGGTAGGATAAGATACCAGACACTGAGATCCTTGCTTGAACTAAACTACCAAGCATTCAAACTATGCTTCAGGGAGTACAGCTCTGATGGGCTGGCCACATTGTTTGCAAAATGTACACTTGCCAAAAAGACTATTTTATGGAGAACTCACATAGGGCAGGCAATCACATGGTGGTCAGAAGAAGCAATACAAGGACACTCTCATGGTCTCCTTCAAGAACTTTGAATCTGACTATGCAACATGGGAGAGACTAGCACAGGACTCCTCAGCATGGCATGCCCACATTAGAAAGGGTGCTGTGCTCTATGAGCAAAGCAGAATTGAGAGAGCACAAGTAAATGTAGGATGCTCAAAGTAAATGTAGGATGCGCAAATTTGGAGTATCCACCTCAAATATTCATGGGACTATCTGTGCCCAACCTGTGGTAGAGCATTCCGCCTTCGTATTGGTCTGATCAACCACAGCTAAACTCACTGAAACTCGACTTTATCATGATGACATCATTTTGGTCCTCGTCGATATATATGTATGTGTATGTAGATATAGATTATATAGATACAAATACAGATATAGATATATACATACAAAGATAATTATCTCCATGGGTGTGATAGAGATTGATCTTTGATTAAATCATGATGGAGAATTCCCAGTGTGGAAAACTCCTTCCAGTAGAATACAAATCCCCTATTTATTCCTAACAGCTTAAGAAAGTTTCCTGGAGCGCACAGAGGCAAGACTTGAACCCAGCTCTTCCTGACTCCAAGGCTAGCTCGCTATCCACTATACCATGCAAACTCTTCCTCATTTTTTGTTTTGTTTTGTTTTTTACAGAAGAGGCAATGGATTCAGAAAGCCAGAAATCAGACCACAGCTCTGCCTCTTACTAATTACTGCATGATCTTGGGGAAGTCACTGCCTTCTGTGGGTCACAATGCTCTTTCACATCTCAATATTTGGTGCTCTGCAAGTTAAATACACATCAGGAAGCATGTTAGACACAGAAGTGGCACCTTCCCCGACATAAAAGATGCTTTAGCTCCATCACTGCCAGTTAGAGATGATCTCGTGCTTGGCCACGCACTTTGAGGCAGTGATTGTGCAAGAAACAATGCTATTTCTCCAGGGCATTTTGCCTCGAGTGCATCAACCTGACCTTCTTTCCTCTCTCCTGGCAGCCCTTCTCTTTTTCTTCTTCAGGGCCATTGTCTTCCTGACTTGAAAAATGAGCTTGACTCAGCTCACTGTTAATTGCATGAAAGAAAGGAAAAAACCTACAATTTTCAGATTGGATATGATTAACTACTGGGATCATAAAACCAAACTTACCGCAAATTCAGAAGGGTTCTCCTAGAAAAATTTTATCCGCTAGGCATTTTTGCCAAAGTTGGCAACCTCTTTCACGATTGTGAGGTATGTTATCCAAACTCTCACAAGGTACTGCCCAAGCGGAATGGCGCTGATAAGATGGCAAATGCAAGAGAACAACTTTTCTTGAAATCTTTCTTTCATATTCTGAGATCTATGTCCATTGCCAACAATCTAAATTTTATGTTTTCTTCATTTCACTTCAAACAAATTGTCCTTTCCCATAAGAATTACTGTACTTTTACTGTACTTCTTTACTTCAGGCTCCTCAGTTTCTTTATTCATAAATCCAGATTGGAGGCAGCTAGGTGGCACAGTAGATTGAGTGCTGAACTTAAAGTCAGAAAGACCTGAGTTCAAATTTAGCCTCAGACATGTAATAGTCTGCCTCAGTTTCCTTATTTATAAAATGAGGATAATAACAGCACCTGCCTTCCAGGGTTCTAAGGATCAAATGAGATAATACATATAAAGCACTTTGCAAACCTTAAAGTATTATCTAAATGTTTACTACTACTGTTGCTGCTGCTGCTTGCTACTACTATGACGATGACGACAACTACTACTACTGTTTTTAGTTTGGGGTTTGTAACTTGTTTATTTTTTAAGAATATGGGATGTTATATTCTTAGGAAGGCACAAACCATGTAGAGTTCAATATTCTGGCAGAAAATCTCTAGTTTCCACATATTCTGGAAGATATTATATGCTATCATTCACATGATTTGGTTGACCAGTTCCTAATTTCACAAGTCAAAACTATATACATTTAGCTATATATACTAACATTATTTACTACTAATACAACACATATATTATATGATTTTTTTAATGTAGTATTTCCAAAGTGCATTTCACAGATTGTCTTGATTCTTCAGGACCTCATTTGGGGTTTTCTTGGCAAAGATATTGGAGGGATTTGCCATTTTCTTCTCCAGGTCATTTTACAGATGAGGAAACTATGGCAAACAGGGTGAAGTGACTTGCTCAGAGTCACACAGCTAGTAAGTATCTGAGGTCAGATTTGAACCCAGAGAGATGAGTCTTTCTGACTTCAAGCCTGGTGCTCTCTCTACTGCACCAGGGTGCCACCTACCACCATCACCACCCATCACCACCTCCCGGAATTTTTGTGAGGATCAAAGGAAATCCAAGTGTTTACCATGGTGTCTGGCACGTGGTAGGAATTACATAAATGCTAGTTACTACTACTACCACCACCACCACGAGCCTCATCATGATGGCTGCTGCTGCTGCTAACCCTTTATCTTTAAGATAAATCAGCCAAAAACCAGATGTTTTGCTTTGGGTGGATCGTTTTCAGTTTCAGAACCAGAAATAGTTACATGGCTCATCTAGTCCAACCCCTCCTTTAAGACATAAGAAAACTGAAGCTAAAACATTCTCTGGGCTGACATTTTATGTCATTCATTTCTCGGTTGAATTTGGTTTAATTGAAGAGAGTTGAGGTCATAAACACAAACATTACTAAGTATCCACTATGTGGATGACACTGTGCTTAAGAGTAGAAATACACAGATAAAAATGAAACAGTCCCTAACTGCAAGGAGCTTATAGTCTAATGAATAATAATAACTGGCATTTCCACAGCACTTTATATTCGCATTCGACCTTCTCACAACAGCGCTATGAGACAGATAAGACAAGTATCATTATCCCTGTTTTGCACAGAACTGAAGTGATATTGTGCCTTAGCCAAGATCACACAGCTGACAAGTTCGAGAGGCAGGATTTGAACACAGCTCCCTGCTGACACCAAGTCTAGTTCCTTTTCCAAACTATGCTGCCTCTTCCTTTAACTCTTTATACTCAATTCTTTGGCAGGCCCATAACTTTTCATGCTTTCCGTTACCACCTCTGTAAAGACTACTCATCCAACCCTGACCTCTCTTCTGAAACTTGGACCAGACTTTTCAACTGTCCATAGGACATCTCCACCCCAGTGTCCCACAGGCTCCTCAATTCCCCCCTGTTCAAAGCCAAATTTGTTATCATTCCCCCTAAACCTGTTTCTAGGTGGCACACTGGATAGAGTGTTGGACCTGGATGAGAAAGATTCATCTTCCTGAGTTCAAATCCAGCCTCAAACACTTACTTAGCTGTGTGACCCTGGGCAAGTCATTTAACTCTGCTTGCCTCAGTTTCCTCAACTGTAAAATGAGTTGGAGAAGGAAATAGTAAAGCACGACAGTATTTCTGCCAAGAAAATCCCAAATGGTGTCATGGAGAGTCAGACATAACTGAACAACAAACCTGGTTCTCCTCCTGACCATTATTTTTATCTGTGGCTACACCATTCATCCTGTGTTTTTAACTTTACTGTTATCTTTGGATATGAGACACAAAGGAAGGAAAACAGTGAATTAGTTGCATACAAAGATCTGGTCAGGTCATTCACTAACTCAAAATTCTTCCATGAATCCTTGATTGTCTCCCTAATAGAACTCAAAATCAGCTGATGGTCAAAGCCCTCCACAGTCTCTTACCACCTTACCTTTCCACACTTCTGTCTTTCCACTCCATTGGTTCCATGTTCCAGTCAAACAGGACAACGCTGCCCACATTCCTCCCACAGAGCACCTTATTCTCCCACCTCCACGCTTTTGTTCATATTGTTTCCTTTACCTGGAGTCCCCTTCCCTTTCTCTCTTTACTGAATTTCTTATCTATCTTTTAAAGTACAACTTAAATATCCTTCAGTGAAGGCTTCACTGATTTCCAATTCCATCCTAACATGCACACATGCGTGAGCGCACACACACACACACCAGTGGGAGTAGAGAAAAAAGTGGCTTCAGAGTCAGCGGATCTGTGTTCAGATGCCACCTCTGATATATACTTCCTTTGTGACTCTGGACAAGTCCTTGGGCTTTACCTGTAAAAAGAAGGGGGTTGGACTAAATAGTCTCTAAGGGCATCTCAAGCTCAGTATCTATAATTCTATGATGCCAACCCTCTCACTACCCTAGACCTTACACGCATTTTGTTTTATGATTCTGTGACATGTTTATCTCATGTTGTTGCTGTTCGGTCATTTCAGTTGTGTCTGACTCTTTGTGACCCCATTTGGGTTTTTTTTGGCAAAGACGCTGGAGTGTTTTAGCATTTCCTTCTTCAACTCATTTTTTCAGATGAGGAAACTAAGGCAAACAGGGTTAAATGACTTGCCCAAGGTCACACAGCCAGTAAGTGTCTGAGGCCAGATTGGAACTCAGGAAGATGTCTTCCTAACTCTCGGTGCATCATTCTATTCACTGTGCTATCTAGCTGCCTCTACACTTGTTTTATAATGTTGCATATCTTAGTTGTCTGTGTATTCGCTCTCACATCCCTCAAGGAGAATAAAAACCTAAGGGTTCATAAGGGCAAAGACATGTGTTATCTAAGCTTACCCACTAGAAAGCAGAGTGTTTACAGGTACATAATCAACATTTTTTTAAAAACTATTTTCATGAATCAGTCAGTTAACAAGTACTTATTAATCACCTTCCAGATGCCAGGCACTATGTTTACTCAATGTCCCAAGATCTCTTCCAGCTGGTATTCTAGGATTCTATGAGAAAACACTTTGAAAGGCATCACACAAATTGCTTCTGATCATTATTATTACTAACCATAAAGTAATGCCATCACTTTGCTTAATTTTATTTTTTTAATAAATTTTATTGATATCTTTTGTTACTATCACTTATATTTCCCAGTATTTCTCCTTTTACTCCCTCCCAGAGTCAAGTGTGTTTCAAATAAGTTTTTAAAAAATACTTATCGTCAGTCATACTCTCAACCTCAAAAAAAAAGGAATTATATTTTCAGTACTCTCCTCATTCTCATGCATTCATTCAGCAAATATGAACTGAGGATGACCAACTAGCCTAAATAATAAGACACAAGGTTCACTGAAAGCTACTACCCGACCAAAAAAAAATATATCAGCCACACCATCCTGCTCAGCCCCAGATCACATACCTCCTCTTGAGTTCAGCCCGAGTTTAACTCTAGCAACTGAGAAACTGGAAAGTCCATGGGGCTAGAGGACAGGAAGTAATTCACAAGGGTTTTGTGGAAGGTCCCTTCTGAATCAATGCAGGAAGGTGTCTGGTCCTTGAAACTCCATCATGGAGTCAGCAATCCTTAAAGCTAGAAGAGACCTTAGAGATCAAGTAGTTCAACCCTTTCATTTTACAGATGAGGCAACTGAGGACCAGGACTTAATAGAAGCACAGCATTGCTAGAACTAGAATTTGCATCTCTGGACTGACGGATGAGGAAGGACTCACTCCTTCCTCCGCACCAAACTGCTATTCAAGAAGACCTGCATTTTCAGTGGGCTAAAGTTTTATGTTATTCTAGAAGAAGAAAAAAAACACAATGGCAGAGTCATGGAAGAGTTTGGAGTCTCAGTGGAAGATCTTAAGAAATCAGGGGTTAGGGTGAAGGCAGCAGGTAGCACATGGGGGACAAACTTTTGGTTTGTCATGGAAAACATTTTGGGCCCCAATTTCCACATCTACAGAATGGATGTGTAATGCTGCTCTCTAGGTTCACTCACGCAATCCACACTATCAAAGACAATATGGATCCCCAGAGGGGTTATTATTTTTAGGGTTCTATGAACCCTGAACATTATGGGTGTTAGCTTCCTTACAATATATCAGAGCCCCCACCATTGTGTTTCCCTTTAACAATCCACCGGTAGACTCAGTTCTTTAACAAAGGAATTCACTCAAGTTCAACAGCAGTGATAATAGTTAAATCTATGTTATTTGAATGAATTTCTTTACTAAAGAATTTAGTCTACTGGCAGATTGTTAGCTAGGTGGCACAATGGATAGAGCACCAGTCCTAGAATCAGGAAGAGTCATCTTCCTGAGTTCAAACCTAGGCAAGTCATTTAACCCTGTTTGCCTCAGTTCTTCATCATGAGCTGAAGAAGGAAAAGACAAACTATTCCAGTATCTTTGCCAAGAAAACTCCAAATGCATCTATGAGGAGTTAAGCATAACTGAAAAATGTTTGAACGGCAATAAATAACAGTTACAAAGCATTTCTCCCCAACACCAGAGATATCACATCCCAAAAATATACACAGAATCTATTGGGGTAGGAAGAAGAATGGCTTCAACTTTAAGCACAGTGATAATGAGGCACACTTGTAGGAAATATGTGGCCAAAGTTGCAAAGCATTGATGTCTATTCTCCCTCCAGAAGTTGATGGATAAGATGTTCCACAAGTCTGTTGGCCTAGGTCACTCAGAGGCATGGCATCTTGAATGAATAGGTTCTTCTAAGTTGTGTCAAGCAGATGCCTTGGTGGCTGTGTAGACTCTTAACTGGGCTAGGCAGCTGTTGGATGGTGCCAGTCAGGCCAGGTTATTATTGAACAGTGATTGTTGGACTAGGCTGGACAAGCCACTCTTCTATTAGTTAGCTACTTCCAGGCAGGGCCAGGCATGTTGTGCTGCTGTTGGGCTTCTGTCATAGCATAGTATCTCTGCTAGACAAGGCAATCCACTGTACTCCCTAGGCTCACTATTCAATAAGCAGCTACATTCTTTTCCAACTTCACCCACTGGCTTGGATGGACATTACTGCACTCTCTTTAGCTGGCATGTTACAGTGATCTTTTCATATGCAATGCTACAATGCTCTTTCAGGTATAACAACCCTTTGCTTAGGATGAGCAGAAGCCTTTGACTCTCTCAGAAACATGGCACTGAGGTTATTTGTCATTTCCAGGTGGCAGATGGTAGAGAGTCCAGCTTTTCCTATTAAACCATCCTCCCCGGAGCTCAAAGCCCTGATTCTTCAGTAAGACACTCTACTTTGCCTTACAGCAGATGTTCTTAACCTCAGGTTCACTCACCCCTATGGATAAAATTTACAGTATCATTCATATATGTGGAAGAGAAAAATATACATGTCTTTGTTTTTACTAATGTTTAAATGAAATTTAGTATTTCCTTCATTTATGAATTAAAAAATATTCTGAGAAAGGGTCCATAAGCTTCACCAGACAGCTAAAGGGGACCATACTTTAAAAAAAGGTTATGAACCCTGCCTTGCGGTCATGGGTTCCAATTCAATCAGCTCCACCTCCAGCACTCCTTCGGGGATTTTATGTAGATGAAGGCTAGGAACTAAGTTATGAATGTAGTTTGCGCCCTAAAGGAAAGTCTATTGTCTGACTGGCCTCTTCATATGTAATTAAGCTATTCAAGCTTCCTACTCTTGCTCTGGTGGCCTTCCATTTATATTTCAAAGTCTCTATCCTTTAGCTCCCCCAGACTTTTCACTGTTGCCAAATCTCATTAGGGTACTCACTCTTAAAGGCATAATAATAATGAAGCTCGTGGCGGTGGGACTAGACAGCAGGGATAAAGGCCATGGTCCTAAAAACAACTTTTACCTCCTTTGCAATTTTTACAATAAATCCCTGTTCTGTATACCCAGGAAATTCCTTGAAATCAATTCTGTCCCATTCAATTCAATTCATCTAACATTTATTAAGTGCTTACTATGTGTAAGACCATGTATTCAGTACTGGTCTGAGTGCAAAAATCTATATGACATAAGCCTGCTTTTCAGGGAGCTTACAACACAGTACAGGGGAAAACATCACATTCTGCTTTACATCCTAGTCATCTGTATACATAAGTGCATAAGGGAAGTCCAGATTCATGCCAGTGGAGCTGAAAAGACAACAACCACAGGGCTGTAGGAAATTTGGAGAGGGACAGATGACTTTCACCTCTAGAGGGAGGATGTTTAGGGAAAACTTCATGTAGAAAGTGACACCTAAGCTGAGCTTTAAAGGAAAAGAGGAACTGATAAAAATTGGGGATATGTCCATTTCAGATATTGGAAATTACTTGAGCAAAGAAGCAGAAGGCAAGATAAGAGGATGAAGCCAAATTATAGTCTCATTTGGTTAAAACATAGAGAAAATGAGTGGGAATCCTATCTGAGAAGACCAGAAAAGTAAGAATCCAGGTATTAAAGGGCCTTTAATATTATGATCAGAAGAATACATTTACTCAATGTACCACAGATGATTAGACAGAGACAAATAGGCAGAGACAGAGATATGAATGACAACCCAATCAGAAAGGGGAGAAAGGAGAGACAGGGAGCCCGGTAAGAAGGCTGTTATAATGGCCCATGTTAGATACGATAAGGGATAAAAGAGTGGGATTGTTGTTAGATGAAATAAAATGAATAGAAGCATTTGTGATATCCCAAGCACTATACTTAGCACTGAGGAAATCAGTAGAAAAAGAGAAACAGCCTCTGGTCTTACAGATGTTACACCCTAATTGGGGAAGAGAACATATTTCATCTTCAAGGTTGAGAAAGTCAAGAAGTCCCAAGGATTCCAAGACAAAGTGGACTCCAAAATCTAGGGACCCTTAGGTTACATCACTAGGGCAGATGGGGGTTGGAGGAGAGGAAGTCAAAGGACATAGAGGCAGGGCAGTTAGTAAGGGGGTGATCTTTTATGTTGCTGAAAGAAAAGAGGTGGTTGACTTCTTTCCATCTCATCCAAGCCATATGAGTGGTCAAAAGATGAGAAAATGGCGGCCCAAACTGGCACTGGATTTGTCTCTTTCCATTGATTTCATAAACCCTTTCCAACAGGAACCTCTAACTCATGTCCAAAAGTGACCTTGTCACATTTCTTGTCAATTCACCTCCTCTACAGATCCAATCCATTAATGCATTTTACTAATTGCCTACTATATCTTCCTTTTCCTTCTGGTTCCCTTCATTTCTTCATTTCTTGCTTCCTTGCATCTTCCCCATCTTCCACAAATATGTCAGGTTTGATATGTTGGCATAATCTTGTCTCCTCTCTCTTATTCATTTCCCACATCTATTCAGTCACAAAATGCTGATTCTTCCTTTGAAATACTTCTCATACCTGCTCTTTTCATTTCCATTGCCCCTAGCTTAATTATACTTATTTCACTTTTGCCAATGAGTGTATTGTAATGCATTTTTGCTTGTTATTAATAATTTTGCCTCTTAATGGGAAGATCTTCCCCACCCATTAATGGGTCTGCCCTTGGGAGTTTGATTGGGGAAGATTTGTAGGAAGGCCCATACCTTTTGTTAATTTTCTAATGAGGCACTAAGTCTCAAGGGTTATGATGCCCTCTGGCTATAACAAAGGTATAAATACTCTGAGGGTAAGATTTTACTTTGGGGCTTAATGACTGGAAGTGTTTAGTTTGGCCAGATGAGATTCTGGGTAGCTGTTAAGGAGCCCCCTGGCTTTGAAAACCCAGATGTTGGTGCTTGTCTCTCTCTGGTAACTATGTATGCATGATCAGACATTTGCATGTCTGTTGAATTGTGATGTATGTATTGCTTATGTTAGACATTTGGAAGGATGTCTGTTGACCTTTGATGTCTATAATTTCTCTGAGGTTCAGAGTGCTGACCTTTTCCTCTGACCTAAGTGAATGATAGATATGCTTGATTAAAGTGATTCTTGACCCCTCAAAAGTTGCTATTCCTTTTATGAATGCAGATCTAAGAATCTGTGGTAGCAGGCCCCCCCTGTGTATGTCAGGGTGCTTACTGATAGAGTGAGGAAATCATGATCCAGAAGAGTCACATAGCCAGAGAATACAGAGCTGAGATTAGAATACAAGGTTACTGACTACAGTCCATGGTTCTTTTCAGCACACCCTGATTCACGCCAGTGGAGCTGAAAAGACACATCCAACCTTGATGAGAAGCAGCTGAATCCCCTACAAAGGTGGCTATTTTGCCAACTGGTCTCCTCCCATAACCAGCATGGTGAAGACATTTAGCATCTCTTACCTTCCTTAATTTTCTTATTTGTAAAGTGAGGATAATTTCTACTCTTCACTTCCTGAAGTCGTTATGAATAAAATATTTGCTAGCATTGTTTTTGTTGTTGGATCTCATTCTTTTTGTCTTATATAATGACATTCAGAAAGAAATGGTCCAAGGGCAAGTCACTATGCTACTATTATTAACTTATAGTTAATATTTTATCAAATTTTACAAAAATGGGAGGAAATGACTGATTTTTGCAACTGTATCAAAATTGCAAAATCAAAATATTGCAATGTAAACTCCTCTTCTATAGACTTATGGAAAGCATCTTAAATATAACATCATTATTATTATTTCATATAGTCACCCTCACCCCCAGCAGTTGAAAATAAGATTCTGTTCCTAAGTCACTCCCGTCAATATATATATACATATATATGTATATATATATGTATGTATGTATACATATATATGTATGTATGTGCGTATATATGTATATATATATATATATATATTCCATGCTATTAGAGAAAAACCAACCATCAGATGGATGAAGTTTAGAGAAAAACAAAACAAACAAACCTGATAATACAAACTGCTTCTCAAAATAATCTCAAAACACACAATTCCTATGGCAACAGCCCTGTTGCCTACAGCCTGACAAAGGAGAAATGAAGTGTGAAGACATGCTTCATGGACTGGGCAGCTCAGGCACTAAAGAAAGACCCAGGAAGAACCCTTGTTTCAGGTGCCTTAATTATGCCCTTTTAAGCATTTGCCGATGTCAGCCAAGCAGGGAAGTGATCAGATCATAGTAACATTAATTAATCCCCACAGATGATAAGGACCTCAGAGAGTAACTAGTCCAATGTGCCACTTTGTGGAGGATAGCTCTGAGAAAGAAGTCACCCAAGCTTTCCTTGGAACACTTCAGTGATGAGAAACACCCTAACTAGGCAGCCAATTCTAATTTGAAATCACTGACTGATAGAAAGTTCTTCCTTGTGTGCATACCCTTTGATCCAGCAGTAGCATTAGATCTGTATCCCAAAGAGATTTAAAAAACAAAAGGGGAAAAGGATCTATTTGTACAAAAAATATTTATAGCAGCTCTTTTTGTGGTGATAAAGAATTGGAAACTGAAGGGATGCCCATCAGTTGGAAAATGGATAAACATGTTGTGGTATGTTATTGTGATGGATTTCTATTTTGCTATAAGAAATGATGAGCAGGATGACTTAAAAAAGACTGGAAAGACTTGACCTGATGCAAAGTGAAATGAACAGAACCAGGAGAACATTAAGCATGATAATAGCAACACTGCACAATGATCAACTGTGAATGATTTAGCTAGTCTCAGCAATACTGTGATCTAAGACAATTCCAAAGGACTCATGATGGAAACTGCTACATACATCCAGAGAAAAAAATGGATGGAGTTTGGATGAAGATCAAAGAATACCGTATTTTATTTTTTTCATATTATTTCTTTTCATCTGCTTTTTCTTTCGAAATATGTCTAATACGGAAATACATTTTAAATGATTGCACATATATGACCTATAGCAAATTACTTATAGTCTTATGAGTGGTGGGAGCTGAGGGAGGAAGAAAGAAAATTTGAAACTCAAAAAAATTTTAAGTGAATGTTAATAACTGTCATTATATATAATGGGGGGGGGAATAAAATACTATTTAAAAAAAAAGAAGGGGAAAAAAGTTCTTCCTTCACACAACGGGTTCTCATATTGCCCTTTGGAATCATATACAAGAAGTCTAATCCCTCTTCCAGATGATGGAGCTTCAGATATTTGAACACAAAGAAGCAGTGATCACTAAGAACCAAGATGATGTCATGAATAGATCACACCTGACTAACCTCATTTCCTTTAGGTTCTTGGAACAATCAACAAGCATTTCTCAAAGATGAATAGGAAGCATTCCATAGGATACACAGATCAGAACGCCCCTCATATAGTATGTGTGAAATTTCACCAAGATATCTGATAAGGAAATTATACTGGCCTTCATGGATCTGATCCTATGCAGGATAAATACACAGGAAGCTTCCAAATTGGTAAAATTCAAAATGGAACAACAGAAAAAGTACTAAGCTTAGAGTCAGAAGACTTAGTCTCAAAGCCCATCAATATGCAATGAATCAGATATTGACCATAATAATTTGAGAGATTTTTTTAAATTCTTGACAAAGATTCAGGTCAACTATATTTACAGAATTTCCCTCTTGTTCTGGGACTTTTAGCAGAAAAGCACTAGGTTTGAAACTAGAGAACCAAACTTCAAATTTCACCTTTGACCCATGATTTGAGACAAATCATTTAACTTCTCTGAACCTTAGTTTACTCATCTGTAAAATTAGGGAGTTGTACTGTATAGCCTTGAAAGTCTTATCTAGATCTAGATATATAATTCTATGATTATCTGCCCTATAAAACCCAAATTTATCATCTGTTCTTTAGTAATTATTAATGAATCAGTATAAACCTGGAAAGAGTTCCCTAGTGGAATGGATCGATCCTTGGCCATATTTAATTCCATATTTTATCAATGATTTCGATAAACACATAAATGGAATATTTGCCACAGAACAGTCAAATCTCATGTTTGGAAGAGACTTCCTACTTGAATTTCTAGTAATATGGGAATGCCTTCTGTAGTAAAGTGGTAATCCAGCTTTCATTTGAAGGGTCTTGCCTACTAGGACAGGGCAGCAATGGGATGCAGTGAATAGAGTGCCAGGTCTAGAATCAAGAAGATTCATCTTCCTGAGTTCAAATCTGGTCTCAGTTACTTAATAACTATGTGATCCTGGGCAAGTCACTTAAATCTTGTTTGCCTCAGTTTCCTCATCTGTAAAATTAGGTAGAGAAGGAAACAGCAAACTATTTCAGTATCTCTGCTAAGAAAATTCTTGATGGGGTCAGAAATAGACAGACATGACTAAAGAAAGACTAAAACAACAACCTTCCAAAATAATCCGTTCCACCTTGGAGAGCTCTAATTTATTTGGACATCTTTAAGCCTAAATCTGCCTTTCTTCAACTTTCACCCAGTGTTACTAGTTCTCCCATCTCCTGTAGTCTTACTCAAGTCCTTCTCCTTGAATTCTTCTTCCCCTTCTGTTCTAGACCTTCTTTTCCTTCTCTTCCTTCAAATTCTCAAACCCTCCCAAATTCCCCTTTTCCAAATTCACCCTCTAACCTCCTTCACAATAGTCAAACCCTTGCCAATTTCTTTTTCTCCTTCTGTAGCTCAGATGCTGCTCCTTATCCCATATAACTTTCTCCCAGTGAGATCAGAAATAGAATCCTCAGTTCTGACCTCTTGGACCAAGCAGAACCAATTCAATTCCTCTTCCATTTGACATACCATTCAAAAAGCTGAAGACTGCCAAATTTCAGATAACACAAAATTAGGAGGGAGAGGGACCTTAAAATATCAGAAACATTTTTTAGGAAACTCTCAACATTAGACAGGTTAGATAAAACAATCTCTGAGATAACTTCCAAAAACAAGAATATAATTGAGAGATGACAGAGCTTATCAAGACATACTGGAACTATTTACAGGTGGTTCTCATGAACATAAAGGATTCTGATCAGTTCTGAGATAATATCTTCAAAGTGCTCTACCCAGGATCTGACACATAGTAGCTATTTAATAAATATTTGCTCTCTTCCCCATCTGAAGGAATATAGAGAGTATTACCAAGTATTATCAAGTTGTGGACAGAAAATTTAAGAATCTATGGGCACAAGTGCCCTGTTTGTCTCCATGCCAAAAAATGGAACAGTTTCAGAAAGGAAAGATAGACTTGGGAAGTAAACAGTTATTTCAGAAGATGAAAACTAGAAATTATAATTGGATTTCTGGACCATAGATTAAAATATGGGAATAATAGGTAGTTGGTCAACTCCTTCCCCCCCCCCATTTCTTTTTTTTATTCCTTGTTTTAAGGAGTGGCTCCATGGGTCAGAAAGAGAGGGCAGAAGTTCAGGTCCTAATTATAAGCAGTTTGGTTCCATCTTGTCCACCCACCACTAAGTCTTGCAGTCTGCTGCTGCCCCTGCTGTACCTTTCTTTCTGCTACTACAATCACAGCCAAAGAAATATCAAACCAATATCCAGTATTGACACCACAGTGAAAGACAGAGCTATTTAATATTGCTCACCAATTATTGCTCCAGACAAAGGGATCCTGGCAGCAGATGAATCCATCGGCAGAATTTCAAAGCATTTCCTAATCCACTAGAACTGAGAATAGAGAGGAAAATGGGTGCCTGGATAGAGGAAGCACATGTCACAACAGATGACTGAGTGGAAACCTGTATTAGAGGCATTATCCTTTTCCATGAGATATTCTTCCAGAATGATCATCTCCAAGGTCATCAAGGCCAAAGATGGTGTTGTGGGCATCAAGGCAGACAAACGCATAAGAGCCCTGACAGGGATCCATTGGTGAGATTACCACCCAAGGTCTGGATGGGCTAGCTGAACACTATGCTCAGTAGAACAAGGATGGGACTTCTTTGCCAAGTAGCCTTGGGTACTGGAAACTGCAAATAATACATCTTCCCCATTCACCATCCCGGAGAATGACAACATGCTGACCCGATATTCCAGAATTTGCCAACAGAATTGCACTGTCCCCATTGTGCAGCTGAAGATCCTCCTTGATGGAGAACATGATTTGCAGCACTGTTGGTATGTCACCGAGAAGGTCCTCACTGCTATCTACAAAGCTCTGAATGACTGGCATATCTATCTGGAAGGTACCTTGCTGAAACCTAAAATGATTGGTGCTAGCCGTGCCCATACCCAAAAGTATTCACATGAGAATATTACAATGGCAACTAAAATTGCCCTTTGCCATACTGTGCCACCTACAGTCACTGGTATCACCTTCCTGATATTTCTGGGGGTCAGAGTGAAGAGGATCAACCTTAATGCCACAACACCTGTCCCTTTCATAAGCTATGGGTCTAATGTCTTTTCATGACCAAGCTCTGTAGGCCTCTGTCTTCAGGACCTGGAGTAGAAAGAAAGAAAATGTCAAGGCTTTCCAGGAGGAATATATCAAGTGGACTATAGCTGCTCCAGGTAAGCTATTCAAGGCAAGTATATACCCCTAGTGGAAAGTCAGAAGCCAACTAGTCACTCTTTGTCTCTAACACTCCTATTAAGTCAAGGTCTCCCGCCTAGGTATTCCCTAACCCTCCAGGCCATCCCTCACAGTCCAGGAAGAGACTGAGATCCCAAAGCTTTATGCTGACCTCTTCCATCACTACTAAATTGTACAGTGTTGTTGCTCTGGGTCCCTCTTCAACCTACTTCTTCCAACAAACTATTATTTAACAAGGCGGAAAAGGAGAGAAATAAAGATGCTATGAAAACAAAAGTTTTCATTAAGAACAGGGTAGGCCAGGCTAACTTGATTTTTTTTTTTTTAAAAGATCACCAAACTGGTAAATCAGAATAATATTATAGATAAATCTTAGAAAATTGTTTGACAATGTCTTCCATGTTATGCTGGTGAATAAAATAGAAAGAGATATTCAGAGAGCAGTACAATTAAGGTAGATTCAGAATGGGTTGAAAAGTCAAATTCAAAGAGTGGTCATTGATAGTTCGATGTTAGCATTGAAAGACATTTCTAGTGGCACATACCAAGGACAAGCCTATTGTTTTATGCTGTTTCACTTTTTTTTATCAGTGGCTCAGAAAAAATAATAAATGATACACTTGTCATATTTGTCAATGACATAAAGCTCAAAAGCATAGTTAACACAAAAGAGGACAGAGTCAGAGTTAAAAAAAGAACCTGACAGGCTGGAACAACGAGTCTAATAAGATGAAATATAATATAGATAAATGAAAATACTACTCTTGGGTTCAAAAAATCAATTTCACAAATATAAGATGATGGGGTAGAGAGCTGTCAATCTGACAAAAGATCTGGGGATTTTACTGAACTGAAAATTCAATAGAAGTGAATGGCCCCCCAAAAAAGAAAGAGAATACCTTAGGACATGATTAAAGTTTTGATAATTTGGAGATTTTTAGCTGAGGTTGATTGACCATTTGTCCGGTATATTTTAGGATGGATCCTTGCTCCAGTGAGGTTGGACTAGATGAGATCCCCTCCAACCATATTCAGTGGTTCCATAACTCCAAGGCTAGCACTATCAGAGTTAGAAGGGTCTTAGAAATTACAAGTGCAACATTTACTTTCATGGCTAAATAAAACTGGTTCAGAAAGTAGGGGTCATTTAAGCAAGGTCACATAATGATTATGGCAAACCTGGAACTAGAATGTCCATCTCCTAATCCTGTGCTCTTTTTTTTATTATATCAGGCCATGGACCCAACCCTGTTCTACTCCAGTGAATCCCTTTCTACAGTCTGTCAATGAGAAAGCTGAGAGGAAAGGAAGAACTCTCAAATTAGAGTTTTCCTTACAATCATGTATGAGGAGAAAATAATGGCTATACCCCTGATAATGGGAAAGAAATAAGGCTAAGGATTATTTCTGAAAAGGTATGGGATTCAGAATCCTCCCTAGAGAATAAGAACTAAGAGTTTCACGGCCTGTGAGAAAGATAGAGGGGTCAGAAATCTTCCCTAGAAAGTAAGACTTGCAGTTGTTGGTATTATGACAAGGATATGGGGTCCAAAACTCTTTCAAGGGAGCAGAAGCAGGCATTCCCCAGGACTAAATTATCTGAATGGTCCCTTCTGACTTTGAGATCAATGATATTGTAATTTCATGAAATCAAAGCACAGAAGGAAAAGCTTACATACACAGGAGAGAATCGTGAGCCACACAGGGGAGCAAGGAGTCTGGATTCAGAAATGTTGGAGGTCTGCACTGCTTCTGTTTTCACATAATGCCTATTAGCTTTAATGTATCATTTTACATGAACTAATAGAACAGTTGTTATGCAAGCAAAGGCATTCTGGGCTACAAAATCTTTAGCATGGAAGTGACCTGGGGAGTTAACTGGGAGTTTGTGCTTTCAGTTCAGCAGCCAGAATTGAGGGACTCTGCCTGGCTGCCTCTGTGTGTTACAATTCTGTCTCAAAAAAATTACTTCTAAAGAGAATTTGATTTTCCCACTGACTTGATGATCCCATTCCAGGTTACCCTCCATTCATTTCTAATTAAACTTTGATTGGCAGTTAGAGCTTTGTTTCTCACAATCTCCCTCCTTGGGGACACTAGAAAAAGCGCTGGACTGGGAGTCAGGACACTTGGGTTCTAGTCCCAATTCTGCTATTAAAACAAACAAGTTGGGGGGTGGAGCTAAGATGGTGGAGTAAAAAGACACACATATGCAGGGTCTCCCCCCACAGCCCATAAAATACTTGTAGAGAGGGACTCTCAACAAATTTTGGAGCAGCAGAAGTGGAGAACAACAGATTGGAGGAGATTTCTAGCCCAGGGTGACATGAAAGGCCCACAAGAAACGTCTGTTGCACCAGAACAGAGCATGGAGCCCAGCCCAGCCTTGGCCACGCAGTGAGGCTCGAAAACAGCCCTTGGGGGTAGAATCTCCAGTCTCGGAATCTCCAGTCCCAGCTGCAGCCTGATCGCAGACCCCTCAACCCACAGGCGCCAAAAGTCAGTGACAGGAGTTTTTCAGCTGGCCAGGAAGGGAGAAGGGCCTTCCATAGCTCCGGCCTTAGGCAGCCACCACAGAGG